>JBAMAW010002152.1:0-734496 GCA_037043295.1 Amiota minor
TTTTTATATTTTTTTATTTGTCTTTTAAGACTACTTTTTATATCGAATAATAGAATCAATGTACTTGAGTGTTGCAATCGACGTTTTCACTTTTATTTATTTAAATAATTTTTGTTTTGTTCTAAGGATATATTTGTTTTATGGTTTCGGTTTACAATGCTATCGTTGGGTATCTCCGATGTTGTAATACAGTTGGTTTTTAGTTATTATTATTATTATTTTTTTTTTTTTTTTTGTTTATAAATAATATTAGTTTTGTTACTTTGATTTGTATGACCCAAAACTTATTTTTGAATAAGATATTCGCATTTAATTTTTGTTTTAAATAAATTCGTTTGATTTCATTCTGCAAATTACATTTTTTGAATTGTATCTTTATTTTAATAATTTGAAATGTTACTAATTTTTAAGTTTTTTTTTTATCTACCTTAACAGCAGTTGTTGTTATTATGCTCGTTGACATTATCGACATTTTTCTGGTTAACCTTCTACTTCTTTTTTTTTAATATAAAACGTTTCGTAGATGTCGCAATATATAACAGAAATATTCAGGGTTTTCGCTCAAACATCTAAAGATACTCAATGTGTAGTCGATACACAATTGTTTGAACGCACTGTTTTGATTTTTCTGTGTATCAGTGTGAATCGGCTGTTCTCATATTCACACAAATAAAGAAACCTTTGAAAATACCCTTGATTTGGCATCCTTGTCCATTCTTTAAAAATGCACTAAGTTGGCAGGCCGCTGTATACAAGGTTTACCCTACTCAATCGTCGATTATATTTACGGCTTAGCGTATATATTTGTTTGGATGGAGTTAGTTCAAATATCGTATACTATACACTGTATAAACTAAATGACGTTTGAGTGAAGACCCTGATTGAAAAATAGTATATCATTGCCTGAATGAGCGAAAATTTAAGAAGAACTTACTCCTGCATATATATGGAGATTCAAAATGTGCTTATGTTTCAGAGACGTAGGGAGAGAAATTTACATATAAAGAGAGTCACTTATGCGAAGTGAAACTAAACCAAGTTGAAACTAACTTTCAACTAAATTTTCCACAAACGCACTTGCTTATATTCAGATAGTTCAAATAAGAGAGGGGGTAAAAGTTGTATAATTTTAGCTATACAAATTGCGTGTTTTTGACTTACGTCTTTGTAATGAAGCGGTTGTCAGGCACTGCACTGTTCAATTTTTGTTGGAGAAAATAACATAAAAAAGATAATTTACTTGAACTTTACCGCAGTTCAAAGAAAATTAAATAAAGTGTAACACTACCAAGAAGCAGTTGCAGAAGCGATCCAGACAGAAACTGTTGAGTAGGGTTCCATCTATCTTCTTCTAATATATAAAAATTAATATTTGTGTGTTTGTTTGTTCGAGTCTTATGCGCAACGCACGCCGGGTAACGCTAGTAAATAAATAAAAAAATAACAAAAATTTCTAGGTGGCTAACATGCTTGAACAATTTTTACAGTTGTTGAAAGTAGATGAAAATTTATAGCCCTGTGATTGTTCTGACCAGTGTTTGGTGAATGGGTTAGCCATTGTTTTTGGATCGTTTGACATACTGTTAGAAGTATTATCTTTAAGGCGGTGAATTGTGGTGGTTTTGTAAGTTTGTATAAGCTTTCTGGTTTGCTTATACGAAGTTCGCAAAGCTTTAATTTTTCCTCTCTGAGCTCGTCTAAGACTTTGCTCCACCATGGGACGTTATATGGTCTTTTGGGTAGCTTGGAAAGTGCAACAAGCTACTGGCAAATTTCGACATCTACGAAAAGTTTTATATTAAAAGAGAAGTAGAAGGTAGAAGGCCATGTACGAAGAGATTGTAAATCAACTGCTGATGGAGATAGATCAACATAACATAAAACAAATGAAAACAGTGATGAAATAAAAAATTCATGTAATCAATTAGTTGTGAAAAAAATTAAAAATAATAAACAATTAAAGTAAGTCAACAGAGAAATAAAATACATTCCATACAATCAATTGACCATGTTTTAATATTTTCTATAACAATTAGCAATTGGGTCATATAAATCAAAGTAACAAAACTAATATTATTTATAAATAAACAAAAAAAAAAAAAAAATGAAAACCAACTGTATTACACCATCTGTTACCCATCCGTAGAAGCTTCAAGAAAATATAACCTTAGAACAAAACAAAAATTATTTAAATAAATAAAAGTGAAAGAGAAGAACGGAATAATCAACAATGATACCGAAAAGAGTCTTAAAAGACAAATAAAAAAAATATAAAAAATAAAAACCAACTGTATTATATCATCTGTTACCCATCGGTAGCATCTCAAAAAACTATATCCTTAGAACAAAACAAAAATTATTTAAATAAATAAAAGTGAAATAGAAGGACGAAATATATATATATATATATGTATACATGTGTGTGTGATATCGAAAGAAGTCTTAGAAGAAAAATAAAAAAAATATTGAGTGTTTTCAGAACGCAAAAGAAAAACAAATGATTAAATATTTATTAAAAGACAAATAAAAAAATAAAAAAAAAAAATAATTTATTGTAATACTTCACCAACTTTAGTAAATAAATAAGAAGACTATGACTCCAGAACAAAAGAATTTAATATGAAAAAATAGCAGAAAAAGGCATAGGAAATTGATGTATCAAATTTTTTATACAAAACTTGGATGCATATTTTAATATCAATCAAGTCATATTTGTCAAAAATCTCAGATATTCAGGGGTGTCACAGAAAATACTAGTGTTTTCGGCGTCGGGAGTTTTGCAATCCTCTCGACAAAACTGTAAGTGCCACAGAACTGCGAGAGCCTACGTTCTTAGGAGTGCTTTTTTCAAATAACCGAACTGTTTTTTTTAAAGGGACTCTATAATATATACAATAATACCTATGACAAGGCCAGGGTGGTGTGCATTGTTGTACATTTGGTAAGTCACTGGAACTTTTTATGTGTCAGACTGTCTGTCCAAAAGAAGGACATCGGGAAATAAGAATAAGATATCAAATATGTAATTAAACTTTTTAATAGCGATGGTGCGAAATTTATGGTATAAATATTTGGTTCTTTTTAAATTTCAACAATTTTTTTTTATTTCTTTATTATTTTCAACTTGAGTGTGTTGCCACGCACCGTCACTAATTCAATCATTGATGAAAGCGTTGTTACACTCTGACAACCGAATCTTTCCTTGAAAGGATCAAAACGAGAATTTTTTCACTTTCAGCAGAATGCTATTGGGCCACTACTTATAGTTACCATTTTTTTTTTTTTGTTTCTGCAAGTTGTTCTTGCATCGGATGTGCACTGTAATTTTGCATATAAAGCTAAGAGACATATTCTAAAATCAATCAAGATTTTTGCAAAACAAATCAGATTATAATTATATTGTATAATTATGTCAATATTAATTCAATTTGATTTATAAAGTTGGTCTGATTTCTTCAAAAGTATTTCTAGTGCTGCGCAATGTATTTCAGTTTGCTTAAAATAAATTAAAGAGCTCTATAACACAACAATGCTGAGGACAAGGCCAGGAAGGTGAGCATTGTTGTTCATTTGGCAAGTCACTGGAATGATTTATTTGTCCGTCCGGGAAACCATTTGGGTTTGTATGGGAGCTATACCATCCAGAAATCCTAGCGTCTTGAAAATTCTACAGTTGGTCAGCATGGGTCAGAAACTTCTAAGAACCCACTTCCAGTTCGATAACAGAAAAAAGAAAACCGTTTTTCTAAGAGGAACTTGAATTTAAATCTAGGTTTGTATAGGAGCTATACTACCCTAGTATAGGCATTTGTTTCAGTAATAACCTCTTCATTCGATCCAAATCTCTTACCCCTGAGCCATTACTTCAGGTTTGTAAAAAGGAAATAAGTGCAGAGGGCTAAACATGGATGGGGCAGCAGTTCGTACCTTTATGTTTTTTTTTTTTTTTTTTCAAATCAATGTTTCATCTGTCCAATAGTTCTGAACAATATTTGTCGGTGATTGTTTTATTTTATTTGTAAAGTATTCGATGAATGAAACCGCTTGCATCTCAAAAAACTGTCATCGTAGCCTTGTTGGCCATCAGACCCACCTTGGTTTTGACTTTTCCTTGGTCTCTGATATATTGTAATTTAACAATGTTTCGTGCACGGTGCAAAAACTTGATCTGATTGCAGTTGAATATAGCCGAACACTCCTTAGAAGTAGCCACACAATTCCGCTTCTGGTCGAGTGTGAGCAATCGCGGCAGCCATCGCGCGTATAACTTTTTCATATTCAAATATTTCTGTAACATGTGATGATCCCGCTCACTTGAGATGCCTACAGTTTTAGCCGTCCCACGAACATTCAATTTCCGATCGTCCAATATCATTTCATGGATTTACTCTACGATTTTTGGATTTCGGCGAACTGAACGTTCAGCGTCATTTGTATTGACAGGAACTTCTTTTTAACCATTGAAATTGACGGTGTACAGTCTCCATAGTATTTATCAAGTCTTTCCTTGCTTTCCATTATGTTTTTTTTTACGCAAAAAATAATGCTTCATGAGCTCACGAAATTCACCTTTTTCCATTATAGGTAAACACAAGAGTTTGTTTCGGGTACAGTCAGTACACATAGAGCATTTCAACACTGAGCCCGAAATTTTTGTATGTGCGCTTTACGATTTAGTAATCTTAGGATCTCGAAATCTACGTGGTTATTGAATATGGGTCAGATTATACTGTTCAAATTTTTAGTTCGATAACACAACGACCAGAAAAGTTTTTCTAATAGCATAAATTTGAATTTGGGTTTGTTTGTAGTATCTAAATTTCAGTTCAATAGGACAAAAAACAAAAGAGGTTTTCTAAAAGGAATCTGAACTTAAGTAGGTTTGGTTTTGTATGGGAGGTACCCCCCTAGTAGTCCGATTCGGCTGGTTCTATTCTGGAAACTTATAGTGTCCAAATTTCAATTTGATGGGTCCAAAAAAAAAAAAAGAAACGGTTTTCTCATAAGAACATGAATTTTAATGGGTGGTTTGTATGGGAGGTACTTAGTGGTCCGCTTCGGCTGATTCCGACAAATGTACTGCGTCTAGTAAAAAGAAAAGTTCGTTGACTCGAAAACGACTGGAATGATTTTGATGAAATTTCGGGAACACGATTTCTGGAGAGTGTTCCTATCAAGTTTGGCGCGGATCTGACACCTGAAAAAATCCGAATTGATGGATCAAATTTTGCATATAAAGTTTAGAGACATATTTTAAAATCAATCAAGTAGTCTTTGTCTACGTGAGTAGATCAATAATTCCTTAAAAAATCCAAGAGAGGGCGATCCTAGCATCGATAATTTTGTTCTTTCGTTTCGTTTTGAAATTTGGTCCATCACTAATCAGCTTTTGAAGTCACAGTAATATCGACACCGTGGTTTTATTATACTCTTTGCGCAGTGAATAGTATTATAAGTTTGTCATGAAGTTTGTAACAGGCAGAAGGAGACAACAGAGATCACATAAAGTAAGTATGTACACATATAATTGTTCAGCTCGATGAGACTGTGACGTATGTACTAACTATACCCTAAACATAAGTCAAATCAATAATTAAACATTTCTGAATGCTCTATCACAGATCATAAAGCAGAGAAACGTTTTCTAGGGGGTGAGTGAAAAATATCAATATATCGGCATAGTTGAAGTTAAATTTCTTGCAAGTTTAATAAATTATAGTATGCGATTTTGGTGTTCTTTTACTTTAATCAAATGCCATTCAAGCCAAAAAAACACATAATATCTAGGGGCCTGAGGGATGGCGATGAATATGTTTTAACCACCTGCCGGACGACAAAAACATCAACAATAAAAGCAGACAATTTAGCGGATGTTCCAATAAAACTATACATCACACTACGCTAAGTACAACAATAATATTTCACATAATAAAAGAGTATCCACCTACAACATAGAGGACAATGACAACAGCGACCCGATCTAGGGTCATTGCATTGACGCCGACAACAACAACAACAACAAAAGATATATACAAAATACACGGAAGCAAAACAAAAACAAAAAAAAAAAAAAAAACATAACTTTGTAGCAACAGAGACGAAAGCCGGTAAAAAGTTCAGCTCATGAACGACAAAAAACTTTTAGTTTTGCGCATGTGTAATATCCACAACACCATTAACGCTCTTATGCCGCAATATCTAACGGTAGTATCGCGAATACGGAAGCGGTAAATGTAAAGACCCAATGAAAAGTCCCTAGAAAATTAGGTTCAACAAGAGGGGTATGTAGATCAGGCTGTACAATCTGGCGCCAAACAAACAAACGAAGGGCAGAAGGAAGGAACGAGTAGTGACAAATGAATTCCTGAAATATTCTTATACGCATACACACGTATAGGCACAGACACAGACACAGACACAATCACAGGCACAGGCACAGGCACAGATTTAGTCACAGACATACAATTCACGCTTACAAAAATAGATTTTTCTCGGTATATAGGATAACGACCACCAACGACCCCAAAAATATGATAATGATGATAATGATGACGATGACGATGAAATCAACGAAAGGCAACGAACGAACAAACGTCGGCCAACGACCGACCGACGGAGCGCATACTATTGCGCATAAGAGAAAAATATTGTACAAAACCGAATGAGAATAAAATGTTGTCGCAGAAAGGGCGGGGATTATGAGAATGAGGGAACGAAAGGGCATACAAATATTGTATGTCTATACAGTTAGTAAAGTATTTTTCAGTCAGTTTGTCAGGCAGACAGTTGGGCGGTTGCACAGACAGTCAGACAGACAGACAGACAGACAGACAGACAGTGAGACAGTGAGAAATAACAATAATAAAGTAGGGGTTGCTGACCTCGCCTCAGGGTCGCTCGAGTTTATTGAACTCGTTTGTTCGTTCGTTCGTTTCTTCAATCGTTTTGCTACTTCTTTGGCTCCTACTCGACGACCTCAGCATTAGCAATATCAACATCAAAGTTATTATACTCAGGGGCGTAGTACAAATATTGCACGAGAATTTTTCTAACACGGGATTTGGGTTTAACAAATCCATTCATCCACACAATTTGCAATGCATAAGTAAATAAATTAATAAATACAACTCATATTTGTACTATAAAGTTAATCAGATATTATGACATCAGATATTAATAATTTTAAGCAACTTCTTAATAAATGCTATAGATCACTTGAATAGACACTAAAAATTGCATGTAAATTAATAGATCCGTTGATCCGAATCCCTCTCGTTCATTTCGTCACTTTTATTTCGACGCCATTGTCACGGCAGCGTACTTAACTGTATTGCTTTCACGTATATGTACGTATTCGTTCGCACACACCAACTTCCCTTCTGATTCTATAACATGTTGTGTTTGTTGTATTGTTGGGGTGCATTTTTATACCTTTCACATACAATAATATAATAAAGAATAATAAGTAATTTCGAAAGTTTGTGACAGTATTACATATTCTTATGTTAATATGGTATTCTTAACAAATCGATGCAGCTAAATCTATAGATCTATCCGATATTCAGTTGGGTCTTCCTTTTTACACTGTTGCAACAATTGTCTTAATATTGTAGTCATGTACGAGTATGCTCAGATCAAATGGATATATCATACATATTAGCCATGGGCATCATCCCGAGAAAAGAGATACATATGTAATTATAAATAAGATCAAGAGAGACCGAACACAAACCAATATCTTCTTAACATAAACATTATTCGGAGCCCCGATGAATTCTGTTCTCTTTTGCGCACACAATTCGGCCACAAATTAATTAAAGTATCGACTGATAATACAAAACGAAATTCATCTTCTATGAAAAGTTTCCGCTTTATTACATAGCTACTACTATGATGAAATCAGTGCATTCAACTTGGATTTTTGAAAGAATAAACTCTAAGGATCGTTGAGGACTCGTTGTTGTTGTTGGTGTTGTTGTTGTTGTTGTTGTTGTTGTCGTATGCAACAGCTTCCGTATATGGTGCAATGAAAGAAGTTTCAGTATAAAACTTAGTTTGTCTTTCGTGAAATTGGTGAAAGGTATGAATTGTTCGGTGAAACCGACCGACCAACTGCCTCAACGTCTTTCTGTTCCTTCTTTTATTTTGTCTTTATTCATCTTTTATTATTTACTCTTGCTGGTTTTCCCTTCTTCTTTATCCTACTATTAAAGTTTGTATGTACTTCTTATTTGAATAAAATTGAATTTTATTGTTGCATGAAATGTGTGCTGGTCGTTGGCTTTTTGCGCTCAGCTGTCGCTGTTGTTGATGCTCCTGCTGCTGCTGCTGCTGCTGTTTCTACTGTTTCTGCTGCTTCGCCTGCAGTTTTTTGCATTCTCTTTTTTGTGTTGTTTTGCTTTTCCTCTTTTGCATATTTAAGTTTAGTTGTTGCATGCATCTCTTGGCTTTCTCATGTCCTTTTTGTTATTGTTATTGTTGTTGGTGTTTGCTGTTTGCTGTTTGCTGTTGTTGTACATTTTATTGTACGAGGTTAGTTTTGCGCGCGCATTTTGCAACGATGATGATGATGATGATGATGATGATGACGATGACGATGACGATGACAATGGCGATGATGATGTTCATTCACATTGTTCGTTGTTCTTCATTTTGACATTAAGAATCGTGCTCGCTTTTTAATATTTCATACAAACTATGGATATATGTATGTATGTATTTGTGAGTGTAACATAGTTGCATAGAGAAACACACACATGCAAATGCATGTATGTATGTAACAATATATCTCTGCATTTCTAAGATACAATGTGGTACAGATGTACATATATAAATTGTTTTGTTAATGCTCAGCATGCGCAAATTATAAACGTTTAACTATAAAATTGAGTTGTGAATGAGGAAAAGATACTCGTATATTCATACATACATATTCATTTTAACATTGTCTGAGGTTATGATCGGGATCGAGAGTTTTTAATCTTATTCTCTAACTTCATACTCACTCACATTTTTTGATCTTCATAGGAAATTTTGATCTTACCCATGCTTGAAAACTTTCTACACATTTTGTTGTTTTATTGCACTTTTTAAAAGCCACCACAAGAAAGAAACCATTATTAAATAGTGTAAAGAATTCGTCAAAGCAGTATACTGTATCTTAGTTTAACGAATACAGTAAAAGCTCTAATGACTGGTCACGCACTATTAAAGTGGTTTGTTTGTTCGTTTTTACTGTAACCCCGAAATTTCGATCAATCTTCAAGTGTGACACTAATACACTAAAACCATGGATATTATCAGCCTCAAGTGAACGTTCTATCCGATTACAACACGCAGTGCGATCTTGCCCATAACTCGGCTCATAACTCAGTACACACTTACTGATGCACCCATCCCCAAAGCATAATCACTTGGACTAATAAATCTCACCATCTCAAGCATCTGTACATCTTTCTGCAACTAATTGGAACACTCCAATATCCAAAACTCCATTTGAAGTGTTATGCTATACTAATCTTAAGACAAAATGATCGTCGTACGCGTTGTACTTCGACATGGATGGGGTCTCATTCAGAAATTTTGGATAGTCCATATGCCGTTCGTTGTTGCTAACTGATTTTATTTTGGAAAAAATAACGTAAAGGCAATGAACGATAACGACGATTACAAACAGTTCACCATTCATCCACCGATTCTTTAACAGACATCACGCGCTCACGCAAATGAGCACTTTTTTTCTCCACTTTCTCCGCTTCTCAAACTTTTCAGTATTATAAGTTTGTCATGAAGTTTGTAACAGGCAGAAGGAGACAAAAGCCGATTCGGACTACTAAGGACGGTACTTCCCATACAAACCATCCATTTGAACTCATGTTCTTATTAGAAAAACTTTTTGGTTTTTTGTCCTATCGAACTGAAACTTGGACACTACCAGTTTCCAAGACAGGCGCAGTACATTTGATGGAACCTGCCGATTCGGACCACTAAGGAGGGTACCTCCCATTCAAAACACCCATTTTGTTGCGAATAAAGTTTAAATACTATAAAGAAACATTCATTGCGTGAAGAGTATTTCATCTTCGGCATAGTCGAAGATAACGTTATCACTGAAATTGTTGTATAAAAGCGTCAACAATAAAAAGAAAGCGTCAAATTATTGTACATACTCGTCCAAACTTATGTACATACGTATATTTGTTATTATTGTATTTTTTCTCTTCTGTTCTGTTGTGTTCTTTTCCTTTCTTTTTTGTGTTTGTCAAGTTCAAATTTTTTATTGTCGCCGTCGTAAGTTATTTTGTTTTATATAATTTGATGACTGCAATTGCTTCACTCTTGATAAATATGTACGTACATATATACGTATGTATGTATAGACATAGATACAAATTTATACATATGTGTATGTATGTATGTGTAAAGTATAATCAGGCATCGAAAGTGTAGAAACAAAGACGGACAGACAGACAAAACAAGAATCAAAAGCCAATGAGAGGAATGTACGATTATTTCATATCAGTTGCGAATGTTTATTTTATCGGTCATTAAACTTTGCTGAGTATCGTCGCGCTGTGCTGACGTTTCTGGAGACTCAACAACTCTCACACACAGTACATCACCTCACATCCCCCTCCACATAACATCCACATACGCCACGCATACACACGCACTTCCTGAAACTATTGTTCTATGTTCGAGGTTGGGTTAGTTAGTAGGCGGCAAGAGCTTGCATGTAATGACATTCGTCATTTCCCAACACAACAGTAAAGAAGGTGAGCATACACGACCAGCATGCATGACACACTACTTGACTAACGCCTCTTTTACATGACAGCTGAAACAGAATTCACTGAGTTCGGTTTGAATCAGACCTGTGGTTTTTAGGTGTTTATACATTGTATATGGAATTTGTGATTGTTTACCAATACGGAGTTGCCTCATGTATACAATAAAATCATCAAAATAAGTTATTTTTAAAAATCACATTGCAATAAATAAAATAAAAATGTGTAAAGCTTATCGTGTTTTATAATAATGTTTTCAATGTTTATTTTTTATAATTAATTTACGAAATCATAAAAAAAAAAAATAAAATAAAGCAAACTAATTATACCACATGGCAACTCTGCACATCTCTATGTGCATCACACAACTATGGACGGGTTTGAAATGTGTGTTGCGTGAACTCGCTTCGTTTGTTCAATGCGGATTGATAGCGAGTACGCATTAGCGAATTTTGCGTTAACCGATAATGGCCTGCCGAACCGTAGCTTAAAAGCAATAAACCCCAACGTCATAGTTGGAATAATTAATGAAAACGTTGAATGATGACCGTCTATACTAAAAATAGGCTATTACGTACAGTAAGCAACACTGCGGCAGAGCTCTCTCTCGCGATTTTTGTTTGTTGAGAATGGAAACACGAGGCTGCAATTGGTTTTCCTTGCCTTCTTTTGCATATTTTGGTTTTGGTAGACTGATGGATTTGAGATGGATACTTGCTTGGCCACTGTTGCAAAGTGTAAACACAAGTAAGCAGCACCAAAGAAGAATCAACGATAGGTGTCGCAAATGAGTTGCTAGGTGTAAAAGCGGTCTAAGTAATACGATACTCTGTGGTGAAAGTATCTTCCAACCAACAAAATTAGTGAGTAAGTGTTCTCTTTCATCACCTCATACAACATACGTATATACTACACATGTACGCAAGTGCTCACTCATACATACATACATACAATTGAACCGTTATCAATCAAGGCGCCAACAAATGAAATATAACTAGTAAGTATGTGTGTGTGTGTGTGTGTGTGTGTGTGACTGTTGTATAAAAAGACAAGCAAACAAAACGAAACGAAATGAAATTAAAAAGCTAAAACGAAAAACACAAAAATAAATAAAAAGAAACTAGTAAGAACGTTACCTTTGACTATGCCGAAGATGAAATACTCTTCACGGGATTTGTATGGGAGGTCCCTCTTCGCTAGTGGTCCGATTCGGCCAATTGCGACAAATGTCCTGCGTCTGTCTTGGAAACTGATAGTGTCCAAGTTTCAGTTCGATAGGACAACAAACAAAAAAGTTTTTTTTTAATAAGAATATGAATTCAAATGGGTGCTTTGTATGGGAGGTACCCCCTCTAGTGGTCCGATTCGGCTGGTTCTGACAAATGTCCTGCGCCTATCTTGGAAACTGCTAATGTCCAAGTTTCAGTTCGATAGGACAACAAACAAAAAAATCTTTTTATTAATAAGATCATGAATTCAAATGGGTGGTTTGTATTGTCAAGCTGATCAAGAATATACAATATATATTGTATATACTTTATGTGGTTTTATTTTTGTCTCCTTCTGTCTGTTACAAACTTCATGACAAACTTATAATACTATTCACTCCCGTGAAGAGTATAAATACTTGCAATTAAACGACGAACGAGAAGGAGGAGGCAAGAAGAGAAAAGAACGTAAAGCCATGACCGTGAAGTTTAATGCCCTCCGGTGGTAATGTTGTTCGGCCAACTCACCTTTTCTTTCGTTTTTATTGCTCTTGCTGCTACCAAATACCAAAGTCAAAAGCAATAGCTCTACACCTCCCCACACCCTCTAAAACCATTCTGTAGAACACACGTAGACATACGCACAGTTTTCACATTGTTGTTGCTGTACATAAGCAATTTCATTCTTATACGACAATAAGTTATAACGTCTTTTCTCGTCTTTTGACTATTCACACGCATACATATGTACGATTGAGTACTCATACTTATACATGGAAATGATTATAAAAAACAAAATAAAAAGTTAAAAACCTTCACTCAATTATTATATGACATTGAACTCCCCCCTCATACATATTCACAATCGTTAAGATACAAGATATTACAAGAATCTTAGCCATCAACATCAAATCAGTAATTTTCTTTTTTCCTTTACAATGACTCCACACACACAACACTTCCAAATGGAGCAGGTAATTCTTTTAAAATTATAAGAGGATCAAGGGCACGGAAGGCAGGCAGTGAAACAAGCATTGTCAGTAATAAGAATTAAAGCTAATGGATTTTACTACAATAGAAGAATTGTATTGTATTAAGCAAGCTCATCATTTCAGGTGATTGAGAGCATTGATCAGTAATAAGTGAAATCTTATTTGTTTGCTATGTCTGACTGGATTGGCAACTTTAAATGCGAAGAGGATTCTCAAGATGACAAAAAAGAAGAAGGACAACAAATGATTTGATTGACATCATCACGACATCAACGAAAACGTTTTCCAATGAAACGCTTGCATTGTATTACGTATACGGCAACGGCGAAGATGAAGCACAAATGCCTGCCAGAAATTTAGGTCAACAGGATGCACGGCACAACACGATACGACAAACGACAACACATTCCTTTGTATTGTTGAAATCAAGGGCTTCATGGATTTCAAAATGCAGCACTGCTTTTTCCAGCTTTGTTCAAATCTTACTTGAAGAGTCTTTCACAGAAAGAGCGCTGTTCTTATTCAGAGAAATTAATCAGAAAGAAGAGAGGAAGGGCAAAAAATAAATAAATAAATGGCAGCCACAGGATGTCAATGTCCTTGATAGCTCACTGACTCGAAGACGACTTGGAATTGCTATGGTGTGCTATGCTCTGTTTTGCTCTGCTTGGCAATACGAATTTTAGTTTGTACTAAAAAATGAATTTCTCAGTCACCGACGAGTATTACTAACTATGTGCTATATAGAATACTTTAAATCGTCAATGTTGTTCGAATACCAGACAAAAGATTTCCCTTTCTCACTCCTTCGCCCACTTCTTTACCTATGCAATTCAATTCAATGCAAAACAATGCTACTTTCAATCAAATGCCATGTTGTGTTGTGCATTCGAAAATAGCGTGTCCTAGGTTAGGGTCGACCACTGAACATTAAAAAATAGGGGCGTCTGTCTTTATAAAGCACTCGCTGCTCATTCGGGTGGTTGTCGGTTGTCCACGCAATTTAAGGGTTGCTTTTTTACAACTTTGAAACAACAGCAGCAGCAGACAACTTTGAAGATTTGCAGTCGATCTTGTACATGTACATACGTACTGCGTAAATACATACAACAAGAGTCAGGTGATTAAGGGTAGAACGAGTAAGGTAAGTATAGGGTACATACATAAATACTAGGCGAATTAACATTCGTAAAGTTAAAGTTTTCGTTTTACAACAATTTCTAATTGTACTTTTCAGTGAAAAGTATTATAAGTGTTTCATGAAGTTTTTAACAAACAGAATGAGATGATGATCGGACCCCATAAAGAATATAAGCATATGTATATATTCTTGGTTAGCTCAACGAAACGAGTTGGTTAAGCTTTGTCTGCCTGTCCGTCTGTTCATCTGTATGTATGCAAACCCAGCTTTTGTAATAGAGAGCATGAAGTTTTATTTTTACCAAACGCCGCCTATTTGAACCAGCCCAATCGGACCACTAGGAGGAATACCTCCAATACAAACATAACTTCAAATTAATGTTCTTATTAGAAAAACTTTTTTCTTATATGGCATATTAAAATAAGTCCAAGCGAACGAGCTTTCCTCTGGATTGTATGGGAGCTATACGATCTAGTAATCATAGGGTCTCGAAGTTTACATGGCGAATATGGGTCACATAATTATAGTGTCCAAAATTTCAGTTTGACAATACAAACAACAAAAAAGTTTTTCTAATAGGAACATGAATTCGAATCACAGTTTGTATGGGAGGCACCCCTGAAAAGGCGAAGAAAACAAATAATTTTAAGCAAATGAACAAACAAATGACCTTAAATTACCTATTTTATTTACATGTTTAAAGGCCATCACATATTAAGAAAACTCACTTAAAATTAATTTCCTATAACTTAAAGCTCAGGTAAAAAACATAACTAAATTTTACCATCCACCATTGCCTGTACCACTTTATATAGCTAATATTCCTTCCTGACCTAAATTGTAATTCTCAAAATATCTATAACGGCAATTCCCTAAGAAACTCATGATGCTCTAAACTTCGTTAAGGCAACAAAGCGTACAATTCAAATTTCTGCGTTCATCCAAGTAAATAACTACTACGTTTATGCGATAGATAAGTTCAAACTTTTTCGATCGAACTCAGTACGAGCGATTAATTGCACGTGTTTATGCCTGCGAGTGCAGCGCGGTCTTATTTAATGCGTCTTTGTATTTATTTACATTAATCAGAGTTGCCATGTACATAAAATGCAATGTGAAAATTTTACAAAAACATTGAAAAAATTTAAAATGAACCAAATATTTATACCATTTAGCAACTCTGCTGTAAGAACGGCTTCGCACCATCGCTATTAAAAAGTTTAATTATATTTTTGATATCTTATTCTTGTTTCCCGATGTCCTTCTTTCGGGCAAACAGTCATACATAAAAAATATAAAAAATTCCAGTGACTTACCAAATGTACAACAATGCACACCACCCTGGCCTTGTCATAGGTATTATTGTATATATTATAGAGTCCCTTTAAAAAAAACAGTTCGGTTATTTGAAAAAAGCACTCCTAAAAACGTAAGCTCTCGCAGTTCTGTGGCACTTACAGTTTTGTCGAGAGGATTGCAAAACTCCCGACGCCGAAAACACTAGTATTTTCTGTGACACCCCTGAATATCTGAGATTTTTGACAAAGACGACTTGATTGATAATAAAATATGCATCCAAGTTTTGTATAAAAAATTTCATACATCAATTTCTATGCCTTTTTCTGCTATTTTTTCATATTAAATTCTTTTGTTCTGGAGTCATAGTCTTCTTATTTATTTACTAAAGTTGGTGAAGTATTACAATAAATTATTTTTTTTTTTTATTTTTTTATTTGTCTTTTAATAAATATTTAATCATTTGTTTTTCTTTTAAGACGGCTTTTGGAAAAGTTAAAGTTGCTTCTTGCATTCTTCTCTTTCACTTTTATTTATTTAAATAATTTTTGTTTTGTTCTAAGGATATAGTTTTTTGAGATGCTACCGATGGGTAACAGATGATATAATACAGTTGGTTTTTATTTTTTTTATTTGTCTTTTAAGACTCTTTTCGGTATCATTGTTGATTATTCGTTCTTCTCTTTCACTTTTATTTATTTAAATAATTTTTGTTTTGTTCTAAGGTTATATTTTCTTGAAGCGTCGACGGATGGGTAACAGATGGTGTAATACAGTTGGTTTTCATTTTTTTTTTTTTTTGTTTATTTATAAATAATATTAGTTTTGTTACTTTGATTTATATGACCCAATTGCTAATTGTTATAGAAAATATTAAAACATGGTCAATTGATTGTATGAATGTGTTTTTATTTCTCTGTTGACTTACTTTAATTGTTTATTATTTTTAATTTTTTTCACAACTAATTGATTACATGAATTTTTTCTTCATACTGTTTTCATTTGTTTTATGTTATGTTGATCTATCTTCATCAGCAGTTGATTTACAATCTCTTCGTACATGGCCTTCTACCTTCTACTTCTCTTTTAATATAAAACTTTTCGTAGATGTCGAAATTTGCCAGTAGCTTGTTGCACTTTCCAAGCTACCCAAAAGACCATATAACGTCCCATGGTGGAGCAAAGTCTTAGACGAGCTCAGAGAGGAAAAATTAAAGCTTTGCGAACTTCGTATAAGCAAACCAGAAAGCTTATACAAACTTACATCCAATATTTCACCGTCAACTAATAGTGAAAAAATTTGGACGAACATTAGAAGACTTTGTGGACTTCACAAAACCACCACAATTCACCGCCTTAAAGATAATACTTCTAACAGTATGTCAAACGATCCAAAAACAACCCATTCACCAAACACTGGTCAGAACAATCACAGGGCTATAAATTTTCATCTACTTTCAACAACTGTAAAAATTGTTCAAGCATGTTAGCCACCTAGAAATTTTTGTTATTTTTTTATTTATTTACTAGCGTTACCCGGCGTGCGTTGCGCATAAGACTCGAACAAACAAACACACAAATATTAATTTTTATATATTAGAAGAAGATAGATGGAACCCTACTCAACAGTTTCTGTCTGGATCGCTTCTGCAACTGCTTCTTGGTAGTGTTACACTTTATTTAATTTTCTTTGAACTGCGGTAAAGTTCAAGTAAATTATCTTTTTTATGTTATTTTCTCCAACAAAAATTGAACAGTGCAGTGCCTGACAACCGCTTCATTACAAAGACGTAAGTCAAAAACACGCAATTTGTATAGCTAAAATTATACAACTTTTACCCCCTCTCTTATTTGAACTATCTGAATATAAGCAAGTGCGTTTGTGGAAAATTTAGTTGAAAGTTAGTTTCAACTTGGTTTAGTTTCACTTCGCATAAGTGACTCTCTTTATATGTAAATTTCTCTCCCTACGTCTCTGAAACATAAGCACATTTTGAATCTCCATATATATGCAGGAGTAAGTTCTTCTTAAATTTTCGCTCATTCAGGCAATGATATACTATTTTTCAATCAGGGTCTTCACTCAAACGTCATTTAGTTTATACAGTGTATAGTATACGATATTTGAACTAACTCCATCCAAACAAATATATACGCTAAGCCGTAAATATAATCGACGATTGAGTAGGGTAAACCTTGTATACAGCGGCCTGCCAACTTAGTGCATTTTTAAAGAATGGACAAGGATGCCAAATCAAGGGTATTTTCAAAGGTTTCTTTATTTGTGTGAATATGAGAACAGCCGATTCACACTGATACACAGAAAAATCAAAACAGTGCGTTCAAACAATTGTGTATCGACTACACATTGAGTATCTTTAGATGTTTGAGCGAAAACCCTGAATATTTCTGTTATATATTGCGACATCTACGAAACGTTTTATATTAAAAAAAAAGAAGTAGAAGGTTAACCAGAAAAATGTCGATAATGTCAACGAGCATAATAACAACAACTGCTGTTAAGGTAGATAAAAAAAAAACTTAAAAATTAGTAACATTTCAAATTATTAAAATAAAGATACAATTCAAAAAATGTAATTTGCAGAATGAAATCAAACGAATTTATTTAAAACAAAAATTAAATGCGAATATCTTATTCAAAAATAAGTTTTGGGTCATACAAATCAAAGTAACAAAACTAATATTATTTATAAACAAAAAAAAAAAAAAAAATAATAATAATAATAACTAAAAACCAACTGTATTACAACATCGGAGATACCCAACGATAGCATTGTAAACCGAAACCATAAAACAAATATATCCTTAGAACAAAACAAAAATTATTTAAATAAATAAAAGTGAAAACGTCGATTGCAACACTCAAGTACATTGATTCTATTATTCGATATAAAAAGTAGTCTTAAAAGACAAATAAAAAAATATAAAAAAAAAAAAATATTTATTGTAATACTTCACAAATTTTAGTAAATAAATATATTGAGAGCCACCGGCTAGGACTTTTAGAACATAAAACAAATATATTAAGGATATATAAACAAAACAAAAATTATTTAAATAAATAAAAGTGAAAAAGACAATGGAAACCGAAAGCCGTCTTAAAAGACAAATAAAAAAATATAAAAAAAAAAAAAATATTTATTGTAATACTTCACCAACTTTAGTAAATAAACTACAAACTCTATGACTCCAGAACAAAAGAAAATAATATAAAAAAATAGCAGAAAAAAGGCATAGGAAATTGATGTATTAAATTTTTTATATATAACTTCGATGCATATTTTAATATCAACTAGCCTTACCCGGCGTGCGTTGCTACGTCCCCTGTGCGTGCCCAGTTATTAAAAAAAAAAAAGAAATGGGCCAAGTGCAAGTGCGACTCGTACACGGAGGGGTTTGTATGGGAGGTACTCTTCCTAGTGGTCCGATTTGACTGATTCCAACTTTAAAATTTACCGCATCTATGTTAAAAACTTATAGTGTCTAAATTTCAGTTCGATAGAACAAAAAACAGAGAAGTTTTTCTAATAAGAACCTGAATATTAATGGGGGTTTGTATGGTCCGATCAAACTGAAATTTCGACAATATAAGTTTCTGATGTATAGCCACCAACCATCCAAATTTCAAGATCGTGGATCGTATAGCTGCCATACAAACCAAAATGTTTCTTGTATTGGGAACCCTTTAAGTTTTCGAAAATATTTTAATTTTAGTATTTGTTGCTGATGCCCGGATTGAACTACACATTCTCTGAAAATTTCAACCCTCTAGACTATCTGATGTCCGTTCGTCTGTTTATCTGACTATCAATCAGTTTTTCTTTTTTTTTTGGTGTTCTTGATCTGTGTAACCTTACCAATGAAAGATTTAGGCTATCGAATAATCAAGGTCTAAGTTAGTTAGAATTAAATTGGTATATTACATTACTTTAGTTCTTAGAAACTGTAATAGTATATTCAAAATTTAATAAAATTAGTTCCAATTCAAGAACAACAAATATGATTTATTTATGAAGTAGCGTTACCCGGCCTGCGTTGCTACGTCCCCTGTGCATGCTCAGTTATTAAAACAAAAATGGGCCAAGTCCGAGTCAGACTCGTTCACGGAGGATTCCGTACCGGATTGAGTTTTGTATGGGAGATACTCCCCCTAGTGGTTCGATTTGACCGACTCCAACAAATGTACCGCGCCCATATCAAAACCTTATAGTATCTAAATTCCATTTCGATAGAACAAAAAACAGAAAAGTTTTTCGAATAAGAACCTGAATTTTAAAATAGGGTTTGTATGGGACGTACCCTCCCTAGTGGTCCGATCAAACTGAAATTTCGACAATATAAGTTTCTGATGTATAGCGACGAACCATCCAAATTTCAAGATTGTGGGATTACTGGATCGTATAGCTGCCATACAAATCAAAATGTTTCTTGTATGGGGATGGACAGACGGATGGACGAAAAAAACCTATCCTATCCTATGTCCGTCTCCTGGTTCTAAGCTACCTCCCCACCAATTTTCAGCCAAATCGGTTCAGCCATTCTTGAGTTATAAATAGTGTAACTAACACGACTTTCTTTTATATATATAGATTAAAGTTACAAGAGGGGAGGTGGCCATGGCTGCTATGGCCTTCGGCCAGTAGAATGTACAAATTAGTAGTAGTATAGTAATAATAATAATAATAATAATACTTATACTAAATATGTAAGGACATACTTGATGAATATTACAATTATACTTAGTTTTATATGAGATGTAGTATCTTAGCTGTTTTAAGAAAATCTAGAATTCTTAGAAGGTTGTCTACAGAGGGGAGAGAGAGTAATTGGCTAAATTGATCGTTTGACGTAGCTGTACGGAATTTTTGTCATCCTTACAAAGCATTGGTTCAGAATATGGTCAATGGTCATAGGTATGTTTAAATTGCAGAAGGTAGGTGAAAAATAATGCTAATGCGATAATCTTGTATGGCCGAGACGTAATCTTAACAATTCGCATTGCGTGGTTCTAGGTAACACAGCAATTTGTTTAGTTTTTAGAAAGTCACCAATATTTTGATTTTTGTAGTTAATATTTCTATACCAATTGGAAGTGTCTTGAAACAGATTGGATTGTGTATTTGAAAAATGTCATTTTTAAAATTTATTGATATCTGTTCGGTTTATATTTGCTGATGTTATATGTGCAGCTATATGTGGGGCTCTAGCTGCTTGATCTGCAAATTCGTTCCCTCTAATACCAACATGAGTAGGAACCCAAAGTAGTTTTATTGTCGTTTGTTTATTTAGCAACAGACTTCTGATTTCGCTTAGATAATGTATTATATTTTGTAAATTTAAGATAGCGTACAGAGCAGAAAGGGAGTCAGAGCAAATGCAGACTTTGCAGTTTCTCTTAGATGCCAATTGTCCATGATAGGTAAAATTTCACATGAAAATACTGAAGAGTAGTGTGGCAAGTTAGCTACAATAGCTCGAGTATTTCAAATTCGCGGTTGCAATTTGTCAATTTAATTTAATTTGTTTATTTTTATTCTTTTTTTTTTCTTTTTAAAATTTTCGTAAAGTAAGTGATGATTTTGTTGTAAAGTTTTCAACGCACATCAAAGAAAATATCGGAGACCACCACACGCAACATGCATACATACATACAGCTTTGTTCATATGCAGTTATGCCGTTACATTTACTACGTTTATGCGGTGGCTTAGTTCGAACTTTTTTCGATCGAACTAAGTAAGAGCGATTAATTGCACGTGTTTATGCCTGCGAGTGCATCGCAGTCATATTTAATGCGTCTTTGTGTTTATTTACAGTAATCAGAGTTGCCATGTACATAAAATGCAATGTGAAAATTTTACAAAAACATTGAAAAAATTTAAAATGAACCAAATATTTATACCATTTAGCAACTCTGCTGTAAGAACGGCTTCGCACCATCGCTATTAAAAAGTTTAATTACATTTTTGATATCTTATTCTTGTTTCCCGATGTCCTTCTTTCGGGCAAACAGTCATACATAAAAAATATAAAAAATTCCAGTGACTTACCAAATGTACAACAATGCACACCACCCTGGCCTTGTCATAGGTATTATTGTATATATTATAGAGTCCCTTTAAAAAAAACAGTTCGGTTATTTGAAAAAAGCACTCCTAAAAACGTAAGCTCTCGCAGTTCTGTGGCACTTACAGTTTTGTCGAGAGGATTGCAAAACTCCCGACGCCGAAAACACTAGTATTTTCTGTGACACCCCTGAACATCTGAGATTTTTGACAAAGACGACTTGATTGATATTAAAATATGCATCCAAGTTTTGTATAAAAAATTTCATACATCAATTTTCTATGCCTTTTTCTGCTATTTTTTCATATTAAATTCTTTTGTTCTGGAGTCATAGTCTTCTTATTTATTTACTAAAGTTGGTGAAGTATTACAATAAATTATTTTTTTTTTTATTTTTTTATTTGTCTTTTAATAAATATTTAATCATTTGTTTTTCTTTTGCGTTCTGAAAACACTCAATATTTTTTTTATTTTTCTTCTAAGACTTCTTTCGATATCACACACACATGTATACATATATATATATATTTCGTCCTTCTATTTCACTTTTATTTATTTAAATAATTTTTTTTGTTTTGTTATTTATACATAATTATTTTGCAATTTTTGTTTGTGTCTAAATTTTTTGTTACTGGAAATCTTTGTTTTTAGTTTTTTTCAGTCGCCTCATTTTTATTTTTCGTTCTGGAGGCATAGAGCTTATAGAGATTTCTTATTTATTTACTAAACACTTTTATTATTTTTTTGTTTCTCTTTTGAGACGGCTTTCATTCTTCTCCACCTCCATTGGCTTAAATTAGGATATTATTTTGAGATCTTTCGATAGTCTTTAAAACTTATTTTTAAATAAGATATTTGCATTTATTTTTTGTTTCAAATAAATTTTGGAAATTTTTTAATAGTTTTTATTTTAATTTTTTTTTTCACAAATAATTGAATATATGGATTTTTTTTATTTCATTTCATATCAATAGGCTGCTGCTCAATTGAAGATTTCTGAGGTTCTATGGCCTTCGGTTTATTGTACAATGTATTCATCATACCGCTCATCAAACTGCGCTTCGGTATTACAAGCTCTTCTTTAAATTCTTGTATTAATAGGTCAGGAGTAGAATTTCCTTCTTGACATACACCAAAACTGTGCGAGATGATGTGAAACGCTTCTAAAACTAATTTGCAAAATGGTCCAAATTTACGTCGACTATATTCGGAGTATTTTCGCATTAAATGTCTGGTCATGCGAGCAACATTCACATTGGTTTGATCAACGTTTTGTTCCAGATACTAGAGTAACGGATGGTAAGAAGACAAAAATAAAATCTCTAGCACGCGAGTTAACATAACCCTACTTTTCCTGCAAGTGGACCGGCGTCTGTGGCGCCAAAAAAAAACTAGTACAATAGTGCCAATTTTGAAACCAACGACAGACAAAACAAAAATAGAATCCCATAGACCAATCTCGTTAAACCCATGCTACTCAAAAATTTTAGATAAAATTATTTCAAAGCGATTGTGGTGGTTTGTGCATACAAACAATCTGCTCAATTCGAATCAAACAAAGAAACACATATCAATTATATCATGACCAGACATTTATATAGTCGACGTAAATTTGGACCATTTTGCAAATTAGTTTTAGAAGCGTTTCACATCATCTCGCACAGTTTTGGTGTATGTCAAGAAGGAAATTCTACTCCTGACCTATTAATACAAGAATTTAAAGAAGAGCTTGTAATACCGAAGCGCAGTTTGATGAGCGGTATGATGAATACATTGTACAATAAACCGAAGGCCATAGAACCTCAGAAATCTTCAATTGAGCAGCAGCCTATTGATATGAAATGAAATAAAAAAAATCCATATATTCAATTATTTGTGAAAAAAAAAATTAAAATAAAAACTATTAAAAAATTTCCAAAATTTATTTGAAACAAAAAATAAATGCAAATATCTTATTTAAAAATAAGTTTTAAAGACTATCGAAAGATCTCAAAATAATATCCTAATTTAAGCCAATGGAGGTGGAGAAGAATGAAAGCCGCCTCAAAAGAGAAACAAAAAAATAATAAAAGTGTTTAGTAAATAAATAAGAAATCTCTATAAGCTCTATGCCTCCAGAACGAAAAATAAAAATGAGGCGACTGAAAAAAACTAAAAACAAAGATTTCCAGTAACAAAAATTTTAGACACAAACAAAAATTGCAAAATAATTATGTATAAATAACAAAACAAAAAAAATTATTTAAATAAATAAAAGTGAAATAGAAGGACGAAATATATATATATATGTATACATGTGTGTGTGATATCGAAAGAAGTCTTAGAAGAAAAATAAAAAAAATATTGAGTGTTTTCAGAACGCAAAAGAAAAACAAATGATTAAATATTTATTAAAAGACAAATAAAAAAATAAAAAAAAAAAATAATTTATTGTAATACTTCACCAACTTTAGTAAATAAATAAGAAGAACAAAAGAATTTAATATGAAAAAATAGCAGAAAAAGGCATAGAAAATTGATGTATGAAATTTTTTATACAAAACTTGGATGCATATTTTATTATCAATCAAGTCGTCTTTGTCAAAAATCTCAGATGTTCAGGGGTGTCACAGAAAATACTAGTGTTTTCGGCGTCGGGAGTTTTGCAATCTTCTCGACAAAACTGTAAGTGCCACAGAACTGCGAGAGCTTACGTTTTTAGGAGTGCTTTTTTCAAATAACCGAACTGTTTTAATTCAATGTTATGCTTGGCTTAATAGGGCTGTCAGCAAATTGAAATATTTTACTAAAATTTGTTATTCTTTTTATTATTAATATTTTTGATAAAAACAAAGGTACAAACGTGTCTGCCATTAAAGAGGAATTCAGAAGCAAATTATTACACTTTTACTTTTAAAATTGTAAAAGAAAACTTTCAAAATTTTCTTCCCGCCAAATGTGAAAATTTCCATGACAACTCTACTGTGCATTTATTCTGTTATTCATTGTGACTGCCGCTTATCAGAAGTTTTCTTTGTTTACAATACAAATGTTTGCAACAATAGAGATTAATAAATAAAACTTATTAAGTAAGAAATACCTATAGCTTGCTGAATGGCCATTGATTTCTTACAGAGAAATGATTTGAGAGAAGGAAAACGGAAACGTCTTCGATGCCTTTTGTTTCTTCATCTCTTCCAACTTGGCGTTCACATTCCTATTTTGCTGTTGGCAACATGCCAACTTGAAACAAATTTTTAATTCACTTTTACCTAAAATGCACAGTAAATACGTGATTAATGAACATTCTGAACATAACAGCTTGGTTATTACTTTTATTTCTTCATGTATATTGAAAACAATTTATTGATCTATTCGATAAACTAAACCAACCAAACTCTGAAAAAATCAACATTACATTTAAAACAAGTTTGCATCCCCTTGCTTGATTGGTTTTGCCGGCTGAGGGAGGTTTACAAGATATTTCGTAAAATGATGAATTAAAAGTTTAAACAAATGATATATTTAAAAAAAAAAATAGTGCAGATTACTTTGAAAAAGTAAAAATGTTCTTATGGGAGAACATAACCAATTATCCAAACCAAACGCAGGAGGATAACTGGTGGAATTGAGGAGGAAGTGATTTCTGTGGCACCCCTGAATATCTGAGATTTTTGACAAAGACGACTTGATTGATAATAAAATATGCATCCTAGTCTTTATATATATAATTCTTCTGTGAGTGTGTATGTCACTGAACTTCTCTTATGTGTGTTCATATTGAGTCTTATGCGCGGCTATACCGTTCGTTCATCTGATTGCAATGACATTTTGTGAATGCGTGCATGGTTGGTTTTAGCCTTGAACATAACAGAGTACTTTTGGATTCGATATGTGACGCTGTTGTCGAGAAATTGGTGGATCAAATACTGCATTTGATTTGTCTGATTCTGCGCAATGTACTACAGTTAGTTTTGAATAAATTAAAGGACTCAATAATACAATAACACTTAAGGCAAGACCAGGGAGCTGTGCATTGTTGTGGATTTGGTAAGTCACTGGAATTATTAATGTGACTGACTATCCATTTAGCCAAATTAAAGTGCAGCAGGAAGCAAAAATGAAATACCAGAATTGCAATTCAACTTATTAATAGCAATGGTGCGAAACCGCAACTGTAGGTATGGCCCAATCCACTTGCGTTCTACTGAAAGTGAAGTTTAAGGAATCCGATTGGCCGTACGACGTCGGGCAAGATACCCTAGTTTTGTATAAAAAATTTGATACATCAATTTTCTATGCCTTTTTCTGCTATTTTTTCATATTATATTCTTTTGTTCTGGAGTCATAGAGTCTTCTTATTTATTTACTAAAGTTGGTGAAGTATTACAATAAATAATTTTTATTTTTTTTTTATTTTTTATTTTTCTTTTAAGACTGCTTTCGGTATCGAATCAATCAATCAATCAATGTAGTTTTCTTGCATTCGCCTTTTTCACTTTTATTTATTTAAATAATTTTTGTTTTGTTTATATGTATATCCTTAATATATTTGTTTTATGTTCTAAAAGTCCTAGCCGGTGGCTCTCAATATATTTATTTACTAAAATTGGTGAAGTATTACAATAAATATTTTTTTTTTTTATATTTTTTTATTTGTCTTTTAAGACTACTTTTTATATCGAATAATAGAATCAATGTACTGGATTGTTGCATTCGACGTTTTCACTTTTATTTATTTAAATAATTTTTGTTTTGTTCTAAGGATATATTTGTTTTATGGTTTCGGTTTACAATGCTATCGTTGGGTATCCGATGTTGTAATACAGATGGTTTTTAGTTTTTATTGTTATTTCTTTTTTTTTTTGTTATTTATAAATATTAGTTTTGTTACTTTGATTTGTATGACCCAAAACTTATTTTTGAATAAGCTATTCGCATTTAAATTTTGTTTATAAATAAATTCGTTTGATTTCAATCTGCAATTAATGTGATTTGTATAAGTTTTGTTATTTTTGAATAAGATATTTGCATTTAATTTTTGTTTCAAAAAAATAAATTCGTTTGATTTCATTCTGCAATTTACATCTCTTGTATACTTTATGTGGTCTCCGATGTCTCCTTCTGTATGTGACAGACTTATAATACTATTCATTGTGTGAAGAATGTAAATATAGAAACTCCCTTTGGACCACTAAAATAATGATTATGGGCTGGCGGTTGGCCATTCGTGCCATACTGACCAAAGTTACAATCAGTTTTTTGTGACAGTGTTTTTTTCAACGAGAGAGAATGAGTTACGAGTACGGAACAAATAATCCGCCATTAACATTATGAAGATACAAGTGTACAAATGTGTGTGTGTATGTGGCACATCCATACAGAAATAGAATCCACAATTACAATCCAATCCAAGAATTATTTTATAAAAGTCACAGTCAAGGTCAACATTCGTTGATCAACGACGTCTGGTATTCTTTGTTCGTGCATGCGTGTATACAATGTCCATGAATAAAAAAAAAGAGAGAAAGCAGGCAAGGAAGAAAGCAAAAGAAATCAGGAAAATTTCGATGTTGTTGTTGTTTGCGTTGCCGTCATCATGGTCGGTTCAAAAACCCATCAAAGAGATCATTTAAAAGACACGATGAATATTTTTGATTTTTGCTTTTTCGTTTTGTTTTTCATTTTCAAGCTATGTGAAAGTAATGAAAAGCCAAAGACCAGAGACAAGGCGGAATGTGTGAGTCAGTAAGTGAATACACGAAAGAACGAAGAATGGATAACGGGTTGAGAGCGATAAGTGAAAATCATACATATATACGTACATACATATGTATGTAGATAAGCGTCAATACATCCAAGCTCCCTGAGTGTGCGTGGGTACACTAAAAGAAAGTTAAATGAAAGTTCAGCACGATCGTCATGCTGAAGAGCATATGCACAAGCAGGTACAATAATTGGCATGGAGAGCGCACCAAATTCTCGGAGCTTGCTCCCACATAAGCGTTTATCGTATCGTAAATGTTAGATAAGGTGTTGTTGTGATCAGGCGGGTGGGCAGGCATGCAGGCATGCATGCCAACCATACACGACTTGACAAGTGAGAAAGACGAGCGAACAAATGCGAATTAAATAAGAACACAGCAAAACAAAATGAACGCGACAAGAAGAAAACACCATTCAAAACGAAACGAAAAGAAAATGCAAAAGCACAATTTAATCGGCTTGCATGAGGAAGCAGCAGCAGAGCTTACTTCTCTATGAGCAATAGCCGCTATAAAATGACTATACACACACATGCAAACGAACATATGTGTGTTTAGTGGACTCTCGATAGTGCGAACAATGCATAAAACTAAAAGTATTCATATAATTATTATGAAACTTGGTTTTGCTTTGATAATAAATTTATTGATCAATAAGATTCGTATTCTTCTAAAAGAGTTTCCCCTCTATAACCAAAGCTTTAGTCATTTAACTGAAATCATGCCAACCTCTAATTAGAGGTAATCGAGGTGGATTGATTCGATTCTTGAAACTTTAATAATACATATGCACCTTACTTTTTTTTTTTTTTTTGGAAATTCTTACTTATGTTTACATTATAAAGACGTCAATGTAAACAAAACAAAAAAACACAGGGTCCACATAATCACAGTAAGTTACAGAGTGTTTGCATTATTGTGAATCCACTGTATTTGTATACATGTAGGAAGGAAAATGAGCAATAAGCAACAGCAACATCGAAAGAGCAGCAGTCTTCATATCGGCGGGGCAAAGAAATAAGAACAAACAAATGGCTAGGTCGGTCGTTCACCTGCAAAGGCATATTACAAAGAGCGAATCACAACTAAAACATAACGAGAGAGTTGAATAAAATACAGCAAGCATCAAGAGACTGAGAGCAATGTACTTTTGTCTTACTTCTGTCGTGTTGGGTTGCTTCGTGCAGTGTCGTGTTTTGTTGTGCTCTGAAGTGTATGTAAATAACATTTTGCCGGTATGGAAACAACTGAGCTAAGGGAAATATAAAAGCTAATTAAAGAGAGAGAAAGAGAGAGGGAAATTTTATGAGAGGTGGTGTGGGCAAAACACACAATTTGTTGTTGGGTATCTTGAGAATTGAAATTTAAGAGAGTAGCACGAATCATTTTATAGTCCACACCAGCCCAGAGCTTCAGAAGTGTGTTCACTTGTTAGAAGCTACTCTGTTTGTTTTCATTTGGCTGTTGATTTTTACTCTTTGGCGTCTCTTCTGTGCGTGTGTGTGCGTTGGTGTGTGGTTAGACAGAGAGATAGTAAGTAAGTGAGTGAGTTAGCAACATTATTATCTGAAGGGGGCCGCCGCAGCAGATGAGGAATGCATGATGTTTGTTGTTTGCGGCTTTTGCCTTTTGCCTTCTTCTGGTTTTCGGGTTGTTGATTTTACGAGTTGTTGTTGTTGTTGTTGCTATTTCATAATGCTCTCGATTTGTTGCTGTTGCTAATGCTATTATTACTGGACCCCCATAAACTAAATATGGAAATGATCAGCAGCATTGAATTGATGATTGGCATGGATGGGACAAATCGCTCTAAACTTCCAATTTTTTATAAATCCATTTTGATGTTGTGAACACATCTGCAACACAGATTGCAGTGTTTTAAATTTAAGGTTTTTCTAGCTCCTACATTTTTCCTTAATAATTAAATATTGGTTTTCATTAATCTTTGTTAACTACATACATAATTATATCATAATACCAGCGATATCCAGCTTTCGTTGCTACGCCCTCTTGGTCAAGTGTTTCGAGCGTAGATACTTTCATAGATAGATAGATAGATAGATTAGAAACTCTGTATAAATAGACCTCTAGCTAGTAATTTAAAACTAATACGAAAATAAGTTACGGGTCAAAGATCTGGTCATATACATATGTACATACGACAGTTGAATTATAATGAATTATAATGTAATCTTGCAAACGATTAAAAACAGATTTAGACTATTTAAATAAAATCGCGAGCTAGAAGAGAAGTGTGATAAGTTTAAACAATTTTTGTTAAATCTGATTTAACCATAACATAAATGAAATGATACACTCCTACTCCCATAAAATCAAAATTATCGTAAGTGAAGTAAGTGAGTGTTTGTAAATTTTAGTGATACCAAAGTTCTAACTCAGATTCTCTTGTCGCTTATTTCCCCCATTGGGTGAGTTGCAAATTAAAGAAAAACAGTTAAAAAACAAAAAAAAAATGAAGAGTTTCTCTTGTTATTGTTTTCTTCCTCTTCTCTTTAGATATTATTTGCTTGCTGTCTTCCTCTTTGGTCAAAACAACTTCACTTCAACTGCTCTTTCTTTGCTTTTGTTTCTTTTGCTTTCATTGTTGTCTCTTTATTTTCTTCATATTTTTATCATGTACATACATACATATGTATTTGTGCCAGTATTCGCTTGTGTGTATGTGTGTGTAGTTTGTGGTTTTTTTTTAGCTCGCGCTGAAATGTGTGTTAGCCGCGGTCATTCACACTGAACGTGCCCTTTTGAGTATGCGTCGTAGTTATTTGTCGGGATCCCGAAAAGACATGGAATGAGTGAGCACAAGAAATAGAGAGAGAGAGAGAGAGAGAGAGAGAGAGAGAAAGAGCACTCATACATGTGTTAACCTCCCCCTCCTGACCCTATCCAGTAAGACAAATCCAATTTTTTCATTTGCCAGTATGCGTATGCTTTACTTTTGCCTGCCTCCCTCCCTCCCTACCTTCCGATAGCGTTTTATGCTATAGAGCAGCGATTCAGAAACTGTGTCCATCGACGTTTGCAGCCATAATCGGGAGTCCGTGAAACAATTTGGTCATCAAATTTAAATTGCCATTCATACAATATTTTTACGAATGTTCATTTCAATTAAAAGAAAACTTAAAACAACAACAGCAGTAAAACAAAGTTTAACTTCGGCTCAGCTACTCTACATACTCTTAGCACACCCCCTATAACACGTTTTTGCACACGCTCTGTGATAGAGCAATCAGAAATACATACATATTTGATTATTGATTTGACTTATGGCTACACATACAGCATTTCAACACTGAGACGGAAATATGTGTATGGGAGCTTTACGATCCAGTAATCTTACGGTGTTGAAATCTTCGCATTGTATGGACATTGATTAGAAACTTATAGCATCTAAATTTTAATTCAATAGGACAAAAAACAAAAAAGTTTTTCTAATAAGGACAAGAATTTTAATGGGTGATTTGTATGGGAGGTACCCCCTAGTGGTCCGATTCGACAGCGTCTAGACAGATTCGTGGATAATTTCAGCTTGGATGAAGGAGATTCGCACTTTCGTCCTAATGTTGTTGGTCTCTTGAAAGATTCATTGTAAAATAAATATTAATTCTTGCCTCCATAAATATTTTTGTTAAGAAAATTGACTCATTGATCAATATGGGCATACCATCCTCAAGATACCATGAGATTATTGAGTTGAATATTAATTTTTAAGTACTACGTAAATGCGCAGGGTTGGATTCATTCATAAGCTTAAGAGCCACTGCTCTACAGTTTAAGATTTTCATCATTATTATGTAGAATCATGGTGTTTTTGTTTTTTTTTTTTGCAATGACTGTGGTTGATGTTTCTATTTCTAATGTTTCTTTTGTTGTCGTTGTTGTTGTTGTTGTTCAAATTTTGAAGTTCATTTCATTCAAGGCTATTCAGATGTATTGTATTTTTCATCCTTACTTTAACTTCATATGACATCACACTGATCAAGACTAATTGAACGTACATAAGAGCCGAATAAATTTGGCTTAGTTAGACATATTAAAGAAAATACAATTACAGACAATTTTATTGTACTTTATATACAATATATTGTAGTAAAAAGCGTTTAAAATCAGTAAAGAATATTGGTGTGGCATTTGAAATGAAACTTGAAAACCCCCTACAATTAAAAAGACAGCACAATTTGGTGTAATCAAGATTTATGGTTTATGGTTTCCAAGGTAACCGAGAAGGTGTTGAGAATGGTGCCTCAAAACCCAGGTAACCCATTGGATAACAATTGTGAATTGGTAATCAGATCCGACCTAAGCGTAAGTTCGTGCGATAGCTGGAACAATTGGAATCGACAAAGAACGCGTAGATTCAGAAAGCAAAAAGAAAAATATCAGTAAAATTACATACGAGCATATGAATTAATGTCAATGAAATGTCTGTTGATAAATGATCAGCTTGGAAGGCCTAACAATATCTCCATAGGTTTGGTAAAAAAAGTGGTTCATAATGAGTGTACCCAGCGACCGAATAGAAGTCACTGTTTAGAGTTACTTTGTAATTTTTTACTGTATCAGACGAGTATTGTCTTTTCTCACTAATATTTACTATTAACATTACGACAATATATATACAGTCGGGGAGATCTGATCATTGCATTCCCTATAATTGAAAGCATTAATATGATAAGTACTGATAAGAACTGCAAAAGCATCATTCACAAATTCCTATAGTTCCTCATAGGCATAATAATTCGTTAAAGGAAACAACAAGATAATAGCCAAATAGTTTGATAATACAAGAATTAAAAAAAAAAAAAATAAACAAATGTATAATTTTAATGTTACTAGTAATCCTAGGGTCTTGCAATTTACATGGTTCGTGAATATAAGTCAGAAAATTTCAAATTTTCATGCAAATCGTTAGAGCCATTTGGGAGAAATAAGAAATAAATTTATATATGATAACTGAGTACCATTGAATTTCGCACTCACGTTCAGCAACCAGACAGACACACGAAGCAATGAGTACACAATTTTGATACTGTTCACGGGAGTGAATACATTACAAACCACCCATTTGAATACTATAATGAAAGATTCACTGCCTGAATCATCTTCGGTATAGTCGAAGATAACGTTCTTTCTAGTTTGAGTTAGAGCTTTTTAGTAAAAGATTGACACTCACAACGAAATGAATGAATTTCAAAGTGTTAAAAAAAGCGAAAAGAAGATTTGGTTGTTTGCTTTTCTTTCGTGCTAACATGAAAGCACAATTTCCCCTTTAATGACAACAAAAAAAAAAAAAAAATGGAAAAGTCCTTCTTCCTTCACAAAATAACACACGAGTTCAAACTCGATTCAATTTGGCATCGCTTCGTTTGAATGAATGCATAAAACATTCACTCGCCCACACTCGAATTTGTTAAAAATGAATGAATGTCAAATTCATTCATTTTGATCATGAGTACCTAATATACTTATATGTATACAATATATACAAGTTGCTTTCTTAAGTAATTACATGTAAATATATATATATCTTTCATTGCATAACATATACAAAACTTGGAGCGATCGATTTGATATAGCAACCATATAGTTTAACCTCTAAACTAAATTTTATTAAGTTTTAGAACATTTTTTTTTTTTTTTTGTTTTACTTATGGCGTGACCAAGATGGTTTATTCTTGAGTTGGACCCGGTAGGTGGCGCTGTTTCTTCTCCGTTCATTGACTTTCTTATGTATTTTCCATGATATCATCATTTCAGCTTTTTTCTTTTAGATACAATTTTCTTTCTTTTCAACATAGCAACTCAGATCCTTCCGTGCTTCCGTATTTCTATTCTTTCAAAATTACTTCAACCCAACCTTCTTATTCCTTCAGTATTTCTTACATGATAGCTGGCATTGACCTTCCTTTCGTGACATTACAACGAAGTTGTAAAAGCAACCCCCTTGTTACACGCACCCTTGAAAACAGGTTTCCCTGCTTTCGCCAAAAAAAAAAAGTCCACCTTCTTTCTTTCGTTTTCATCATTGTCAATGTCGCGGCATTCTCGAGCGATTTAAAGGTTACAAAATCAACAATGAAAACAAACAAATCACCCTTGTCTAAATTAAGGGTGTTTTCAGGCTCTCATTCCCCCTGCCTGGTAAATTTTTTTCATATCAGTTCCTTTTAGAATTTTCTTAATTTAGCAGGGATTGCTGCGTTTTTGTTTCTTTAGTTTCTTCTTTTCTTATTCGGAAGCATTCAATTTGCAATAAATTTTTCATGTATCGAAGATTTTCCTATTGTAGATGAAACTTGGAACAACAAGACAAAGCTCATTCGATTTGAAACAGTTTGGTTAATGTTTAATTTAAACATTTTGTAGATGCGAGTCTTTCTGTTTTCACTTACAACTTATTAGATGAATTTCAACCCATTAGCTTCAAACTCATAAAAAAATCTATTACTTCTTAAATCGTTTACAAAAGCACCTATACGAACTATACTCTGATAATTATACAATTTATGACTTCTCTTAACTTCATTATAAGTTATAAAAGGATTTTTTCCTGATTCCTATAAGAATCAAAAATGTTGCTAATACGCATCGTGGAATTCATCTGACCATTAAAATTCAGGTTCTTATTCGAATTATTTTTTTTTTTTGATTTTCGCACTTTTGAACAGATATTTAGACACTATAAGTTTTTGCTATAGGCGCTATTCATCTGTTTGAATCAGCCAAATTGGACAAGTACAAACCCATGATTGATTGCACAGTGTTCAATCTCTTCAGCTTCAGAATTTCCAAGGAAATAAATTTGAAGGAATTTATATTCGCCATCAATTAGCAATAATGCTCCAGCGCAATGGTGCATTTGTCCTTGAATCTTTAATATAGAAAATCATTTATGGAATTTTCATATTCGTGGTTATATGTTGGAACGAATGTGTTTGATCTGTGTTACAGAAGAAAAAATACCTTAAAAGTTGGATTGAAACCCCGTTCCTCAATTATATTTGCACCAAATGATGTCATTTGGGACACACTGTTGTAACTTTGAATGGCTCAAAGCACTGCAATATTTAAAACTTGTGCAAATTGTTCCAATCTGCTAGGAATTATCGCCGGCGTAATCGACAGTTGCATCATACCTAAACGCCAAACGTGCATAGGGAGGGAATTGCAACGCTTGGTCGTCTATTTTGTCGCCTCTCGCGTAATCTCATCGGAATGGATTGTTCCGGAGCCGTAAGTGAGCTCACTCGAGAAATTCTCACTCACTTTGCCTCAAAACGTTAGCTACGTTCTTCTTCCGACACATTGCTTCGAAGATTATAAAGTCGAATTGCATTCCGCGTTCTCCGACCGATGTTTTGACGTGTCATTGCTGGCTTTTTTTTCTTATAATTTGATCTAGAGTGGTCACATAATTAGTCCTAATATTGAAAAATAACATTAATTTATTTCTCGGATCATATTTATATATGATTTTACTATTACCCTCCCACTTCCACTATCAACATACCAAAATTGAACGAAACAAAGCAAGCGTACTCAGAGAGGAAAATACAACAATAACAACAACCAATCAAACAAACATTAAAAACGAAAATACGTAAAAAATGTTATATTAAAAGTTAAAAACTGAAAAAATAAGTATGCAACTCTTTTCATTAGCATTCATTTGTCTTAAAAAAGAAAAATTATTTAGATCGGCTTAGTTTAGTGTTTCGCTAGATAAAAAAATTTTAAAAATTTGGTAAAAAGTGCCTGAATATCGACAACAGCGCCACCTACCTTCCCATCTTGGACACGCCATAAGTAAAACAAAAAAAAATGTTCTAAATTGGTTCAGCCGTTTTCAATTGATGAGCGCGTTCGTACAGATTTCGACATTCTTTTATTTTTTCTTCTAAGGTTATTTGATTCAATTACTTCTATTTCTGTTTTTTAGTATGTTTTTTTTTGCGTCGATTTTTGAACATACTAAAAATATATAATTCGGATTACAATATTATTTTTATATAAGTCGGAGTTTGAATATTGAATTATATTGTTCTTACTGAATTTTGATGTTTTTTATTTTTATTTTTTTTTCTCAGGTTAATTGATGCTATTACTTTCAATTCTACAATATATTTTGAGAAAACATTGTAGATTTTCAATGGTCCCCTGGATTGTATGGAGGATATATTTCATTTCACTGTTGACTTAAAATAATGTTGGCTTATATTTTTTTTAAGGTTTCCCTGTTGTTTTTTTTTTTTTTTTTTTTGTACCATTTTTGTGTTTAATCTCAATAATTATGTATTTTTTGATATAAAACGAAGTTTGCATATTGGATTGAATCTTTAATTCATCTCTCTCTTCTGGTAGACTGATAGTAACCATATTATATCTTTCTATAGTCTTGGGGGAGTGAGGGTTCCAAATAATATTGAATACCAATGAAGTCTTTCAGGTTCTGATATAAAATTTGTGTACAATTAATGAACTCAATCCGATCTCATTATTCCTTTTATATTTCTCAATATTATTATCTAAGTTTATTAGTAATTTTATTTTTGTGGTATCACTTTTACGCCCTTCATTACTTATAGGACTTCCCCCATGTATTTCTCAATATTGAGGCCTCGGAGTGATTGTAATGCACAGCGTATCCGCTAGTCGGCCTCAGTTATGTTAGTTTTGTTTTTTATTTATCATCAGCACATTAACCATTTGCTTGGCTTTACTGTAGTTTTAAGTTTGATTTTTTCGAGGTTTTGAGTTTCGTTTAATTTTATTGCGTGGCGCCACTTGGCCACTTTTTGCATTTAGTCAAACAAGGAAATGCTATTGTATCTTCTACTCGTATTATGTATGTATCGTCGCGCATACAGTTACGACACCAAAGCCTGAAAAAAAATCGCCAACTCAGAGGCTTACTGAAACGCAAATAATCCGATTCGTGCATTTAGAAAATGGAGCGTGCTAAGCATAAAGTTGCGATGTCATCAAATCGGGGAATACAATAAATTTATAAATGCCATATACTTATGTTACACGGAAGAGGAATTTTGCTGGGATAAACGGATTTTAGTATTTTCTGGCCAATAATCTTAAAACTCAAAAACATTTTAAGTTTATTTACAAAAAAGATTGATAGATGTTTCGAAGGAGGTAACACTTCCCGACTTCGGCACAAATCTAATATTCCTAAGTATTATGTTTTGGGATTAAGGGTATAATCATAGTCGTACTCGTATATACATACGTACATATGGTATAGAAATTCTCTTTTTTCGGTTTGTTTTGTTTAATATTTCGTTGAAATTCTTTCTATTGCTCTAATTTTGTATTTGTGTATCTGCATGTGTGCGTGTGCTTGCTTGTGTGTTTGTGTGTAGATTCAAGTTCATTGAACTTGAGAGTTGAGCGTGACGTAAGCGTAGCTTAATTTATGACTTTTTTCGGAGCAACGTTTATAATTTATTACATTGTTTATATGTGCGTGCATATGTACGAGAACAGTTATGCCGGTCAGCTGTAAAGCCGTCATATCCGCCCGGTGGTGTTTCAATTTCATATCATTTTATTGGATGTTTTCTAGCGCCCTTGTCACTACATTTTTGATGGTCAAAATACGTAAAACAATCATTCGTGTAGAGAGATGCAAAGGCACGAATTCAATGAACCCAATGTATCTCGTATCTTGTACATAAATTTGAATCATTAATCGCTTCGTATTAAGCTTTCTCTATCCCCATTCCCGTCGAATCGTGTCCCGCCTCGTCCAGTCTATCGCCACACCTAACCAGGTAACTGGGAAAACCACCTACAAAAGCAACAATAAACGGGTCCCTGGACCAGCACCCGCCCTTACAATAAAAATCATGCCGACCGATGCCGCCCTTGGAATTGAAAATACAATATAAAATATAATATTCATACTCGGATAAAAATTTAAAAACAGAACGCCGGCAAGCCACAAACTAAAGCAAGTCAATGGGCTTCATAATCATCATGCCATGATGATGATTATCATCAGTCATCAGTTGTGTTATGTTGTTGTGGTTGTGGCTGTCTTCGTCATCAATGTGTACAAGCATCTGTATTCTGTATGTATGTATGTTTCTACCTATTGTACGAGTATGTGTGAATTGGTGTCCAAAAATTTCAATAGCAAAGTTCAATGAACTCCAAACTACAAAACAAAAATCATCAGTAACAACAGCAGCAACAGTAGCAAAGAGCAACGTTCGTTCTCTCTTTAGTTGCGAGCGCTCGCTCTCTCTCTCTCTCATTCCATCTCTTTCTAATACTCACAGTGGGTGATGATGATTCTGATGCCATTTCGCTTACTTGCTTGCACGCATTTCATTTCATTCATAAACATAAAGATGCCTCGCTCAGCGCCGTGTTCACTCTCACCCATTAGAAAAAAGAAACAAATGATGTGAGAACAACATTGCTTAAGAGAAAAATAACGGACGACACGGTACGGCACGGAAAGGAACAATGGGTCGCCGCCGTATCCATTCATGGCATAAGGACCAACAGTACTTACTACTTCTGTATGAGTATTTGTTGTTGTCCAAAAGGGGTGTGTGTGTGTGTGTGTGTGTGTGTACTCGCTTCTTTGTATTCTGAGTAGTTCAAATGTCTTTTTTGCCAGTTTTTATTCGCCTTCTTCATCATCATTTCCAATATGATGTAATAATGATGATGATGATGATGATGATGTTAACAGAATCAAATCTCATTTCAAAGAACCTCAATATTATCATAACTTCATATTTAATGTTATATTGCCTTGCACAAAAGTATTTTTTAATTATACAATTTTCATATCTCTTCTTTCTTACCCAGGATGCCCGGTAGAATGTGGATCTGTGAACTTATCAGATCAGTGTTCCGGAGGGGACATCCCATATATTCTGTATATTTTTATTAAGCTTTACAACAATAGCAACATCTTGTCTTCATATGTACATACATATGAACATAAACATGTACAGAAGCATACATAGTACAATAAAATATAAAAAACCTTTCACTCCTAACGTGTATCAGACTGTGATCATAAGTATGTGAGCCGGGCTCTTACCCAACGAATCTAAAACCAAAGAAGTTTCACATCAAAAACTTTCATAAATTAAACATTTTTCACAATACTCAGTTACCAGTTTCCAGCTGGTGATGCGAAGAAGATGATGAATTTTGATGTTCATCATCATTTTACTTTACCGAAACCAAAGATGTTTCACATCAACAATTGCAATTTTGGTATAAAATGAAAAAATTCAACAACAAATTAGCTTAAAATAAGATTTACTCACCTAAATTGTTTCTGAGGTGGAGGTGTCATTTTTTTTTCTTTCTTAAACACGAACGCACTAATTCGAGCATAGACATAATCCAACGTAGAACTCCTCCACATGCAAGTTACGAGTACGTGAAATATCCCGCATTCTTTGTAATTTATTTTCTGACTTCTTTCAAGTTTTTTTTTTTTGTAATCTTGTTGTTTCAACACAATTTTTGTTTTTTTTTCTTATTGAGTTTTCATTTCTTTCTTATACATTTTTATTATTGTAATATTATTGTAATAATATTTTATTTTGATTCAAGATGCAGCTTTTTTGATGTTGTTGTAGTTAGTAGTTATATCCTTGGTTTTGTTTTTGTTGAGTTTATATATTTAATGAAAATCAAATCAAAAATCATTTATATTGGGCTACTTTATGTCTAAGCTATGGCAACCCTGTGTTGCTTATAAAAAATAAATTAGTAATTAGTACTAAACTTTATATTTATACATGTATATATTTTATACATATATGTAAATATATATTTCATCTTATAAATCTGCTTTGAACACAATCGGGCATCGAACAATTTAAATTTATTTACAGACACTTGCAGTAATTTTTGTTTTTTATTATTAGGTTACTTCCTTTTTTTTAAATATATAATTATGTATTTCTATTTACAATTTACAACAGCATCCCTTGCAGTGGAGGACCCAAATAATGAAATGCAACCTGTAAAACGAAGACAAATCAAGAGATTAATTAAAAATTATCTTTAGTTTTTTAATGAAAATATTATTGTAAGTAAAACAGATGTAAAGGACCTAGAGAAAAACATTAAATTCAGTTCACCGATTATCATGTGCATACATACATACATACATACATACATATGTACATAAGTATGTACTACATAGATACATACATATGTGTACGTGGTTTGTTCAAAAAGTAAGAAGAATTGCCGGTCCACGTGTTATCGTTTTTCGATTTTTTAATACAGATTCTTTGAACCAATTCTTTTTTTTTTTTTTTTTCATCGCCAGGCACAACAAAGCACGTCTCAGTTTTTTATATATAAAACAAGTCAAAAGATGACTATATTTGGCTATAGCGAAGTTGATATACTCTTCTCGCAACCATAGAAAAGTATTTTGCCTAAACTCCTGTGCTTAAGCATTCAATAATATTTGATTATTGATTTGACTTATGTACATACAGTAATTTAACACTGAGACCGAAATATATTTTTATGGGAACAATACGATCCAGTAGTCCTAGAGTCTTAAAATTTATGTGGCTGCTGAATATGGGTCAGATACTTATAGTGTCCAAATAACACAAAAAACAAAAAAGTTTTTCTAAGAATTTGAATTTGAATTTGGGTTTGTATTGGAGCTATAATACTAATAAGAAACTAAATTTTAAAATGTTAAAAATGGTTAAAATGGGAGGTAATCCCCATCTAGTGATCATCGTGGAATCGTTGTGAATTGTCATACAGTAAACGACGCCACGGACCATAAATATCGGGACTACAAATCATGTTTGGATATGTTTAAACGTATTTTAGATGAAATTCGGAGTAGCTTATCTGAGACGTATTATGAGAATCGAATTTTATTTTCAAGAATTTTTTGCTCGTAAATGACATGATATCTGATATCTGAATCTTAAAATGTGCTAAGAAATATTGATATATATCGAACTAGCCATTATGGCTTTTCAAGAATTATATTTCAATAAAAATTTATGGTGAATAATAATAACAAACAATTTAATATTAATAATAATAATAAAACAATTGCCGGATGCAATTGATAATCTGAGTAAATCAATCTCAAAAGTATACTATTTAAGTCAATTTATCAATAATTAACGTCTAACCATTCGTCGTATAGAGAAACAGTGACGACAGTGACTCACGGATTCTTTTTTGTATTTACTTAGATGAAACTTAAAACGTTTTTCAATGCCACGACTAAGGCTGAATCCAAATTGACATGTTTTCAATGTTCTGGAAAAGATGAAACCAAGCAAATAATTGTAGTTTTAAAACTAAAACTCATTACTTCTTTCCATCATATGTAAGTACTTACAATGCAAATCTAAGATGCCTTAGCTAATCAGTTATTACTGAAAGTAATTTTTGAATCAAGGGGTTTTAGTTTATTGGATTCGATATCTTTAAGTTATGGATGCCATAATCATGCAATCGATATACTATACATACATACATATACATATTTCATGTTTTGACGCATACCAGTAACGGAAACAACAAATCTGATTCTGATGCCTTGTCATGAAGTTTGCAACAGACAGAAGGAGACAACACAGACCCCAAAAAGTGTTTATATTGGTGATTAGCTCAACGAGACGAGTTGAAATTTGGACATTATATATTTAATTTTTTTTTTTTTGTTTCAGTATTCATTCTGCATTTCGACATTAAGGCTGAAATATTTGTATGAGAGCTATGCAATTCAGTATTCCTAGGACCTTGAAATTTACTGGGTTGGGGAATTTGGGACTTATGTAAAAAAGTTTTGCTAAGAACATAAATTTCAATTTGCGTTTGTATTGGATCTATACGATCCAATAATCCTAGGGTCTTTGGACAAACGGACAGACACATAGAAAATTCCCGTGACTTACCAAATGAACAATAATGCAGAACTCCCTAGCTTCCTCTTCAGTATTGTTTTATTAAATTGTATTAAAAAGTCCTTTAATTTATTTAAAACAAACTGCACTTGAAACACCTTGATCTAAAAATTGACATCTATCTTTGGTTTTTGATACAGACGACCTAACTGATTGTAAATAAAATATCCACCAATTTCTCAACTGCAGCGCCACATATCGGATGCAAAACTATGTTATGTTAAAGACTGGAACAAACCATAAACATTCACAAAATTTGATTGGAATCAGATGAATGGAAGCCTCTATTCACTACTGTATTGGAACATATTGGAGACCATACAGTAGTAATCTTTATTTTTTGTATCATATACTCATCATACCATGTACTTACTAGATCGTATAGCTACATACAAAAAAAACTTTTTGTTCTTTTGTGTTATCGAACTGAAATTTGGATAGTATAAGTTTCTGACCCACGCCCAGCTACATTTCTTGCATCTCAATTTAAGCATTGTCTTCTTCTTCTTGCTTTGCTTAATGACACAACACTAGTAGAAAATCTCATAAGTCATGCAAGTGTCTAATGTCAACTGACTACAAGCCTCAGCATAAGTCAAATCAATAATCAAATATTTCTGTATGCTCAACCAGAGGAGCGTAAGCAATGACGTTTTCTGGGGGTGCGTTAAGAGTATACCAACTTCGGCATAGCCGATTTTAACCCTTTTTTTTTTTTTTGTTACTTAATTTAATTATTTTTTAGTTCTTGTTATTTTAAGTACAATATTTTATATCTTCTAGTATCATAAAATAAAAAAACCAATCCATTCATTCTACATTTATAAATGTGTACGATGATAGATGTAATTATTATTATTTTCTACCTTGTTTGCTGTAAATAAAAGCGGTCAAAGTTTAAATAAAATGTCAAGCTTTCCATATTTATGTACTCATACATCATCACCCACGCACATACTTCACTGCACAACTATTACTCGTCACACAATATTCAGTATGCACTCGGTACTATGTCTACGAATACCATTAGTATCCGTTTCCAGAATATCCTGTATTTACTCGTACCCGTTTCAAATGAGTACGCTACAACGTGCAGTCGTTTTCACTGATTCCATTCATTACCCGTTTACCCGTAGTGGTGCAAGTCTCTAAAATGTACATATGTATGTATGTATGTATGTATGTACAATGTATTGCACATATAATCGCATTCGTATTCGCGAATATTCGCAAAATATCTTGACACTTGCATTTACTGAAATTCATGCGAATATATTACGAATATGATGAGCTTCAGAAAAAAATACATATCATAAGGTGTAAGTAATTAATATTCTGTATGTATTATAAATGAAACAAAGCCATATTAATTTCTTATTATCCTTTTTATTAGATGTCAAGATTTGGTATGAAAAATAATCAAAACTTCTCACTACAAATAAAATACAATATGTTGTTGCCATAGTAAGTCAGTCTCCTATTGAGCTGAGCTCGAGTCATATGTACAATACATAAATGGGGCCAGATTTAGAGACAATGAATTATAAGCTATGATCTTACCAATTATATTTATTTATGTATCTATATATCTTATATGTACAGCAAAAGGATCCTTTTTGATAAATCCAATTTTCGGAGTTTGCTTGCGAAACAACAGATGATTGATTGAAGTATGGGTATTTGGTGTATGGTGTATGGAGTATGGAGTGTGTGGAGTGGAGGAGGGTACACAAAAACCACTTTAATTTTTCGATTTCAATTATTAATTTACTCTTCTCTTCGCTTCGCTTCGCTTTTTCTAATTGCACATTTTGGGGAACATTTTTTTTTTGTTTCTCTCATTGAAACTTTTGAAAACTTGGAAAAAAAAAGAATTGCACACAACAAATGAACCCGTTTTTCTTTCCCTTTTTGCTTTGTCGGATATTTTTTTAACTTTATTATTTTTGTTGTTTTCTTCTCCTTTGTAGTGACTTGATTTGTTTTGTTTTGTTTTATTTTATATTTGTTTAAATGTTAAGCATAAAATGTTGTCCTTTATTTTCGAAAATGTGGTGGAATTTTTTGTGAAATTATGAATATCAGCATTTTGTTGTCGTTGTCGCTTTGAAAAAACTATGTGTTTTGTATTTTTTTTATTTTTTATTTCTTCATTCATTTCACTTTGTTATTGCTATTTGAACTTTTGTATTTTTGTTATTTGTGTTTTCTTTCTTCTTTTCTTATTGACCACTTATTCATTCATCACTTGCACTTTGAGATTTAAGAAATATTTTTCTTTTTCCATATTTTTGCCTTCTTTTGTTGCGGTTTTTTTTTTATTATTATTATTGTTGTTGTTGTTGTTATCATTACACAAAAACAATGGTTTCATATGCAAAAAAAAAAAAAAAAAAAAAATAGATAAATCAAAAGGAAACACAAACAGAACACAGAAAACCGGCGAGCAACAACGCCACAGATTCATAAGATGGATGGATGCACCACGCACTTTAATCCATCATTCAACTTCAATTGTGAAGAGAGAAATTCCAAAATTCAAAATTTTCATTTTCATTTTTCATTTCTGGTTTTTTGTTTTATTTTGTTTTTGATTTGGAAATGTTTCAAAAACAACAAAAAAAAAAAAATATTTAAAAAAAAAAATATACAACAATTTTCAAAACCAATTTTCCGATGGCGTCCTTGTTTTATCTGCTTTCTTTCTTAACCGTTAGCCACCCTCAGTCAGCTTGAGCTTCAAATTAAGCTTGGGCGCTTGGCTTTGGCTACGTTGGCGGCTACGTTCTTTTTTTTTTTTTGGACGCTAGCTTGGTTCGTTTGATTTGACATTTGACTATTAGACTGACTCGATTTGAAGAATTGCGTTGCGTTCCGTTGCGTACTTTCTGACTCTGGGCGCGTGACAAAAGCGAATTTCTTGAAGTTGGCGACGGCCGAAAAAATAATGGCGTGAGCGATTGTGCTTTCCTTAAAAGTCGAATTTACTTTTAATTAATTAATGAACAAAATTGAAAAATTCAAATTAATTGTTAAAATGATTTAAATTTCGTAAATATGCCGGCGGCCGAAGAAGACGGCACGTACAACTCTGCTTCCTTTAAAAGTCGATTTCCGACTTAAAGTAACGAGTAAAAGTTAGCGAACAAGACGAAATAGCGAGTATGTCGAAAAATAGTGAGAGGAGAGACTGGCCGAGTAAAGAGCGATCTATGGCTCGCAAAGGAGCGCAGCAAATCTAACAAAGGCGAATATCTGCCAGCACACAGCACTCAGCACAGTGACTACGGAAACAAATGTTTGACTTTAAACGTTGCCAGATCATGACTTAGTAAACTAACTATGATTTTGTTAATCATGATGAGTAATGTTAATAATTATAAAAAACTTTATTTTTATTGTAAAATTTTCTTTAATTCAATGTTTTATTTAATTAATGAATAATAATAATTTTCGGTCTGGCAACTTAAAAGTTCAGAATATGTGACAGCCTAAGAGAGTGTAGAGAATAGGAAGAGTAGACAGAGACACACACAGAGAGAGAGAGAGAGAGAGAGTATGCGAATATGTATGAATGTTTATAAAAGAGCGGGTCCAATGCGGAAAAAGAAAACAAAAATAAAAACAAAATAAAAAGAGAAAAGTTCATTCACTTTACAAAGGGTTTACTTACATTTACATTATTGCCTTTGTTGCTGTTGCGTTGCTGTTGCTGTTGCCGCTGCTGTTTTGGGTTGTTGTTCTTGTCCGCATCGACTCGTTCTTGTATGTTGTTATTGTTGTTGTTGTTTGTTGTTTTTGTTGTAGTGAAATGACGTTGTAAGCAAATTTAAGCGCGATAAAAACTAAATAAGAAAAAGAGTAAACTAAAAATAAAATCAAATTAACAAATAAACAAATTAAAGGAGAACGAACATTTAATTGTTTGCCTTACTTTCATATGTTGAATTGCACTTGAATTTGTTTTTGTATTTTGTATATTATTTTACTTACAACACACATTTAAATATATACATACATTCATACATAATCTCTAATTTATGTGTGATTAATTCATACATTTTTACAATTTTTTTAAATTTCCTATTTTTGTTCCTCCATTTGTTTGTGTACAATTATTTATATTGTACCCTAAGTATTTATTGAATTGATGATGATGATAATAATGATGAAATTATTGTATCTATGTACATATGTATATAAGTATGTGCGTACAATGTGTGTGTGTGTGTGTGTGTGTGTATGTATTTTTTGTTTTTATTAAAATTTGTGTCGTGCAATTTCTTCCTACACCGACGAAGGTGAATGACCCAAGTTTTGTCACTTTTTTCCGCTCTCTTTGCATCTTTGCTTTGATTTGCTTTTCCTTTTTTCTTCTCTTTCTACAATTCAACAAAAATCGTCATCATCATCATCATCATCATCATCATCAGTATCAACAACAATAACACCATGATCATTTGGTATATCGTCATTAACTTCGTTATACACATTGCCTTTTAGTTGGTTTTTCTCTTCCTCCTATTTTCCTTCTGTTCGTTTCGTTGTGTGTTTCTCAATTTTGCGCGCAACTAAAGTTCATTGTCCCAGTCGGGAACCAAAACAAAATTCAAAACACATTTCAAAACAAACAAACATATACAAAGGCAACTTCACAAAGAGAGCCCAAAGACGAAAATTCCAAGAGAAACGACAAAAACAGTACAAATAACTAAGAGAGCAGCAGGTGGAATGTTGTATAAAAGAGAGAACAACTTGTAATAGAAGAGAACGATGAGATTGGATTGAATTGCATTGAATTGAGTTGAATTGAATCAACTCGCTCAGTCAGCATTTTTTGTTCGTTATTTTTGATATCCCCATAAATAATTTTATTGAAATCTTCAAATCTGAAAATTTTCATTATTCACAATTTAAATTGCATAATAATATGTACATACATATGTATTTTTTAATCTGCATCCGATCGGGACTTGAAGGATTTCATTGGAAAATCATGATGGTATCATTCATGAAAATCTTATGAGTATGTCATACTTCAGTATTTCCTAGGTTTAATTACAGTTCATTAGTCAATTGATCGATTGATTAATCTCTTGTTTACAATTTAAAAAGATTGCTATAAAATCCCATGTATAAGCAAATTTTATCCAATTACGACTATCCCGGTTTCGAAAAATCGAAAAAAAAATCGGAAAAAAAATATGTACATATGTATGTATGTATATTGTAAAATGTTCTGAAAATGCAGAAATGAGTCTTGTCAAGTTAACTGGTTGCGCTGTGATCACCTGTTTTGTTTGCCGGTTGAATCGTTTTCTTAATTTCAAAAATAGTGAATAACCAAAACACAAAGTATCCATAAATTGGAAAAAAAAAATAATAAATTAAACAAGAACACAGCAATTTTTTAAGTTTCTTACAATCTCCAGCCATTTCTATATGCAGATAATCACATAATTATGTGAACAATGAAATTAATTAATAATAGTGTTGTGCAGCGTCAAAACTTCAAAGTTGGATCAAGGAGCAATTCTCCCATGACGTCACATTGACATTTTTGAGCAATGCTCTTTAACACTCTGGAATGTCAATGTGGACTGTTCTAGAAACATTTAGATGGCGAAAATTCTAGTCCTTATATCTTCAAAAGTAAGCCCTTCAGACATAAACCGGAACCTTTTCCATTAATGGGGGATAGAGTGCTATCACACCATATAACTCCGTTCGTTGATCGTAACGTGACTTTTATCTGAATTTTAGTGGCTCGGCCATTGATGATGTGATATATTAAAAAATTTAAATTGAATCCACATAATATGTACATAATTTCGTCATTTTCTCCGTTGTTGTTGTAGACAAAATGTAGCGTTGAAGGTAGCAAGCATTTGATGTAAGTAGCATTGGTTGCGCACTGTAAAAAGGGCATGTATTACAACTGCTTTGTATTCAGTACCGCACAATAAAATTTTCAGCTCACACTTTTAAAATTCACGAATTGTTTCTCTGTTGTTCGGTATTTGAACTTTTGAGCTTTCATTGAATGCCGTAAGATGGCGTCGTAAGTTAAGACACAAACCACTGAAATTGCTTGTAGTAGTTTTGTTAGTAAATTCACTGCAATCTTTAACATTTGGCAATATTTCATTTCTGAAAGCAATAAAATTTTGTGAATTGTGTTGGTTGCAGTCAGAAACACGATAGTTTTGGATCGAATGGGATGGGCATGCAGAAAATAAAACAGCTGTTTTTGTTTGAGATGTAACTATTTTTTTTTTTTTTCTTTTATTTTTTTTTTTGTTCCCGATTGGATATGTACTATTGTTTTCCTACATCTTATATATTAAATATAAAAGAAAACACTAAGTACATTTTTAACAATAAGAGGGGAAAAGGCAGTGGACAATATCGAACATTTTCGAATGGTCTCTTGCATAATGGTCTGTATTACTGGGTGTCTTAGGCCTCATTTTTGAGAGCTACTTGCGGCAGGCCAACAACCGCATCAACTTAGGAATGAGTTTGTAAGTCATTTGGGCTACACCAAGTGGGCGTTGTTGGGAAGGCTCCTATGCTTCGTCTCACTGCAGCGTGATAGGAAGGGAAAATAGACTTTAAGGTGGACGGGAAACGCCAACCATATATTGGAAGAGCATAATCTATGCGAGACAGAAACAGCGCTCTGGTAACTTGGATAAGTGATGACATGTGAATAAGGGATCTTTTGGAATTTAGGAACTTAATAATGCTTAGACGGTTGTCAAGATTTTTTCTGAGATCATTACAGTGTTGCTTAAAAGTAAGTCGCTTATAAAAGACAAGGCCAAGAATTTTTAGAAAATTTTTGCATTCAATTATTTTGTTATTAAATATTAGTGGAGGGTATGTACAGTTAAGTTTTTTACATATGTGTAGGATTTTGCATTTTTCAATCGATAGAGCAGCCCCAGAGGACTTACTCCATTCTTCAATTCTCTCAAGGATTTCTAAGAATATTGTGTTTAACACATTATTATCGTTATGTTTTGCAAAGATGATCGCATCATCAGCATATAACGATAGTTCAATTCTCTTAAAGCTTAATATTGTATCATTAAGTGATTGGAAAGCGATCATTCACTCAAGCACTACGGGGAGAGGAGACCCTTGGGGGATAACGTTGTGGAGAGTATAAAATTTGGAGAGATAGTTATTTACTCTGACCCGAATCGATCGTTTGGTCATGAATGCCTTTATTATGTTAAAGATTTTGGGGCCCACACCCCAACGGGAGAGTTGAAGCAGAACCGTATGTACCCCAACGCGGTCGAAGGCTCTTTCAAAGTCCATTGCCAACATGGTGATGTGGTTTCTAGACGAAAGAGCGTCTGACGCGTGGTTATGGATGTGTAATAAGGAGTCAAGCGTACTGTGCTTAGGTCTAAAAGCGGATTGGTTGAGGCTGATAAATTTGTTTTTTGTGATGAACCACATCAAACGCTTTGCATAATTTTTTCAACTGTTTTGGCTAAACAGGAAAGTAATGAAATAGGGCGATAGCTTGTTATTTCTTGGGGTGATTTATTGGGTGAGAATAGGGACTACTACGAAGGATCTCTATGTGTGAGGATAGGACCCTGATTTCAACATTGAGTTGTATAACAGTAATAACTTGTCCTTAACCTTTTCGGGCAGGAGTCGAAGCATCGGGTAGGACACTCGGTCGAATCCAGGTGTCTTCCCTGTTGCATGTTTAAGTGCAAATTCTAGTTCTAGCATCGGTGTAGGATGGATCAAAGTTGTCATCTTTCGAATAATTACACCACATACTGGCAAACGTGTTAACAATCTCTGCAGGAGAAGAGATGACGGAATTGATTATAGTGATGTTTGGATTTGAAAGAATTTCAATGGAAATGGAACAAGTGGATCCATTTAAATTAATGATTTTGTGAGGAATATTTTTCTTAATAAGGATACCAACAACACCTTGCTTAGAGGATAGATTGGTACTCAGATTGTTAAAGTGTCCAATGTATGGTTTAGGTGGGGATATGTTATTGGAGTTGAAGTTGAAGTGGGTTTCCTGAATGCATATAATATCCGGATTAAGGTCATTATTTAAAATGAATAGTTCATGATAGTTGTTAAAGTAACCATTTATATTCCACTGTAGAATATTTAAAGACATTGTAAAAAAATTGAGAATTCAGAAAATTATATGCATTCGCGAAGGTTTATTATTAAATGAATCGTAAAATTCCATTGAGTCGTTTGACTCATTATGAAAATCTATTTGCCTGATGGATGGCTCAAACCCACTTTCTGTTGTTTTGAGTCACCGGGCAAGCTGGATCTTTACACACTAGGCTAATGAGGTAATTATGTTCGTAGCAGGAAAGTGCATATCCTCCGATTAGTGAGTCATCCGTTGCCATATACAAGGTGCAAGGCCTTATTTATATTTGTATGGACTTTTGTATGAAAACGCTTCTTTTTTTTTTTTTAATATTTTTTTGTTTTGTTTTATTATTATTACTAATTATAAATGTATAATGAATTTTAGAAAGTATTTTTTTTTAATTTAATAATACATATTAATTTTAATGAGTTCTACATGCAAAAAAGGTTAAAAAACTATTAGTGTGTAGATTGTCCAAAATTTATTAGAATATAATCTGATAAGTTTCCTTAAGAACAAGAAAATTATATATAAAAAAAGATAATAAACAACAAAACAAATCAAAACTAGGATACTTTATGGAAGAACGGTCACTATCAGAATGGATTTAAAAAATGAAAATGAATATGTTATAAAAAATATTGTAATGTGTATTTATGAAAAGAAGTTCTGACATAAATTTCTCTCTCGCTTGAACATCACAGTGTTGAACTAATTTCAAATGCTAAACGGTAAGATTTGCTACGTTCTGGCTTAAACTAGACAAATTCAAACTACATAAATATATATATCGTTACTGCGCCTTGCAAATTCCACATAAACAGCATCATATATATAATACATGACTAGGTTGGATGCCTATGTCAACCACCTGGCAATCATCCTGTTGGCCAACAGCAGGCGAACGCGACGCCTCAAAAGGCAGCATCCCCTAGACCTTCCATTTCGCATTGTCTCGGATGAGTAATCAACTCATCCACACTTACTTATTTAAGTGATTGTAACTTAATATAATATAAAATTCGCTATGTCGTCTGACGACAGTAGCAAACAGAGAATATCAAAAAATAAAAAAAAACATATGGGCATTTTGATAAGGTTTACTACGACATTCTATTGTTAATTTCGTGTGGGGAATATTTCTATGCTAAATTGTCAAATATATTTGGTATAAATTGATCTGATTCTTCATTTTCCTCATCATCATCATCCTCGTCTTCATCATCATCGTTGTTATCGTCATCGCTATCTTCATCTTCTTCGCCACCTTCATCGTCCTCATCATCACCATCACCATCACCATCACCATCGATATCATTTTCAGCATTCGACGATTGTGTTGTCAAAGTTGGTCTCGGCTTACCATTGACACTAGGCGCTGGATTTGCTGGTTGCTTATTGGTAATATCATGTTCATTGAACTGAGCTAACGAACTTGTTGCTGATGTTTGAGTTGACATCTCACTAGATAGTGTAATTGCGACATTTGTTGATTCAGGAATGTATGCAATTTTTGCGTTGTCATCGAAAGCACTGGGGATAAGGTTTACATTGAAAACTTGATAAGATTTGTTGTAATGCTTTTCATTTCCATTGTCAGCAGGTTCTCTTTTTGTTGCTGGTGTTGTTGATGAAGGAATTGGTGACTTTATTACTGGATCATTTGGACGTGTTTGATTGACCACAGCAACGGGCGCTTTCAATGTTGGTGGCACCATTGTTGCTGTAGTCACTGTTGTCATTATTTTGTTGCTATAATCAATGGATGTTGTTGGTGCTTTCTTTTTCACATCAACAGAGTCGATAGCCTCATCCACCTGAACATTATAGCGGTCTACTTCCGCATCCAGTGGTGGTGGTGGTGTTATACGCGGTGCCGCTGTTGACGTCAACATGAACTCATCGACAATTTCACAGTTCTTACCAAGGTACCCTTGCTTGCAGTGACATCGAAAGCTGCCATCCTCCTTGCTTAACGATTGACAGCGACCTCCATTTTCGCAAATGTTTGGGTTGTCGATGCAGAATGTGAGTCCTGAAAAGGTGAATTGTATATAATTATGTTATCTTTATTGTATTAGTTGTTGATGAATACTCTTAATATGACAACTTACGTTCATCACATAACAAACCACCCCAGCCAGCTTGGCAATTACACTCCCACGGTGTTTCACAATCTCCATGCACACAGCCTGGATAAGGAAAACATTTATCGCATCGATCACCAGTCCAGCCAATTTTGCAACTATGATTAAATGACAATGGCAATGACATGAATAAATAATATACCAATCACTGAAGTACTACGCTTGGAGGAGGCCTAGACGGCTAACAGACACGGAATGAAGACTGACCTCTTCAAATGTTTATGGATTTTGTAATGAACTAAAATAAACACAAAACAAGATAACTACTTCAATGAGCTCATGGCGTGAGGCAATTAAGTCCTCAAGGCATTTTGCAGCAGAACGACGCACTTTCCAGCTCACATCGTCCTTGGTTTCGTATTTGATAATATAGACATTTGGAAGACTAGTATATGTCGACAGACAGACAGACAGAATAGAATAATGCGCAACACGACTCACCGACACTCCCCTGGTTTACGGCAGTAGCCATGTTGTTTATTGCAATCAGAGGCACAAAGCGCTGCAAAAAATTGTTGGTAAACAGTTTAGGAAAATAAATCCATGGAGAAGGACGCAAGGGAGGTTGTTTTCTTAAACTTACGCGTCTGGCACAATAAACCCGTATAGCCGGGCAAGCAAGTGCATTCCAGAGGCTTCACGCAAGTGCCATGCTGACATCCTGGCATCACTGAACACTCGCTGCAGGTGTATCCCGCCCAACCGATACGACAGCGACACTCACCCGGAGTTTCGCAATATCCTCGTGTACTATGACAACCGGAGCGGCAAGTCGCTGTATAATAAAAACGAATGAGAAAGAGGAAAAATGAAGAAAAATTTCCTGTCATATATGGGAAATAAATTGACTTACGTTCCGTGCAGAAGAGGCCATCCCATCCAGGCTGACAAAGACATTCAAATGGTTTTCTGCAGGTACCATGCTGACAACCTGGCAATGGTATGCATCTGTCGCAAAGCTCTCCAGTATAGCCGATGTGACAGCGGCACTCTCCCGGTCGTTGACAGTAGCCTAAAAATGCAAAATAAGACGAAGAAAATAATGGTAATCTTTATCTGATTAATAGAGCCAAGTCGAATGTAATCTATTATTTTTACCATTCATGGGATCGCAACCTTTGCGGCATAATGGCACCTGACACAGATCACCTTGCCAACCGGGAAGACACTTAACGTCACCATTTTTATCGCAGACGTAGTGCAAGTCCGCTTTGGTAAGTGGTTTTTCGCAAGCCTACAAATAAATATATCACCATGACGATCTCAGTATGGGAAATTTGAAGAATAAATCAACTTACACGTTGTTTCCATAATGGTATGTTGGAGTTTGTATATTGTTTGGCTTCATAAGTCCGTCGATTCGCTATAGTTGCACCCAGTGGTGGATGAAGCATTGCAATCAGAGTTAATTGCATCAAAGGAATTTGTTCCAACATGACTGATTATAGGTATGTACAATACATATACTCTTATATGAAGGACAGCTGATCTTGAAATTTAATCCGACTGCATTTTAGATAATATACATGTATATATAGGTATGTACATTTGTTATTTTTATGTACAAGGTGTGTTAAAAAAACAGAAGAAGATTCTTTGTTTTTCTCGAAAAATGTTTATTTATTCTTCAATATCTATTTTGTCCCCTTCAAATTTTTCCCCCTCACAGATATAATACACTTGTGCCTTGTGCCAGCGCTTTTTAATTTTTTGCATGCCATGAGCCAACCGATATGCCAACATCGTCAGCAACTTCTCTAATACTGATTCGACAAATCTCCACAACAATGTTCTTCACTGCGTTAACGTTTTCATCGGTTGTTGACGTGCTGGGGCATCCAGGGTGGACATCGCAAATAATACAAATTCTTTGATTGATTTTTTCGATTAAAACACTTGTAACCTACCTTTATGTCTGCCAAAAAAAATACAAAATGGCTGCTAATGTTAGGGGAAGTGTGTATAGCAACACAATAAAATAATAAAAAAAAAAAAATCGAAAAAAAAAAATGAAAAGACTCCTTTATTTTTGAACACGCCTCGTACACATCTTATGGTAATCAGATACAAAAGTTAAAGGAAAGCATTTGCTTCAAGAAGGTTCTCGGAACAATTAGGGACTAACGAAAAATTGTCAAGTCAGTTATAAAAATAGTGTGAATTAGTAGCTTTTAAATTTATTGACCGATTCTAAAATCTATCTGAATTATAAAACAGAATAGTTTAAATTATACGAGTATGTTGGACCAAAAGAAAGACATTAAAGCATATTTATGCCATAGAAATCACTTAAAAGAAAAGTTATAAACGAAAACAGAATAATGCAAATAACATTCAAAGTACAACAAGAAAAACATTAATATTTCACACAATTAACAACATTAACATGTTTGGCGGCTATAACTTTCTCTCTCTCTCTCTCTCTCTCTCTCTCTCTTTATCTCTGTACGAATCAAACGAAAATAGTACCTTTTGATTATCAAATCAACTGGTAGCTCTTTGAACACAAAACACCGTCCGCTTTGTTTTCTTTATCAAAAGCAACTGATCATTCAATATAACCGGCCTGGGCCTGGCCCGGCCTTCGCCATGAACTCAACACAACTTAACTTAACTCAACACAGCTGAACTAAACTCAACTGAACGTGAGTTGTTGTGGAAAGTCGCGAGACTTGTCCCAATAAATTGCGCTGCAGAGAAATTATATGGGCAAAAAAAAAAAAAAGAAAAAGACAACAACAAGCAAACAAACTATGTATAATAACAATGAACACTCACTGGTACAACCAACGAAACCGGCAACATTGTGATAGAAAAGTAGGTCACAACAGAGAAACTTTGACAATCAGCTGATGGTTGTACACAATAGATATTGTATACGAGTACATGTACATATGTACAATATGTATAAATTCGTCATATAAACTCAAGCCATAAAACTACAATATTTTGTACAAAGCTTGGACATAGTAGACAGAGAGACAAAGAGTGATAAATAAAGAGATAAATAAAGAGAAAGAAAGAAAGAAAGTATTTACATAGGTAAAAGTATTTCTATTGAAAATGTGTTGAAATTTTACAATACTTTTATGACTTAGCAGTATTAATTTTATCCTATTGTATCTTATCCTTTCCTATCTACCATCATGATCAACTGAATGCAATTGCAGTTAACAAATATTTGGATATACAAACGTGTGTGCAATACAGATTGTTATGGTGAAACAACGTCAGATGCACGAAAAGTTTGTTTTATTTATTTTCTAGAAATACTATTTAATTATAAGCAACGGTGGCTCGAATAGTTCACTGATTACACTGGTTAAAAAATTTATTTGTTTTTGTCCTAAAATATTTTAATTTGAGGTCACTGATTTCGAATATTAAATATTTAGACTCGTACTCGGAGCATTCCGTGCCAGATTGGGGTTTGTATGAGTGGTCCGATTTTACTGATTCCAAAAAATTTACCGCGCCTTTATTTAAAACTTAATGTGTCTAAATTTCTGTTCAATAGTGAAAAACATAAAAGTTTTTCGAATAAGAATCTGAATTTTGATGGTGGGTTTATATGGGAGGTAAACCTCCTAGCCCCTATATCAGAAACTTATAGTGTCTATATTTCAGTTCAATAGTCCAAAAACCAAAAAAGTTTTTCTAATAGGAACTTGAATTTTAACGGGTATTTGTACCATCAACCACCAAAATTTCAAGATCGTGGAATTATTGGATCGTATAGCTGCCATACAAACCAAAATGTTTCTTGTGTGGGAACTCCTTTAAGTTCTTGACAGTATTCTAGTTTTATTATTTGTTGGTGTGCTGATGCCCGGATAGAACTACATATTTCAACTCTCTAGCTATTACGGTTCATGAGATATGACCCGTGGACGAACGGACGGATGGACAACGAAGTCCGAACAATAGGGTTCCCTCCTTTGGACCCGTAACTCTAAAAACAAACATAACGGTAATTCATTTTGTTTTCTATTTTTTTCTTAAAATAGCTTAATTAACGGTATTTGATGAATAAAATGAAAAACAAATACTTGGACATACAGCTTAGATTTATTTTTATCGGAACAGTGAGAAGGATTTAATTCTGTACTATTTCTCTCATGAGAATGAGTAGGTTTATTTTTTTTTTTGTAGCAATATCGCAGGTCTTTTACAGATGATGATGGTTTGGAAGAATACCAACCAAATGATTAACGTAAGTAGTAAAAATTTACTACCATGAAAACAACTGGCTAATTTGTGTAGTGAATTTTCATCTTGAGCAACAGGGCGGATACACAAAATACCCATGTTTTAAATGTCTGTGGGATAGCGGAGACAAACAACATCATTGGCCAAATTCAACAGAGATCGCATTGTTTTACCACCATTACACATCAAAATTGGGATTAAGGAAAAGTTTGTAAAGGCTCTAGTCAAAATTGCTAATTGGTTTTTAATTTCTTTCGCAAAAGTTCCCAGGCTTATGTACAGAAAAACTGAAATCTGGTATTTTTAATGGACCACAGATATGAGCATTTATAAAAGATACAAAACTTTTAAATTCTATGAACAGGCTAGAGTCTGAAGGTTATTCTTTGTTTCTATGATAAAAGATTTTCTTTGAAACAGGAAGACAGCAGAAGAAAAGTTATGTAACTTAAAAGACCTTGGCTGCAACATGAGTATCAAAATATGTACTTTACTTGCACTCTCACTTATATAAATTTCCAGAAAATCTTGGTCATTTCAGCGAAGAACAGGGAGAAAGATTTCATCAAGAGCGTTATCAAGAGGATAGGTGGAATGGCCATATGATGGGTTGGGACTATTGTTGGAGTTTGCCATCGGATCTACCTGACGCTACTCATTCATGAAAATTATATTGTACAAAAGAACATTTCATGGCTTTTCATAATTGTATAAATGTTTCAGTGTTGACTGACCAATGTTATCTTCAGAACTTTTTATTATTATAATTCTTTATTTAATTTTCAATACAGCAAAGAGTACTTTTGTCTACACTTGCAGACATCAGACATCAACCAACGTTAGTTGTACATTTATTGTAACTATTCTGTGTAAAGACATATGTATCTATGTATGTATGTTAGTATTGCAGTAAGTATAATTCTAAAGAATCGAATAGAATCGCTTAGATGTAGAAATTTTACATTTAAATACACTTGCGAACTGTTTACAATATTTTGTGTGTACTCATCGTACTCGTGTATTATATGTATTTATGTATGAACGAGTATATTATACGATATATTGTATTTTATATAGGTAAAATATTCATCATTTGTGTTATGTTTGTTTTTGTGTTTTATAGTTAAAGTTTAAAGTGAACCATTTGACCATTTTTGTTATTGTGACATCAATTTGTTTTTGTATATTTGTTTCTTTTCTTTTTTGCTTCTTTTGCTTCTTTTACTTGTTTTTATTATATTTGGATGCATGTTTATATTCATTTTTATTTTTTTTTATTAAATTACTTCAATAAAATGTCGATTTACTTTGTTTAAATTTCTTTATCTTTCAGTTATTTATAATATTTCCATTTGCATTTTAATTAATTTTTATTTGTCTTTGGTAAACTCCCACAAAATGCAGACTACATTGCATTGATGATGGCAGCTCTGTCGTCTGATCTATTCTGATCGGACCTGACTCTGACTCTTTGTACCCTTAACCATACTTAAATATTTTCGATAATATCAGGCATGTAACGGAAAATGAAATTGCAAATCGTACGAATTTGTTTTACGTGTGATGGAAATCGTACGATTTCATTTAAATTCAAAGTCATATTTGAAACAGATGAGATGATTTGGTGAAATGGGTGAAATTTGTGCAGATAAACTTATACTTATTATCGATTGAATAAAAAAGCATTTCGTTATGTTCTTCAAGATATTAAGCAATTTATGAAGGAATCAGCTGTACGAGTACCACTACCACTGCAACCGGCTACAGGGGTCCCTTTCGAATCCAATTTTCTGTTGTGACCTCCACAACAAGTGGTTAGCATGGCTAACTTGATGACCCTGTATAAAATTTCCGGCAAGATCGGCATTCTCCTCCATGAACCTTATGATTACCTATAGCTACTTGAGCAGAGCTCTTGGGGTGTCATATAATAAATATTATGTATTTTATGTCATTAATGGAATTTCCACCAAAACACCTTACATTTCGAATTCAATTTGTCCGCACACAATTTGCTCACTCACTGTCTACCGAATTTCATCACAGGGCAAATTGTACGATTTCATGTTCGAATAAAAATTGAAACGAAAAAGAAAATGAAATTCATCACAGGGTCAATATTTTTCGCTTACAATTTCGTACGAAAACGATTTCCATAACATGTCTGAATAATTATGTAAATACTTTTTGAAAATTTTTCAATTTTTTATCCTTGATCTGTTGTGATAAGAAAAAGCTTCAAAAAACTGACTGTTGTAGTTTTGGAGATACTGGATTTTCTTTTTCAATGACATTCATGAATTAATACTGTTTATGCAATTTTTGCCGTAATTGTAGAACATTGATTTTGTGTCTCTTGTAGTCGAAATTCACTTCTTGCGAATTTATATTACTTATTTCTTCTGACAAGATACATACGTATTTATCTTCCTTTATGATTTTCTGATTTTCTGACTTTCCGAATTGCTTTTCTCGTTTTCCTAATATGCTACATAGTCGGACGTTCTTTACAAATACAATACAATACAATAATATTTGATTAAATAACGCAATCTAATAAGTAAGATGATGATTATGTGCTTGTGTCTTTGCTTAATTTAAATTGTGGAATTGTGTTTTCTTTTTTCCATTATTTTTTTTAAATTTAGAATTTAAGGTTACATTTTCGAAGACTGTTCTAATTTTAATTGGAAATTGATCGATTTGATACGAATACATAAAAAACAAAAAAAGAAACTCTATTGGTTTTATATTATTAGTACTTTGTAGTCTAAATTTTCACTACATTCTTTCTTTAAATATTTTTTTTGTTTTTTGTTTTTTTCCTTGTACAATATATATTACAATAAATATTACTAACTGATTTCTTACTTCGAACTCATTCATTTTCGTCTGTTTTCAATGATCCGTCACACAAAGAAGACATCATCGGTGATGCCATAAAGTTTTAACATATAGAAAGAAGAATTTCTGTATCCATTGTCCATCCCTTCATCCATCTATTCCTCCTCTCAATTGGTAGATTATATTCAAATATTATTGGTCGGTCGATCAATTCGATTATACAAATATAAGTCATATCATTTTGTAACCTCACTCCGAAAAGAAAACTTTATAAATCGGACTTAACGTGCAACTTACATGAGTAGTATAGCTTCCGTGTTTCGATTATTTGTATGTGTGTGAACGATCTATGTGCATGAATACTAACAATCGATTAAACCGATATTCATAAATTTCTTCATCTTTTCTTATATTCGTAGGTATAGTATGTAGTATTAAACATTTAATTGGTTTCCTTAAGTATTGTATTAAGTATTGGGACACAAAAAAAAAAAAATATTATATATTCCTTAAGTGCTAAATGCTACCTTACATTTACTCCTTGATGTGTATATGTTACGGCTTTTTTATTTGTTCATTTTTATTACTTTTGTTTTTTGTCTTAGATAAAGATTTCCACAAATTCTTATTTATTGTAGATGATATTTTAGCAGCGGTATTTTGGATCCAATGTCCAAAACCAACATGGGAAATTGGCGATTCTTTTGTAAACATGTTGAACATTAAATTTAGTATTGATCATCGAACCATACCATTTTTTGAGATAAAAACGATGCAATAGTTTACTCCTCGACTGACTGTATGGCATATTTTTCTATACCAATAATAAATATTTAGTTTGTATTTGTATGAATGAAAATGGAAAATGGACTTAAGCTTTGATACTACAATGCTAGACTCTTCACCAATATCACCAATCCCCAACTTGTTTTTTCGCTCTCCTTTTTAAAATCTGAATGGTCCTTCGGCTTAGACAAAGATGAATTGCGCATGCTGACATTTCTTTGGTGAGCCAATTGTCAAACGTAGCCATTTGCCACGACAGGAGGGCGCCGGTAGAGCACTCCAACGTGTAGTACGACCAGCGAGACCTTCACCGCGGCAGTGGTAGCTTCGAAGATCGGGAGCCTGCGTAGGCTTTGTTGAGGGTGTCATTGTGCTGGTCATCGGCACCGGCGTTATTTGCATTGAGTGTTTCATTTTTTGTTGTTGCGATTGATGATAGTGATGCGCATAGGAGTCATAATCAATACTTTCATCGCTCTCCAGCAAATTTTCCTCATCATCCTCTGTGTTTTCGTCGTTGGTTGTATTATCATCAGCACCAGTATCACCATTGTAACCAGTGCCACCATTGTACTCGCCATTGTTATCGGTGTTCTGATACTTTTTCTGGTTGGTTGTCATTGTTGGATGTTGTTGCTTCGATGATGATGACGATGTTGTAGTCAACGGTGTTGAACTGTTGCTGCTGACACTGCTGTCTTGCATAAGAGCCTCCAGATCACAATGTACACTTATGCGATCACCTAATCAATGAATAAATTACAATTGTTATTATTAATAACATCCAAGACTATAATTTCATTACATTACCTTCGAGCATAAGATTATATGGCGGTAATTTGTTGCACGCCTTTGAGGCCTTGGTAACTTCAAATTCAACGCAATACCTGTCATTGAAAAAATGTACGATTCTTTATTAAACTTAAAAATCTGATTAAATAATTTTTGATGTGAAACATTTGTGGTTTCGGTATAGTGAAATTTGAAATCGTCATAGGCAATTTTAACGCTTTTCTTGTCGATCAGAAATTAAGCAACGCGTGGCTTGGGTACTGTTTAGATGGAGATCGATCAGAAACCAGTTGGCGAAGACGTAATTTTTAAATTTCAAATTTTATTTTGTTTTTTTATTTTTTATATTTTTATGAACGCTTTGTAACTACAATACAATAAATAAGTGGCAATACAACAAAACTCATTTTAGATTAATATAAATAAATAAAAATTAATAAATCGGAAAATTGAATTAAATAAAATGAGAGTGAAACACTTTAAGTATGCACTTTCCTGCTACAACCATAAATACCGGAATAGCCTAGTGGATAAAGAGCCGGCTCGGCCAATGACTCAAAACAACAGAGAGTGGTTCGGTCGGTGATTGTTTTGACATAATTTGAGAAGTACATATAATGTATATAATTTTCTTTTTTTTTTTTGCGTAATATAAGATTTGTCATTATTAGGCGAAGTAGGTTTAAAACAAATTACAACAACAGAACAGAATACAACACAGCGCACACCACCACTTGCACTTCAAAAGCCATTCAAATCCACTCAAGATAGTTAGCCAATTTAAAAAGGAAACTTAAACTGCCATTTAAGACTAACAATTTCCTTTTCCGCTACAAAAATATGTGTGTATATAAATTGAAAGCGATGTCGGACCATCACACCGTCATCATCATCATCACTGTCACATCATTTTATCATCAGACAATACTTCCGCCATACATACAATTATCTACCTTGGTAAAACTGAACCTGAACAAAATCCTAATCCAAAACCACGAGCAAATGACAATGACGACATCGTGCGTTCGCCAATGAGCTAAACAAAATGGTACACGCACGAATGACATTAGTTCAGTACATGTGTGTGTCTCTGTGTGTGTGTGTCTCTCTGTGTGTGTGTGTGTGTGTGTGAAGAAAGGAAAAGAAAGATAGATGGGAAATGAAGATGAGTTTTATTTTGAGTGTTGTCAAGCAGGCAACGGAAATTGCGTAGGAAATTTAAAAGTCGCACTTTTTCTTTGCCTTTTGATTTCTTCTCTGATTCCTTCTTTTTACAATTTTCAGAGTTGATTTTATATTAGCTGCTACTAGTCTGCCATCACTTGTCACCATCTTTGGAAAAGGTTAATTTTTGCGCATTGACTCGTACATGTAAATTAAAATTGATTTGTCAGTATCTAACTGAGTGATTGTGTGCTTATTTCATATTTAAGCATATTGTCGTAATCTTCATCCATCCATATTGTATATTTGAAGGTAAAAGAGCCTTTCATTGCCTAGTAACAGCTTGTTGTTTGAGGAAGGAGGAGGAGCCAGTCTGCTTTTGTTATTTTATGGAAGCACCGCACTGTGACAATTTTAATGTTTGTACGCCATGTGAGCCGTTTATCCAGTATCTGACCTAAATAACGGATTTGGTTGATCTTCATTAATTATCGGCATGTCCGAGGTATAAAGTGCGTATAGGGCCGAAGAGAGAACGTTGCTATGCGGAGCGCCTGTTTTCATGCGTCTGGTGGTGGATCTCCTGTCTCTGACTGAAATAGAGAAAGAACATTCCTTCAGGAAGCTTCAGGTGAAGCATGAGCGTTCTCTCATATTCTATTAAATTCCCGTCATTATAGTGAAAATTCTTAATTCTCACTCTGCTTTCAATAAATTTTTATCTCATTCGCGATGTAGTTTGTTTGTAATTGTATATTTACTAATGTATTTATTTAATTTTTTTTCGGCTGTCCCTGTTACCTTACATTGTTTTTGCTGGAAATTTTTTTTTGTTGATCCGTGTAGGTATTAACCCTACACTTTACAAGAATACGAGTCGGTAGGTATAAATTAAATACATTTTGTGGGAAATGATGTGTAACACACAAAAGAATGTGAGTGTTCGAAAGAAGAGGTGCATATTTCTCGGAAACTTGGTTCCGCGCGGCGAACAAAATTTGTTTTAGATTTTCGCCATTACATTTTTGAGATGCAAATTGGACTGAGATTGAGAAACAATTTCTACGTCAATTGTAATTGTGGGTAAACCGTACAAGGCATCCAGGAGTCGGGCCAACCAAGCGAGTATCCGAGTAAGTAGTACTAACTGGTTTTCATTTAACCTTTATTTGTTTTTGTGTAGGCAACTACGTTTTATTTAATTTTCCTTCATTTTTCATCATTTTAATATTGTTTGTATTCTTTGTCTTAATCACACTCTTTATAATTTCTTATAAATTATAAATCTAATTAAGTTCAGTTCGGTTTGGCTTGATTTGGGTTTTGCGGTTATTAATTTTTTTTTCTCCTTTCTTTAATTATAATTTTATGTTTTCTTTTAGCGCATGGTTCATTTTCGAAAGATATTTTTATAAATGACCAAAAGGGAATTGAATTGAAATGAAGTGAATCGAACAAGGCGAAGCCTAGAGAGAAAATAAGAAACCAAGGCTGCAAAGTCATTAGCAAAATTTTCGAAGGAAGTGCAAATAGAAACATGATGAGGGATGTTTTTGCCTTTGGACGCACACGCAACTCATTTAGAATTTCAAAATTTGCTTGGTCACCATCGTTTCAGAGTCCTTTGTCCTTTCTCTTGTTTAATACGCAATAGGTCTATGGTGGTCTAGTCCAAATACTACAGTACAATTATGACGATTGGAGAAAATACTTACAATATTGAAAATGTTGATTTAAAGACATTTTTTTACTTGATTTGTTGTTCAATTGAAAATTCGACCGGCGGCATTAAGTAATCGGCAATCATTGTAATTTATGCCTTTTATTGTTCCAAAGGAGCCGCCGCCGCCACCACTGCTGCCAGGCGTCTGCTTTTGAAATTCACCCACCAGCGATAAAATTGTATTTCTGTTGGTTTTTGTTACTCGCAAATTGAGTAAACACAGAAGAGCACAACGAGGAGGAAATTATTTATTGTACTTGCAGGAAATTGCTAATAACAAACTGCACTGAATAACTGACTGGGGACACACACCTGCATCCATCATCATCATCACACATATCATTCAGTACTGACTTCATGTAGAATACAACTTCGTACGTACATCTACATATATCCAAATTTGTTGTTCGATTCCTTTGTATAAATTTATATTCTTATTTGTTATTTTGTTAACATCGATTAATCATGATGATAAAAACATACTTGGTTATAAAAAATAATGATGTTGTTGATAATGATGACGTGTCCTTTATTGAAGTCATAAATATCTTGATTGGAAATTTTCTTTCGTTTTTCCGGTTTTTGATTGATCGAGAATACTTTAAGTTCACTTAACGCTATAACTAACTAGCTTTGTAAGGATTTGATTGAAGCCTTAAAGTCCTTTTCATAAGTTGGGATAACCTTTATTAATACACTATTTAATAAAATTAATTTTAAAATTCAAAATTGTCTCTGATAGATAGATTTTATTTATGCTCAAATCAAAAATTGTTACGATTCACACGTGTTTATTCTTCAGTTTATTTGCAGATAGCGTCTCAAGAGTATTTTAAGTGTTGTACAAGTATACTTATATACTACTAGCGTTACCCGGCGTACGTTGCTAGACCCCCTATGCGTTAATTGGATGTTTCTTCTAAAAAGCTTTGTTGTAAAATGACGTTCTCGAGTTTTGCGGAGTCATACTATTTTTGGTTTCATTTTTATTATATAGATAAGTGTTGTAAACAGACCCTCTGAATAAATCAATTGTTATATTGATTTTTTGTTATCGTTTCAACAAAAATTTATTTGTTCGAATACAAAATTTTATGTTTGAATGCAAAATCTATTGTATTGTTGTATATTTGAGCTACAAATTAAATCTTTGGGACTACAGTGCTTCTTGTCAAAACTCTTGAAGAAAAAAGATGAAAAGTCCAAACGCTTAAGATAAGATATGCGAACAATAACAAGGAACACAATATTGCATTTAGCTCAATTGTTACCAATTGGAAACAAGAACCAAAGCATCAGTTTATTAGAGTGTGGCTCAAAAAATGATGCTAAAAATAGAATCGTCAGATGTTTTTTCTATTGGTTAGGGTTTAGGGCTAGCAAACCGAATGCATGGGATTCGAATCCTGCATTGGGAATATATTATTTTTATTATACTCTTCACGGAAGTGAATAGTATTATAAGTTTGTCATGAAGTTTGTAACAGGCAGAAGGAGACAAAAAAAAAAAACACATAAAGTATACATATCCTTGAACAGCTCGATTGGATGAATTGATTAAGCCATGTCCGTCTGTTCTTCTGTCCGTCTGTATGTATGCAAACTAGTCCCTCAGTTTTTGAGCTAGAGAGCTGACTCCGCGAATAGTACAACAATCGCTTGGTCTTGAAGATGACGCGAACATGATAGTGAATAGATAGAAACACTACAGTTAACGAATATTTCCAGTTTAGAGATGTTTCCTCAAATGGTGGGTACAAGTCACTCATTTCATTTGCAAAAATATAAATTAATTTGAAACTTACAGTATGATGTTTGTAAAATAACAATAAATAAAACAATCGCTTGATGTTTGAAACGATGTGGTCACTGTGAATGATATCAATTGCTTACGAACAGATTGAAAAAGAAAACGATGGTCAAATAAATAAATTTAAAATTAATAGAAATTTAATGAAAAAAAATTAAAAACAGAATTTTTAAAGTTAAATTAATTTAAAAAAACAAAAAAAAAAAAAAAAATTGAGATAATAATGTATTAAAGAAAATATTAATAAGAGTAATGAATCTTACAGTCTGATGCTTGTAAAATAACAATAAATAAAACAATCGCTTGATGTTGAAAATGGTGGGATAAATTTTGTGATAGCAATAGCTTACGAACAGATTGAAAAACTGTTATTGCCAACAAATATCTTAATAAAATACCAAAAACAAAAAAAAAAAAAACGATGGTAATATAAAAAATATAATACATTTAAAACAAACTTATTTATATTTGGAAATAAATTAAAAAAAAAAAAAAAAATATAAAACTAGATTTTAGTAGAATGAAAAGTCAAGTTAATGAATTTTAGAAGGAGAAAATAAAAAGGAAAAATGACAGCAATTGAACAAAAAAAAAAAGGCACTAAAATGAAAAGTTGTGATGAAAGTTCTTCTTGAAAATTAAATTAATATGCTTTCCGAACGTCTTCGACTATGTTAGGACCACAATTATTATAGATAATGAATTTCTATATTGGCATTTGTGCAGAAAAATCTATGAACTGCCTTTTCACATTAAGGTGTGATATTTATCCAATTATAAAATACTAGCGTTACCCGGCGTGCGTTGCTACGTCCCCTGTTCATGCCCAGTTATTAAAACAAAAATGGGCCAAGTCTGAGTCAGACTCGTTCACGGAGGATTCCGTACCGGATTGAGTTTTGTATGGGAGGTACTAGTGGTCCGATTTGACTGATTCCAACAAATGTACCGCGCCCATATCAAAACCTTAAAGTGTCTTAATTTCAGTTCGATAGAACAAAAAACAGAAAAGTTTTTCCAATAAGAACCTGAATATTAATGGGGGTTTGTATGGTCCGATCAAACTGAAATTTCGATAATATAAGTTTCTGATGTATAGCCACCAACCATCCAAATTTCAAGATAGTGGGATTACTGGATCGTATAGCTGCCATACAAACCAGCTATCGATCTAATAGGTTTAACTATCTGGTATGTTAAAATCAGATCTCTCTGATTACTGGAAGAGGTAGCGCCCATAAAAAAGTTGCTTGAAAGGCATGATTATTGTTGTATTCAGAAAGGGTGAAAGCATGTATGGTTTAATTTCCACACAAATACAATACAATATTAAGGTTACTTTGTCGAAATTCCTTAACTCTGCATTACCCGTCTTTAATTCTACTATGTATAAAACATTCAAGTGGTTGTACTTCAAGTTCTTAAATATGAAACCATGATTCCTTGTTCTCTTAATTTCAACTCAGTTTATTATGATTTCAGCATTAACTATTAACATAAAATTGCATTCAATTATGTATCTTTTAAAGTCGGGACGGCGCGTACGCCGAAGTGCAATGGGAAAACCGCCTTCGTGATCACGGTAGTCCCTACGCCAGGTAAGTATGCATTCATCTGCTCTCAATCCACTACTTAAGCCAAATTGGTTAAAAATCGTTTGAGAATTATAAGACTTTAAACGAAAAATTAGCCACCACTATTCGTTAATTTCGTTTATATACTGCATACATTCATACTAACATACGGCATATTAAATTTGAAATCTACAAATAGCAAGAATATCCAATAATAAAGTCTCTTATATACTGCTTTCTCCCTAGCAACATAAAACATTAAACAGATGTACTAATAAAAGTATCTCTAATAATGAAGTCTCTTATATACTGCTTTCTGCCTAGCAACATAAAGCATTAAGCAGATGTACTATTTATTACAAGCATCTCCAATATTGAAGTCTCTTATATACTGTTTTCTGCCTAGCAACATAAAGCAAAGGAATGAATGAACTTGATGGACGGACGAAAAAAAACCTATCCTATCCTATGTCCGTCTCCTGGTTCTAAGCTACCTCCCCACCAATTTTCAGCCAAATCGGTTCAGCCATTCTTGAGTTATAAATAGTGTAACTAACACGACTTTCTTTTATATATATAGATTTCTCTCCCTACGTCTCTGAAACATAAGCACATTTTGAATCTCCATATATATGCAGGAGTAAGTTCTTCTTAAATTTTCGCTCATTCAGGCAATGATATACTATTTTTCAATCAGGGTCTTCACTCAAACGTCATTTAGTTTATACAGTGTATAGTATACATTATTTGAACTAACTCCATCCAAACAAATATATACGCTAAGCCGTAAATATAATCGACGATTGAGTAGGGTAAACCTTGTATACAGCAGCCTGCCAACTTAGTGCATTTTTAAAGAATGGACAAGGCTGCCAAATCAAGGGTATTTTCAAAGGTTTCTTTATTTGTGTGAATATGAGAACAGCCGATTCACACTGATACACAGAAAAATCAAAACAGTGCGTTCAAACAATTGTGTATCGAATACACATTGAGTATCTTTAGATGTTTGAGCGAAAACCCTGAATATTTCTGTTATATATTGCGACATCTACGAAACGTTTTATATTAAAAAAAAAGAAGTAGAAGGTTAACCAGAAAAATGTCGATAATGTCAACGAGCATAATAACAACAACTGCTGTTAAGGTAGATAAAAAAAAACTTAAAAATTAGTAACATTTCAAATTATTAAAATAAAGATACAATTCAAAAAATGTAATTTGCAGAATGAAATCAAACGAATTTATTTAAAACAAAAATTAAATGCGAATATCTTATTCAAAAATAAGTTTTGGGTCATACAAATCAAAGTAACAAAACTAATATTATTTATAAACAAAAAAAAAAAAAAAAAAATAATAATAATAACTAAAAACCAACTGTATTACAACATCGGAGATACCCAACGATAGCATTGTAAACCGAAACCATAAAACAAATATATCCTTAGAACAAAACAAAAATTATTTAAATAAATAAAAGTGAAAACGTCGATTGCAACACTCAAGTACATTGATTCTATTATTCGATATAAAAAGTAGTCTTAAAAGACAAATAAAAAAATATAAAAAAAAAAAAATATTTATTGTAATACTTCACCAATTTTAGTAAATAAATATATTGAGAGCCACCGGCTAGGACTTCTAGAACATAAAACAAATATATTAAGGATATATAAACAAAACAAAAATTATTTAAATAAATAAAAATGGAAAAGACAATGGAAACCGAAAGCAGTCTTAAAAGACAAATAAAAAACAAAAAAAAAAAAAAAATTATGTATTTTAATACTTCACCAACTTTAGTAAATAAACTACAAATTCTATGACTCCAGAACAAAAGAAAATAATATAAAAAAATAGCAGAAAAAAGGCATAGGAAATTGATGTATTAAATTTTTTATATATAACTAGCCTTACCCGGCGTGCGTTGCTACGTCCCCTGTGCGTGCCCAGTTATTAAAAAAAAAAAAGAAATGGGCCAAGTGCAAGTGAGACTCGTACACGGAGGGGTTTGTATGGGAGGTACTCTTCCTAGTGGTCCGATTTGACTGATTCCAACTTTAAAATTTACCGCATCTATGTTAAAAACTTATAGTGTCTAAATTTCAGTTCGATAGAACAAAAAACAGAGAAGTTTTTCTAATAAGAACCTGAATATTAATGGGGGTTTGTATGGTCCGATCAAACTGAAATTCGACAATATAAGTTTCTGATGTATAGCCACCAACCATCCAAATTTCAAGATCGTGGATCGTATAGCTGCCATACAAACCAAAATGTTTCTTGTATTGGGAACCCTTTAAGTTTTCGAAAATATTTTAATTTTAGTATTTGTTGCTGATGCCCGGATTGAACTACACATTCTCTGAAAATTTCAACCCTCTAGACTATCTGATGTCCGTTCGTCTGTTTATCTGACTATCAATCAGTTTTTCTTTTTTTTTTTGGTGTTCTTGATCTGTGTAACCTTACCAATGAAAGATTTAGGCTATCGAATAATCAAGGTCTAAGTTAGTTAGAATTAAATTGGTATATTACATTACTTTAGTTCTTAGAAACTGTAATAGTATATTCAAAATTTAATAAAATTAGTTCCAATTCAAGAACAACAAATATGATTTATTTATGAAGTAGCGTTACCCGGCCTGCGTTGCTACGTCCCCTGTGCGTGCTCAGTTATTAAAACAAAAATGGGCCAAGTCCGAGTCAGACTCGTTCACGGAGGATTCCGTACCGGATTGAGTTTTGTATGGGAGGTACTCCCCCTAGTGGTTCGATTTGACCGATTCCAACAAATGTACCGCGCCCATATCAAAACCTTATAGTATCTAAATTCCATTTCGATAGAACAAAAAACAGAAAAGTTTTTCGAATAAGAACCTGAATTTTAAAATTGGGTTTGTATGGGACGTACCCTCCCTAGTGGTCCGATCAAACTGAAATTTCGACAATATAAGTTTCTGATGTATAGCGACGAACCATCCAAATTTCAAGATTGTGGGATTACTGGATCGTATAGCTGCCATACAAATCAAAATGTTTCTTGTATGGGGATGGACAGACGGATGGACGAAAAAAACCTATCCTATCCTATGTCCGTCTCCTGGTTCTAAGCTACCTCCCCACCAATTTTCAGCCAAATCGGTTCAGCCATTCTTGAGTTATAAATAGTGTAACTAACACGACTTTCTTTTATATATATAGATGATGCAAGTATCATCCCACAGATAAGGCCTCGCGCGCCCATGTAAGAAATGTCGCTGCCTAGACTAGAATAGATTGGATACCATTAAGTAGCAAAATCCAAGTGGTGGATGGCCCCTGTCTGGCTCTATGGCATACAATAGAAGGGTACAAGCTTGCCAAAACAAAGCTCTTCTACGTATATCTGAAGCTCCGTGGTATATAAAAAAACATGACTCTGCACTGAGACCTGAAGATTCCAATTGTGTTAGTAGAAATAAATTGTCAAAGCAGCAGACGAAACGCGAAACTGCATCGCCCTCTAAACCAACTAATAGCCTCTAAGCTCAAAAGAAAAGGAGAGCATGAAAACAAACCATCACTAAAAATTCTATTACCATTATAAAAGTCTAGTCCACTTCCGCTGTTACTATAATAACAAAAGGAAAATATACTGATGCGAAAAGATTAGTTATTTTGTATTGGTGAGAGTTGGAAACCCTAAAAAGTATTCAAGGAATGGACACAATCAGAGTGATAAATATGAAGAAACTATACATTAGATCCAGGCTCCTTTTGTTTTTATGTATACTAAGTGGAAATAACTGATTAATGAATTCTTAGTGAAATTCTTTGGATTTGTATTTGCGTATCCAAGTATGTATTAGTATATCGGGACCTCTAGATAATGTCAATTTCTGCTTTGTTTCAATCTTGTGCCATTGGAATGCCGGGGCCGATGCCTTGTGAATTATGGAATTTCCTTTAGTTCTTCTACAATATTCTGCAGGAGGTTCTAAATATTGTACAATAAAGACTTGAATGGATTAATAATCGATGGATATCGAACTATTGATTGAATCACATTGCTTGACGTGACTGTATAAAATTTCAGGTTTTCTAGAAATGAGACAGCGACAGGCGACTTGAATAGATAGTAACGGTCTATATTTTGTTATATAAAAAACTAGTAAGAACGTTATCTTCGACTATGCCGAAGATGAAACAGTCTTCACGGGACGCAGTGAATGTTTCATTGTAGTATTTAAATGGGTGGTTTGTATGGGAGGTACACCCCTTATTGGTCCGATTCGGCTGGTTCCGAGAAATGTCCTGCGCTGGTCTTGGAAACTGATAGTGTCCAAATTTCAGGTCGATAGGACAAAAACAAAAAAGTTTTTCTAATAATAACATGAATTCAAATGGCTGCTTCCGACTGCGTATAGTAAAAAGAAAGGTCCGTGCAAAATTTCAGCTCTTTAGCTCAAAAACTGAGGGTGCATACATACTGACGGACATGGTTTAATCAATCGAGCTGATCAAGAATACCTTAAGACAATAAAGTACCCGGAATTTGTCATATAAATTGCCTGTTAAGTATTTTTTAGGGTTTTTGTTTTTTTTTTCTGTATGTTAGTAGGACTGTTCTTAATTACTATTTCAAAAATGAGCGCGATCTATCAACCAGTTTGTTAACAGCAGCTGGCGCAATCAGTCCACCTTAATATTTTCTTGGATAATCATAATGAACTCCTTAACAAACTGCATAGATAGATTAAAGTCTTTTAACAAAAATATGAATGAAATCAAATAAATTAGGCTATAAAAAACAGATTAATGTAAAAATGTAATTAACAAAAAACATAACAGTATCCTAAACATATCGAAACTATTTAAATAAAATTACTAAATCGACAAACAAGATACTACTGATGAAGAATTCAATTGACAAAAATTTAAAAATTAACTTTTATTAAGAAAATGAAAATGAGAACAGAATTAAGAAAATTAAATAAGTAAACAAATAAAAATTATTAAATCCATTTTGAACCCATTAGCGGATTTCAAATGGTAAAAAATTAAAACATTAACCTTTATCAAATTCGGAAAACTGAAGAAAATGAAAATGGGAACGGAATTAAGAAAATTAAATAAGTAAACAAATAAAAATTATTTAAATAAAATTATTAAATCCATTTTAAACCCATTAGCCGATTTCAATTGGTTAAAATTAAAAAATTAGCCTTTATTAAATTCGAAAAACTGGAGCAAATGAAAATGAGAACAGAATTAAGAAAATTAAATAAGTAAACAAATAAAAATTATTTAAATAAAATTACTAAATCCGTTTTAAATCCACTAGCGGAAGATTTCAATTGGTAAAAAATTAAAACATTAACCTTTATCAAATTCGGAAAACTGAAGAAAATGAAAATGAGAACAGAATTAAGAAAATTAAATAAACAAATAAAAATTATTTAAATAAAATTATTAAATCCATTTTGAACCCATTGGCGGAAGATTTCAATTGGTAAAAAATTAAAACATTAACCTTTATCAAATTCGGAAAACTGAAGAAAATGAAAATGAGAACAGAATTAAGAAAACTAAATAAGTAAACAAATAAAAATTATTTAAATAAAATTATTAAATCCATTTTGAACCCATTGGCGGAAGATTTCAATTGGTAAAAAATTAAAACATTAACCTTTATCAAATTCGGAAAACTGAAGAAAATGAAAATGAGAACAGAATTAAGAAAATTAAATAAGTAAACAAATAAAAATTATTTAAATAAAATTACTAAATCCGTTTTAAATCCATTGGCGGAAGATTTCAATTGGTAAAAAATTAAAACATTAACCTTTATCAAATTCGGAAAACTGAAGAAAATGAAAATGAGAACAGAATTAAGAAAACTAAATAAGTAAACAAATAAAAATTATTTAAATAAAATTATTAAATCCATTTTGAACCCATTGGCGGAAGATTTCAATTGGTAAAAAATTAAAACATTAACCTTTATCAAATTCGGAAAACTGAAGAAAATGAAAATGAGAACAGAATTAAGAAAATTAAATACAATAAGTAAACAAATAAAAATTATTTAAATAAAATTACTAAATCGACAATAAATACATACAACAACAAAAAATTAACACCCAACGAGTATTTGGATAGGTCATCATGATCATGGAGATAAATTTCAACTGGCAAACCTTAAAAAAAAAAAACCTTTATCAAATTCGGAAAACTACAGCAAATGAAAATGAGAACAGAAAATTAAATAAATAAAGAGATAAATTTAAAGGAGATTATCATTGAAAGCTAACCTTGATTTTAACAGCTAAAGATTAACAATTGCTGCTATTACAGTGCAATGATAAAACAATCGAATAAACTTAAAAATCAAGAAAATCAAATAAATAAAAAGAAATAAAATAATCATAATGAAATAAATAGGCAGAGATCGAGACAATTTTCAATAAAAAATACACTTTTTATTACAAAAAAAGAAAAATATTATTTTCTGGTGAGATCCAACAGGTAAGGATACTACACAAAAATAACATACAACTGAACTGTCAGGTCAGAGAAATTTATTAAAAAAAAATAAATAAATAAATGATTAGTAGGCATTCTTGGTTCTCGAATATTCTAAAATATTCTCTATGATTCATAGTGTAGTGTAGTAGTGTCACATATTTTCATCTATCTGCCAATTAGTCTTAGTTTTATTAATACAATTATTGGGAGTACAAATTAGTTCGGTCCGTTTTCAAAAGATGGCTCCACCTGCAAGTTGTGGCCTATTTTGGAAGCGATTACCTATTCCATTGGAAAGGTTTGACACCTGTCAACAATAATTAGTGTGCATCAGCGTCTGTTTCTGACAACAACACTGTTTTTTGCCTCTTCGAAAATGTCCGGATTTGTGTTAAATAAACAGCATTTGCGGGAAGTTTTGATTTTCTTTTTTAATGGGAAGAAAAGTGCAGCTGAAGCCCATCGAATGCTTGAGGAAGTTTATGGTGAATCTGCTCCGACCGATAAATCATGCAGAGAGTGGATTCGATGCTTCTAAAGTGGTGATTTTAGTGTCGAAACAAAGAGCGTCCTGGCCAACCCAAAAAGTTTGGGTATATATGTTTAAATTTCAGTTCGATAGAACAAAAAACACAAAAGTTTTTCTAATAAGAACATGAATTTAAATGGGTGGTTTGTATGGGAGGTAACCTCCCTGGTGGTCTGATTGGGCTAGTTCCGACAAATGTCCTGCGCCTGTCTTGGAAACTAATAGTGTTCAAGTTTCAATTTGATAGAACGAAAATCAAAAAACTTATTTTAATAAGAACATGAATTCAAATCGGTGGTTTGTATGGGATCCGATTCGAGTGGTTGTGACAAATGTACTGCGTATGGTAAAAAGAAAGGTTCGTGTTGGATCGTATAGATCCCATACAAATACATATCTCGGTCTCAATGTTGAAATGCTGTTTGTATGGTAAACCGACAATATGCCGACCAATGCATAAGGTAAAAACGAAGTTAACCTGCTATTTTTTCTTGTTTTTTAATAACGTTTTACAATGAGTTTTCACGAAATTCCCAGAAAAATAAAAATAAACTAAAACAATTGTACAGACATAAAATAAATAAATATGAGCTTAGAAAGTGCACATCGTGAACTCGATTGTGTTTAGTTAAACACACTAAACGAACTCGGTGAATTCGGTTTCAGCTGTCGTATAAACGAGGTTATAATTGTCTTTCTTTCACATGATAAAACATGTCTGACGAAACCATACACAATAAGTATAATACGTATAAAATAAAAAATTGGTTTGTCTGTAAGTATAATGCAATGCCACAATAGTAGCATTTTCTCTTTCAGTAGTAAGTATTCACCGTGATGCGTGACATCCTGTTTTTGGGGTCACACAATAAAAGTAATTATATCGTCGATCATAAAATATTAACAAATTTGGTTTTAGACATTCAGTTTCTAATCTATAAGAATACGTCTCTTTGTTATGTAACATATTTGTATGGACTTACTCATGGTTGTTTTTTAGTGAGTCCCGATACTTTAAACGCAAGTTACGATGTATGTCGCTGCTATTGTTTACATGATGATTCCGAGAGAGTGCAGCCGGAAGTAACAAAGCTATTTCTGCAAATAAATACAAGAAAAAGTAATGAAGGATTACAATAGAATAGCAAGTGAATATAGGAATATTTAAATGAAAAAAATTTAAGTAGTGTGCCTCACCCTTATAAGCACAATATGGAAGTGAAACTTCTTTAGCGAAGGGAGGTAAATCCAAAAATTAGTAAATGAAATGTGACGATAATCAAAATGCGATGATGCTTCAGAGATGTAGTGGGTAGACGCACAAAACAATGCGCTCGTCTGCAGCGTAGAGAATGAATGCTTATGTATGAGTAAGAGAGGGATAAAAAATGCTTTACTGATGGTGTTTACTTTACGAAAGCCCGAAAAATAAATTAACTCTTTTTGTATTGAAACAATATAACACTACAATATTCTGTATTATTGCTTGACCATCTACTTTAGAAGTTTCACTTCCATATTCTATTTGCCTAAATAGCTCTAATATATTAATAACACAGTAAAATTTTGATTTTCGTCACATTTAATTTTCATATTTTTTTGATTTACTTCCCTTCGCTAAGGAAGTTTCACTTCAGAAACTGGAGAACTGGCTGTGTGCGTTGATCTATGTCAGAATCAGAGTGATCTGATTACTGGGAGAGTTCTAAACAAGTTGTCATGTGCAAATACGCGCTAATTGTTATGTTTCTTCTCAGGTTAACTAGCTGATTGACTGTCTGACAATTGGTCTATACTCTTCATACATTATTTACATAAAAAAAATAAATTTAGTTAAATTGGTCTCGATGGCACGTTCCATAAAAATCATCAAATTAATTTAAGCAATCACTTTGCCTATTTGTGTATGAGCTGTGATATTTGTCTGCGTTTAAGAGCATCCTTATGCTCTAGAATACTCAGTTTACTTATTTTTCATATCACTAAGAGCAGCTTGTACTCGTATCTCATCCAAGTTTCGCTTGGAATCAAAACAAGCATTTGATACGTGAGTGTCGCAATTACGTCCGTGGCTTCTGGCATCTGTGCGTGATCATGAGTCGCTAGATATTTACACAACATAATTCATGGGCATACGATATATGTAAATAAATGTACATATGAATGTATGTATAGTGTAAGTTGCTTGTTTGAGTTTTATACTCAGTTTTTATTCTCCACATCGCCTCTGTTTGCGTTTCGCTTGTGCGTGATATGAATGTGTGAGTGTTCCCTAACATAAACGTAAAAATATGATTTTAATTTTTATTTAAAATCGTTTTTGCAGCTGGAACTTTACGCTTCATAGCTATGTCTCATTGTGTGAACTCATTCTTGTCTACATATTCTATTCTTCTGTGGTTAAATTTCGTACCAGTCTTGCACATTTATTTCGTTTTTCACCTGTACCACTTCTGTTCAAAGAATGAATTCTCAAACAACTGGTGTATATAGATTTTCATAATGAATCCGATTAGCTAATTTAGTTGGAGCCATGACAAGTTGCATGCAATAGTTAATGCAACTGGAAGGAATACTACCGAATCTCTCTATCGAATTACAAAACTTATGAAGCAATAGAATTACATTCGTTAATGCTTATCAGAATTGAATGCCAAAGAGCTGATGAGAAAGAAAAAAAAAAAAAGAAGTAGCATAAAAATAAAGAACAAAAAAGTAATAAGAGAAAGATAACAAATGTAAATTAAGTTATGGATTAAAACATGTTCTGATAATCCTAATGTAATTGAGCAATTGTTAAAATTATAATTTGATACAATGCAGTTTTAAAATGAATTTCTTAATTCAATAATAAAAACTATTTAAATTATTTATTTACAATTTACAGTCAATTCCACTCAGCATCAAGCAGCAATCGCATATAACTGCACAGATTTATGTACATGGATTATACTGAAGTAAACATATTTTTTTGCTTTTTATTAGCTATAAGTGTCTTTCATTTAGCGCCACTTTGCTGAAGATCAATCGGCTATCATATAGCCATAATAGTATACATAAGCATAACTACCATAGTTGAACCCACGCGAATGTAAGTATTAACTTTTTCCATTTGTTTTTTAGCAATTAATTTTATAAAGTTAATGAGCATTTTTTGATTGTTTGCTTCTTATTTTTTTTTTTTTTTTGAATTTGTGTCGCTTCTAACATACGCTTATTTGCCGTAATTATTAAACACACAAACACTGACATACTTGTACTTACGTGTAGATATATATGCGCACATACAAGTATGTATGTACATCAACAACGCTTGTTTGTTAGCAATTAACTTGGCATCACCTCAGTCTACTTTCTTGCTGCTGCTGCTGCTGCTTGATCAAAATTTCCCATTTTTATTTTGTTTTCATTGCATACTTAAAGGGGCTTGTATTTTTACAGATGCCGAAACTTTTAAGTCTTGACAAGAGGATACTTTCGCTTCAAATTCTTCATTAGTTGTTGTGTGTAAGTAAGTATGTACGAATATGTATCACACATAATTTTGCAATGAAATTTCAGCAATTTCATTACTTTCCATATTTGGCAACTGCCAAATGAATGCAAGTATGTGCAAATATGACACCTTTATCTTTCAGCCTTGTTTTCCAACCACTTGGAAGCTTCATTATTTATATGAACACTTAGCCTTTCCAAATGAGACCTAGCATATTTCCGAATGGTAATTGCGACTGAATCGATGCCAAGATCACGTTTAATATCGCTGCTACGAACGTACCAGGGTGCATTCACAAAACATCTCAACACTTTGTTTTACAACCTTTGTATTGACATTATGTTGCTGGAACACGAGCAGCCCCATAATTGGATACCATAAGTCCATATAGGTCTAATTAATTGTTTGTATAATAATACGATAGCGCAGTCCGCCTACTCATGAGCCAATACATATTTCTGAATTTTAGTTCAAGTTCTTCTTTTTTTTTATTTATTACAATAGTTCATTCCACTTGAGCTTGATGACCAGAGTCATCCCTAAGTATTTAGCAGTAATATGGTGTGGAATTTGTACGTCATTTACATACAATGGGAGGCATCGTATTTTTTTGTACGAGAAATCTATATGTGTTGTTTTCGTTTCATTGGGTTTGATGCGCCATGTTGATGTCCACTCAAAGATTTCGTTTAACGCGCATTGAAGTTGTGTATTAGTTTCATTTTCTGTGTTGCCAACAAATAGTACGGCTGTGTCGTCAGCAAATGTTGCAGTAAAGCAGTTATTGTTGGTAGGTAGATCACATGTGAATAAAATATAAAGGATGGGGCCCAGTACACTACCCTGGGGAACTCCAGCTTTAATTTCTTTGATTACTGATTACGTATACGTATTCTTGTTCGATACGAAAGAAGCGATCTGTCAAGTATGATTTTAGAAACTGATAATAACACTAATTTTATTTAGTATGAAAGACCTTATCAAAAGCTTTTGATACATCAAGGAAGACTGCAGAGCACACCTTCTTTTCTTCAAAAGCATTTTCGATAACCCTAGTTATTCTGGGTACTTGATCTAGTGTTAAATGACCCGCACGGAAGCCAAATTGGTGATACATTAAGATTATAGAACTCAGAAGAATTTCCCGGAGGGGAGCCAAGTTGGTTTTTTAAATCAGTTCTCCGTAATAAATCAATTAACGATTCACAGACATTTTATATTTAATAGGTTTTATTTAGTAATCTCTTTTGATGCAAAGAATTGTATTGTAAATAAAGAAAACTGCTGATAAGCGGCAGTTCTGTGGCACCTACAGTTTTGAAGAGAGGATTGCGAAACTCCCGACACAGAAAACACTAGTATTTTCTGTCACACCCTTGAATATCTGAGATTTTTGACAAAGACGACTTGATTGATATTAAAATATGCATCCAAGTTATATATAAAAAATTTAATACATCAATTTCCTATGCCTTTTTTCTGCTATTTTTTTATATTATTTTCTTTTGTTCTGGAGTCATAGAGTTTGTAGTTTATTTACTAAAGTTGGTGAAGTATTACAATAAATATTTTTTTTTTTATATTTTTTTATTTGTCTTTTAGAACTGCTTTCGGTTTCCATTGTCTTTTTCACTTTTATTTATTTAAATAATTTTTGTTTTGTTTATATATCCTTAATATATTTGTTTTATGTTCTAAAAGTTCTAGCCGGTGGCTCTCAATATATTTATTTACTAAAATTGGTGAAGTATTACAATAAATAATTTTTTTTTTTATTTGTCTTTTAAGACGGCTTTCGGTTTCCATTGTCTTTTTCATTTTTATTTATTTAAATAATTTTTGTTTTGTTTATATATCCTTAATATATTTGTTTTATGTTCTAAAAGTTCTAGCCGGTGGCTCTCAATATATTTATTTACTAAAATTGGTGAAGTATTACAATAAATATTTTTTTTTTTTATATTTTTTTATTTGTCTTTTAAGACTACTTTTTATATCGAATAATAGAATCAATGTACTTGAGTGTTGCAATCGACGTTTTCACTTTTATTTATTTAAATAATTTTTGTTTTGTTCTAAGGATATATTTGTTTTATGGTTTCGGTTTACAATGCTATCGTTGGGTATCTCCGATGTTGTAATACAGTTGGTTTTTAGTTTTTATTATAATTTTTTTTTTTTTTTTTATTTATAATTAATATTAGTTTTGTTACTTTGATTTGTATGACCCAAAACTTATTTTTGAATAAGATATTCGCATTTAATTTTTGTTTTAAATAAATTCGTTTGATTTCATTCTGCAATTTACATTTTTTGAATTGTATCTTTCAATAGGAGATCTTGTTTGTTGCCATCTTCGACGCATTCTGCATTTTTCCATAACCTTTTCCTGTATTTCTTTTGTGTACTTGTGCTCTGCCGTTGTACTTCTTGTGGTTGGTGTGCTTCTTCAAGCTGCAAGTGATTTGTGTCCGATTAATGATGTCATCACCACTTACAGTAAGTGGAAAGTTTTTTATATAAATGTTGGGAATATTGTCAAACCCGGAGATTTCTTCGTCTTAAGCGAATTTATAATATTCTCAATATCATCAGATGATGCAGATGGCGCATCAATCAAGATGATTGTCGAGTTCACTCACAGTAAACTAATGTTCTTCTAGAAATATATATGTTTAATTTGATATGTCAGAAAATGTAACTGTGCTTTAAAAATAGGTTGCCTGGTTCTTAGTCAAAGCCTTCTCACTACGTTTCTCTTTTCAATAAGGTCAGAGATGTTATTCGGCAATTTCTTGCAGTTTGTTTCAAATGTCCTCCTAAGCACTGTAATTTCAAGTGCAGAGGATGCTTCTTTTGTAAGTTAGTCAACCTTTTTATTAATGAGCTGAATGGCGGAAGGCATAGTATGGTAAAGTTGCATGTCAGTAATATTCCAGTTCAAAATTTGCTTACAAAGTTTCCAATTAGCCTTCGAGTACCTAAGAAAGGTACTTTCCATATTTGGATTAGAAGATATCGTAGCAATTATAGGAAGATGATCCGATGTGATGTTATTAAAGAATATCGGTTCCGTTACCAAATTAGGAGAGTGGCGTAAATATGTCTAGTGTTGATGGTTTTGCTTTGTAGCGGGCTGGAATATACTTTGGATCTTTTAGGTGCAATATTGAAAATTTGTCAATGCAGGGCAATTCGTAAAGAATATTTTCCCAACAGTTTACCTTTCTGCAATTCCACAATCTGTTTCTGTCGTTCAAGCCACCCGCTAATATATATTGACCACTTATTTAAATAAATCTGCCTGATCCCACCAAATATAAGTTGTATGTTCTTTGCAATATGAATTTTCGATGATGCATCATCCTCTGCAATACAATAATAGTGTGTCAATGCTTGTTTTTGAAGAAAATTACTCTACATGTCGTCGCTATAGTGCCTCGACAAGGACTACGGCGCTGGTTGAAACAGTTTAAGACAAAACCTTATAGCGCAATGTGTCTTTAAAATCGCTTGAAAATAAAAACAACAAAGGAAACTATAAAAAGTTTCGTTTGGAAAAATTTACCTTTTCCCAGACGCAGATTCAAACATGTGCGGCACGTGCCCAAACATTGGAAACACAACACATACATATACAAGTTATTCAAACAGCAATAACAACCACAAAAACTTGTATCCAAATCTCCAACTAAGGGAGCTCAAACCACAATAACAAAAATCCATAAGAAACAGAAGTTCTGCAATACTTTGCATGCAAATGAAGAAATACTTTTATTTTCTTAATTGAACCAGTTTTATCGAACTAAGAAAAAACAGTTCAATTTTAGTATTCCTCGCTCATGGTTGTACGTACATACTATACATAATATGTAACATAATTGGGGTTTATTGGTACGAGAAATTTTGTCAATTGAGATTCTATACTTCTGTTTGTGGATAAAACCATGCGTTGGAAGCCCCCATAAAGTAGATATTGGAATTAAGCGGTATGACGAGGAGAATTGATTAATTCATATCGATCCGTCTATTTTAATGTAAGATAAGGTATTCCTGGTTGTTGTACCCAGCCATGTGTCGATGGCAGGCGGAGAGATGTAAAAGAAAGCAAGGTCGCTGAGGTGGAGAGAAGTTGTCGAAGAACGCCAAAGTCGTCAAGTCGAGGTTGTGCAGCAGTCATTGTTAGTTGTTAACATTATTGTTACCATTATTACTTTTATTATATTTAACACATTATTATACCGAACACAATACATTTAAATGAAATATTATTAAACTGATGAAAATCATCTTTACTTTGACTTTGACTGAAAAAATACAAATCGTTACGAATTTGGTGGTTCTGTATCTCATGAACCGCACAGGTAGAGACTTGAAATTTTCAAAAAATGTGTATTTTTGCCATACCCTCAACAAATAATATAATTTTTGGAAAATCTACCGGAAAAGTCTCAAAAAAGAGATTACATAATTTTTTTTTTTTAATTCCTCAATAAGATGTTTTTGATATGTTGCACTTTCTCATATCTTGAGAATTCTAATGATTTCCATATTAACATATAATTGAATTTTATTCAAGTATGAAACTTTTTCCAGAGTCGGGATCATGAAGGAAGTTGATTTCTCTTGTTATGCAATTTTCCTCCAATCTCTTTGTATTGTTGGCGGTTAAAGTGTTGTGTTCTCGGGAAATCAGGCGGCAGGCAAGAATAAAATGAATTTCAATTATTTGGCTCCTGCTGAAACTAAAACCGCCGACTACAAAAATTTTTATATGCTTAAATGATGGGGCTTTTGCGCTATTTATCCCTGCATCCCATGTCTAGTGTTGGCTAAAACTGTTGCATCTTTACTACGTTCCGGTATAGCAATTGAGGACAGGGCAAAAATGCAACAAAATTCGCTTAAGTAGCTACTGTTGCTACAGATAATGATAATTATGAAGTGTATAATAAAAATATCTTTGTTCTGTTTTCTAAGGAATAGATATTATTGATATTTTTATGACATTTTACAAATGTAATCTCCCAATTGTGATTTCAATGCATATGAAAGTGAATGAAAGTCAACGTAGTTTACGTCAAAAGATAGAATTAAATAAAATGCTGTTATTTCTGACATTAAATTTAACTGGAATCCACTGAATATAACTAGAAGTACTTATTATAAGCATACTACGAACATGTACATATGTGCATAGAAAGTTTAACCTAGTGGGTAGTAGGTCTAGGAAGGTTTCAAGAAGATTTTTTTTTCCAGCCCGTTTATCATACCCGATTCCGTCATTAGAAATTGAATGAATTTCTTACATATTTTTCAAAAACATAAAACATTATCACGCATACTCGTATGATTTAACAAAATATTTAAGGGAGGCCAGAAAAATCAAATTAAGAAAAGAAGTACCTAATAATAATAAGAGAAAAAACCCCTAACCTGCTACCTAATCATACTGAAGTCTATAGAAGCAATTGTGAAACCAAAGTTAATGTTTTCCCTTGTTTCATCAAAATTGCTATTAAATTGCGATTTTATACCATAATTGTATAGTACTTACTTTGAGCTCTTCCACTAGCTGGCTTACTCAATCTTATTGTTTCTTTTTTTTTTTTTCTACTTTTCCGCAATGCACTTGAGAGTTGCCTTTATTACAATATTTCTATACCCTTCACACAAGTGTGAACAAGTTATTAAGATTTTGTCCTGATGCTTGTATTGCATGGAGCCTTATTCATACAATACATATGCATATGGAAATGATCGAAGAGACGTGTTGAATTGTCGATTTGTCAGTGCATGCTATGCTTGATTTGAAATTCGGTACAGATTTTACGCATACGATGCTGGTAGTATGTTAAAATCAGATTTCTTCGATTACTGAAGGGGGTAGTCTCTTCATACAAAACTCATTTAAAAATTATCATTGTTGCGCTGTTTTGAGTTCTACAGTCTTCTATAATAAGTGCGGATGTATTGTGTATAGTCTTGATTTAAGAGAGAGGGCATTTTCAAAGTGGGTGGTGATGGTGGTGATGGTAGTGAAGGTATTTGAGCTTCGGTGAACCGATGATATTGTTCTATATTGTTTATTTTGTAGTCGTTTTGTTAAATCGTTGATTAATACGACGACGAAAACAACGTTATCGCGTAATGTGCGAAAGGAATGGACACGTAATGTAAAGGAAACACAAGAAACGCTCAGCAACGTAAGTAGTAAAATCAAAATACGAGGAAGCCTGACCGATAGAATGCGAACAATGGGGCACAATGTCGACAGGATGGCGTTGGCATTGACGCAAAAAATGAAGATGATGATGATGGCTGGTTGGCTAGATGAATGGTTGAATTGTACGAGGATAACTTGAATGAGTCGGTCTGTAATGAAAGCTCATGTTGTGGCAAGGAATGGAGTGTGCGGCATGCGGTATTTAATTAAAAAAGTATTTAATTCATTTGCCACCAAGTAGAGAAAACAACAATAACAGTAGTCGCAGAAGTTATAGCACAAAAAATAACAAGTAAACAAGCGCAAAACAAAACAGTATAAGATAAGCATCAAGCAACGAGAAAATCAATAAATTTTTAACAGTTGCACACAATGAGTGTGGTTTGGTAAAAATTTTGAAGTTCCTGATCGTTGAATTTTTCAGATTCTCAGTTTATCGTATTTTTGCCTTTTGAGAAAACTCAATTAACCGATGTGCAAACAATGGGAAATCGCAGTTGTGAGCTGTAATTTGAGTTGTAATAACTGTTTTTCAGTCACTTACCACGCAAGATTTTTTTATCGTAATGACCATGACACCGGTAGCCCTGGCAGCCGCGATGTTGCATCAATGTTGGACAATGTTTGCCACCATTTTGAGCTGCTTGGAGCACTTTGCGTGTGCGTGTCATCATTCCAGTGCCGCAGCTCTTGTCGCATTCGCTCCATTGTCCCCATTCGCTGACCTGACAATCGAGAACTAAAAATAAAGGGAAAGGGAGAAAAGTCATAAGAATATTTTTCTATTTTGGTTTTTCACAACTAAATTTTTAAATGGCAAATTCAAAAATATAACTGACCATGTCAATTATTGTACATTTAAAAGATATAACGTTTAAATTTCTTTTCTGCCACACATTGCAACTCTTCGAGTATCAGGAGTGGATCCACTTTGATTAATCTGATCCAATCAACGTCTATAAACAAGAATGTCAATGTTAACTGAAAATCGCAAATATTTCAGAACTACGTAGTAGTTAGCCAATTCGACAGATATGATGATAGGAATACTAATAATGTCAATGTATGTATACTTTGTAGTGTCACCGATGCAATTTTACGTGTATTAGTACCGTTGCCTGGCGCGCATTGCTATGCCTCCGACGTGATGTGTGTTATTTTTGTAATCAATGTTATTATCATAATTGTTTCCCATCAACATTAATTCGGTTCTTTCTCTTGAATTAGTAAAACCTGATCGAGTGGGGAGATTTGGATCGAAGAACTCTAAATGATATAAACAGAAAAATAATATTTACTAGAAAACAAACTATATCTCGACAACCGCGCCACCTATCTGGTTCCAAACCATCCAGGTAACCTTCTTTCTAGTTTTTAATTAGTTTGGAATAACTCGTAGCAAATTTTGTATAGTATTTGTTGTTTATACGTCGTGAAACAATTATTCATAACACCAAATATTAACATGAGTATGGCAGTATGAAATGTTTTACAACTTTGGTATGATAAGTATAGGTATATTTGCAATGTATTTACATGCAAAAATATACATCCGCGATCCTGTAAATTGTATATACAAGTACATATTTGTCTATATAAAATGTGTATCTACTATATGGAATATCTGCATCTACTACTGTGTAAATACATAGTAGAATAAATGCAATAAATTCAATCTACCATAATATCGAAGCTTTAACTCTTTGTACAGTAAAGAGTTTTTATTTTATGTTTTGTTGGTGTTCTCTTCTTTGCTTCTTTTGCTCCTTTGATTTTTTCCATAATTTTCTCCTTAAGCTTGACTAGAATTTTATGTTTTAGTTGAAGGAAACAACATAAAAGTCAATTGTCTGCAACAAATTGAACTTTTCTCAGCAGGAAACGAACCCCACACCATAATGTGACAGACACACTGTGCTGAATTGCTTAGTGGAAAGTTCAATAGCAAGAAGCTGAGCAGAAGGATCCAGGAAACTTGAGGCATCAGTGAGTGAGCCAATGAGTCAGTCAGTGAGTCACTGACAAGGCAGTAGAGCTATGATCTGACAAAAAGGAGTAGGAAGTGGCCATTTGCCATATAGCCTTACATTGCTTTATGCTGAATGTCATTTGGAAGTGTGCAAGCATGAGTTGTTGCCTAGTACTATTATACACATGCTTGCAGCATGCAGCAACATCAGCAACGACATCAACTGTCACTATGTTGAAAGGCAGAGTTTCTTAAACTATTCTTCGGGTGAGCAGTTAGTACTTCACCAAAAAGTTCCGTCCTCCGTGACTAAAAAAGGTTTAAGAAACTCTAATGTAAGAGAATAGCTGTGATGGCAAACAACATGGTATGAAATATTATAGAACAAAGTCAGATGAAATACTATAAAACGCGAATATATAGTGTCTAAAATTTAAAGTACCTACTACAGTTTTTGAAGCTTATTTTGCTTTCAATATGTTACAACATCTTGGAATCAGTTGCGCCCTTGGGCGATGTATAAATCCAAATATTCAACAGAGAGTCCCTCTCTCTTATTCTCTCCGTCTATCTATGTTGTCAGTCGGTTTATCGGCATTTATATATCATTTTACCCTTATTCACCTATCTCTTTTGTTCTGTGCGAGAGTAGTTCGAACTCTTTGTAAACTATTTCTATACAATAGAATCTAAAATCCAAAGGTACAACAAGTGGGAGACGCATGCAAGTTCATAAGTTGAATGTCCAACTAAAACTTGCTCGTGGTTCTGTTTCAAATACACTGAATTCCGTTTTATATTAGTTGCTAATGCAACCAGGCAGCTAGGTGTCCTCGATCTGTTCCTGTTCTGTTCTGGTTTCTGTCGCAATTCCACTGAAATCGGGAACTGCTTCTGCTTTATGTACACCCGGCCTTAAGTTTCTACAGGTCTACCATTGTTGGTAAGCATAAGACAAGAGTTGTGATTGATCGATTTTGTTTGAATTTTAAATAGTATTTTAAATAAGAGTTTTTGTATAATAAAATAACATGGCACAGTTAAATTAAAAATTTAACATTAGATGGTATTTAAAAAAAAAAAAAAAAAAAACAGTTGCAACAAAGTGCCGACGACTGACAAATTGACGTTTCTCCTTTTTTTTTTTTTGTGAGTGTTCCCATTGGACTTAGTGTGCACACTAGTATTAATTGGTCAGAAAACTGCAATATATACACCTGGGCATATGTTGACAAGTTGCCTAAAGCGGCCATAAATACCGAGCACAGCAACAAAGCTATGTTGGTAATGTGAGTACTCTGTCTTAGTCCTCAAAGACCCATTGACTAAAAATGAAACGGGATAACCAGAAAGAAAAATTCTTTCCTTTCATCACACTCGCATCAATTCATGTCTGATCTGCCGGCAGTTCGGGTAACTCAAGCACTTCCATTTGATTTTACTCAAGGGCTACTAAGGGCTACATATGTCTCTTTGTCTGCCTTATCACATCGGCATTTCACTTGTAGTGGTTACAGATCTACAGCGATAATGGCAAAAACTTTGTTGAGGCTGAAAACGCACTCGACGAGAAGCAACAGCTACTGCTACTACTACGCAACAACACGATGACACTGTATCACAAACACTGGCAGATGAAGGTATCAAATGGATCTTCATCCCGCCGCATGCACCACACTGGTAAGGCAAATGGGAATCCGTAGTATGCTCAGTGAAGTTGCACTTTTGTCGCTGTTCTTACCTTTGAACAAATGCTTACGCTATGGGCACGGATGGTCAACTCACGCCCTCTGAGGGTGACCGACTGGTCATATTTATTACCCGATCCCAATCAAGTAGCCGTAAATCGACTATCCTATTGGCAAAACATTCAAGCAATGTATCAAGCATTTTAACAATGTTGCAACAACGTTCCAAGCGGATCAAGAAATCACCGAATGTATCCATCGTTCTTCTTAAGGACTCAAACAAAGCTCCCGCTGCTTGGCCTTTAGCACGGATTTTTGAAATTGAGTTGGACATTGGAATTGGTCAGCATCATAAAATATTTTTGTTTCAAATAAAATTCATCATCAATTTGAAATTATGTAAATTAGATTTTTTGATTTTGAAATTTGTAGTATTTAACAGATTATCGATTTAGAACTTTACAGTTCGTACAATAAGAAATCTGAAACTTTTAGAATCGCGATATTTCGGGAATGGTGATTCGTAGGAGAAAAAGTATTATAGTGAATTTCCTGAGCTACAATATTGTTTTATATATTTTTTTTTTTTACGATAAGTGTCTTATCGTTTATGAGGGAAAAATGTGAAAAACCGGTTTGTGTGATTTAGGCCTTGAATAAAATGTTTTACGCCAACTCGATCCGTGGGAATTTTTCACATTTTATTTATGTATAATGCTCTCTTTAAGGCCAATATTAATTTTCAGCTCTATAGAAATTTTTGCAAAGTTAAATGCTAATTTGACTGGTCTAGAAATTATTTGTCATAAAATCATAAAACGCAGGATGAAAATCAGAAAATTATGAATTATGTGTGTACGAGTATGAACGAACAAACGAACGACGAGTTTTTAGGAAAGGGGTTTATATTGTTGAGTAAATAAAGGACTAAACTTATAAGCAATAAATTATGATAGCTCCATAAAAATATACAAGTACAACCTCCTCTCCTGCTTCTCGTCTTCAGAACTTTCATTTCCTTTGTCTTATATTAATGTACGAGTATATTGTAATACTTGTGTTGCACAATAGTTGGGTCAATTCGACTTCTACCATTTAGAGCACTCTAAGAGATTACAATTTGAATATGTACAATGCTATACTCCTTTCTTTCTCGCTTCCTTCCTTCCATACTTCAATGGCTGCCTTTGGCTAAATAAACTAATTTAAACAGCACACACATGAACAATTTCTTATAAAAAAAAAAAAAAAACGCAAAGAGAAGAGCAAAGAAGAAGAAGAAGAAGCTAGATCCTTTGGAAGCTTTGGTTTTTTTCTTTACCAATTTCATTTAGGTTGCCTGCATTTGCTTCAAGCGATAACAAAATGTTTTGATCATAAAACCAAAATAATACGCAGAGAAGAATGATGATTTTGTGTACTATACTTTACTGCAATACTTAATGGGCAGAGAGAAAACAATATAAGGCTGGTAGTACAGAACAAAGTACAAGGTTCTACATACACACGTACGTACGTAGCATCATATACATATGTACATTTGTATATATTGTAGTACTTTGGGCCACAACTTGCTAATGAAGGGCTTTAGGCAAGCAGCACGAGCCTCTTCCTCGCTCACATGTAATAGTAATAGTTGTGATGAGGGGGGCTGATGGGGAGCAGAATTCTCAATGAAAGATTTATTACTGGGTCACACAACTAGAAAAAGGCAATAATAACCGTCATGTGTAGGGTTGTGTTTGTTTCTTTATCTCTTTTGCAACAAAGCTCATGGGGAGATTCGTCTGTTTGTTATCCTCTCATCGTCATTGACAACATTGAAACCGAAGTCCTGTCCTCCTGCTGGCACTTTGTCGTCTTTGTTGCTGATGTTGCTGCAACTTGGCGCACTTGCAAACTCCAATTTTATGAAATGTCAACAGTTGGTAATTGCATGAAATATTACTTTCGTTAGGCAAATACTTTTACAGTATGTTGGATGTATTCATGTTCTCATCATCATCATAATCATCATTATCATTCTGTATGTATGGTAAATAGAGTGCACTTGTCGCATCCTTGGTCCTTGTTTTATCGCTCGCTCGCTTGCTTATTTGCCTTTTCACATGAGAATATAATACTCCTTCTTTTGAGTTGCGAAAATTTCGGCAGTGGCTTGAACATATTAATATAGTAATTACATAGCACATAGACAATAATATTTCTTTCTATTGTATTTGTGTATCGTCATAGTTACATATATTGTGTACTGGTTTTAGTTCCTCTTTCTGCGTAATTGACATAAAAGTGCCTTGAAAGAAATTCATTACAGAAATATTTACAAGAAGTAAAGGGAGAATGGTGCAACTTCAATCATTCGTCCACGTCGTTCCTTGTCACAGACACTTATACGGCCGATTTTAAACTGTTCTACCCATTTGTAAACATGCGAACGGTTCAAACATTTATTCCCGCTTAAGCGGACCCACCATTGTCTGCTGAATACATTTGAGGTTACCCTTACCAGATACTCTCGAACAAACTACAAGGATGCCAACTTGATACACTGAAAACAACTGTATTGATTAAACAACTTGTTTCTTAGCTACATCGATGTGCATTAAAAAACCCTCGTACTTCATCTATTTATACTGTAACAAAATTAGTACTAACCACATCACAAAGCAGAAACCAAAACGAAAATATGAGCAATTTAAGACTAAAAGTACTTGATCATTTTATTATCTCAAAAATATGACAAAAGATTGTCAAAGAGGTTTGTAAAAGGAACAAGATACTGCGCAGAAATGGCATTGCCTAGCAATATTAATAGTAATATAATAGACAACAAGCTCAAGCTCACACTTCAAACTACACTATCAATATTCAACAGGCCCAAAGGGCAACTGATTTATGAATAGGGCATGATCGAGGAAACGCACCGAGTTCTTTGTTTATGTATAGAAAGTATAAGTACATTTCTGGTTTTGGTTTTGTATTGACCGAACCCCCAAACGAATTGCGACTTTTTTTAAAGTAATGTACGGAGACTCAGATGTATGGTAAATTAAAATTTTCCAAAATTCGGCATAAATATTCCGAAATTCTAATTAAAACTTGATGACATTTCAGTAACGTAATAATTTAGGTTCTTAGTTACACATAGTATGAATAGTAGTATACAGTTGCCTAAAAGTAGGCAATACTCGTGGTAAATATGGTAAGTATAAATGAAAATGGCTTCATAACATTTTACCGCAATACTAAATCCAAAACCAAATCAAACGTCGCCTTCAACAATATTGTTGGATAAATCATGAAATTATTGGATTTTTAACAACAGCAGTAGCAGTGTCAAAAATAATTGTGGTCACAAACGAAACATACAGGGTGCATCATCTAGCTATCGAAACTTTTATAAGAAAGAATCTGTACATAATTTAACATACCCCAGAAAAAAACAAAAATACAAAAACATACAATAATAAAATTCATTTATCAAGTTTTTGATGCCCAGTTGAAGGAAAATTATTCTAATCTGGCCGTCCTACACCAAAGAGAACTAAAGAAAATATTGCCGCTTCGAAGATATTGTACCTGAATCAACTCATATAACAAGACAGAGATGTCAAGAGGTCACCTGATACCTGGGGTCACTTGAATTTGTAAATGAATCAAATAGGAAAAAAAGTTTCGATAGTTAAGTGAAGCACCTTGTATATGAACATTCATACCAGATATGCCGACATGCTGACTCAATTGAATCACACCGCATAAGAACAACAACAATAATAATATTGTAATAGAAACCACTTCTGTTTTTGGTGATAACCATTCGAAAATCATTTTATTTGCTGCTAATTGCAGTTAACAACTAAGTTTTGTACGAGTATTTGTTGATATCTGGAGTAGTGAGTGGTGTTTTAATTTTGTAGTATTGTACTTACCATACAACAAATACATATGTCCCGTTCTCGTGCCAAAGTCTCTTGAGCCAATATCTATCGGTGTCGTGCATTTGTGCTACTCAGACAGCTCTGTTTGGTTCTGTGCTGTGCTGTGCTTAAAGCTCATAAAGCAATTAATCCATTTCGTTCGTAATCGAATTGCCCTCGATAAAAATTGTTTGGAAAATTGGTGTCGAAAATGAGTTTTAGCACTTCGAACCCAAAAGGGGGGAAAAAAAATGTTATTGCTCCTATGCCCTACATTTAGCTCAACTTGTATTGAATTACAAGTCAGTGAGTGAGTGTGAAACTTTTGTAGACTTGTCATAACTATACCATATTTTACATTTTATACACGAATGTAATGTAAATAAGTTGAATAATCACTTTTTTGCAATAGCAGCGGTCAGGTTGGCTCGCCTATGGGAAACTCATATATCATCACAATCTTATCGCAACTTATTGATGCTATATAGGTATGTACATAGAGATATTGGCACAAACCTTTATACACTAAAATACATACATAAAATACGTACAGAGATTGTATATTATTCGTATCCTTTACTGATATTTGATTTTGTATGTTTGCAGCGAAATTAATTTGAAACAAAATAAAGAGAAATCGATATGAAAAAAGTAAACCCATAGAAAACAAGATACAAATACGAGGTGTGATCAACATGTATCCATCTTAGCTCAACGTTACTACAATTTTATGATCCTCTCCAAGGAATAGGATTCACTATGGTCCTGTAAAATAGGCTTCTGTGGTCCGCTCCAGTAATAAATCTTATTTCTTATATTGTAAGTTTTGCAGATTTAATAGAAATAAATAGAAAATATGCAGGTTTCCCAATCTTTTAAATAAACACGATTTCTTGTTATTCGACCCTCGTTAGAACGAACATCTGATATAAGCATGAACAGGCAAATCGGTTTTTGTATTTGGTTTTTCAGTGTAGGGTTTTTGCCATGTTTTCGTTTGACCCAGTACCCAGACCCAGCCTTCATTTTTCACGCCGTGGTCTTGCCTCGTTGCCATTTGCTGATTCTTTCTTTTTCCTTTAACACTTTTTTCCCTTTTTACACTCTATTTTTACACTCTTCACGGAATTGAATAGTATTATAAGTTTGTCATGAAGTTTGTAACAGGCAGAAGGAGACAAAGAAGATCACATAAAGTATATACATATATTCTTGATCAGCTCGATTAGACGAATTGATTAAGTAATGTCCGTCTGTCCGTCTGTATGTATACAAACTAGTCCCTCAGTTTTTGAGCTAGAGAGCTGAAATTTTGCACGAATCTATCATTTTAAGCACATACGCAGTACATTTGTCGGAACCACCCGAATCAGACCACCCATTTGAATACTACAATGAAACATTCACTGCGACCCGTGAAGAGTATTTCATCTTCGGCATAGTCGAAAATAACGTTTTTCTTGTTTTTTTTTTTGTTTTATTTTATTTTTATTTTTTTTTTTTGATTTTTGCAATTGGAACTCGACTGTGTGTCAGGTTTTCATATGCTTCAATGATTTTCAGAATAAAATTTTGTTATTTTTCGTTTTTTCTGAACTTTCATTGAATTCGTGTCCTTACTTTTCTATTTTTGTTTTGTATCTTTTGTTTAATGGCAATAAATGAAGTGTTTTCTTAATATTGTATGTAACTTTTATTTAAATTTATGAGAGAATACCTCTTCCTAGTCGAATATCTAGTTTACTATGTGAGGAAGAAGATGGTTTAGGTTTAAAGAGATCTTTACAGGCATCAAACCTCTTTCATTGTTACTTTACTAAGATTTTTCCAACTCAATTTAAATTGATTCATTTCATCTCATTTCGTTTCGTATAATTTAGAGTTGAGTCTACCCTAAATCGATTTGTTTCGGGTCTTTGGTGATTTATATTCGCTTATTGACAGAATTTACATAAAATTCTTTTTTTCTTTCCGATTTATTTGATTTTCATTTCATTTTACCTTCTTTTTACTGTTTCAATTGGAAATTGTGCGACTACTTTTTCCCCCTTCAATCGCAAAATTTTTTCTCCTTTGATGGAATGTCATTTATTTGATACTAGTTAAATAATATGTACCACAAAAAAAAAAAAAAAAAAAACAAAAAAAAATGGACTTTAAATGCAAAAATCTCAGTTAAATCTTAGCGATAATCTTAAACTGATATGAATGAAATCTTTGCAATTTAAAATGGTAACCACAATAGATTAAATCTTATGCATATCATTCATTGACTGTTGTTTTGGCCGGTGTTTCGAAACTATTGAGGACAACATTTGGAGATGGATTCCTGATTCCTCCCAAAAATTCAGATATAATAAATAGCTATACATATACTGAGAAGTTTGGTTCCGTGCCTTCCCCAACCCCAAATTTAGGTTATTATTAGAAAAACTTGTTTGGGTTTTGTGTTATCGAACTGTACAAGTGTCTGACCCATATTCAACAACCGTGTAGATTTCAAGTCCCTAGCATACAAAAATTTCGGGCTCAGTGTTGAAATGTTCTATGTGTACTGACTATACTCTAAACATAAGTCAAATCAATAATTAAATAATCCTGAATGCTCTATCACAGAGCGTAGGTAAAAACGTTTTCTAGGGAGTGCGTGAAGAGTACATCAACTTCGGTTAGGCGAAGTGAAACTTCTTTTTAATATATTGTATACATAATGTTATAAATTTGATATTAAAAACAACTTGATTTTAATTGGATTTTTCCTTAAACTAACAGAGAAATGTACAAATATCTTTGGGGAACGACATAAGTAAAATTTAGGTTTATATAATGGCGGTGTCTGTTCCAAAGCAACTTAAAACGCAAAAAAAATACAAAGTTCAACATAAAAAATACTATAATATTAATCCACTTAGTACAGTTTATACTTATATATATTATACAATGTATGACTTGTTTTTTTAAGGTGATATTTCGTGTTACAAAATGCTTAAGCGTTAAATCTGATGTTGGTGACAGACCAACAAAAAACCTGAAAAACCTAAAAATTTACTACTAAAAAGTATGGAAAAGGCATATACTCGTGTACCATGCTTAGTGTAAGTATGAAAAAATATAGTCTACATACGAGTGAATATCACTCAATGAAGTAAGACGGCTGGTAATTGCTGTGAGGAAGTGTTGCTCGGAAAGCCGGAGTGACTTCCGGCGAGTGCTAGAGTAAACGGAAGACACAAAAAATGTGTGGCTGACATGCATAAATAAAGTGTGACGACATTTTAGGTCAAAAATAGCATGACATTTTAAAATGTCACCTCCTCGATGGGTTAGAGTTGAGCAGGCCAACGGACGATTGACTAAGAAACTGAGAGTCTTACTAGACTAGAGAGGAGAATTAGTGAGTGTGTGAGTGTGTGAGTGTGTGAGAGAGTGAGAGAGAAAGAGATAGAGAGTGGTTAAAATAACAGTAGCTATGTATCATTAAGCGGATGTATCTATCCATGTATCTAAGTATGTACCTCCTCATTCACATGTGTGAGGGCATCCATTAAGCAATGGTGCTTAAGTAATCAACATACATACGTGTGTGTGTTAACAACTTGATTAAGATTATATTGACTTTTAAGACCCAATGACTGTTCGAATGTTAATACATATTGCTGCACAAGTACTTCCCTTTTTACATTGCCATCCTGGCTACTGGGGTCTCAAATGAGTTTTATTGCGGTCAGCGCACGTTGATTCCAACAAAAAAAAAATATTAGTAAGAACAAGAGAAGAAAGAAAACATGGAGTATAAATAAGGTGAACAAAAGCCGATGATGACGGTGACGGTGATGGTGATGATGGTGATGATGACTATGATGAAGGCTATTGAAGAATATTGTAATATGAGCTAGTGTTTGGGTGTCGAGTTATTGCTGTTGCAGCTAAAAAGGATATTTTGCCATGTGTCCGAAGACTGAGAAGAGAGAAAACGAAAAATGTCAAAGGTAGACGAAATAGTGAAGAAAATAAAAAAAATAAAAACTATAGGCAAAGAGCTTGAGTTTGGCATGGGGAGCAGGGAAAGAACATGGTGCTACATATCAGCCCCATTATTGGAAAAAAATATAAAATCAAGAAAAGCAGCAACATTGTAGCCGAACCCGAACCAGATTCATAGCCAAAATCAAAAGCTTAGGCACTGAGGCATATTCAGGCATAAAAATCAATAAAGATAACTTGTTATTTCTATGCATGCCCTTATTTTAACGCTCCACATTGTCCTTGTCGTTCCAAATCGTTGCTTTTGTTGACTTTTCAGCAGAATGTATTTGCTTTCGCTAAGCTAAACGGAAGTATGGATACTTGTTTATTTAACTACAGAACAGACATAGAAACTCACCAGAATATACTTACACATAAATATGTTACATATGTTTATAAGTATTAAAGCGTTTTTGGTGTCGGTATAGTTTTTTCTTTGTTTCCTTTAGCATGGCTTAAACCACAAACCTTTTAATTAAATAGATGACAAGTTGGTGGAACAAGATACCAACAAAATCAAAAAAATATACAATAAAATGTGCACAATGTTTAGATATTAAAAACAAAATAAGAGATAAACCCCCAACCCAATTAATTATTTTCAAGTGAGTGAGTGAAATGATTTTAATGAGTTTGTTTTTTTAAAGTTACTTACAGTTACACCTAGAAGGAATACGAGTATATTTTCCAAAAATTTGTTAAGATACAAAATATTCTTTTAAGAATGAGCAACACAATTAAAAACAAACTCAAATCTTAAACTAGTAAGAACGTTATTTTTGACTATGCCGAAAATGAAATACTCTCCATGGAATTTTATTGGGTGTTTGTATGGTAGGTACTCTCCCTAGTAGTCCGATCAAACTGAAATTTCAACACTATAAGTTTTTAACACACACATCCATCAACCTTGTATGGGGACCCCTTTAAAATTTTGAATATCATTCATTTTTAGTATTTGCTGTAGTTGTCCGGATAGAACTCGACATTCCGTGAAAATTTCAACACTCTAGATATTACGGTTCATGAGATATGACCTGAGGACGGAAAGACAGATAACGAAGTTTCTGCAACAGGGTTCCGTTTGGTACCCTTTGAGTCCGGCAATTTAAAAAACATGTATGCAGCATTGAAGAGATGATAATGGTGCCGGTGCCAGAAGTGTATGACACATAGCACAACAATCGACTGATGCGGGGCTAGCCTAGGCTAAGTGGCGCGTTTTGAATTGTGGGTGCCCTAAACCCAACAAAAAAATTGTCATGGTAAATTGTAAGACTATCTGATCTGTTTATAATTTATGAATCCACAAATCTAATCATAATTTAATTTGTGTGATTTGAATGTCAAAGAATACAGCATATCTACTTTGATGCGTTTCTCTAAAATAAGTACGTATGACAATATTATTGTAGAAAAATGAGTAAGTAAAACTAGAAAGGGACATTCAAAGGACATCGAAATAACTAGTTGTTGATATATATGAAATGAAAATACTGCCGGTTGTATTTTAGTAAAATTGCACAGGCAACAACAGAATTTATATTTCATGATTCCATTTATATTAAAAATTTTTTTATAAAATTTTAAATTCTTCTAATATTTCTTTGTAGGAAACTTTTCACCGGTAACACTATCAAGGTAAAATATGTAAGTTTTTATGTTGTACTCGCACAAAAGAAATCCTCAAATAGTTGACAAATCCGCTCATCCATAAGAAAACGTTTTAAAATCCAAATGCTTTGCTATTAGTTAGATACAGAGTTTCTTAAACGTTTAGCGGTTACGGGGCACTTTTAATACTGCAGCTATTTACCGTATAATCCCAAACATTTCACACATTTTCTCAGAGCACTAAGAACTGTTTGATGGGATATAGTTTAAGAAACTCTGGTTTAGATTAAAGAAAGATAGTAAAATTTTATTATGCATTTATTTTTCTCAGAGCTTCATTATAATTGAAGATGACATTCTTCTTTTTATTTTCTTTTCTTTTCTCATCTCATCTCATCTCATCTCATCTCATCTCATCTCTTGCCCTGTTTTGTGTAGTCTGTCTGTCTGTATGTATGGGTGTTTGTGTTTAGCATTGTCATCCGAATGAGCAAGCAGTCAGTCATTCAGTCATACTCAAGTGCAAAGGAACTTCCAATTGGATTTTCTTAGTTGTTGGTAGTTGACTTCTATTACCACTAAATACAAAAAGAAAAGAACAAAAAACAGGAACAAAAAAGGGCTTAGCCAAAGTTAAAACGAGGAATGTCAATTGCGCTTGAAAAGTATTTCAATATAAAATTCAAACACAAAACACAATAGCAAAAGAAAAGCCCTGCTCAGCTCAACTCAGGGGAGTGTCGAACGCCTACACAATGATCAATGAATAAATGAAAGAATAAAGGAAGCAAGGAAGGAAGAATGGATAAAATACAGAAAATAAGGAATGAAGAGAAATTAAACCATGGAAAAACTCTTTTCTACTTTCTTTACCAACCACCCACCGTCCCTCTTCTACATCCATTAAGCAAAACACGCGAGCTCGCGAAATGAAAAGCGGTTTTTCTATCGTTTTTTATTTTAATCGTACTCGCATTTCCATTCCCGCATTTGTTAGAAACACATAAGCCATCTAAATTGTAGTCGGACCACCCTACAAATGAGCCACCAAACGATGCAAGGGCTAAGTTGTTATTGTGAAAAACAAATATAAACACAGTTTTCAGTTATTGGCTTCTAACTCAAGAGCTCTAACTCTCTCCCTCTCTCTCTCTCTCTCTCTCTCTCTGTATATCTCTCCCAACACATTTAAACAGAAGTCTCGACACTTACATAGGTAGTATTACAACAAGCATGACGGATTCCGGTATGCGATGCTGCCCAAAGGTATCGTCGTCCTCAGACCTAAAAGCAAGTGTACCAACTCAAATCAACGTTAACATATACCATGTTTACACATCGAGTATGTAGAGAAAGGTCGGGGTGACTTTTAATGCTGTCGACCGATGCGAGAATCGAGTAGTGTCGGTGATTTGGTTTGCAAATATTTGTAGTTAACTCAATTTAGCTGAAAGTGTACTGTCTACCCAAGCAAAACTTATACAGAAAAGACTGAGATAGTAACTTGATTATCATTATTTTGAAGGACGTAAACGCATTCTACTATTATTTATTGTATTATTGAACATTGCATACATTAAGGGATGTTAGCAAGTAACTTAACATAAATTGTAACGAATCTAAAGAATAAAGAATTACTAAAGATAAATAAATATGCTCAATAACTGCATTTAAATACAATAACATTTGATAAGCATTTATCTTCCACAAGTAGAATATCTTCTATCTGCAACATTATGATAAAGCCAAAATGCTTATTTTTAAGATGTCATAACAATAAATTGGGCACGCTATTGTCAGTCATAGCCATAGCACGTAAGGCAATCCTATTCTATATGCAGAAAACATTGCCGACTAGACAATGAAAGTTAGGTAAAGTGCAGGAAGGAAGTGATTAAAATGGTTATAAGAAAAGAAAGAGCTAATGTGGTTGGATGGTTGGTGGTGGTAAATAAAGTGATCTGTTCATATGATAAGTCGAGTATAAGAAATAATTACAAATGTTTGTGATGCTTGTTAATTAACATAAACACACACGCACGCATGCACACACTTTGTAGCAAATACAAAGAAAGCAAGCAAGCAATGAATCAAGGAGTTAAGGAGAGGAACAAACGAATATGGAAGTACGACAAGCTTTTCCGGTTTCTTGCGGCAAAGATTTACGCAAACACGTTTGGGCCTACATTGCATTGAAGCGGCAGTAGCGGCGTTCCACATAGATTTTAATTAAAATTAAGCGACGCACACATACTGACATACTCAGTTACTCACACTTGCACTTGTGCGCACAAACAAACTTGCATCATAGGTGGCAGCGTAAAGCAAGGCAACGCAAAAGCAACGCAAAAGCAACGCAACTGTTGCAAATTACATCGAGCAGTGCGAAGTGGGAAGTAAAAAGTTGTAGTAGATGGCAATAAAATTAAAAAGTGAATATAGGTCAGGCGTGTAAATATTATATGTTGCTTAGCATACTTTTATACACACACAAAGATCTACACATGCATACACGCAAGCAAAAACACTCATACTCATGCATCAATACACATACTCGTACAAGTATGAAATGCATAAATTTATGTAATAAATTTGTCGTTTCATATTCACTTACAGTGTATGTTTCATTGCAAAAAAATATGTATAAACCAACCTACATACATACATATGCGATAGCCTTCTATGTTACAAATTTATTCGATTTTTCTAGATGATGAAATATCATTGTCTATTGTAAAGTAACACTGTTGTAAGAACACATGTAATCATGCAGCCATACAGCACGCGCGTTTTAGTATGAAAGTGCACTTACTAGCAAGGAAGTGTATTAAGCAGCAGTACATTCGCATTAGATCAATAATACGTGGTCAAATTATATTGCATAAAAAAATAATATTTAAATATTTAATAAAAGTAAGTTTTTTCAACAGCTTGGTAAGAACAAAAGAGAATATTTGCACTAAACTTTCTGAGGTGGTATCGAAAAATATCGAGTTTATATTTTAGAAACAAAAAACTTAAAAAAAAAAAAAAATTACAGACATTCAAATATGAATAAAATAAATAATAAATTTTGTGTTCATAATAATAAAATGATATGAAATATAACAAAACTTTGACTCCGAAGATGAACGCAGAGTCCAAAATCTTATAAAAATAAGTTTTTCAACAGCTTGGTAAGAACAAAAGAGAATATTTGCACTAAACTTTCTGAGGTGGTACCGAAAAATATCGAGTTTATATTTTAGAAACAAAAAACTTAAAAAAAAAAAAAAATTACAGACATTCAAATATGAATAAAATAAATAATAAATTTTGTGTTCATAATAATAAAATGATATGAAATATAACAAAACTTTGACTCCGAAGATGAACGCAGAGTCCAAAATCTTATAAAAATAAGTTTTTCAACAGCTTGGTAAGAACAAAAGAGAATATTTGCACTAAACTTTCTGAGGTGGTATCGAAAAATATCGAGTTTATATTTTAGAAAAAAACAAACTTAAAAATAAAAAACAAATTAAAGACATTCAAATATGCATAAAATAAATAATAAATTTTGTGTTCATAATAATAAAATGATACGAAATATAACAAAACTTTGACTCCGAAGATGAACGCAGAGTCCAAAATCTTATAAAAATAAGTTTTTCAACAGCTTGGTAAGAACAAAAGAGAATATTTGCACTAAACTTTCTGAGGTGGTATCGAAAAATATCGAGTTTATATTTTAGAAACAAAAAACTTAAAAAAAAAAAAAAATTACAGACATTCAAATATGAATAAAATAAATAATAAATTTTGTGTTCATAATAATAAAATGATATGAAATATAACAAAACTTTGACTCCGAAGATGAACGCAGAGTCCAAAATCTTATAAAAATAAGTTTTTCAACAGCTTGGTAAGAACAAAAGAGAATATTTGCACTAAACTTTCTGAGGTGGTATCGAAAAATATCGAGTTTATATTTTAGAAAAAAACAAACTTAAAAATAAAAAACAAATTAAAGACATTCAAATATGCATAAAATAAATAATAAATTTTGTGTTCATAATAATAAAATGATACGAAATATAACAAAACTTTGACTCCGAAGATGAACGCAGAGTCCAAAATCTTATAAAAATAAGTTTTTCAACAGCTTGGTAAGAACAAAAGAGAATATTTGCACTAAACTTTCTGAGGTGGTATCGAAAAATATCGAGTTTATATTTTAGAAACAAAAAACTTAAAAAAAAAAAAAAATTACAGACATTCAAATATGAATAAAATAAATAATAAATTTTGTGTTCATAATAATAGAAACAATAGAAACAAAAAACTTAAAAAAAAGAATTAGTGTATATACTAGTACAAGGAGACATTAAAATATGAATAAAATAAATAATAAATTTTATGTTAGAATGAAAAAGAAACAAGAAAAAAAAAAGAAAATAAAATAAACCAGAAAAACTTCCATTCGAATTTTATATATTTCATCGAATGCTCTCTGTTAGATGAAGGTATTAAAATACTAATTAAAAGCCTCATTTTAATGGGAATAAATAATCTGTCTCACTCGCACATGAGGAGTCTGAGCGACTCTGGGTGACGACATCTTGATTTTCCTTTTTGACTTGGCTTGGCAGGGCAACAAGTACGACTCGCGCGTATATTCAAAATAAGAACATAAAGTTGAATTGATTTGAATTTGATTTTGTAGGGAAAGTTCCACCTAGTGGTCTGATTCGGCTGATGCAGACAAATATACAGCATTTGGATACATACAGACAATCAGACGAACTTGGCTTAATCATTCATTCATTTCGACTAGCTGATCAAGAATTTACTTTAAGGGGTCTCCGATATCTCCTTCTGCCCGTTACAAACTTCATGGAAAACTTTTAATACTTACTCGCTGCTTAAATATTACAAAACTAAAGTGAAAAACATTCCAGCGTTTATACATTTTATATATAGAAAACTACGGAAGTGATAATTTCGATAAACCTTTGGGACGTAAGTAATTAAAAACTATTAGGGATCAATTAAGATTATCATTTGAAAAATAGGAGCGTAAATGCCGAAGACAACGTACTTTTTTCTTATTTTCTATCTATGCAGGAGGATTGCTGACCTGGCTTGGTGGAGAGCTAAGCGATCATTAAACATTTAAACTAACATAATATAACTGTTTATTTATCAATACGAAATTTTATTGACATTTACTTTTATTTGAACTTTTGGAACGTCAGCATCATCATCAAAAACAATAGACGAACCACTTTCATTGATTTATGAATTTCTTGTTGTCCTTATTATTATTTTTTACTATTTTTTTTTTCTGGAAAACTTGCGTTGGTTTTTTGTTTTCTGCTTTATTCTCTTTTCTTACTGGTCTTAAATTTTGTGCTAATTTTTTATTATTCCTCTCGGTATTTTTGTTGTTGTACGTGTCACACATTTCCGTAACTAATTAGCCTCCATGAGTCATAACGATTTAGAGCGATGATCATCATGATGACGACTTGGTAAATGACGCAGTGTTGTTACGAACGAATGATAGTGTTAAATAGAGAAAAACCGCTGAAGAGCATGAGAAGAGAGAACAGAACCTACCAAAGTTATTTGTACACAAAAAAGAAACAAAAACAAAAAGAAAGAGAAGAGATGATAAGAGCAGAGAAGAGGAAGTAGAGCGTCAAAAAGCTACCATCATTAAAGGCGATGCACGAGTGTATTTCTTTCAGTCTGTGTGCGTGTTTCTGTATGCTTGTGAGTTTCTCTGTTTGTTTGTTTTGCCAAACTCTATACCACCATACACCATACGCCATACTTCCTTCCTCTTATGAGAACAATATTCACCACTTTGTTTGTAGCAAGTGTTCCTTTTTCATATGTTGGCATTGATAATGTTGATGCTATTAATGTTTTAGGGGCAGGAGGTCAGGTCATGGTATGGCGTAAGAAACACTAATCACATTTGATATTGGTAACCACATGCGAATGATGATAATTGGTTAAATGTATGCAATATGTAAAACAAGTAAGTGTATTGTAATTGTTAAGCTTTCGTGACCATGGCATACTCCTCTCTGACTCCCAGCAGTATTTAACCTCATTTAAGTGAGATAATGAAATTCCCAAAGATATAAATAAAATCTATCACTTGAAACCACCATTTATTCCGAATTTTACAAACGAAAATTGTATTTCATTAGAGACTATTGCGGTCATTTTGGCATCTGTAAAGTTCAATTGATATTGATTGAATTGATGTCCTTAATAAGAACAGTACGAATGGAGGAGAATGTTCAAACTAAAATTTTTGAACCACTATCTAACATTATGCAGGGAATTATTATCAAGCATACTGTTTTCCACATAGATGTAACATACCATATTATCTTATGTATGCATAGGGTATTAAGAGAAAGAATATATAAACAAAAACAGAAAACAACCCTGCAACGTGGTGTGAAGGAAGACTGGGGGTTTGTGGTGGTATTGTCATTAAACCAAAGTATGAAAGAAGAGCAACATTTCAATTGATTTCCCTGTAGAGTAGTGTACGCAGTAGGTGAAGTCAAAATTCTTGTAAAGCACATGGTTGCAGTGACAGTGACGATGGCAATGCTAACGGTGACTTTAGCCAATGAATGTCAAAGAACGTGAAGTCGCAGCACTTTCAGAAGTCCGGCTCTGACGACTCCGTAGAGACCAAACTGATGTTTCACTGACTTGGAAATTCACTTCACGCTTTCTGCCACCTTTACTTGGTTCACTTGATGAAGTCGTGCATTGTTGTGATCATTTCTTCATCTCAAATAAATATAGGTATGTAGAGCAGTGAATTCATGTATCGGAATTTCATCTCGATTATGCAAGGAAAAACTTATCATAACATAACATGTCGCGGTGCTCACAACACAAGTTCGCAACTATCTTCAACTGATAGTATCTTTTTCGCTTAATTTCGCATTTAACGTATTTATTCTGTTATTATCACATTGATAATAACAATATATAAATGATGCGAAGCTCTATTTTGAGGATCTTGATAAATTTTTTTATTATTTGAAAGGAAAATCATATCCAATGTTATTCTAAGAACTTATTGATCCACCCTAGAAGTGGTTTGTTAGTGTCCAGTGTAACTCAAGATGAAGTTCTAAGTAGCGAAAACTTTCAAATGGCGCTTTGTTTTCTCACCCATACAATAAAGGAAGCAAAATGTATCCAAAAATAGGCTTAATTTGGCCTTAAAGAAATCGGAGCCATGTTGATGTTTAGTTAAAGGGATATGACTAAAAATCAATATCTTGTGGCCCGTCTCACCTTAGCGTTATGTTATGCGCATTTTACGACTTTGTTTAATGTGGAAAATTAGCAGCTAATCCTTAACAAAACCGCATCATTCATTTACCGAGTGTACGACACGTGTCATTATGGATAAAGTCGTATGTATCTGAATGTGCTGGGTGAATAGCGCAGCCAGTAGGATGTTTTCGAACAGACTACTGAATAAATCACAGCAAGGACAAAGTCAACCGAGTAATAAAGACAAGAAGTAAGAACATACGAAAATAGAAAGGGAGGGTTTCATTACATCTTTCATCGTCCTTCCCCTACACGACTTCCTTTCATATTTATGATATTTTATTTTACACTCTTTAATAAATTATAAGCCAAAAGACTTTTTTGTTGAATTTGAAAGTGGGTGGCATTAAATTGTTTATATCGATAACTGTGACGACATTCGAATGTTGACATGATGCCAATTATACTGCAATAAAAATAGCAAATGTACTTGTATGACGAAAATATCATTATGAAAGCCTTAGGTTTGTTGTGAATATATACCAAATATAGTCAGAACTTTGGTCTCATTATCACATACATTTTCTACTTTCCTTCGATTTTTAATTTAAAATTCTTATTATCTCATAACCACTCATAATAAATAAAAATTTATTTTCATTCTACAGTACTTAAATTGGCCAAGTGCGAGTCATACTCGCACACGGAGAGTTTCGTACTAAATGTGGGCTTTGTATGGGAGGAGCCCGATGACCATTTGGCACCTAATGGGTCCGTAAAAGAAAAACTAAATAGGTCTACAGATCATATTTACACATTCGGTTTATATGGTGTAATAATGAATGTGTTGAGGAGGTGTTGGCTTCATAGATTATCATGTGAAAAAGTTTGATCGATACCTTAAAAACTATTGTTCACATACTACATACTTGAAGATACTATATGAAGCGCCGCACAACTATTTAATTTGAAGCATTGTTTGATTCGGCATACATACCAATTTTATAATTTCATTTCCTTTTCAAACGTTTCTCCATTTGTTTTCTTTCACCAAATTCATTTGTCTTTTTCTCCCTTAATTAAGCTCTATCTACATTTTTTAAATTTTTTCACCTTTCTTTTTACATGCATCACTTTCTTTTCTTCTTAGTATAGTGTTGGTCCCTTGCTCTTTCCTTGCAAATTCCATCCCAGATATTTTCAAATTTTCTTTTCTTTTATTTCTTTTCTGTTCTGTTCATTGCTCTCAGACCATTTCGCACTTACTTACTTACGCGCATAATGAATTGTTTATTCAGCGGCTAATTTCAATGAGTTAAGCTGATTACACCTAAAATGCCTACTATACTTTTCTTCCTCATATTCTACCACTTCAGTGTTCCGCATCCAAAGAAGCGATGCCTTTTTTGTTTCTTTTTTGCTAACGACAGGCTCGACTCACAAACAAAGAAAAAGTGAAAAAAGGACAATTTTACTTCATATTCGGTTCAACTTTTTGCAACTTTCTATAATATATATATATGTATGTACCTTTGTATACTTTATTAAAATAAAAAATATTAAGGAACTTTTCTGCGTACAACAGCATCCAACCGAGCCAATAACAACTGGCCCCCCTAATGGACTGAATTGCCACATTTGAGTGCAAATTAAATATTCAAACATACTTTTGGGCATAATTTCTCAGTGTTGGCGGCATTGACGACAGAATTACCATCGGGTAGGAACCACTACGAATACACAAACAGAAGAAAGGGACTTTCCGAGAAAGCACAACGAACAACGATGATGATGCGCTAATAATGACGTCCGTTGGGTGTTATTCTTTTCCTCTTCTTCCGTATCTTATCCTTGCCAAAGGGCCTTAGCCATGAGCACACTTAACAAAATTTCCGACAAACACATACCCGGAGTGAGAAGAGAAAGACTCCCTCACCAGAGAGAAAGGCCAGGCAAGAACTATGAAGAAGTATCTTATGCATTTTGAAGTGGATTATTTTGCGTACTACGTACGCTTTCGGCAATTCTAAATATTTACATAAATAATTTTTTATTAAATATGTAACTATTATTATGAGTGTCTGTAGTCATAATATTACTTAATTACAAAGGGGTTGTTCCTTAGATTGATATGCTCGTGACATGAATTACAAAATTTTTAATATTGTAATATACTTAGCTACGACTTTAAAGAAAACAAGAGAGAGTGTTTGAAGTATAAACGATAAATAAATAACAACGTGTCGATATGCGTCTGCATAATTTAACAAGACAAAGAAGAGTTCTGAATTTATCAAAATTAAGCACCAGAACAACCAATCGAACAACGAAGATAATGCTTTGTTAATTTGATCTATGCCTCCCAGGAGCCACCGAAATGCAGCGATTTCGGAGAAATAAAGCGCCTCCTCATTGGGACAATGCTTGTGCGCCTCATTTTTATGCTCTTCCTTAAACATCAGATCGCGGAGTTCCTTCATATCATTACTGGCACCAACGAAATTTGTCGCATTATCCGACCTAATGACTCGAGGACAGCCATGGAGCCATAGACTCCAGCTCACCGATAGTCCAAAACTTCAGCCAGATGCTCGCCAACAAGGACTGTTTTCCAGCATGCAATAGTCTCCAGTGATAATCAGCTAGGATGATGTCAGTGGGTGGTCTGCCGGTAGTATGATCGGATGCCCTTCACTGAAGCTCAAAAATGCATTGTGCAACCGACCGCCAACGCGAATTACTCCAGCTTTATCTATAAGGCGTTTCAGTGATACGAATTTATTACAGCGTCCGATTATCTCATTAGGTTCTAACTCGGAGTAGTCATGAAGCATGGTTGACATTTGGACCATCTGGACTAGTTTCAGTTAGATTGGTTCCTGCTCTTACCTTTTCCACTGTGAGCTTTGAAGATGACCACTGATGTGACTTCAAATTTATACAGCGATACACATAACCAAAAATCCTATGTGTCGATCTAATCGAATTGACAAAGCAGTGTATAGAATAATCTCAAAACCTTGGGCTTCCTTTCGAGAGTTTTCGAACCAAACATTCTTGATGGTGGCCATGTATTCTCGTCCTTTTGCAAGAATGTTGGCCCATGCTTCAGTAAATCAGTTTCTTATTTGAGAAGTGCGCCTTTCATTGATTCTAAACCATGCCACATCTCCTGGATACTGCTTATACGATTTGCAACAAAATTGTTATAGTTAGCGGTGACATCATCCAACCAGGATAGTTCAATCGTTGAATCTGATCAAGAGAAAAAATACCCAATAAAAGCTTCCAAAAAATAATCTTCATTATCTCCGCCAGTAACATTGTAATGAAAATTTCGAACTTAGGCACGGTGAGCATCTTCAACGGTGCTTCTCGGTACTTTCAACGCAACAGGCTGACCTGACTGTAATCACCCTCTTTTGTACGCACATAAACTCAATAATTCTTTATTCTAGTGTAGCATCACAAAATCCATTTATCAACAGATCCGCATTATCTAGTCCAACAAAACGAGTGCCGCTGACTCGATTTAATTCTGAGCATTAATGAATGCAAAGACTGTAATATGCTCTAAACCAATGACAACTTTTATATCCGAATGCTACCGAGTGCTCAATCTGAGTAGACGTGTCCATGACGAATGCTTCCATGAATTTACCCGGAGCATCCTTGTATACTTCGTTCACACAGATTATGCATCTGTATTCTCCAACTTGACGGCTACGACGGACTCATGCAAAAACAACATATGACTCCCAGCAGTTGCATCAAGCCCCGATCGCTCTTATATTAAGAACCACTGACTTTTGCGTTTGAGAAATTCATAATTTCTATTTACCGTTTCACCAAAACTGAATTTTTTTCCTCTGTTTGCCCTTGATATTGTCAACCAAGTTGAGCACAACTAAGAAGGAAAGAAAAAACGTAACGAAAATCACCAATTGAAAACTTGATTCTAAAATTAAAAACATTAAAGCTGAAGCAACTAAGGCCTTGAGCTTTTTTTTCTTTCCTTTGTATTCGTTTCACATTGAGGATGTGTGCGTGCGAGCGTGCATGTGCATTTCCTATAGAAGTGTGGATGAGATGCGCCTAAAAGTATGCAACGCGTATGTTTGTCTTAATTTCTCTTTTGTGTTCAGGTTATTCGTATATTCAGAAATTCCGGCGCATCCCTGCTTCTTTTCTTATTGATGTTGGTTGTTCGATACAAACCAACAATGGCCGTAAACACTTGCAACAATAATGGTCACTTGTGGAATTCACATAAGCCCATTTACCCAGTATATATTCATGTAGTCGATGCGTTTCATGCCAAGTATGCACTCGTAATTGTTGGTAGTCGTAGTTTTTGTGATTGTTTGATTTGTTGCTTGATTTTTTGTAGTTGTTGCACTTAAATTATGGCATTTTGCTTTTATTTTTGTTATAACTTTTACAAAGTGTACGCTGAATAAGTTTGTCCGAAATCTTGTACTTATGTAGGTAGAGTGAGGCCGTTTGGAAATGTAACAAAATAGTTATACATACTTATGTATATGAAAATATATTTTTTGATCAGAATGATGGTCGGAGTCTGTCCATATTTCTTTTTTCTCAAATTGGTCGCATTGTTCTGTATTATGAATGTGTCCTTATGTAGAGGTTGTCAACAAACTGGAAGAAATAACTTCGCAAAACTCTACGAAAATATATGAAAATGTGACAAGTGATAGCAATTTTTTGTTGTTGAATATAAATTTAAAGCTTCCTTATCGAAATTTATGCAAGTAGGTCTTTTTTTAAAAAGAATACTATAAATCATTCACAGCTTTCTCACTTACTTTACGAACTTTCATGTTACATTAGGTTAGGTTAGATCGGTCGTGCAGTTGGTCAAGTTTGGTCTTGTTTCTTCTGGTATCGTTTAAGAAATCAGTAATTGAAGGGGCAATGATACTAAAGATTTCGGTTGCAGCGTAATACGATATAGTATTATAGAAAGCAACAATTTTTGCGTAGAGGGAAAGGTTCAATTTCCCCTTTTTTCTTGGAACTCAATAATTTAGTTTCTTTCGTTTCTTAAGGACGCCACACCCACATGCATTCTTTATTCATACATGTTTTCAGAATTTTAAGTATCTAAATTAAAGTTTTTCTCTCAGAATTTCTTCAAATGTATGCGGTCTTTATCGAGGGTGCTAAACAAGGCGAATGTACATGATACATGATATTGAGTTGAGTTGTGTTGACCTCGTTCCTTCATCTTTCATTGCCGAGGCAGTTTTGTACCTTCAACTTCGAAGACAACTTTTGAAAGTTGGCAAAAATGCCACAAAATGATAAACGTTTTGTGGATTCTTAGGGTCAAAAACGTTTTTCGTTTCCCCTTATTGCTCTTGGTTTGTTGTTTTCATGTTGTTTATGACGTTGCCACAGAGAAACGTCAACTTGCGATTAACCTTTCTGTCCATAAAACATGCCAAAAAATAGTAATTGGCATTCGATAGCAGCAGCAAGTTGTAAAAAGATATACAAGTATTGTAATTGCGCAAGACCTATAAGGGGTTTTCGAACGCTCGCTTGCTGTTTAACTCTAATTTTTGTGTGTTCCTTCCTTTTAAGGTACTAAAAACGAAAACGAAAACGAGAGGAAACTCAAGAAAAGAAAAAATTGTTTAAATTATAACAAATTTAATTTACATTCGTCTGCCTTCTTGAGATTAAAGAATTAAATGATAGCAAACCCTACTTTGCATTTCAGGCCTGAAATTTTCCGTGTTTCCCTAAAATGGACAATCCATCACTATTGGGCAAAGGTGAGCTTTCACTTTACACAAATGGATCCAAGCTAAGCAATATAGTATTGTTGCCGGTGTCGTTTCGTAGGAGTTAGCAGTCTGGCAAACATCAAAAATAAAAATTTTAAATATTCTGTAGATAGATGATCTGTGCAGATTGATATTTAAAAAACCATAATAATAATACAATTTAACATGGCAACGGACAGGTGCCGATCCACTTATGTATGGTGGTATCGATTACCTTCATGGCAATGGAATGGGAGCGTAACAAACATCATGGTAATGTTAAAAAAAAAGACATTTTACATTTCTGTAAAGTGAATACAAACATCCTCAGCAAATAGAATAAACTGGAAATACAAATAAAAGTCGTGAATACGCATAACAAACATAGCAAATTAAAGCGTTTCTAGCGTCGAAAATGAAGTGCTGGTCATAAAAGGGAGCACTACGAAGCAGAAGTTATAGGGGTTATAGATGTAGTTTTTCGCTAAATGCACACGTAGAGTCTAGCAAGGAGAAAAAAAGACAGATTTTAAAAATAAACGCGACGGAGGATGAGTCTGTCGCAGACACATAAACATATCTAGGCAATCAACGTGGAAAAAGTGAGAAGGATGTCTAGCAAAGCAAATAGCAGCAAAACCAAATAAACATTGAGTTTCAGCAAACCATGTTGCGTCAAAAGCAAAAGGTCCTCCGAGATCGGTAGGAAAGGAGTGAATGTGTAAGTGAGATTCTCTAACTATAGTAACAAAAATGACGGCCCCTGATGGCAAAAGTGAATCTTCGCTATATCGTCCACTGATTCGTTCCTTTGATTATTTATTAAATGCTTGGGTTTGTGCATGTTTATTTGTTTTCGCATTCAAACCTCCACTTACCAGTCAACAGAAGGCAAATGAATCGCAGTTCAAACGTCATTTTCAGACACGCACATATACGTGCGCCATATTTTTTAAACTCAAAAATACTTTCAAATGGAAGCAATTGAGCAAATAATTAAAGCTAAATTTATAGAAATCAGTTAACTCAGCCAAAGAGCTACAGAGTAAAAATAGTCTACATACGTACGTACATGGATTCTGAAAAACTGTTTTGAATTTTATTAAAAATTAGTGAGTATCCGGCTCGGCGTTGCACGGCCCACCGAATTCCTTCATCTTGTGTGATCAGAACGATCATAAAAAAGTTTTTCAGTAGAACGCATTTGAACCAAAACTGGGATTATGGGTTCGCACCAACGCTATTTATAAGTTGACTTACATTTCTGTTCTTTCGCTGTTACTTCGCGCTGTCCTTTATTTAAGATAAACGGACGGACCTGGCCTCGTCCTCAGTATTATTATAGAGTCCATTAATTTATTCAAACTGTAGTAAGTTACACAGTGCACCTCTTGAAATATCACCAATTTCTCGACAATAGCGCCACATATCGGATCCAAAAGTATCCTACATTCAAGGATATACATACATATATTGCGCATAAGACTCGAACAAACAAACACACAAATATTAATTTTTATATATTAGAAGAAGATAGATGGAACCCTACTCAACAGTTTCTGTCTGGATCGCTTCTGCAACTGCTTCTTGGTAGTGTTACACTTTATTTAATTTTCTTTGAACTGCGGTAAAGTTCAAGTAAATTATCTTTTTTATGTTATTTTCTCCAACAAAAATTGAACAGTGCAGTGCCTGACAACCGCTTCATTACAAAGACGTAAGTCAAAAACACGCAATTTGTATAGCTAAAATTATACAACTTTTACCCCCTCTCTTATTTGAACTATCTGAATATAAGCAAGTGCGTTTGTGGAAAATTTAGTTGAAAGTTAGTTTCAACTTGGTTTAGTTTCACTTCGCATAAGTGACTCTCTTTATATGTAAATTTCTCTCCCTACGTCTATGAAACATAATCACATTTTGAATCTCCATATATATGCAGGAGTAAGTTCTTCTTAAATTTTCGCTCATTCAGGCAATGATATACTATTTTTCAATCAGGGTCTTCTCTCAAACGTCATTTAGTTTATACAGTGTATAGTATACGATATTTGAACTAACTCCATCCAAACAAATATATACGCTAAGCCGTAAATATAATCGACGATTGAGTAGGGTAAACCTTGTATACAGCGGCCTGCCAACTTAGTGCATTTTTAAAGAATGGACAAGGCTGCCAAATCAAGGGTATTTTCAAAGGTTTCTTTATATGTGTGAATATGAGAACAGCCGATTCACACTGATACACAGAAATATCAAAACAGTGCGTTCAAACAATTGTGTATCAAATACACATTGATAGATGTTTGAGTAAAAAACCCTGAATATTTCTGTTATATATTGCGACATCTACGAAACGTTTTATATTAAAAAAAAAGAAGTAGAAGGTTAACCAGAACAATGTCGATAATGTCAACGAGCATAATAACAACAACTGCTGTTAAGGTAGATAAAAAAAAAACTTAAAAATTAGTAACATTTCAAATTATTAAAATAAAGATACAATTCAAAAAATGTAATTTGCAGAATGAAATCAAACGAATTTATTTAAAACAAAAATTAAATGCGAATATCTTATTCAAAAATAAGTTTTGGGTCATACAAATCAAAGTAACAAAACTAATATTATTTATAAACACAAAAAAAAAAAAAATAATAATAATAATAACTAAAAACCAACTGTATTACAACATCGGAGATACCCAACGATAGCATTGTAAACCGAAACCATAAAACAAATATATCCTTAGAACAAAACAAAAATTGTTTAAATAAATAAAAGTGAAAACGTCGAATGCAACACTCAAGTACATTGATTCTATTATTCGATATAAAAAGTAGTCTTAAAAGACAAATAAAAAAATATAAAAAAAAAAATATTTATTGTAATACTTCACCAATTTTAGTAAATAAATATATTGAGAGCCACCGGCTAGGACTTTTAGAACATAAAACAAATATATTAAGGATATATAAACAAAACAAAAATTATTTAAATAAATAAAAATGGAAAAGACAATGGAAACCGAAAGCCGTCTTAAAAGACAAATAAAAAAAAAATAAAAAAAAAAATTATTTATTGTAATACTTCACCAATTTTAGTAAATAAATATATTGAGAGCCACCGGCTAGGACTTTTAGAACATAAAACAAATATATTAAGGATATATAAACAAAACAAAAATTATTTAAATAAATAAAAATGGAAAAGACAATGGAAACCGAAAGCCGTCTTAAAAGACAAATAAAAAAAAAAAAAAAAAATTATTTATTGTAATTCTTCACCAATTTTAGTAAATAAATATATTGAGAGCCACCGGCTAGGACTTTTAGAACATAAAACAAATATATTAAGGATATATAAACAAAACAAAAATTATTTAAATAAATAAAAATGAAAAAGACAATGGAAACCGAAAGCCGTCTTAAAAGACAAATAAAAAAAAAAATTATTTATTGTAATTCTTCACCAATTTTAGTAAATAAATATATTGAGAGCCACCGGCTAGGACTTTTAGAACATAAAACAAATATATTAAGGATATATAAACAAAACAAAAATTATTTAAATAAATAAAAATGAAAAAGACAATGGAAACCGAAAGCCGTCTTAAAAGACAAATAAAAAAATATAAAAAAAAAAAAATATTTATTGTAATACTTCACCAACTTTAGTAAATAAACTACAAACTCTATGACTCCAGAACAAAAGAAAATAATATAAAAAAATAGCAGAAAAAAGGCATAGGAAATTGATGTATTAAATTTTTTATATATAACTAGCCTTACCCGGCGTGCGTTGCTACGTCCCCTGTGCGTGCCCAGTTATTAAAAAAAAAAAGAAATGGGCCAAGTGCAAGTGAGACTCGTACACGGAGGGGTTTGTATGGGAGGTACTCTTCCTAGTGGTCCGATTTGACTGATTCCAACTTTAAAATTTACCGCATCTATGTTAAAAACTTATAGTGTCTAAATTTCAGTTCGATAGAACAAAAAACAGAGAAGTTTTTCTAATAAGAACCTGAATATTAATGGGGGTTTGTATGGTCCGATCAAACTGAAATTTCGACAATATAAGTTTCTGATGTATAGCCACCAACCATCCAAATTTCAAGATCGTGGATCGTATAGCTGCCATACAAACCAAAATGTTTCTTGTATTGGGACCCCTTTAAGTTTTCGAAAATATTTTAGTTTTAGTATTTGTTGCTGATGCCCGGATAGAACTACACATTCTCTGAAAATTTCAATCCCCTAGCTATTGCGGTTTTTAGGACATGACCCGAGGACGGACAGACGGACGGACGAAAAAAAAACCTATCCTATCCTATGTCCGTCTCCTGGTTCTAAGCTACCTCCCCACCAATTTTCAGCCAAATCGGTTCAGCCATTCTTGAGTTATAAATAGTGTAACTAACACGACTTTCTTTTATATATATAGATTTCTCTCCCTACGTCTCTGAAACATAATCACATTTTGAATCTCCATATATATGCAGGAGTAAGTTCTTCTTAAATTTTCGCTCATTCAGGCAATGATATACTATTTTTCAATCAGGGTCTTCACTCAAACGTCATTTAGTTTATACAGTGTATAGTATACGATATTTGAACTAACTCCATCCAAACAAATATATACGCTAAGCCGTAAATATAATCGACGATTGAGTAGGGTAAACCTTGTATGCAGCGGCCTGCCAACTTAGTGCATTTTTAAAGAATGGACAAGGATGCCAAATCAAGGGTATTTTCAAAGGTTTCTTTATATGTGTGAATATGAGAACAGCCGATTCACACTGATACACAGAAAATTCAAAACAGTGCGTTCAAACAATTGTGTATCAAATACACATTGAGTATCTTTAGATGTTTGAGCGAAAACCCTGAATATTTCTGTTATATATTGCGACATCTACGAAACGTTTTATATTAAAAAAAAAGAAGTAGAAGGTTAACCAGAACAATGTCGATAATGTCAACGAGCATAATAACAACAACTGCTGTTAAGGTAGATAAAAAAAAAACTTAAAAATTAGTAACATTTCAAATTATTAAAATAAAGATACAATTCAAAAAATGTAATTTGCAGAATGAAATCAAACGAATTTATTTAAAACAAAAATTAAATGCGAATATCTTATTCAAAAATAAGTTTTGGGTCATACAAATCAAAGTAACAAAACTAATATTATTTATAAACAAAAAAAAAAAATAATAATAATAACTAAAAACCAACTGTATTACAACATCGGAGATACCCAACGATAGCATTGTAAACCGAAACCATAAAACAAATATATCCTTAGAACAAAACAAAAATTATTTAAATAAATAAAAGTGAAAACGTCGATTGCAACACTCAAGTACATTGATTCTATTATTCGATATAAAAAGTAGTCTTAAAAGACAAATAAAAAAATATAAAAAAAAAAAATATTTATTGTAATACTTCACCAATTTTAGTAAATAAATATATTGAGAGCCACCGGCTAAGACTTCTAGAACATAAAACAAATATATTAAGGATATATAAACAAAACAAAAATTATTTAAATAAATACAAATGAAAAAGACAATGGAAACCGACAGCCGTCTTAAAAGACAAATAAAAAAAAAAATTATTTATTGTAATACTTCACCAATTTTAGTAAATAAATATATTGAGAGCCACCGGCTAGGACTTTTAGAACATAAAACAAATATATTAAGGATATATAAACAAAACAAAAATTATTTAAATAAATAAAAGTGAAAAAGACAATGGAAACCGAAAGCCGTCTTAAAAGACAAATAAAAAAATATAAAAAAAAAAAAATATTTATTGTAATACTTCACCAACTTTAGTAAATAAACTACAAACTCTATGACTCCAGAACAAAAGAAAATAATATAAAAAAATAGCAGAAAAAAGGCATAGGAAATTGATGTATTAAATTTTTTATATATAACTTCGATGCATATTTTAATATCAACTAGCCTTACCCGGCGTGCGTTGCTACGTCCCCTGTGCGTGCCCAGTTATTAAAAAAAAAAAGAAATGGGCCAAGTGCAAGTGCGACTCGTACACGGAGGGGTTTGTATGGGAGGTACTCTTCCTAGTGGTCCGATTTGACTGATTCCAACTTTAAAATTTACCGCATCTATGTTAAAAACTTATAGTGTCTAAATTTCAGTTCGATAGAACAAAAAACAGAGAAGTTTTTCTAATAAGAACCTGAATATTAATGGGGGTTTGTATGGTCCGATCAAACTGAAATTTCGACAATATAAGTTTCTGATGTATAGCCACCAACCATCCAAATTTCAAGATCGTGGATCGTATAGCTGCCATACAAACCAAAATGTTTCTTGTATTGGGAACCCTTTAAGTTTTCGAAAATATTTTAATTTTAGTATTTGTTGCTGATGCCCGGATTGAACTACACATTCTCTGAAAATTTCAACCCTCTAGACTATCTGATGTCCGTTCGTCTGTTTATCTGACTATCAATCAGTTTTTCTTTTTTTTTTGGTGTTCTTGATCTGTGTAACCTTACCAATGAAAGATTTAGGCTATCGAATAATCAAGGTCTAAGTTAGTTAGAATTAAATTGGTATATTACATTACTTTAGTTCTTAGAAACTGTAATAGTACACCTATCCCCCGATTTACACGGTACTCGTTTTACACGTTTTCGCTCTTACACGGTTTTCCAAATAAGTTTTTTTTTTTGTTTTTATCGCACTCTACTAAATGCTACTGTGTTTGAACACGTGCGCTGTGTACACATCTCACGGGGATTCCCGAGCTTATGTGCTGACTTGCTGCACATGCACACTGTGTCTGTATTTCTTCGCATAAAATTAAAGTTTTATCTACGGAAAATTGTATTTGAGTGAAAAAAATGCCTGAAAGGACTTATGTCTCAAAATTTTATAAATCGGCTAGTGGTCATAAAGCAGCAAAAGATCGCATAACAATTCTTTTCTGTAGCAATGCTTCAGGAGATTATATTATGAAACCATTAGTGATTAACAAATCAAAAATGCCCCGTGCCTTTAAAGGAGTAATCATCAATAATCTTCCCGTTTATTGGAGGGCTAATAAGAAAGCGTGGGTTACTGCTGCAATGTTTACTGAATGGTTTCATGAATGTTTTATCCCAGATGCCAAAAAATATTTAGGTTCAAAGGGATTGCCTTTTAAAGTGCTTTTGTTAATTGACAATGCGCCGGATCACCCACAAGATCTAGAATATGAGAACCTTGAAGTAAAATTTTTACCAAAAAATACAACTTCATTATTACAACCATTGGACCAAGGCATAATTTCTACTTTTAAAGCTTTGTACATAAAACGAGCCTTTACATATATTTTGGAACAAATGGAGAAAAATGAAGCATATCGCCTTATCATACACTGCGATTAAGCAAACAACACTCAATAGCTGTTGGAAAAAATTGCAAAAAATTGTGCACCTAAAAATACTGAAAAAAATCACAACTGTTAAATAGCAAAATTATGCATTTTCTGCAAGCTTTTCGATTTACACGGTTTTGACTTGAAAATTTTTACTTTTCGATTTACACGTTTTTCCCAGGAACGTATCTACCGTGTAAATCGGGGGATAGGTGTATATTCAAAATTTAATAAAATTAGTTCCAATTCAAGAACAATAAATATGATTTATTTATGAAGTAGCGTTACCCGGCCTGCGTTGCTACGTCCCCTGTGCGTGCTCAGTTATTAAAACAAAAATGGGCCAAGTCCGAGTCAGACTCGTTCACGGAGGATTCCGTACCGGATTGAGTTTTGTATGGGAGGTACTCCCCCTAGTGGTTCGATTTGACCGATTCCAACAAATGTACCGCGCCCATATCAAAACCTTATAGTATCTAAATTCCATTTCGATAGAACAAAAAACAGAAAAGTTTTTCGAATAAGAACCTGAATTTTAAAATTGGGTTTGTATGGGACGTACCCTCCCTAGTGGTCCGATCAAACTGAAATTTCGACAATATAAGTTTCTGATGTATAGCGACGAACCATCCAAATTTCAAGATTGTGGGATTACTGGATCGTATAGCTGCCATACAAATCAAAATGTTTCTTGTATGGGGATGGACAGACGGATGGACGAAAAAAACCTATCCTATCCTATGTCCGTCTCCTGGTTCTAAGCTACCTCCCCACCAATTTTCAGCCAAATCGGTTCAGCCATTCTTGAGTTATAAATAGTGTAACTAACACGACTTTCTTTTATATATATAGATCAAGTCGTCTTTGTCAAAAATCTCAGATATTCAAGGGTGTCACAGAAAATACTAGTGTTTTCTGTGTCGGGAGTTTTGCAATCCTCTCTTCAAAACTGTAGGTGCCACAGAACTGCCGCTTATCAGCAGTTTTCTTTATTTACAATACAATTTTTTGCATCAAAAGAGATTACTAAATAAAACCTATTAAATATAAAATGCCTGTGACTCGCTTAATTGATTTATTACGGAGAACTGATTTAAAAAATTTGACTTACATTTTAAACTCTCGGCTTTTGTTTATTTTGTTTCTTCTTCTTTTCCAACTTGGCGTTCAAATTCCGCATGTGCTTTTAGCAACATGCCAACTTAACACAAATTTTTAATTCACTTTTACTTAAAATGCACAGTAAATACGTGATTAATAAACATTTTAAACATAACAGCGTTGTTATCAGTTTCATTACTTTAATATACAACACAATTTATTGACCTATTCAATAAAACAAAAACTCCGAAAAGTTCAACACTACATTTAAAACAAGTTTGCATCCCCTTGCTTGATTGGTTTTGCCGGCTGAGGGAGGTTTACAAGATATTTCATCAAAAGATGAATTAAAAGTTTAAACAAATGAAACGTTTTTAAAAAAATAATACAGATTACTTTGAAAAAGTATTGTATAATCGATCCATTCGTAGCAATGGTTTTACTTAAAAAAAAAATGTTCTTATGGTAACCAATTATTCAAATCAAACGCAGGAGGATTGGAAACTCCTGAAAGAGTTTTCTGTGGCACCAAAAATCGGGAAACTGGTGGAATGGAGGAGGAATTGACATATAAAGAAATGTCATTAGGAAAGATGTATGTAGCAATATCGAACAAAGTGTAAACGTAAATAATAAGAACATTAAGAAAAGGAAAAGCTCAAAAAGGAGTAAGAAAAAATACAAGAAAAAGAGCTTGTTGAAAAACTAACAACAAAAACCGCTTGTACTCGTATAAGTCAAAGATTGAATTTTGTTTCTGCTCTCAAAAACTAAAAACAATAACATGTAGTATTGTATGTAGTAGTATGGCACATCAGATGCACACTTTGTTTGGTTTTGTTTATCCTTAAAATACTTTTTCGTTTTTCATACAACACAAATAACTCCTACACACATGTAGAGCATGGGGATTTCGACATGTTACACAAACAAAACAAAAAAAAAAAAAAAAAAATGTAACACCGCAAGAGATTGAATAAAGAATGCAAAGATAAATGGATAGAACGAGCAAGTGAGCGAGCGAGCGAGCATAACAAAAATGCAATGTAGATGAAAAACGCGTTCAAGTAATTCATATGAAGCTTTCCTATAGTAAATATGAGGAGTAGTCGGAGGTGACTGTATAGAAAAATTTGCAAACATTTAAGCAAATATTTACCTTGCAACACCTTGCGACGACGACTTACAAAAACACGTTATAGTATAGGCCCGGTACGAAAGGGGCCAGGACGGGTCAGCTGTTTCGACTCTTTCTACTGATATCTTTATCTCGCTCAATTGCTTTAATGCTCCCATCCACCTCTCATTTCATTTTCCTTTCTATCAGTTTTCATGTTCTGCTTTTAGCCTTCAGTCTTTGTAACATTTTTCAAAGTTCAAATTGAATATTTCTATTGAAAAGATGCAATTTAGCAACAGCAACGCATCCTCAGTGAAGAGGAAACTGAGGACACAACCAAGAAATGTACTAAGCCTCCGACTGTTAAAGGCTATTGAATTGAAATTGTATCAAACTTTTGCTGTTTGTTTTTCCTTTGCATGGTATGACAATTTGTTCAGTATTTCGAAACCTTCACAGAGAACTACTAGTATATATAGAAACGGTGAGTCAAGTACTTCTTTATAAAAAAAAAAAAAAAAAATTGAGAAACGGAAAAACAAAATTTGGCAATTCTAAAAATCCCCATAATAATTTAAATAAGCACAGAATTCAAAGCGAGATTCTCTAGTTACCAATTAACTAATGTCCTTAACGTTAGTTTTGCTACTGTGTACATGTACATATTGTAGATATATACTATGTAGAGCCCTGCACGAGTCAATACTCAGTAGTGTTAACAGTCAGCAATCATACTGTGCACACTATGAAAACGAGTCATGTGTGCTTTTGAAACGAGTCATTCAACTAATGGTGGAAATTTTCGAATTTGTACTGTCGTGTAACTCGTGTCTTCGGGTATGACTCGGTGTGACCCGTATCTACGGGTATGACTAAGTATGACTCGGTATGACTTGGTATCAGACTCTTCTGAAAATACAATATCATTGCAAGTGTGAATGGTAGTGAGTGGAAATGTGAGAGCATGCATGCGAACAATAGAATAAAATAAAATCGACAACATCGAGGGCGCGTGAAATGAGCTATAAAAGTCGAAGGATACTGTTACAAAAATATACACACATAAGACCAAAGCAATTACTATAAACAACCAGAGAAGCCTGGTGAGTATGTGAAAGCTTTCATTTAGAGCTAATCCTACAGTATATTAAGGAAGCATAACATGGTTGCAAAGAGATAGAGAGAGAGAGAGAGAGAGGGAGAGAGTAAAAATACATTCTGGTACTAAAGTCAGTCAGTCTAATAAACTTAAGCTAACACTCATTCATTCATTTGACATTTCCGATAGAAGATACATTACATTACATGTATCTTCTTCTCCTTCTCATCCATAACAATCATGTCATACATACATATATGCGTATATTGCGCAAGACGCAAGCAGACACTATGCTCCAGTCAAGGGTGAAACACTTTGGCTGGCTTTGACATAAATTACTTCAAAGCAATCGCTTTCAAATTATTGTTATCGGAACATAAGTTTAAAAGAAAAAATAAAAACAAAATCGAAAATCCTATCAGTGTCTCCTCCTACTTTTGCTTGTCAGACACAAACTATTACAATAATTTGCCCCATATCACGCCTACCAAATATTGTAATTTGTATCTATTCTCATTAATTATGCGGTGCACTTTATTATCCATGTGTACATAGATGAATATTTACATAATAATAACATTAAGTCTTTGTATTGGTGTCACGAACAAGTATTTATCACAAACAGTACCTCCCCTCCACCAACACAACATTAAAATAGAGTTACATATATGTAAGTATGGTACATAGCTAATAGGAGGACGACTGCCCAAATAATTGGGTTCAGAGTGATAATTGTTGCTACTCATACTCGTACTATTATGTACGAGTTATTTGATGGCTAATGTGAGTCGACATGGGCGGGCATACTGCTCGGTAGGCATATGAGATATAAAGAAATACAATATTAAGAAATTTACAGTAAGTAATTGGGTTAGTGGTGGATGGTATGTAAACAAAAATAAAAACAAAAAAATAATGAGGAACCAAACTACGTGTAATAAATAAGACAAGATTATGATCAACAGTAGTCAATAATCGGGAATTGCGTAGAAATGACTTTATTGCTTACAGTTAAACAATTCTATTTCAATACTTCATAACTGCGATATAAGCAATAAAGAATGAAATCACTTAGGCATTTATTCTATTACTTTGTTGATAACCTACAATATATACTACATACATAAGTATTCGGGGCGCAATTGCGACAACATCTTAATTGTTACTTCTTTCAAACAAAAAAATAAAACAGAAAAATACAAAGCTGGACAGAAACATCCCATAAACAAAATTGAGGGTATGAAATAAATAAAGAAGAAATAGAAATAACCCAATATTTAAAGAAAATATTGTAGAATAGAATTTTGGGCTGCGCCACAACAATAAACGTAATCTTTGACTTACTTAGAAAAAGGAGCAACAACATTCGGCACGCGCTTAGAATTTCACGCGCAGCAAGGTATGCAATAAATTTTGTTGTTTCGGGGTTTCTTATTTTATTTTTTGTTTAATGCCTCACCAACCTCACAGATTGCTTTATATTGTATATGTATATATACTTATATGTATGTACATACGTCTTTATGGTACTTTTTTGAAAAGAATGCTATGGCATCATGAGTTTATGATTCTCCTTCTTTTAAAGCAAGTCTTTGGTCTGCATACCATTATATTGCATTGTGATTGTGGATTTTTTTTTATCTGACCATCATCAGCAAAATTACATTAATTGGTATAATCAACATCATCATAGCTCATTTGCAAGTCTTTGATTATGCAATCTAGTCCTTCAGGACGACATAGCCACAGAAAATCAATCCACCATGGATGAGATGGTTTAAAGAAAAGTTACTATTATTAATTAAGATCTCAAGAATGCATTCTATAATAAAAATCTTATTGGTCTTTACATTCAGATTAAATGATAATTTCTATATGGGGTAGGGTATAGTTAATTATGTTATGCAGGACCGAAATGAGATTATTACGTTGCTTTGTCGCTCTATGTAGGCCATGTTGACTTACTACGCGCGTCGTCTTAAAATAATTTTCTGGCCGAATGATTTACTTTTTATTTCACTTGTTTGTGCTTGCTTGGCAAGCAATTTCACATGACCTTTCTTTTCAAATTCTTTTGCCTTTTGCTTCCTTCTTTTCTTCACGACGATGATGGTGAGGGTGAGCTGAACAAAAGTAAGCAAGGATAATCAAAAAATCAAAAAAAAAAAAAAAATCAGCTCACATTGCTAACAAGAAAATAAAAAAAGCTAGAAGCACCGAGAATTGAGCTCTGAGCACAGACAAAGCATTTAAAATGCTTCACTGCATTTTAATGATTTTTAATGAGCATCAGACTCAAAGGCCGCACCACAGTACATTAAAGCACCCCTCTGAAGGCTTTTATGGTGTTTCAATAAATCGCCGAAAATCTGTTAATCTCTTTCTGGACAAAAGCAAGGATATTTCCATAAAGAATCATAAAAATATAAGACATTTGCAGCAAAAGCTGAAAAATCAAATTAATACATAATAAATGAGACACAGGTTGAATGTGGCAGGAGGAGAACAGCAACGGGCCCCATGAAACCAAACAAGTGTTTGACCAATCAACACGGGTGCTACCATCCTCGCTATTGTGTCTGTCTTTATATCAGCAGTCAGCAGTTAGCAGTTCAGTTTGACTACCTGGCAGCAAAATTTATTATCCTGCCTTAATGTAGGCGCACACATTTCGGCTTCTCGGAAAAGGCAAAAGGCAAAAAAACGACCCAAAGTGCCCTTTGCACCACCACCTGTCATGGTGGTCGTTGTCGTCAAAGTCCTAGTGCTCGATGTTATCCTTTGCCAATAAAAAATCGATAAATAAGTTGTTAATCCATTTGCTATTACGAATCGTCATTGGTACACGCTTGTAATCCTGGCCAACTGCCAGGATGTTTGCTATTGCTTTGACTGTGGCTGCTGATAACGCGGTTTTTCGGCCTTCCTTCTATAGCTCTCATTCTATGTCGTGAAATAAAATAAGAGGCATTTTTAATGAAATTTCCGACGATTTGCGGTCGACACGCAATCCCCAACACGAACTTACAGCTCCAAATAGACGGACAAGTGTACAGGCACGAAAACTTCCGCCACAACTGCCACAACTGCCACCATTACCACCAGGAACACACAAACGCTTTTACTTATTTTTTAATACACCTCATACTTAGCGTACATGTACCGACACTTTGGTGGAAGAACTAATTACAATACATATATCTAAATCAATATTATTAGTGTTGGTGCGATGATATTCAATATTACTGCCTTCTAGTCCCTTCTTTTGTTAGGTTTTCAGACAGCACCTGCAGACCTATTTTGCTTTTGGCTCTATGAAGATTTCGATTATCTCAGTCAAAGTAGTGTATTTCATTTTTTACATTTCTCCTTACTTTGAAGCTCAAAATGGCATAATTTCATTCTTCCTTCCTTCCTTACTGTAACTCTGTCTCCCATGGTCTCTCTCCATCTCTCCAACTCCAACTAATACCTCTGGATTAATTTTTCTTAAGCGGAAAATACATATAAATTATATACTACGCCAGAACTTTTTCCTTTTCAAGCTCAACATGAATGAATCCAATGTAATGGCTCGGCCCGGCTCAGCTTTGCTTCCTATGATTGGAAATACTCGCACATCCCCATTGCCTTAGCTTCATTACCGATTAAAGCTTGAATGTGGGTAGCAGGAATACAATAATTGATGCTCTTGTTTTATTTTTCCAGCTGCGTGTAAAGAACGCATTAAGTAACATTCAAAGAAAGTAGATTCGCATTGATTTATTTTTTCTCTTTTCTTATTAAATATGATGAAGCGAAGCGAACTAAGTTTAAGTAACAAGAAATATTATAGGTATAAAACCCCATATATATATTAATGAGTAACAGATTTACAATATTTACATTTGTTTTTATGCATCGAGACCTTTGAACCAACAACTTAAATTTGATGTGGTGTATCTCTTCCAATTATCGCAATACTTTGACATTGACATACTAGTTGTATCCGAAAATAAAACATCTAAGTATGTACCGAATTTCTATTCGATATATTGAAAACCTAAGAGCATAACATGCCTTAACACTATCAGACGGATGTAAAATACTCATACTTTTATGGGATGTCCAACTCACCGTTCTATGAATTACAAATATTAACGCAAAATGATATCTAGTTCCTGTTCAATCAGTTAATAATACTTACTTGTTTTCAGAATGTAAGGTATACAAAATTGATTCAATTGAGCCAAGTTTTTTTGGCTCACAAATGTGGCTTCGAACGCAATGACTTTTCAAACCACTCAATACTTTTTAACAATGTTTTGTTTTCAATAAACACTTTCGCACATCCATTGAATATTTGCAATGAAAAAAAAAAAAAAAAAAAAATTGTAAAAAAACGATTTAAAGTATTCTCGTAAACAAATTAAAGTAACACAGATGCATAGCAGAAAGATATTAAAGAATACATTCTGAACAAATGTCGGCACTTAATACAAAAATGGCGAATCAAAAAGAGCAAGAACATCACTAAATCTCAGGACTTTGCTATGCATCAATGTAAAGATAAAGGCAGTAAGTCCAATACAAATCTCCTTAGTCATGCAAACACACCCACAACAAAGAACACGAAACATCAGTCGACTGCCGCCGTATTTACAGTAAAAAAAAAAGTAAAGCTGAAAGAAACCAGAAGGATTTTTACTGAAATCATTTCGCATTTTCATTTTGTTAAATGTTAAAAGTCCAATACGGAAGCATTAAAGAACCGCTGCCACTTTGTTTTACTTTCCCATCGTTACCATCGTCGGTTGGTCGCCCGTAGCAACACAGATTCATTGGTACGCAACATTCATATAAAATTTTTATTGTAACAAAATTGGAATTGGTTTTCAGGTTTGTGGGTTTTTTCTCTTTTTTGGATTGAAAAATTTGTGAATGAAGATATTTCATATTCGGTGAAAGATATTTTCTCTTTACCGAATGATTGGACCAATGTGTCATAAACGGATAGGACCATATTGGATTATGTTCCTTGAATGAAAGCAAAGATACAAACGAAACTTCCCACACATATTTAACACGATGACAATAAGCATATTTTAACTTAACGAAAAAGAGTCCCAAATGTATAATTTCTATGAGAGCGAGTTTTACAATTCATCAGCCATAAGACCAATGTAAAATTGTATGTACCAAAGACAAAACAAAAACAAAAAAAAAAAAAACATAAACACAATATAGTCATGTAGATTTTTAAAATATTGTAGAATATTTTATCATGCTTCTGATAGATCTGAATTTAGATTGTTGGCAAATGCACAACACCACATTGGGGCTGATATTGATGTTGACTTGGGTGGTCGGTGGTTAAAAGGTGTATGAGAATGAATAAAAAAATATTCAAGTGTCAGTTCGTTGGCAATTTACAACAAGTCAAGCGATAATTGTTACTTATTTACAGCCAATGTAACTTACATCAAAACCGTCTCTCCTTTAGCCGCTTCTCCAAAGTCTCTGTTGATGAAACTTTTCTGCTTTGAGTCTGAACCTGAAGAAGATATATACATTTCGCCACACAACACAGTTACAGATACTCGTACTTTTATTGGTATAAAGTGATATCGATAGGTAATGCAATGCAATTCAAGGGAATAATGAAAATCCCCTGGCAATGCGCCAACGTTAAATTGCAGCTGTTGCTTTTGATACCACTTCATTCTATACCTTCTCTTGAAGTCCCACTCCCGATTGCTCCATTGCTTTTCTGCTGTCATTGCCAGGGAATGACTTTTCTTGCACTTTATCGATTACACAACAATGAATGAAGTCGTCGAACATTTATCAGGTTTACTAACGAGCTGATGTATTTATATATGTAAGTATCGTCGTACAAACATTTCAGTTATAGTACACACCGACATCGACACGCACGCCGACATAGGTATGTATGTATATACAATATATGTACATAGCAAACACAAGCTATCTGGCAGTCTAAAAATCAGGAGGAGAGTAAAGCAGCCCTAAAAAAATGGGTGGCGGGATAAATTGTAACGATAAATTGAGGTTAAAATGCTCAAATCACGTTACAACAAACACTGACAACTACATACAATATATTCTTTCGAACATAGCCAATAAATTAATCAACCACTGACCAAAGTATCATCGCTTTACAAAATCTACACGTTCTCCTTTCACAAAACCAAATTAAAAAATTTAGTTTATATGGTTACTGGTACACATAGTGGAAAGCAGATGTTAATGGATATATCGATTCGATTCAGAGCACCACACATTACTTATGGATCTCCCTGGTTGGAGAGCGCAAAATATTAATAGACAAATTACTTAAGAAGAAGTAAAAACAAAAAATTAAAATATTATAGTATCTACATGTCTACCGAAACATATGTGAGCATGGTGGGCTATGCTGTGTCATTCGTATCTATCTGTCAGATATTTGATTTTTTTTCTTATGAAACTAGCTTAGCAGCCTCTTCACAGCTCAATTCTATCCAAGTGACAAACCACGAACTTCAGTTCAACGTATATATGTCACGCATGTGACATTTGGCAAACTTTCATTTCCATTATCACCAAGTTCTGTGCAAAGTATTCTTTTCAATTATTGTATATTTCCTATACTTGGTTTTACTGCAGAACTACACACTCAGATAATGCTAAGTTTCGTACGTTCGTTCATTATTGGAGTACATTTCATATATTGGTCTACCTGACTCGAATTCCGACCCTATATAACTGAGAATTTACACGCCACTTATTGTTGTCATTTGTGGTAAGTGCGACAAAGTTGAATGAACGAACTGAGAACTGAAAGACATTAAGCAACAATTCTGCTTACATGATTCTCACACTCATCATCAACTCCGAATCATCTCCGAATCAACAACAAGCATGATGACTAATGTGGCTACTTGTTAAGCAAAGTATCATTATCTATTAAACAATTTATATCCTCAAACCCACCCACCCTCTTGTACCTTTCTTCCACACAATAGGATTTGTGGTTCAACTCTGGTCGACAAGATAACGTATTCTATAAGTAATCAACTGTGACGTGTGACGAGAAACTTTGACACTGACAAACGCTCACTTAACTAAAGTCTCGACCCGACAAGTCCCTTCCCATCCACAACTACATTAAAAAACCAATCTGATTTTTTTTTTTTTTTTTTTGCTTTTGTATGATGAATAATAATAATGATAGAAGTACAAATAGTCAAGTACAGTTGTGCACAACATTATATGTAATATATATAAAACACACGTATCTCGTTTATCTTTTTACATATGTATTCTTACCTATTTCTATATATAATATTTTTTAAAAAAGATACCAAAAACACATAAGTGCCTATAATTTGTTTGTCTTGTTATATCCATTTTATTTATGATGAAATAACAATTTTAATATGAAAGTTATTGTCTAAGCCAGTGATAGATACATACTAACATATCTTGTAGTACATTAAATAATAATTGTTCTTAACCAAAATAATACTATGGTTTTAAATTCGTATAAATTTTAAATGAGATGTTCCAAGAAGCTTGAAAGCTGCTGCGAGATTAGTTCAATTTAAAATGCAGATACATTTCTTTTAAAAGATGTGTTATTATTGTATTTCTTATTGTTGTTATTGTTGTTGTTATTGTTTTACGGTCATACACTCACAAATACTATACAATCTAACTGTGTATCTAAGTATGTTTGTTAGTTGTTCTTTTTTTTTATTTCATGGTCTTAACATAAGCAGCATGCGACGTGCTTTCAATACTTAAATTGATGATGAGCATGCATACATATAAGTATGGAGCCATGAGTAGCATTAGACCCCAGGCTCATGTCGTTAAATATTCTACATTTAACATATACCTCACAGTATTGTATGTGTGTGTCATTTTCACATTTCCTTCGTTCAATCATTATCATATTATACCCTACACATACCATTATTAATGGGTAAAATGTTATAGTACCAGAATGATTACAGTAGGTCCACACAAACTATACTATGCATACGCACAATTAGATCACGATTCGAATGTAACTACATACATTAGTCGGGCATCATACTTCTCGGTATCTATAGGTAAGTGCATAAAAGCTGATATCCTGTTGTTTATTTCTCTATGTTTTGTTTGTACAATAAGTTCTTATCGAGCATCAGGTTTCTTGGATCATCCACAAGGCAGAATAGTATATCCATGGATGCGCTCACTTGATGATAATTTCCTCTTTCTTACTTTATATTGTATTTTACCGCCACACTTTAATCAATTGCGCTGTGCTTTCCAATCTTTTTAGTTCTACTACAATAGTTTTTCTATTTACTATTTTTTGTATTGCTTTTCCTCCTGAACTCACTTTGGCTCGTGTTCATTCAGTTAAACAAACATAGCCTGCTGACATGCTTAACATTTAATGAAGCAAATAAGAATGTTGTCGGCATCGTTGACCTATCCTAGGTTAGCTGTCTTTAGTTGGAACCAAATGAACCGACGTGACATGGCAGAGGGGCTTTCGAATAAGATTCAGAATGGGTTTGGAAATGGGTATGGGTGTGGAAATAATGTTGACTCAGAAGCTGGGCTGGTGTCAGTGTTCGCTGGTATTGGACGTTCTTAGTTTGGCCTCAGGTTATATTATTTGGTTTGGGTTTCGTCTAAATGTGTTTGACTAATGATTTTTGCTGCAGTGCTTGAATTGTCATTAATTATTGGCACACAAGTACAAATAATTAAGTTGTTTCACTTTGCCTCCATTTTCTCATTTTTTTCTTTGCCTTTGAATCTACATAATATCAAGTGAATTCATTATTTCTCCTTTTGCTTTGTATCTTTACACGCACTTTCACTGCTTGACTAATAAATTATGTAAGTCTAGCATCCACTGCAAGTATCATTCAGATACTTCTTTCCTTCCTCTTTCTTCCTCTTAGAGTATGTATTTAGTATTTTCTAGAAACACAGTACAGTGTTCATCTAACACGAAAGTAGTAAATGAAGTGGAAATTACTGTTAAAGACACTTTTATAGCTCATGGTTATTTCTGTCTTTATATTATAATAATACAGAAATGCAAAAGACACAGAGAAATTACAATCAAAAGAAAACTCAAATATGTAACTACAAGTAGCCATGGAGCTCCTTAATGACGACAGAAGTATTGTATTATTTCCTTCGATACAACATGACTTTCATACATACATATTTCGTATTTTTTTTAAAAACTTTTTAGAAAGGATTGGTAGAAGGCTTAATAAGTATAATCTAACCACATTGAAGATTTTATAAGTAGATAATTCTTCTTCATTTCTTAGGACTTAAAATGCATATAATACCTTGGATTGGAGACCCTCCCACACAAAAGATACATACAGACATACGCATATGGATGGATGATATGATTAGCAACGCGGGCCAAACTCTTCTGCATCATTTTCTGAGGTTAAATTAATTGTAGAAAGTCTCACACAGATAAGTTTTCTTAGACATTTTTCCTGTGTATTCTACATACAATATAATTGTACTTATGTTATTATGTATATACATTATTATTATTAAATTAAATTATATATTGTACTTACTAAATTGTTTTGAATTGTTAACTTAAGCTTACTTTTGATTTACCATATTTTGGGTCTTGGAACGGAATAAAACGGAAGCGAATGGGGGCAAAAGTAAAAACATACCTTTGCCACACAGTAAAATCTGTTGAAGGCAAGGACTGCTGCTGAAACAATCATGAATATGTTTAAGTAAATGTTCAGGAAGTCGAGGAGCCAGCAGCAAACATTTCTTACTATTGAACATACTTGTGGAAGACAGGTAGGAATAGTTAAGTTTTAGAGCGAGGACTTCAGTTCGAGTGCCATACTGAAGACTTGAATGAATGTTCAAAGTCAACTAAACTAAGTGCGTGTGTATGCGGATTTGCAGAGTGAATTTAATGCGGATTTCAGTTTTACTTTGTTTTGATTTCTTTTTCCGGGCTTATACCCTATAAAACTTGTAATATTGAGTGCATTAAGTTTGTAAGCTGAGTAAATTATGCTTACAAGATGATATAGTACAAGAACCAACTATACTACTGTACTATAATATACTATTATAACTATAGATACGAATTTTTCAGTAGAACTAAAAAACAAAAATGAAGGAAATTCTTGATGCTTGAATATCGTATAATGTACATTATACAACAAACGAGTACTGAATTCGTATGTATGTACATATGACATGACACGACAGACAGTAGTAGTATGCTGTTATATGTGGTGTTGTTACACACACCGATATACAAGATTTGAAGATTATATTATTTTAGCAAGACTTCAATTTTTGCCTTCACTTTTTCACTTTCATTCCATCTTTTTTTTTGACTTCCTTCCTTCCTTTTTTCCTTCCTTTCGTACACTAGCAATGTATTATTTTACTGTTATTTTGTGGATTTATATTATTTGCCTAAATATGTCTGCCGGTCTATCTATCTTTCCGTCTGTTTGTCTTTCCTTCATTTTCGTTTACTTTTCATCAGTCTCTTCTTTCAGGGCTCTTGAGAAGCTTGAAGCTTATTGATAAAGTTATATTTACTAAGTTGGTTTTGCGGATAAATGTTTGTAGTTGGAAATGCTGATGCCATGTTTTATCTGTACAAGTATGTGTACTTTTGCAAACCATTATAAAGTTGTCCATAGATGATACAGACAGTGTTTTGAATATTAATATTGGAAAAGTAACGGCGTCTATATCTGACACCTTGTAAACCGAAATCATTTCAAATTTGAAATGGGGTAGACAGGGGAGTCTAACTCTTCCTATTTTGATTGCAACATACATAGATCTACACAAATATGATTCAATATTAAATGGAAAACGAAAAATTTATTCGCAATTCGAGAATCCAATTCTGTGATCTATGAGAAAATTAAAGTTGAAAAAAGTACCTGATATACATTTTGAAGTATGTACATGCAAAATTGTACTTGTATTCATAATTTATTGTTGATTCTTTCAAGGATTTATTAATATTTAGATTCTATAAAAGACAACAACTTTAGTAATCGTATTTAGCAAAATATCGAGTGGCTATGAATTAATACAATTATAAAGAATAATTTTTGCAAGAGTAAAACGAATTCCGGGAATATGGTGAATACCGAGGAATTTCATATCATATTGTAATATTCAAATCTTTAGAGGCTTTTAGATTTTTAAAATGGGTTCGTCGTTCACATGAAATGAAAACCACTTCGTAGAAGTTTCTTTGTTCGGTTTTGCTTTAATGGTTTCTCCAGTTTCATTTCATTTCATTTGCTTCATTATTATTGTACTTTTCCCACTTTGTATCAGCAATACCTAGCATGTTCTGTCGTCGGGGACCCCATAATATAAACGTACATTTATAGATAGAAATGTTTGATTTGACACTTATTATGTATACACTTCACTCAGTGAATACTATTCAATGAATAGTATTATAAGTTTGTAACAGACAAAAGAAGACATCGGAGACCCCATAAGGTATATACAAGTATATTCTTGATCAGCTCGACGAAACGAGTTGATTAAGCCAATTTCGTCCGTCTGTAAGTATGCCAACCAGTCCCTTAGTTATTGATCTAGAGAGGTGAAATTTCACATGAAGAAGATTTATTTTTAACTAGACGCTATACATTTATAGGAATCAGCCTAATCGAACTACCAGAACCCAAATTCAAATTCATGTTCTTATTAGAAAAACAATTTTTTTTTTTGTGTTATTCTCGAACTGAAAGTTGAACACTATAAATCTCTGACCAATATTTACCAAATATGTGAATTTCAAAATCCTGAGATTACTGGATCCTATAGTTCCCATACAAATACTGACTCTACCCTAAGCATAAGTCAAATCAACAATGAAATATTACTGTATGCTCAAACACAGAAGCGTAGGAAAAGAAGTTTGCTAGGGATGCGTGAAAGGTATAACAATTTCGGCATAGCTGAAGTTAACCTTCTTCTGTCTGGTTTTTCGGAATCAATTACTTTCACTACCACAGTCCCTAGTTCGTTTATTAGTTAGTTAGTTAGTTAGTGACCAAAATAATCTGTGTCAAATACTTTTGGTATTCATATTATTGTACTTAATTTAATTTAAGCTTCGAATTGACTGGGGTTACAGGATATCACATAGTCATCAGGTCCACCCGAATTTGGTATGATTTTGAACACTTTTGTTGTTTGTTTATTGCCACAGACGCAGCTTAAGCAACTGTTCCTCTGTAAGCATGTGTCAACAAAATTTACGAGCCGCACTTGATTCAGCCAAATCGTGCAGACATGAAGTTAATCCTCATCAACAGTATAGCGTCTAAGCAATGAGAGCAACACCAGCTTGACAAGACCGACCACAGAATCTACGTCAATACATCTACATGTTATCGTAGTACGTACATACATATACAATGCATGTCGTACTACAATACAATATACATATATGTATATAGGTAAGTATATAATACAAGTATGAAATAAGCTCGAGCCAACGGATGGATGAATGGACCAACTAACAAACGAACGAACGAACGATTGAACAGATGGGCGAACGAATGGGCGAACATTGTGTAAATTTGACAGTTAAAATAATTACTGACTTTCTATCCATCTACATTCTTGCACACATATGTACATCTATTTGTTGGTCTGGCAGTGAAATCGGTAGGATGACTGAGTCAGTTGTGTAAAAATCCAGTTGCATTGATGAGAAGAATTGCTATTTGGCGTGAGAAGTAAATCAATTACAGAACCAGGCAGAAGTGTATGGTACGGGAAATTCTATTATATTATTTTAGGTTTTAGGTTTTGGCTTAGCGACAGCTACAGCTACAGTTTCACATGCATTTTCATTTTCGTTCTTTTACTCTTTGATCCACTCGAAATCACTAACCACACAAAATGGCTTAAAATGAAATCTAATACTCTTCTCTTTCTCCTGATAAAGGATGAATCAAATTTTTGTTGGTAATAAAAGAAAGTTGCAGTTGATTCATCATCGACCGACATTCTATGAGTATCTATTGACCCGTCGACGGTTCGAGTGCAGATGTGAAATATGATACACAAAATTCTTTAAAAAATAATATACAATTATTGAAAATTCTTTATTCTGATAAAACTTTATAACAATAATAATAAATTGAAATAAAACAAAAAAAGTTTCAGTTTGTTTGTTGTACTTATTCTTTTGATCTGTACGTAGACTGCTGCCTTCATCACTATCACACAATAATAAAATTTACATAATTTATTTTAATATTTTTGCATTACCAACTAATATTAAAGAAAGATAGACAGATAGACAGATAGACAGATAGTGAGATAGATAGGTAGACGAAGGACGAAGAAAAAAGCACCTCCATAGAGTAAGTAAAGAAAGGGTATTGAAATCAGTAGCATAAAGTAACAACATCTTTCATATCACATAAATGGATTAGACGACTAACGCCGGCGATATTGTAGATCAAGTAGCTAAAAAAGTTATTCTTTATTTGTTGTTGTTGTTAGTTTAAGAAAAGGAAAACAACAAAATGTGATGCACAACAAGAGAATTTTCATAATACTCGTATAAGATAGTAAAGTCCTGAAGTAGATGAACGTCGTCGCTGTCATCATCATCATCATCATCATCATCATCATCATCATTGCCACAGAAGCAAACTTTGCAACATCGAGTAGTTTGAGAAGTTGGCGAGCGAAGTTTGAATAAAATAAAAGCCAAAACAAAACAAAAAAAACTTAACAAAACAAATGAAGAACGAACTTAAGGAAATGTATGGTGGAGGAGATCCAGATAAGGAAAGGAAAACTGTTTGTTGGTGAAGAGAAAACGAAATGATATCAACATAAGGAAAGACCAAAGACCAACAACGAACGAACGAAATATTGTATTCCTTGAAAATATGTTTACCATTATCAATGGGTAAACTTTGCTTTCTTCTGTTCTGTTCTGTTCTGTTCTGCTCTGTTTTGTTTTGTTTGGTTTTTTTGTTTCTTTAGTAAATGTCCTTTTACTTCCTTTTTCTTAGTGTCTTTTTTGTGTTTTCATAATTTACAGTATGAAAGAAAGAAAGCAGCGAACAGCAAGCAGCAGGCAACAAGAAAACTTATACGAAGTGAACAATTTGGGGAACAAAAGGATGAGAGGAAACTGAAAACTGTTGCAAAACTTTCACAATTTTATCTTAAGATGCATTTGAGTTCAGTTCAGTTCAGTTCAGTTCAGTTTACTCTTTCCTGCTTCATTTTACTTCACTTTTCGGTCCATTCGCTACGCCATAATCTCAACCTGATTGTCATTTGGTTTTAGTATTACTCGTATACGTTAGTTAGTGCAACAACTATCCGTCACAAGTTACTTAAATAAATTTTTACTTCCTGTCACTTTTTACATTTTCCAACACTTTTTATCGACACTTCAAAATTTTCTTAGCTTAATTCACTAAGATGTCTTCTTCAATCAATTAGTTCCATGGATTGTACAGTACTTTTGATTACTTTCTTTTCAGTGAGTGGGTACAATAAATAATAAATAAACTTACGGGTGATTCATTAAGAGATTTTTTTTTGTCAATTGACTTTCTTTTACAGATCACGTGTGACTAGTATCATGCTGTCATGTTATTTTTATTTAGTAATGTTTGACAAATCATCATGGAAAGACTCACACCGAAATAACGTCTCCAATATCACTCTGGAACAGCTCAACGAAAATCCGATGTTTTCGCGTTGAATTTTGTTCAGTGATGAGGCACATTTCTGGATCAAAGAGAATGTTCTTTCCGAACTTAAGAAAGATTCGGACATCCAATTTCTCTTTGTGTGTTTTATTTATTATACATTTAAAAAAAAAAAACCTTCTAAATGAATCACCCATTATAAGTAATATTTATGGTGTCGCATAATTGACTTACATGCAATCAGAAGAAACTAATATAGAATATACATACTTATATAACATAATTTATATGATAATTATGTTGGTAGACAATAGTATTGTAATATTTTAATAATTAGTCTATTCTTAAATTTAACTTACGAATAGAATATAAGCTAAGGCTGTCACCAGAAATCTTGATACTCTTTTTACATATTTTATCCATCAACTTACTGGCAACCATTAAGTCCGTCCTTAACTCCTCATTACCATCGCCAATAAAAGCATTTCTACTAGAATAACTATGATCAATTTAATCTTTCACAGCAAAAGGAGGAAATGCATTTTCAGTACCTTGCAACTCGGCTGAATTCAACCGTTCTCAACTTAACTGAAGTATTAATTTAATTTAATGAAAGCAATAATCATAAATTTTTTAAAAGGTACAAAGCGAAATACCAGGAAGATTAATGACATAGCCTGCCATAATGGAACAGAAAGGTCAACATTCACGGTATGTTGAATCAAGTAAGACATTTTATTGAAAAGATTTAGTTGAGACTTCAGTCGAATTAAGTTGAGCTGAATTGCGTTGAATCCAGTCCAAAAGTCGGTGCGGAGAGAGTAATTGATGGTTGAAGCGAAACAAAGCATAGTATATAAGAACGTATAATCAATATCATCAGAAAGTTATTGTTATTGTTGTCAATACATACATACATACATACATACATATATCGGCATCAATAGATTCTTTAATATTTGTAATTGTTTTCAAGGGCCTCTTGCCTTCGCTTCAATTTAAGGAGTATTTATTTATTTATTTATTTATATAATGCTAACCTAAAGTTAAAACTAGATGTTAACAGAAAAATAGCCATGGCTGCCAGGGCCTTCAGCTAATTTAAGGAGTATGTATGCTACTGCTAATACTATGCTATGATTTACATGAAAATTATGCTGAAATAGCGAATGGCGTTCATATGGATGATTCAAGAGAATCAGAATTTCCAACAGTTTGTTCATTTGCAGGTCATTTGTAGGGTGAACATGTAGAATGTTAACGCCTATGATCAGGTAGAGTGAACGGAACTGGACTGCAAGTAGTGTACCGTACACCCAGTTAAAAGATAATTAAAGTAAGTAAAAAGTTGCGAATCTTCAACGAAATGTACTCTACATTAGTTAGTACATATGATATATGTATAGGATGGGTGTGCGAGTAACCAGATGGCGGAGATGTGGTGATGGGGGTGGTGGTGTCAGGCTTGATATGAAGCCAAGAAGCAATCACGGCAAAAGTAACCAAAAAGTAAAACTATGCCAAAAACAAGACGACGACAAACTATTGGTAGAAGACATGGAAGTAAATAATATTGTATGAATTTCAGTAGGTAAAGACACCAAGCAATGATGAGCTTATAAGGGATAAAGAGAAGCCGAATGAAGAGAAGAGGGGTATGTATGTAGGTCACTTGATGTATAGATAGATAGATAAACAATAGTAGAAGAAGCAACATATGTTGTGTGTTATGCTTGGCAAAATGTCAAAACACATACACATACAAACATATAGGCAAAGAGAAATAAGGTGATGGAGAGAAGAAAGGCAGCAAGTGAAAGCCACTATAAAACAGAAACAGAAACCAAAACACAAAGCCACGCCATGCCACGCCACGCCACACACATTGTATATAAGATATAGTATCTACATACTTACATATACCTATATGTTTGGATGAGTACAACTTTATTTCAATAATACAAACACACACAGAGATAATGAGACACAGACAGCAGGCACCTACATACATGGTATAACCATCAAAATAATTAATATCCTTTCAAATGTTACATGCACTAATTACAACAACAACAATACCAACAACAACAACAACAACTAGATAAATAAGAACTTACTCAAGGCATACGAAAGATGCAAGATAGAAATCAGTGATTTTAACAGCAAACAGCCAGCCAACAACAGGAGAACACAAGACAGGACAAACAAAGCAGATAACGGCTATCAAGTATCAAAACAAAAGAATGAAAGACGCGCATTACAAGTTACGACGACGGATAAAAGGACAAACAAAAAAAATACGGGATACTTGTATGTACATCACTCACCCACATAAAATGACAACCATGACAACAATGACAAAGAGAATCGGAGTAAGAATCCATGGGTTGGTAATGTGTTCCCCCGCAATCTGTTCCCATTTTTGCCTTTTTTCTACTACTGCTTTGCTCCCTCATTTACTTCACTTAATCAGTCAAGGTCGTTTGCTTTCCTTTTCCCATCTCTTCCCATTGGTTTTTTTTTTTTTCTTACTTTCACTCAACAATAATTTCTACTGTTGCCATTTTTAATCTTTGTTTTCTGTTGTTTTTCTGTGTTGTGCTCTCATTACAATTGTCATTGCTATTGCGATTGCTATTTACACGTTAAACCATCACAAAACCAAAAACAGTTACTCGTAGTCGTAGCCAGTTGCAATATGCCTTAAAACACCTCAATACACTTAAGCACAGACAGACTAAGTCACTAACTGACTGCCTGACTGACAAGTAGACACTTCCATTCAATGTTGTTGGTGAAAAACTCATTAGTCAAGCATTTGAAAAATTCTAATTAAGCGCAAGTTTAGTTACAGCGATGACGTAGATAAAAGTAAAGTAAATTGAATGAAGTATGAGTATAGAAGATAATGAGCGTTTCTCAGATGACAATGACTCGCTGGCGCGTCTTTCTGCATACATATATGTAGGTATGTATACCTATGTATGTATGTTATGTGTATGTATTAGTTTCTATACACACAAATCAAGCGCCATTTCATTCTTTAAAAACATGGCTGTCAACATTATACTCGTATCTAGCTCATCTTATCTATGTATCTATCCGTGCATCCTTTCAGGAACGAATCCTGTTACGGTTCCATATGCAAATGAGTTCAATAGGAAGCACGCGTACTTGGTTGGTTGGTGTGAATTACTCGTTGTAATGTTAAATGTTATATTCTTTCCTCAATTTAAATAAGTCATATAAATGTAAGAACCTATAAACTTTTGCTTCAATTACTTTTTTATATATTGTACATGATATTCAAGAAGCTGTTGTAGATACATACATATGTACATACATATTTAGTAGAAAGATGAATGAACAATGAATGTTACAATATAGATAATGGAAATGCACTTTAATGGTTTAATCTTTGTACTCGTATATAAACTGATGACTTCAATTGTTCTCTTCATGACAGTCAGACTGATGACTCTCCTGAATATGGAGCATTCATAAAAAGATACAAGTCCTTTTCAAACATCAGTAAACAATTAAAGCACTGAGAAAAATAACATATTAACATATTTTAGTATGTAAGCATATTGGTACATACTCGTACAATACACAAATAATTATTGTATATTGAGTGCCAGAAATAAGAGGAGGCTGTGATAAAAGGAAAATTGGAAAAATCACCAAGAAGTATTAAATTACTTTAAATATTTACAATATTATATACAATACTATTGTACATATTTTATTTTATATGAAAGCATTTTTGCTCAGTGCACTTTCTGATACTTGTATCGCTGCAGTTCTGCATCGTTGACTTCAAACAAAGCAATTTTTCGAGTGCATTTTCTGCTGTAACTTTGACGACGACAATGTCGATACACAAGCATGATGATAATGGTCATGGTGATTTTGCTGGTGATGATGGTGATGACAATGACAATAATATGTCTGGTGACAATTGTTTCAAAAGATGTATTTTTTTTGTATTTATAGTTGTTCCTTTAATGTAACTTTACTGCATGACTCAATGTAAAATGATGATTTCATTCAATGGAACACAGATTTAGTGGGTAAGTAAGTTTGAAAATATGTAACATTTTTTGATATCACAATAATTTGAAGCGAATCTCCTAGGAGGAGTCTATGGAAATCATCTTTTGATCATTTTTATGTTAAATCTAATCCTTTATACCTGTCAGCACTAAGCACTTACCAATTTGCTCATCCTCCATCCATCTTTATGAAACACCTACTCCACGTCATGACGATGAAAGATGGATGATAGTCTCACCACCACTATGTCTATATTTTTGCTTAACTTTCATAAGTTAACCACAACCAAATACACACTCAACCATAGACTCACTCATAGACTCACTTAGAGATACTTTTTGCAGAGAAATACAAGCATTTAGTGCAGTTTTCAGCTTCAGTTAACTTCACAAAGAGCTGAAAGTATTTCTCTAATGTTGCCCTTGGTTACATACGTACAAATTTTAAGAAAGCATGCAACATGAAGCAATTTTGCATATCCATTCTCGCATCCACACTTCCTTTGGTTATGAAATCGAGAGCATTCAATTTAATAGCATATACAAGTATGTACCTAAATTTGAAATAGCAGTGGAAAAGTTAGAAAGCAATATTTACTTTGATCAACCAAATAAAAGTAAGTACCTACATACAATGGTATTCTAATAATTCAGACTTCAAACTCTTTTGCTCTCCGATATTTCATGGAATCCAGGTTTTTGTATGGATATAAATCGGAAAAGAATTGGCTGAAATATGGCCAAGCAATGTTTCATACCTTTTTGTTTTGAAATTGCTATAGATGTTCCAAGCGATCTTTTGAAATATTTAGCACAGGAAAAAAATTGTACATTTATATTTATTTATGATTGCTTAACAAAAATTGAAAATTGGTTACTTTATTCACCATCTGGAATATTACACATTATAATTTGAACTTGGATTTACGATTTTCCCTCTCTTGACAGTCCGCTGCCCATTCTTTATACCCTCCTCCATTGTCATCATAAGGCTGTTGTTGTTGTTGGTGGTGGTTGGTTTTTTTGTTGCCAGTTTAAAATTTATTAGAAACGATTTCTTTTACGCCTTTTTTGCATATTTTCATATTTATTTTGTTGTGTATGAGGTTTCGGTTTTGGTTTTTTTTTTTTTGGAATTAACTTTCTGCCTGTCTATCTACATACGTACATATATAAGGCTCAGTTCAGTTCCGCTTAGCTCAGCTTAACTCAGTTCAGTTCGGCTCATATGTATGGGATAGTACTAGTGACATGTGGCAAATATAGTGACAGATATTCGTGCGCTATGCAAATTTAACGCTGTTGACAGCAAACAGTTGTTTTGCATAAAAATTGTATCTTTATTACTGTACACCCCCTTCCTCTCTGCCATGCCCTCGTCCTCTCATCTACCATTGCCTACCACCATTATCTTTTGTCCACGACTGTTCTGATCCTCAACCCATCCATTTTTTTCTTTTCTCTTTCTCTCTCTCTCCTCTTTTTTTTTTTTGTTTTTTGTTGATTGTTTTATTATTTTATGCTTTTCATACACACTTAATTCTTTCTTTTTCATATATAAACATACTTTTCATTTTCACCGACTTCCGACTTCCCACTCTCGACTTAACTCAACTCAACTTGATTCTGACTTTGGTCTTCTTAGTCCAGCATCATCATCATATTCGTTTTTCGTTTGTTGCCTTCAGTGCCGACATTATTTTGCATTTTTATATTTTTATTGTTAGTAAAGTTGTTGTTTTGTTTTTTTTTTTTTTTTTTGTTTGCTTTTTCCTTTTAAATCTTCAGGGAAAAATTGTGTGAGTGTAAATTGTTTATTTACGTGAAATTCTTGCCTTGTCATACACTTTATCGTTGTCTCTTTTATTTTTTAACACTGCTTTCTTTTTTGTTTCCAACCCTACCCTCTACCCTTTTCAACAATTTCCCAGTTTCTGGTGTTTTTATTTGTTACTCTGTGCCTCATCGGAAGACAATTATATTGCACACAGCAGGCACTCACTTACTCGGTTGGTTAGTCAGTCAGTCACTGAGTGTGTATATCAGGCAATAGTCGGGAAGCAAGGCAGGATAAGGATAGTAGGCGAGAAATTGATAAAGGCGACAAGACAAGAAGAAAGTAGATTGTTAGTAGGGAGGTAGGTAGGAAGTCAGGAAGTCAGGTAGGCCGGAGGCTACGGCAAAGTGTTATTTTTAGAATTCATTGCCGTTTGACTATCAAAAGCTGAATGGAAGAAAGAACCACAAAAAAGGGTACAACAATCTGCTGGCTTGGCTTGGCTTGGCTTGTGAAAACTTTCTGGTACTTCAAGCGAAACGGGTTAAGCTTGTCGTCATCACCAGGTCCAGGTCCAGGCTCTCACGTCCCTCTATTGCTGTTGATTTCATTTCCTATGTACTTTTATTCATTCAATTCATTTCAGGCTTTTGGTGTTTAAATGGATTTTTTTGCTGAATGTGTGCGTTTTCATTTGAAGGCGAAATGACAGCGTGAAATGTGTATGCCGTATTGTGGAATGAAAGGCAATCTGCAGAAGTAATAGTTGTCCATAGTTCGCCGCCATAACTGTGGATGGCGGATGGCCGCAAGCATGGTGTCGCCACCACCAATGGAGATGTAACTGCACCTGTCTTGAGTATAGTCATCATCGTCAATGTTTGTCATCAACAACAACATCATAGAGGTATGTTTCTGCCATGCTATTTTACTTAAATATACATTAAAGAGTTGATTGAAATAATCTAATTGAAATTACCAATAGAAAGGACATCGTTTTCTGGTTTTGTACTCTTATTGTACGAAATCATCATCATCATCATCATCATCATCATCATCATCATCATCATCATCATCATCTTCATCATTTTCAACGATATCATACTGCAGCAGCATTAAATGTAATTAGTTAAAGTGTCACTTTCAGTTGAGTGAATTAAATGTTATAGATTATTCTTGGCCTAACGAACTACGAGTTACTAATTAATTTATTGTAAATTTTACAAAAAGAGACAAGGCAAGGCAACTTAGGAAAATATCATAATAATTTATTGTTTGGTAATGCGGTTTTTGGTCACATTGAAAATTTAAAATAAGAAAATCATGGAAACTCATAAAGAATTTTAACATCCTTTTTCAAATGATCAAGTGCGTATAGGATTGACATCTCAAACGTAAGATTTTCTTACTATAATTTTAAGGAAATTCTATATTATTAATGTTATTATAAATGAGAATAGATTTCCTGCTTCAATCATCCTAAATAAAATTAAAATGAGACTAAATATTTTACATAATTATATCTGCAGTATGTTTTCCCTCTCATTAAGCAAATTGCTTACTTTTTACTCTCCTCCTCGAAACATAAAATAAATAAAATTATTCGAATGTGTTCTCATTGTCCATCAATACAAAAATCATTGCTATCCGACATAAATCAGTAAGAATGGATGGCAAGAGTTTAGTTCTAAGCAATTAACAATTTGAAATCATGTCAAAAACAAGGACGAATAATTTCTTTAGAAATTCATAGTGCTTAAAATATAAACATCTCTATTGTTACTTTTTGCTCTCCATATATTTACTCTGCTTTTCAAAATACTAGTTTTACAATATTTACCATAAACGTATGTAGACTAGTAACTAGACATGTTTAAAATGTTTTCAAAAGCAATTTCTATAATGAATTGTGTGAAAACTTATGCTTAAGAATTGTTTTTACCAACCAAGAACTTATTACCTTTTAATTTAAATTATTAAATTTGCCAATGCATCTACACACAACAATACCATCATTCTCCCATATGCTGTAAACAATATTTTGTAACCAATAGCCTAACATGAAATTGAGCCAAGAAAACAATAGAATTCTGAATACATGGTAACTTTGTTAGTCAATATGTGGGAGCACACGTAATGTCAAAACATGAACAATACATTAATGTACTAGTTACTATCAAGTTATGAAATTATAATACTTGCATAATATCTGTAAATCTATCTATCTATGTATGTATCTAGCGAAGAAGCAATAGCGATTGTCTTATCTGCAATTAAGATGCAATTGCAAGTAACGGAAATGACATCGATTACAATACACAACAAAAGGGAATGGAAAGACAAGTAGATCAAGTTCATTAATGTTGTTGGATTTGTTGTTGCATGCCAAATATGTATATATGTATTCGAATTGATTTGATTCGATGTTACATTTATGGTAGTTAAATGTCTATTAATTAACGCATAGTTGCTTGTCTCTTAGCACGAATTGGTCGGCACATTATTGGAATAGAATATGAAATGGAATTAGATTCAATTTAATTAGATTAGATTTCATTAGAGAAGGAGATGTGGCATAAATTCCTGATTTCAACTTCTCTAATTACTATAGATACCATAAGTGAAACATATGAATGTACATTTCATCATCATATCGATGCGGTCTGAATGAGCTATCAATGATTTGAAATGAAATATGAACTGTTAACCACACAGAGTCTTCCATTGCTATTCCTATTTATAGGCAGTCCAGTCTTGGTCTTCAGATAGAGACGAACGACGATTTGACAGCAATAAAAAAAACAATATATCTATACATATTATAAAACAAAGTCGCTTTCTCTGTTTGTGTGCTTAAATCTTTAAAACTACGCAATGTATTTTGATGCGGTTTTTTTTTAAAGATAGAGTGATTGAAGAGGAAGGTTTATATTTATAATAACATCCATTAAATAGTGGAGAAATACTGTTATTTTCACTATACATATACCTATATGCCTATCTTTAAAATTAATGTAGTTCGCATAGTGTTATAATTCATGGAAAAAGCATTTACTGTCACTACAATATTCCAGCTTATCATTATTTACACAGCAAAGTTTCTTCAAATGTGATTTTAGATTTTTTTTATTTAAGTCTGATTATTACTATCAAGAAATTATAAAGTCATGTCTGGAAGACGTCGTCGTTCGAACATAGGTCGTTGTACAGTGAATGCCAAAAGATTACGTTCAGCTAGAGATGAAGAATCGTCAACGGAACGTGAGGCTCGGGTTAGATATAGAGCTGAGAGAGAGAGAGAATCATCAGCACGAGTTACTAATTCATGGGTAAATAAAGAAAATTCTGCCATGAATTACGATCGTTCGATTTCTTACAAGGACGATCGTATAGTATCAATAGGTACTATGTCATTAGTGTGTGAACATTGCTTGGCATTGAAATTCAAGGACAAATCGAAAGGCATGTGTTGCTTACAAGGAAAAGTCAAATTAGAAGAAATTCTCCCTCCACCTGAACCACTTCACTATCTTCTTACGGGTGATCATCTATATATATAAAAATGCACTCAAAAAATAGTATGACCCCGCAAATCTCGAGAACGGCTGGACCAATTTTGATGATTTTTTTTTTTTTTTTTTGTTGTACTCATGGAGTTACAGTCAGGTTCTTTGGTACATTTGGATCCGGTAGGTAGCGCTGTTATCCAGATATAGAGAGTTTTATGCCATTTTTAAATTTTTTTTTTATTTGGTGCAAAATATACTGAACCGTTTTTTTTTTTAAAAGAACAAATGATTCTTAAAGTTGTTTAGGTTATAATAGAATATTAAAATATATTGTAAATTATTAATTACACATTTTACTACAAAGCTTTTTATAAGAAACACCCAATTAACGCATAGGGGGTGTAGCAACGCACGCCGGTTAACGCTAGTATAGAATAAATATAAATTTCAGCTAAATATTGTAACGCTAGGATAAGAGAAGTCGTTTCAATATTTTTGTAAAACTAATTGATGCATATGCAAAATATTGTACATATTATATATTAAGTATACGCAATACTTTCCTACTGCCACAGAACCAAACAGAACACTACAATCAATTGTCGCAATAAACAATAACGTGAAAGTAAAAAACCTTAAATGATAAGAAAATAGAGAGATAACTTCCTAACGCCTACAACATCCAAATTAGAATAAAAGAATTGAAAAAGTTCAAGCACTCTTCATAACAAAATAAATGAAAAAATAAAGTGGCAACGATGGCTTCCTTTTCGTTATAGCCTACGTAAAAATTTTAATGAAATTCTTACCTAATTAAGTATATTGTAGTATTACATCTTACATACTTGCAACGGAACAACAGCAGCAGATAGACTCTGTAAACTGAAAAAAATACTGCTATATATGCTCCGTGAAGTATGCAATGGAAAATTTTGTGTTCCACTTGGTAAATACACAAGGGTGTGCGATATTAAAAATAACAATCTTGATAAACAACAGTAGCAACAATCAAATAACATAGAAACAAAGGCGTCATTGCCATCGTCACTTGGCAACGAAAGTGGCCCATACCGCCTTCCTTCAACCAACATCCCTTCGCCCATTGTCGCTCTCATTACATTTTCCTGCTGCTTGTATTCTTATATTCGACATTGATGTTGATTCAGCACTTCAACGCCTCATTTTTATAAATCCAGCCAAGTCAATGTAATATTTAAAGATGTCACTGTATCTCATTAGCTTTTCTTCTATAAAAAAAAAAGAAGATTGTATGTAGATATGCACTCTCTAATACACAGGTGTGTAGCATCGCTTTAACACTAGTTCGCATTCTGAAACTGTTTTGAGGAGGAAACTCTTATGATCGAGTTTCATATTGTAAGTAGTATTATGAGGATGTCATAATAAACTCGAAATGACTGACGTCTGATCTTGTCGGCGTTCTTTTCGCAAGTGAAGTCTAGTCAACTGACTTGCGTCTGATCATGTCAGTGCTGTTTCGCAAGTAGGGTAGGGTAACATGCTTTTGATTGTTTCTGCACTTAAAATCTGACAGTTAAGTGCAAACAAGAATAGCAACAGTGGAAGTCGATATTATTGTTGATTGCTTGAAATCTTTGTTATTGTAATTGTCAACTGTCCTGTCCTGTATTTGCATTGTTGTTATTACTGTCAACTGTTTTTTGCTTTATGATTCAAAGCTTACAATTGACTAAGCTTGATCACAGTCCTGTTCTTTACAAATGCTATAGTCTATTTTCCCACCAATACTAGTGTGTGCTGTCAACTAGAATGAGTAAGTGGGGAAAAAGCAACATGAGAAATCAATAAATCAACGGTTACAAATTGACATAAGGATAGACGAGACAGCATTAAAGAATTTCAAATTGATTGTATAACAGAAAAAAGGGAACAATGGCAGCTTTTTTTTTTTTTTTTTTTATTTCACTATTGTCATTCCAACTCCAACTTTCCCTCAATCTATATAATCTATCTATCTCAACATGTTTGAATAAATTAAAGCTAAGCGTAGTTAAGATTAATTATAGTACAATGTAGTCCAAGAAGTCAGTATCTCAAACGCACAGCGGTTGGTTTGATTTACATCGTTCAGACAACTAATATTATATTGTAAATTGCAACTCCCTTTTTATTGATTCTTTTAAAGCAAATTGTTATAATTTTTAATTAGAAATTTAATTTGATTTAGCAAGATATATGAATTTGTTAAAAAATAAAGTAACAAGAAAAAAAAATTAAATTGAATAATTTAAAAAGGAACTATTGTACTTCCAAATCTCGGAACCATCCCAGTATTTTACTTGGCCACCTGCTTGTATTTCTCTTCCAGATCATCTAATACCTTCCATACTTCGGAATCTTCCGGTTCGGATTTATAAACCTCAGCGAATATTTCACGTAGCTTTTCAAAGCATTCACCACGAGCATTTTGGCGAAGAATGTGTGCACGGTGTGCATTTCTTTCCATGGTGGTTGCGAAACTCTGGTTTAACTCCTGACGCATGCAATCAAATGAAAGTGTTAAGTCAGCATCTAATTGATTCTTGCGTTGATCAAAAAATGTCTCGAAACACTTATAGAGTGCTGCATCGAAGCGCGCATCCAAGACTTTAATTTCGTAACGGAACATTTCGGAGAATTCCTTCGAATTCACGCTATTAGCTTCGCTGGGTTTTTGTAGTGAATCTCTGCTACGTTTCGGAGTTGGATCCTGATCATCGGCCATTGCAGCAAAAAGCGTTTGAAAGATGCCAGTTGGCAAACTTACCTTATATTCAGTCTCGGGCCCTAATGGTAAGTCAAAAGATGGTAAGAGCGGATCTTCCTCCACCACTCCTGCTTCTTTTTGTTTTGGCTCTTCTTGTTTTGGTTTTGATATTTCCAACTCATGTTTCAATTGTGCCAAGTGCGATTCTAGACTAGAAATTACATTTCCAATGCTCGAAACAAATTTCTTTTTCAAATCAGCAACATAACTATCGTAACCCAGAGATTCGTATCGTTGACGTATGATTGTCGTACTTGATTTCTTAGTCTCTAATTGTATACTATCGACCTCGCGTCGTCGTTCCTGGACTTGATGAGCCAGTAAGGCGTTCCGCCTGCGCAAATCTTCAGTCACCTGCTTGACATGTTCGTTATTCATGTCATGATTTGAGCATCCGCCTTTCAACTCCCACATTCGCTGGTAATCATCGTCTCCACTTTTGTTGTCGACATCTCGATTCATGGTCTCAACTGAAGGTGTAGGTACAGTTAAAGGCGATGGTAGCCGCCTACGATTTGGCATTGTCTGTTGTGATTTTTTTATTGGAATATCTTGTTTAGGCTTCGCTTCTCTTTCAGGGCCTTTCTCTGCATCTCTTTGCTTTAGCAAATCAGGAATGACCAGTTTTCCAGCACATGCACGTTGAGTAACAGGTGGCGAAGGCATTTTGCCAGCTTTTGAAGCACGTTGTACTCCAATTACTTTTTGAAGTTCCGGTTTGCCAACTACCCTAAAAACCATATCGTCCTCATAGTCTGATATATCATTTTCATTTTTGCCTGGATGTAATTTTAACTGCTTTTCAATGAGTGTTGTCACCTGGGCCTTGAGTTCTTCAATTGTTTTACCGGATCCGATAACATCGTCCTCATCCTCGCTTTTTTGCATCACATTGCCACCTTTCAGTTCGTTGTAGTTGGCCAATATGAGCGACAGATCGCGATCATAATTATTCTCATCGTTAAATGGATAATCCAATGCGCCATTAAGAGAAACTTGATTATGCATTAACTTAGCGAGTTTATTACGTGCTTGCTTATTATCCTTGCTAGCCTTATTGAAGGTATCGACCCATTTTGTAATCAGCGAGATATCTGAACTTTTTTTAGGGACATTCCAACAATTGCGAAGACCGTCTAACTCTTCTTGATAGTTAATGTCGAGCTCTTTTTCCGACAATATTGCACAGTCGCTATCCTTTTGTGCAACCTCCAGCTTAGACTTAACATTGCGATGCGTTTTAATCTGTGTATTGGACGACATTACACAAAATCGGAGAATAAAAGCAATGAAACAATAAATAAAGTTGAAATTACTCCAGGTCCGTGATTTTAAAAGGTTTCTTTTTTATTTATTGTATCTGAATAATTTTGATGAAAATTTTACAGACAACATAATCCAGTTAAATGTGTCTGACAAATTTTTGATTTAAAGAAAAAAACCTCAAATATTGACTTTAATTTTCAGTCTACTAAGATCGAAAAATATACTTGAACAAAGTAAACAAAAATTTCAGAGAATTCTTCAATAAAACAAAGATATTCATGTACTTCACGTACTCAACAAAAACGACTTTTTTCTACTACTCATCTAGTACAATATATACAAGCATTTACCTTCTTCTCATCTCTAATCCTCTAGTACTAATCTCTATTTCCAACTTACTTATTTCTTTTCTTATTCCTCTAAAACTCAACTACACGATTCCAAATTAATTCATGGACTGTTCATATCCAAAAATAAACACCACTTATTTAACATTCAGTTACATTAGATTCGAAAGTACAAATTTCTACATTATGTCATGCTCCGATGGTATACGAATTTTACTTGGTCTGTCCATATCATTAAAAAGCGTTAGCAAATACAATACAATACTAATATGCTACTTCTTCACTTTTAATCCATCAATCAATTGCACAATAAATTCAATAAACACTCGAAACTCTTAACAATGCAAACCTATGTACGAGAGTAAATCGCTAAGCCGCTTACAGGAATGTAAAAATAAATAATCATTACATACATAAATCGTCCCCCATATAAAGAGACGGGGAATCGAATCCAAAGCAATGTGTATTGAATTGAGCGAAAAACAAATGGAGGAACAGGACGAGCTTCGACAAATAAATATGGTACTTATCATAAGCCTCAAAAGTCGTGTGCCAACTGAACTGAATTGAATTGAACTGAGCTGAACATAACAGAACAGAACAGAAAAAAACTGACGTAAAGTGAACAAAACTCTGTCAAATTAAACCAAATCACAATTATTTGTATTATTGTGTTGGCAAGTTATGAAAATTATGCACAAGGGAATCTCTATGGTACATACGAGGAGTAATTCAAAGAGTAGAAATTGTTGGAAGAGTAGAACGATTAATACACGCTAAATAATATTAGTAAGCTGCGAAAAGTTTTGTCGACGGAACCCAAATACAAATACAAAGCCAAAGACTTTCACAGCCTCCCATACTGCTTCCACCACCAAAATCAAGAACCCAAGAGAGATTAGTTTATTTAACAATAATATTGATAATAATAATCTTTGCCACACACTCAAAATGTTCGTTTACCCGCTTAATCTAGCTGACTCCCATTCCTGCCCGTCCAATAATATAAGTATGTATAATAATACAAAAGTAATTGCATTTATCTAACTACCATACGAGTATATGAATGGACTGATGGACGAATGAACAAATGGATAGGGAGGACGGACGTTTGTCGTGATTAAGCCTGTCAGATGTCAGATAAGTGTTAATACTCGCTCGCTTTAGTTGTGCCCACCAATCAACCCATCCTCCTAATCCATATGTCTCATCTATTCTATTGTATATGTATGTATGTATACCTTGGACTTCCATTCATTCCTCTCACTTGTTTTCATATACAAATGTATGGCACACTCATCACCACAAACATAAACACAAATTATTCTGTATTTGACAACTTCCAATCCCATCCAATTTGAGTCACCACAAGCACCGGTTAGGTTATCAGTTTTCCATTAATTCAGAAAAATTTTAATTACAATAATAAAACAGTATTATCATTATAACATTTAAATTAAGTTATTTACACATGATGACAACATCATTGATGCATCAAAGTTTTCATTATAAAATTCGTATTTATGAGTAGTCAACAAGTAAACAATTCAATGAATTTGTGTTTGTGTTTCAGTTTGAGTTCGTGTATTTGCAAAACTGCGTAAAGGGAGTTGAGAGGGGTTAAAGAGATTTGATTGTTGATTCGAATTGAAATACTGATGATAATTCTGCTTCTTTCTGTTAATGGTGCTGATTTTGCTGAATGATGGTGATCATCACCATCATGTGCGACGACTTGATGAACTGGCTAATGAACTGATAATTTTGTACACACATACATAAATATATACGGATACATATTTATTACAGTATCATAAAATTACACTTCAATGCATCTTAGGTCTAAGGAGTACGTACATACACTTATTATACTATTACCTTCCCCCTGAAACTATACCTATATACAAATTAATAATAACAACACGAAATCACTTTGTTTTTTATATTCGTCTAATTATCTTGAATCTAAAATTTATATTTTTTCTAACTTATTTATTTATAATGTTTTAACATCAAAGAATATCATTGTTCTGTCCTATCCTGTGTCCTGTGTTGGGGCATATTATTTTATAATGATAATGACAATTATTAATATTGAAATATGATTTCGCTAACTCATTTGTTGTATTTATATGAGAAATTTCATTTTCATTTCACAACTCCGACATGTTATAATTATTTTTGTGAATAAATAAGATTATTGGAAATTAGGGTTAATCGTCACGCGTTTTCATAGAAAAGCAATCTTATTGGAACGTTCAAGGTTCAACTCACAAATTATTGTTTCAAAGTACAAAGGAATTCCCTGCACATTAAATTAGCTTAGTTCTATTCCCTACAAACAACTGAGCAAATTACCATTTAATCTAGGTTTTGTTTTTTTTCTATAATATTCTCTCTCTCTCTCTCCGATTACCCATATCTCTAACAACTCCAACATCCTCAAAATCATTTCATCAAGAGATGGGGAAATGAGTGCGAAAACGAGCAAACAAATGATGCAACAAATAGAATACAACGCCTACTACTTACTGAAGATGTTCTCGAGATCTCGATTCAGTTCGGTATTGGCCGGTCTCTGCGGGTTCTAATCAAATTCCTTATAATTTACGCTAATTAGTAGAACGACAACAACAATGACAACGACAAAGAAAATAGCAAAAACTTCGACATAAAGTAAAAATGCTTATGTATATTCTTTTCAGATGGATTGAATTGGATTTATTGTCAGGCATTTTGTTTATTTTTTATTTTTTTTTTTTTTCTGCTCTCTTTCCTTTATAATTTCCTTTTATTTGAGAAGATTTTTTCCTTTCCTTGCTTCTCTACACTTTCGTTTTATTTGTTTTTACGCATAATTGATGACGACAATTTGAATGTCTGAAGTTGACCTTTCAAAGGGAACCTACCCAATCGAAATTAAACAAAAAAACTCCAATACAAAAAGATACAAAAAGAAAAAAAAAACACAAAAAAAAAAAAAAGAAAATGGTTAGACATTTTTGGAAAAGAAAGGAAACATCGAAAGCGATGAGCGATGTCCCAAAACCAAAAGAGAAAAAAGATTTCCGACCATTAAGACAAAAATTGGATTTGCTTCAGAGAACAAATGACAGGACGAATGGAATAGATAGATGGTTGGATGGATAGATGAATACATGAATGGATGAATGGATAACTGAATAAATAAATGAGTAAGTGAATGCCAAAGCAATGGTCAATGAAGATGACGATGACGATGACAATGATATTAAACATAATAAGGTAAGAGCGAAAAATAAAGTAGAGACTACTTATTATTTAAGTGCGGTAAACAAAAAGAATGGGTGGAAGTAAAAGAAACATATTTGCTTCAGACGGCTTATCAAATAAATCAAATAAGTGTAAAAGAACGATAATCAAAAACAAAAAAAAACAAAAAAAAAAAACAAAAAAAAGGGGTGCAACCACCCAAGAAACGACAGTCAAGAACGAGTTAAGAAGGTCGATAAAGTCCTGCCAAGTTACTTCCTGCATACTAAAGATATGCCGCTTCCGGCTAGTAAAAAAAATCTGATGTGAGTTTGGTTTGGGTTATTCTAAAAGATAAAAAACTTTACGACAAGAGTTAGTTACAAATTTAGATGTATAACCATAATAATTACAAGATTGTGAAAGAGGGAAATAGAGAGAGAGAGAGAGAGAGAGAGAGAGAGAGAGTCTCAGAAACAGGAAACAAAAAATTATACTAATATTAAAATAACGTTCAGAATATTCAATGTGTTCAGTGAGAGATAAACTTCGTCGACATATTTTTAAGGTAAAATTCTATTGTATTTTTTATTGTTCGTCCAAACGTGGTTATTGTCATCATTGTGTTCATGCCCTGACCAGACGAACTAACCAGAGATAAATACAATGTAGATATTCTATTCTGGCTGGTTTTTCTTTTCATAATGCGTTCTTTAGAAAAGCACTGAAACAAGAACACATACATAACTTGAATAAATTGCTGCTAGTTGAAAGAAGTGGTGGAAGACACTAGAAGATGGAAAATGAAATGATACAAATAGCTAAAGAAATACGGAAATTTTTCTTAACTTCTGTTTAGGAAGCTTGCTCGTACCTTCTTTCAATCCAATTGACAAACAAAAGATTTTAATTACCTCCTGCAGTAGTCGAAGAACTCTGATTTTAACGGCTGCGTATGACACATTCATACAAATTGCAATTCTCCTTGTCACGCTGATCATTTCCATACCACACAATACTATGTGAGGTGAGTCTTCGAAAACAAAATTTTGTAGAGTAATGTAATGTTGTAATGTTTATGCAATTAGTATCTAGATAAAACAACTCAAAAAAAGTTCGCAAATATTTAAGTATCTGTAAGAAAAACTCTAAGGGTGACACCCATTTCCATTGCTTAATTATCAAAAGAATAGCAAGGAAAGCTCTCAAGGAATCGTTTTTTTCCCGTTTCGGTAAGTTGTTACGAGTTTTTTATTCAGTTCATTATAAATACATACAATAAGTAGTACAATCATTCGAGTTCAATACAAACATTCAGAACAATAATGACGACATTGATTGATTGTTATTGACTGGTTTCCATAGCGTGTCCTACCTACCTACCACTTATTAACCCACTTCAAGTACACCCACGCATCCATAGAGGATAACGGTTGTCAAAAAGAAAACAATTGAGGAAAGAATTATTTATTTGAAATACAATACAATAGAATGAATGCGTATCAGTTACAGAACTCACAACTTCCGAGATAATCGAAAAATCCATCTCCATTGACGTAGTATGGCATGTGTATTTGATGTGTAATAATAAAAACATATAAAATTTCTTTACTATGGCTTAAGCCAAGTCTAGTGAAGATGGTTATGAGATCAGAAAAGGTACAAAGAAAGAAATGAAGATAATAAACTAAGCAGCATGGTACAGTGCCTTGCAAAACCATTCGGATCTTCGTCCTTTTTCCGGTAAAGTTGCCATAAATTCTTTACGGGTATTTGAAAACTAACCATAATTCTACATTTGATTATTTATGTATTGTACAACAAAATATTAATTAAGAGAAAAGATCAGTACAATTTCGCGCCTAACAAAATATACAACAATAAAACGAAAAGAAATTTATGTTTTATTAAATTTTTAATCTGTTTCGAAATATTATATTTTCACCAATTTTTCCATAATGTCTTTTTTTTTTTTTTGTCTTTTTCGAGTGCTACTTCATTCATTTTGCACCCTCTCCAACACCTCATCTATTCCTTCGCTGTAGATTTCCAACATGATATTTACGATTTCCTATAAGTTGTCAATCGGATTAAGGCCAGGGCCTTGCACAGGCTGAAATCCTTTCATGAAAACGCTGACTTTGCAATGAATCACTTACTATTTTGGCTATGTCTTTACGCTGTTCTGTGTGAGGGACAAAGCAGATTTTTTCTGTTTAACGGCAGACTCATAAGCTATTCTTCTTAGTACTCTTCTTCTAGCAGACCGTTACATGTGAGTTAACAGCTACATCCGCCTCTTTAGGCATTCGATTCTTATCTTTCTACTTTTTGGCGGGGCAGTTGTTGTTTTACTGCGTTTTCTTATAGCCGCAATGATTTTGACAACAAGTTTTAATTGCTTTGCAATTTCTGGGTTTTTAACGGATAATGAAATCATACACACTTTAAATTATAACTTCGCTATCACTTATCTATGTCATTAGCATTTAATAATGATTGATAAGATAAACTCCCAGTGCACTAGTTCATCTCTCAAAAGCATAAAATTCAAATAACGTTTCATTTCCAGCAGCGGTGTATGAAATCCAATGAAAATTGTTTTGGTTTGATATTGAGGTGCAACAAAAAAAAAAAAGCAAAACTGTACTGAATGAGTTTATTTTAGTTTACTAGGGTATCCTGCCCGACGTGGTACGGCCAATCGGATTCCTTAAACTTCACTTTCAGTAGAACGCAAGTGTAATAATTCCAGTGACTTACCAAATCCACAACAATGCACAGCTCCCTGGTCTTGCCTTAAGTGTTATTGTATTATTGAGTCCTTTAATTTATTCAAAACTAACTGTAGTACATTGCGCAGAATCAGACAAATCAAATGCAGTATTTGATCCACCAATTTCTCGACAACAGCGTTACATATCGAATCTAAAAGTACTCTGTTATGTTCAAGGCTAAAACCAACCATGCACGCATTCACAAAATGTCATTGCAATCAGATGAACGAACGGTATAGCCGCACATAAGACTCAATATGAACACACATATAAAGAATATCGGTTGTAAAGATTGTAAAGCAAGTTTGATAAGAAATTTAATACTGTACAGTCAGGTTTGTAATGCTAAGTAGCTCGATCTTTATTAAATATTAAAAATTAATTAAAAAAACATTGTCCAGCGGACAAAATTGTGAATCTAAACCATTCTCAGATCCCCTTGAACACACACAAAAAATTTCATCAAAATCGGTCCAGTCGTTTAAGAGAAGTTCAGTGACATACACACTCACAGAAGAATTATATTGTATATATAAAGAAGATGATATCACTCTTTTCTCTTTGTTCTTAAAGTTTTCTCTTAATTACAATTGTATATTGTATTTTTGGAATATACAATATAAAGAATAAACTGTACAAATGTGGTTACTGTGCAAATACCAGTAAAGTGTAAATGTGACGAACATCCGAACGGTTTTGCAAGCTACTGTATATGAGACTCCTGAGACTCAATATTCTTCCATGCATAAGAGAACATGTTTTAAATTGATAAAAATATGTATACATGATACAATACAATTGTATTCTGGATACCCAAAGTTTACGAAACAAAGGGTTAATTTTGCCCTGTTTAGCATTTTGTTGCTGTCATTTTGGAATTTTTATGATATATAATTTTAAGAGATAGGATAAATTTTCTATTGTATAGTATGTCCATACTGTATATGTTTATTACGATAAAGCCCAAAACCAACCAACCATTTATTTACCATCTTAATTGGTAGTTCTACACAAAGAGACACATAAGACAGGCCTTGAAATAAAGGTTCATGAAGTAGTGATTTCCATTTTTATAAGTCATAAAAATACGAATCCATATTTTCTGTACACAAATTAAAGAAGGAATACTCATATTATTATAATGTTACCTGACCAAAAAAGAATATACATACGAGTACATTTGTAAAACTTGACCAAATTGCAAATGAGACTTGTCATTATATCCAGTATATGTATACTGAAATATACAATAAAGAGACTGCCTGCTTTTATTTTCTATTTAATTTACAATTGTTGTGCAATTTGTTGCATCAACAAGTATGAAACCATTTAATATCTGAGATTTTTGACAAAGACGACTTGATTGATAATGAAATATGCATCCAAGTTTTGTATAAAAAATTTGATACATCAATTTTCTATGCCTTTTTCTGCTATTTTTTCATATTATATTCTTTTGTTCTGGACTCATAGAGTCTTCTTATTTATTTACTAAAGTTGGTGAAGTATTACAATAAATAATTTTTTTTTTTTTTTTATTTTTTATTTGTCTTTTAAGACTGCTTTCGGTATCGAATCAATCAATCAATCAATGTAGTTTTCTTGCATTCGCCTTTTTCACTTTTATTTATTTAAATAATTTTTGTTTTGTTTATATATCCTTAATATATTTGTTTTATGTTCTAAAAGTCCTAGCCGGTGGCTCTCAATATATTTATTTACTAAAATTGGTGAAGTATTACAATAAATATTTTTTTTTTTTATATTTTTTTATTTGTCTTTTAAGACTACTTTTTATATCGAATAATAGAATCAATGTACTGGATTGTTGCATTCGACGTTTTCACTTATCTGGGTATCCAATGTTGTAATACAGTTGGTTTTTATTTGGTTTATTCTTTTGTTCTGGACTCATAGAGTCTTCTTATTTATTTACTAAAGTTGGTGAAGTATTACAATAAATAATTTTTTTTTTTTTTATTTTTTATTTGTCTTTTAAGACTGCTTTCGGTATCGAATCAATCAATCAATCAATGTAGTTTTCTTGCATTCGCCTTTTTCACTTTTATTTATTTAAATAATTTTTGTTTTGTTTATATATCCTTAATATATTTGTTTTATGTTCTAAAAGTCCTAGCCGGTGGCTCTCAATATATTTATTTACTAAAATTGGTGAAGTATTACAATAAATATTTTTTTTTTTTATATTTTTTTATTTGTCTTTTAAGACTACTTTTTATATCGAATAATAGAATCAATGTACTGGATTGTTGCATTCGACGTTTTCACTTATCTGGGTATCCAATGTTGTAATACAGTTGGTTTTTAGTTTTTATTATTATTTTTTTTTTTTTTTTTGTTGTTATTTATAAATATTGGTTTTGTTACTTTGATTTGTATGACCCAAAACTTATTTTTGAATAAGATATTCGCATTTAAATTTTGTTTATAAATAAATTCGTTTGATTTCAATCTGCAATTAATGTGATTTGTATAAGTTTTGTTATTTTTGAATAAGATATTTGCATTTAATTTTTGTTTCAAAAAAATAAATTCGTTTGATTTCATTCTGCAATTTACATCTCTTGTATACTTTATGTGGTCTCCGATGTCTCCTTCTCTATGTGACAGACTTATAATACTATTCATTGTGTGAAGAATGTAAATATAGAAACTCCCTTTGGACCACTAAAATAATGATTATGGGCTGGCGGTTGGCCATTCGTGCCATACTGACCAAAGTTACAATCAGTTTTTTGTGACAGAGTATTTTGCAACGAGAGAGAATGAGTTACGAGTACGGAACAAATAATCCGCCATTAACATTATGAAGATACAAGTGTACAAATGTGTGTGTATGTGGCACATCCATACAGAAATAGAATCCACAATTACAATCCAATCCAAGAATTATTTTATAAAAGTCACAGTAAAGGTCAACATTCGTTGATCAACGTCGTCTGGTATTCTTTGTTCGTGCATCCGTGTATACAATGTCCATGAATCAAAAAAAAATAAAAAAAATTTGGAAAATAACAAGAGTTGCGTTACTGGAATCACGGTGTTTAATAAACTAATTGTTGGATTGTACAATCAACTCGTGCAAGGAGACATTCAAATATGAATAAAATAAATAATAAATTTTGTGTTCATAATAATAAAATGATATGAAATATAACAAAACTTTGACTCCGAAGATGAACGCAGAATCCAAAATCTTATAAAAATAAGTTTTTCAACAGCTTGGTAAGAACAAAAGAGAATATTTGCACTAAACTTTCTGAGGTGGTATCGAAAAATATCGAGTTTATATTTTAGAAACAAACAAACTTAAAAATAAAAAACAAATTAAAGACATTAAAATATGCATAAAATAAATAATAAATTTTGTGTTCATAATAATAAAATGATACGAAATATAACAAAACTTTGACTCCGAAGATGAACGCAGAGTCCAAAAGCTTATAAAAATAAGTTTTTCAACAGCTTGGTAAGAACAAAAGAGAATATTTGCACTAAACTTTCTGAGGTGGTATCGAAAAATATCGAGTTTATATTTTAGAAACAAACAAACTTAAAAATAAAAAACAAATTAAAGACATTAAAATATGCATAAAATAAATAATAAATTTTGTGTTCATAATAATAAAATGATACGAAATATAACAAAACTTTGACTCCGAAGATGAACGCAGAGTCCAAAATCTTATAAAAATAAGTTTTTCAGCAGCTTGGTAAGAACAAAAGAGAATATTTGCACTAAACTTTCTGAGGTGGTATCGAAAAATATCGAGTTTATATTTTAGAAACAAAAAACTTAAAAATAAAAAACAAATTAAAGACATTAAAATATGCATAAAATAAATAATAAATTTTGTGTTCATAATAATAAAATGATACGAAATATAACAAAACTTTGACTCCGAAGATGAACGCAGAGTCCAAAATCTTATAAAAATAAGTTTTTCAACAGCTTGGTAAGAACAAAAGAGAATATTTGCACTAAACTTTCTGAGGTGGTATCGAAAAATATCGAGTTTATATTTTAGAAACAAAAAACTTAAAAAAAAAAAAAAATTACAGACATTCAAATATGAATAAAATAAATAATAAATTTTGTGTTCATAATAATAGAAACAATAGAAACAAAAAACTTAAAAAAAAAGAATTAGTGTATATACTAGTACAAGGAGACATTAAAATATTAATAAAATAAATAATAAATTTTATGTTAGAATGAAAAAGAAACAAGAAAAAAAAAAGAAAATAAAATAAACCAGAAAAACTTCCATTCGAATTTTATATATTTCATCGAATGCTCTCTGTTAGATGAAGGTATTAAAATACTAATTAAAAGCCTCATTTTAATGGGAATAAATAATCTGTCTCACTCGCACATGAGGAGTCTGAGCGACTCTGGGTGACGACATCTTGATTTTCCTTTTTGACTTGGCTTGGCAGGGCAACAAGTACGACGCGCGCATATATTCAAAATAAGAACATAAAGTGGGATTGATTTGAATTTGATTTTGTAGGGAAAGTTCCACCTAGTGGTCTGATTCGGCTGATGCAGACAAATATACAGCATTTGGATACATACAGACAATCAGACGAACTTGGCTTAATCATTCATTCATTTCGACGAGCTGATCAAGAATTTACTTTAAGGGGTCTCCGATATCTCCTTCTGCCCGTTACAAACTTCATGGAAAACTTTTAATACTTACTCACTGCTTAAATATTACAAAACTAAAGTGAAAAACATCCCAGCGTTTATACATTTTATATATATAGAAAACTACGGAAGTGATAATTTCGATAAATCTTTGCGACGTAATTAATTAAAAACTATTAGGGATCAATTAAGATTATCATTTGAAAAATAGGAGCGTAAATGCCAAAGACAACGTACTTTTGTTCTTATTTTCTTGATTGATTGGTATAAACTCACAATTAGGGTAAGGAGTAACTGTGAAAAGAAAAAAAATTGTTATGCTATAGAACCAATAAACACGAGAACCGATCTTGCATTGATTCACAATTTATACAGTCATTTCCTTATGTTCGTTGCTGCTGTTTGTTCAATCCTAAAATGCATAAAATTATTTATAAAAACAAATCTTTTTTCCTTTCATTCACTATTAATAATTAATTAAAATTCTTTCCCATAGTCTTTTTATAATGAAGTATTACGTTATTATCTCAATAAAGAGATTAGAATTATACAACAACAACATGCAGCTTGTGTGTTATAAAAATGTTTATAACAACAATGTGTGCAAGCAACTAGCTTGAGTGTGTGCAAACAGAAGCGAATGTTCGAAAAAAGAGAACGAGAAACACGCAGTTGATCTAATTTTTGGGCAAAAGAGGACAGACGGCGAAGACACTTAAACACATTGTTTAACACAACAACAACAATTGTATCTTGATATATTATTTCTATGCAAAAGCCGACCAGCATATAAATTGATTAACTGCATCAAATACATGATTGCAAGGTCATAACTTTATCACATTCAATTGATTGAAATATAAATATTGATCATTCAACGTTATTCTTGCTTTAAATTGAAGCAAAAGTTAGTAGAATTAATTTCAATTGATGGAGCGATCTATTACTATTATTAATTATGATGGTTCTGAGCGAGAAGTGTTATGTTTTTATACAATAACTTAAGTTTTCAAGAGAATATGGTATATGGTATATATGTGTACATAGTTATGTATGTTATGCTTTCTATGCGAGAGTAAATGAGATATTATGTATTGCACTACTGATGTGATGAAATTAAAGACACCAAAGCAATTTGACAGTATACACGTTCAAAAGCGTCCATAATATTGCAATTTATCGCATATTAATTTACATAAAAAAAATTTATTTTAGTAAACATGTGATGTTTCCACATGAAGTCTTAATTAAATAAAAAACTGATTATGCATCATACTATAAATGATATTAATAGGCTTTTAAGCTTTTAATACATTGTAACATACCTTGTCAAAACTCTGACTTATCAATTCTATTAATATCTTGCTTTCCGATATACCCTACAATCTAACAATAGCATGTCTTAATATTCTTCTATTGTACCTACACCTGTATGTCTACGTTAATTGACTTTCAACCAAATGCAACTACAGGTCCTGATGCCGGAAACTTGTCTAAATCAAACGGAAATCAAATAATAGAGTTATAATTGTTTTGATTAATGCAGGGTCATATATAGTTCGTTGCATTTGAATATTGTTTTCCCATATTTTTTTTTTTTTTTGCTCTTTTCAAACCAAAACCAATAATAAATGTTTCACCATCAACGTGCAAAGTAGTTTAATTCAATTATGCTTGTAAATATGTATATATACTTATATATTAAATATTTTATACCATTTATCATCATACTCGTATGTGGCCTTGTTTTTGAAAGTAATAATCATAATGAGTCTTAAATGTAAAACAATTAATAAAAATCAAAATGTATATATGTATCACACTCCCACATTTTGGGATATCAGAAAAAGTGAGGCGCAGAAGCACTCTATTCTAAATAATGTGTGTAAAATGGTATACATATTTGGTTTGCGGAAACGTGTGAAAATTGTATTGTGCTGTTAGAGTATATAAATATGAAACTCTTATAGAGGCATTTCTTACGCCGGGACACATCTACTTGCTATAGTATTTAATTTAGAGTCATAGTAGTAGTAGTACATATATATGTATGTGTACAAATCTTAAATAGAATGAAATAAGTATACTTACCGCCACAATGATCCTTGAAATCGTCACAGCAATCGCCTAGCTTGAGGCAAGCATGATCACAATAGCACGGTTTATCACTGAGGTCCTCTATAATCGCGGGTCCTCTATAATCGCGTTTATGGGTGCCTTCTGTACAACACACGAGGAATCTCGTCCATTGCAGCAAAGTTGTGCTTCACGACATGAACCGCCGTCGGCAGTTGGTAACAGACACATCCATAAAACCGTGACACCGCCAATTAACTCAACCAAAGTAGAAGGTGCTGGCAGTGTAATTTTTGATGTAATTCCCATCTTCATAAAAGCCAATCGATGCATAATACACAAAAACTTGTAAGAGAGACTTCACTTAGCGAACGAATGAAAGCAATGGTAATGGTGATGGTAATGATAATGATAATGGTCTTTTTGTATGTAATACTTAAGTATATTACTTCTTCTTTCGATCTGTTCTTAAGCACTTTTTAGTTACGAACGAAATTATTTCTGAGCTTTGGGTTTATTTCAATGAAGCTGAAATGAAAAATGAATACTTATTAATAATTTGCACAAATTTCCTTCAAACTTAACATTAAATATTTATACTTAGTTATAACAAATATAATTGACAATAATTTCTTTCTTTACATTTCTCTCTATTGATTAAGACGATCCAATCGTATCCGAAAAAAAGGTCAAATTAGAATTGCTAAGCCATCATGAAATCTTCTAAATATAAACACTAAAAACTTTTCTAATCATTGAAACCTGGTAATCAATGGTAGTATATTTATATTTGAATCCTAATACTATGTATATATTTGCAATAGTAACAATCTGAGTATATTTATCTCATTCAAACACACAAGTAGAGTGATTCAAAAACATATAAGGGAGAAATGTAATTTACGCTTAAGAAAACGGAAATTAAAAATGAAATTGATTTATGGAGACCACCGACAACAACATGCAAAATATTTAAACTTAACAAAACAAAACTGAACGGAACGAAACGGAACCAGGACAGAACAGAACGGAACAGAATTTTTCATGAAATCATAGTCCGTTGTTTTAAATGCAATGCAAATAAACATACTTCTGCGTACTTAGATACATTTTATACACATTTACGATATAATAATACATATACGATACATAAATACACGTATTTACATATCTACATGTATCGATGTGAATATGAGAAATAGTAGCAGTAGCAGGCAATGGAGGCCTTACACTGACTTACTAGGATAAGCTATGCTTTTCGCAGTCGATTCAATATTCTTCATTTTAGAGGAAGCTCAGCACACCTTCGAAAACTTCTATATACCACAGTAAATCTCTTGGTTGTGACAGCCTATTCTAAGTACATAGTATAAGACAGGATAAGGCAGAATAAAGCGTTCGTCGCTTGCGTATCCAGTTCGTCGGAAAGCAGCATACAGTAAGCAGTAAGTAGCTAAGCTTAGGAATATGCAACTTCATTGCGGAAAACAAAAGTCAATTTTCATAAATTGTCAAATGAAGAAGAACGAATGAACTGAGGAACTGAGGAACCGAGGAACCGAGGAGGAAATAGCAGTCGAAGGATGTAGAAAGGAACCAAAATATATGCTATAAAAGTGAGAAAATTATGATTAAGAGCATGATTGCTAAATTGTCTCCAAACAGCATCGCCAACGCCATCAACGAACACTTGAAAATAAGCTTGGGTGTTAAAGATACACAAACATAAGTATATTGCAGATACGGTTTTGTTATTCACCGACGAAATAAATGTCATAACAGAGGCAGGCATCTGCACTCGTTTATATACAATACAATATAATCTTAATTCTTTATAAAAATTATGATTGCTTCGATATAAAGTGTTGGGATTGTATTTCGTTGAGAGCAAGTCTTTCTAACTTTAATAATAAAAAATAATTTTATTTACAATATTTTTTAGAAATCATATTATGAAAAATATTGTAGCATAATTTTACAAGGATATACACATTTTTATTTTCTGTAGTCTTCTATTCTATTATTGTACATTTATTATACCTTTACTTATGAGACTCATATTGCAATTTAACCAAGACCTGACATAAAACTGAGCGATTAGAATAGGTCATTCTTCTTGTCATTCTTGTGGTCCAAACTTCATTCCCAGCCAAACATAAAAATAAACAGAAAGTGATAAATTGACAACTATAACATAAACCTCCAGAAGAATTATAATTATCAAACAATTAAGAAATATAAACGGCACCTATAAAGGCAGACTGTTTTTTTGACTAAACCTCGGCAACTGTATCCACTAAAGTCTAGTGTTCTTATTGCTAGGTATAAGGTACAAGGTCCTAATAATTAGTGAGGAAAACATCTTTGGATAAGTTTCCCTCCACCTCCTCTCAGTTAACGAGTATGTTAATGATTTTTGTTTTGAATTTGATTAATAAGATCAGAAAAATAAAGGTATACAAACTGGAAATTGTTTTCAACACTTCAAAACTTTGCAATGTAATCTCTTTAAGCTCAAACATGTTCGAAACTCACACAGCTTACACCATTAATCTGGTCGAGACAATCGCGTAGATCAGAAAACTAGAAATAAAGGTGGACTAGATGTCCTGATGGCAACACTAATGACCATCACAAAAATAAGAACAATAACAACAACAAACTTAGCCACGGATATGTTCACGAAATAAAAAAACAAACAAAAACAAACGAGAGAAATTCTAGACACGGCAAAAATACTCTTTAAATGATTAATAACCTTTTTCTTTGGATTTCGATTTGAATTCCCTTTTTTCTTAGCTTTGGCGACTATTTTCGTTTTGCTCCCCACTTGCTTCACTTGAATCACTTGATTTTTGCTGTTTTGTTTACAATTGGTTTGGCTGTTGTTTATTTAGTTTTGTTTTTATTTCTTTTTCTCTACGCTTGCTTGCCTTAGGCAAGGGTGAAAGTGGTAAGGTTTCAATTTATAATAGCATATTCAATACAAACAAAACAAAAAATACAATTTATATACGCGCCACACTGAGACACCTCGTCGTCTCTAAATAAATCATCCACGGATCACGTGACAAACTTAACTGTTTTTCTTATACGATAATTACCAACACGGCACGCGACACAAGTTTCCTTACGTTGAGTTTTGTTTCGAAATTATTCGCTTTTGAAATGATGATGACGATTTTGTTCGCTAAGAACTTTCGAATTCGATTTTGATTCCGACTTCTGAGTCTTAGTCCGTCCGCATGCACTGAAAGCCGGCCTTCGACTGTGCCAGCAGTCGTTCTCATGGTGTGTTTTAAAGCATTTTTCAAAATTTTCCATGTTTCCACTCAAATTCGGTTCAGCTTTCACTCAATTGAAATGTCTCCGATGAGTTCATACACTTGATTCACCGTCGTCGTGTTATTACTTTTCGTCCTTTCGGTTTGGTTTCTCGAATGGCACGTGTTCGTTTGTTTTGAGTAAAAGTCGGTATTTTTGAGTGATAGTGGTGAATTTCAAAAGTTGTTATCATCATCTTTTTGAAATATTCTAGAGATTTTTTTCTTTTTTTTTTTTTTTTTTTTGAAATTTTCAATTTACTAAATAAGGCCACACAACACGAGACTCAAAACAAAATCAAAAAGAGGAGAATTCAATGGAATTTGTCCAATTCTCTAAGAATTTTGAATTTCTAATATTCAACGGTTTCATCACTGCCATATTTCATCAGAAGTTTGAAGATTAAGATAAGTACTTGTATATTAAGAACATGAGCAAATAGAAAAGTGTAGTTCTTTCTTACAGACAAATAGCTTACAAAAGTAGAAATGCATATAAATACATACGATTGTATTTTATAAACTATGTACAACAATATTGTATATTCAGTGGGTTATTATTTTTCTTATATTGTACAATAATTATCCGGATTGTGTCAAATGATTTGAACGCCTAAGGCTGTGCTACAGTTTTGTTGCTGTACAAGTACAATTTGTTGTTAACAACACAAAACAATATCAGAAACAACTTTGTCAATTTGTAACTTGTTGTCAACCATATTACACATATATACACACACAAACACACTATATTCATACATACACAAATATGTATATGTGAAGAGTGTAAGGATAATGCAAAAAAGCAACAACAACATCAGCGGCAATTTGAGCAGCAGCAGTAGAAACAACAACAGAAATAAGAACAGCAAGAAGTGTGATGAGTAACATGTATTAATTTTCAAACAATGCGCTTTAGTTGGCACCAACATTACAATCCTACTCTTCCCGTTTCCCCTGCTCCATCACTCGAACCTACATTTGTAGATGTGCTCCTATGAATGAAAAAAAATAATTTTGGTTTGTTTGTTCGAGTCTTATGTTTAGCCATACCATTCATCTGAATGCAATTAAATTTTGTGGCTTGAACATATGATACTTTTGAATCTGATATGCGGCGCTGTTGTCGAATGTGGATGAAATTTTGTATATAAAACTTGGAGACATATTCATATTAAAACAATCAAGTCGCCTTTGTCAAAAATCTCAAATAAATGTCAATTTTTCTTATTAAATTATTTGCATTCTACTGAAAATAAAGTACTTCCTTTTTAGTTTTTTTTTCTATTCATGATCTTTCAGATCATACAAATTTGACGAAAGATTTAATTGGCCGTGCGACACCGGATCCGGATATTCTCTTCATATAAAATGCCCATTTACATACAATTACCCAGTGTTGCCTAAAAGTATGCAATGCAAAATAGTAACAGAAATTTAGCCTCATGGCAGAAAACGGGAAAGGTGCGTGGAAGCACAAGTAAGCAGAAGCACAAAGTGTGTGAGTGTGTGTGTGTGTTCCTAATAAATCGCCACAAGGCATTGCACATGAGTGCCACAGACACCAACCCACGGCTCTTCTCTGCTCGGCTCGGCATGGCTCTGCCCCTTATGCATTACAACATAGCTCAGAACAACACAACAGTAATGCCGCCGCAGGTTATAATGCAGTCAGGTGAAAAAAGAATACAACAAAATGACTGATAGAGAGAAAAAGATACAAAGAGAAGGAGAGAGGAAACGGTGAATGCGACAGGGAATGCGGACGGAAAATGAAAGAGCGTTAAGCATAAAACTTGAGCTTTGTTTATTATTTGGAGCGGAAACTATTTTTTTGCACTTTCCACAGCCAACACACGTTGCACGCTGCGCGCCACATGCTACTATGCACCCTCATCTTCATCATCAGACTTGTTGACAATAAGGTTGGGTAACTGCAGCGCACATGGAAACTTGGAAACATAGAAAAATGGCTATGGCTATGGCGATGGTGTTGGTAATGGCGATGGCGATGTGAAGTGTTTTGAAGCTTGGCGGCGTTGAACGTTTTGCATGATGAGGATCATGTGTAAACACAAAAAATCTACCTACATATGCAAGTGTGTCAACTCGTAGAAGTTGTTATAGTCATACAACACAACAACAACAACAACAACAACAACAACAACACCAATAACAATAACACGAAAAACAACACTAGCAATCACAATATAAAAACAGAACGACAACAACATGAACTGAACACAACACAGGAGAAGAGAATAGAACAACTCAACAAAGATGCAGATAACAAACAGTTAAAACAGAATTTTGAATTTTAACGCGAGAGCGCAATTTTTGTTTAGACATTAAATTGAGTTAATTGCTTTGGCCTCTAGTTACGGTTTGCTCTACTAATTTAAATTTTTATATCTGACTCTGACTCTTGTTCTAACTTGAATTACGAAGAGTATAACAACAGGCGCGCTGCTTCAAATCTACTCTAAACGTTTCGGGCTTCAGCTGATTAAAATGCATTGACAGTCAGGCGGCAATAAGAATAGAATTGGACATGCATACAAACGGACAGACAGATAGAAAACTAAACACAGAATGGCAGCAACAGCAGCAGCAACTTGTTTGGTTGTCTTCTGTTGTAACCATCCCTTTCCTTCTCCGCCAAGTTTGTTTACTGAAATGCTTTGTACGACAAGCCAAAGCAAACTTAAATTCACCATACCCAGAAATAACTAGAAAGAACGTTATCTTCGACTATGCCGAAGATGTAATGCTCTTCACGCAGTGAATGTTTCATTGTGATATATAAAGCATAAATTCAAAACGATATTTTTGAATAGGACGTAACTTTCCTTCCTTTCATTTGCATACATACAGACGGACAGACGGGCATGGCCTAATCAATTCGTCTATTCGAGCTGATCAAGAATATATGTATGTATACTTTATGTGGTCTCCTTTGCCTCCTTCTGCCTGTTACAAACTTCATGATAAACTTAAAATACTATACACTCCCGTGAAGAGTATAAAACTACACATACAGTGCAATGAAAGAATTCAACACACACATTTCGCTGTGGTGAATATGCGCATTTCCTCTGTTTAAATCTCATAATATTTGAGTGTTAATGTGAAATCAGTGAGTGAGTTATTCCAATGTTTATAATTTAATTGATAAACTTCAAATAAACATAATTTCTTTTAGAAATAATCCTCAGTCTGGTCTAATTTTACATATACTTGGAGCGCAAATAAAATACACACATGAACTAACTGCAAATGTATTCTATAGCTTTCGTGCTGCTAGCATCTGAGTGAAAATTGTCTGCTTCATTTTATTGCTTTTACTTCGAAACCGTTTTCATTTATTGTACTTATTCTATTTTTTTTACCATGATATCTGTGACCTCGATGCTTGCAGGAACAACTGATCTAGAATACACTGAAATAGTATCGTCAAATTTTTGCCTTTCTTTATTACCAGCGGTTTGTTATATTCTGGTATGTTTAGTAAGCGTTTGCATGAAGTTCCTAATTTTCATTAAAATGAGTTGATAAGCTATGTTATGGAAAATTGCATTGATAACTTAAACAATTTTTATAAACAATAGCAACAATAGGTACAAATTTAATTGCAGTCCATGCTTTTGAGCGCTTCCTCTGCAGCCAACCCCATTGCATGCTCATTAGAACCTGGTGGCTCTAGTTTAAGTATATCACGACTTTCACGCAACAATTTTACGACTTCCTTCAGACTTCGCTGAAAATCTGAACGATTGATAAGATTGCTCTGAAGCAAACGTTGTGCAATGACCATAATAGGCGCATGAAGCTCGTAGAGTATCAGACCTAATAAAAATAAATGATAAGATGATGTACTTGGCCAACAATATTTTAGGCCTTCTTAGGCAACAACAAGACTCACCACGCAAACGTGTCACACCCGGTTCAAGCACATCGATAATCTCAAGAAATTCACGACAATAGCTTTCCTTACGTTTGATATCCTCTAAGGACATATGCGGTAATAAATAACCATTAATGCGACCATAAACCTGACATAGTGAATACTTTGCTGAGAGCAGAAGATAATGATTTGGACGAAGAACAGTACGAAAGCTAATAAGTGAAAAAAAGTTAATGTCGACATAATATCATAAAATATCTTATGAATACCGTTTGATGAAGTTTTCTAGTCCTGGTATATCATGGGCATCGATAGTTTCTAGATCATTGTTGATCTTGTCAAGCAAACGTATTACTTCTTCAGCACTGAGTTTATAGACACAAGCATCACAGGCCCAATCCCCTTGCTGGTCAAGTGGTTGCTTTGCTCGTACAGTGCCCTTCGTACAATTGCCACACACAATCCCACTGCAATCGGTGCCAAGTTCACGTGGGTCAGAGCAACGAGAGCACACGCACCAAAACAATTTGCCCGCATGCATAAAGTCGCGACGTTTCAATGTCCCCTAGTAGCATAATATATGCATAAGTATGTACATAGTATGAATGCATGTGAGCATCAGAATCATCAGATTAATATATAATAAATAAATCTTCTTCCTACTCACTTGTAACGTATACGCATAACTTAATGTCAATGCTTCGCCTTGTCGCACACGTCGTGACGTCCGCAAATAGATTGCATAGGTTTGTGGATCATCTGTGTGCGCCGTATTTGGTCTACAATCATGCGCCAACAAAAATGCACTCGGATACAGAGTACGCGCCTTTGCCGTATTCTGGCCAATCTCAAAGCAATTTACATCCAAAACACCGCAGACATTGTGTACCTCGAGCTCATCATAGCCCGCCTCTGCCAGTTTCCATGTCACAAGCAGCCGTTCAACGACATTCTCTTGGTAATGTTGCCATAATGCAGTGTTCTTTCGTCGCTCTTCGGTGTGTGATTCCATGATCAGCACTTGCGCGTATCGTTCGGGTGCATGTTGCTTCATTAGCAAAATTCGCACAATCAATATCAATTCATACAGATTTTTGATTTGGGTGGGTGTTGATTTGGGCGTCAATTGATCGGCAGCATGCAAGCGATGTGCCCTTAGAAGTGCACATTCATGTTTACTATGACCTTGTTCTTGATTGAGACCACGACAATTGGCATTGCACATTGGCCAAGCACAGGCCGGACAACGATATTGTGTTGCACGCAGCTCGACAGGCATATAGCAACCCAAACAAACTAGTTCCGCTGAAACGCATGGTCCAATGGCTAATGGTTGCTCTGTAATAAGCAATTCACCGGCCCCTAAGTCATGGTTGGCTACCAAATAACGTCCATAAATGTTAGAGTTCTCAATGCGGTAACACGCTGCAGTTGCAGGTGTTGATGAGCGACGAGATGAAGGCGTTGTTTGTGGTGTGGATGTTAATGTTGTGGATGCGGATGCGGAGGAAGTTTGTACCGTTTGTTGTTGCTGTTGCTGCTGTTGTTGTTGATGGTGCTGCCGTTGCTGCTGTTGTTGCTTCTTCTTCGATTTGTGGTGCTATTGTGGTTGAGACAACATAATGAGAGGAGACAAACAGACAGACTATCACATTAGTGTGGATGATTTTGGTAACAAAAATTGCTTACTAATTGCATTCTAATTGTTTTTTGTGGACTTGCGTGTTGGTGTGCGTATGTAAGTGTTAGTGTGTGTGTTTATCTACGTTCGCCATGCGAATGTAATTGTAAATGGATCTGGCCGGCGTTGGTGCCGACTTGTGCTCATTAATCACAAAGCGTCGCAGTCGTCGCGGTCTTGTCAATCTTTTTTCATTCTTTTCGGTTTTTTGGTTCTAGTAGTTGCCTCTTTGCCTGCGTCATAAGGGACGCAAACAATTAAAAATCGCTTAATACTAATTTAGTATCCATCACCTTTCCACTAAATGGCACAAGAAGAACCTTCGCCCTGGTCATCATTCAGTATTTTTTAGTTCATTTGCATGGTAGATGCGAGTACTATGATGCCAACAGGTGTCAGTGGCACCTGCAGGTTGGCTGCACGCTGCAAAAAACTGTCAACAAACTGAACTAAATTGAATTTTTTTTTATACGTGAAAGTATGTAAATTTGGCATTTGCGCAACACCAAAATGACATAAACGCCAGTCAGCCAGCCATGATTGTCTGTTAGTGAGCTAGTCAGTCAGTCAGGCAGTCAGCCAGCATAGAATAGGCAAAATGCCTTGAAGCGGAAATTATGTATAAAAGATACAATCGATCGATCATGTTCAAAGAATCATTTTCACCATAAGCAATCATCACACACACACAACATTGCATCCTTCCTTCCTTGCTTCGTATAAAAGTACAGTACAATACATAAAAAAAATAGTTTGATTACAAGGAAAAAGTGGAGGAGTAAGAGAAGAAGAAGTAAAACTTTTGCATTTCTTAAGTAATGCAAATAAAAACTTTTATTGATAACTCGGTGCGGGCACGGAGCAGTGCGATGCGTTGCCAGTAGTCATTTGCCAAAAAAGAAATCAAAGCAACAGGCGACATTTGTTGTCGGTTTATCTGTCTGTCTATCTATCTATCTGTCGGTGTGTATGTAAAATGCCAAACAACAAAACAAATAAAATTCTCTAGAAATTATTTACTAAGTTCTGTTTCAGACGTAGACTGCTGAGTCTGTGAATTTCTGTCTATTCTTCTTCGGTAAATCAAGCTACCATCCATACGATGAGTTTGGCGTCAAGTAAATATTTTCACTTCGATCGTAAAGCAAATTTGTTAAAATTCAATGATATAACGCCGCTGCTTTTACAACGCAAATCAATCACCCAGCCATCAATCTACGAAACCAAACGAAAATGACAAAACAACGAATGGGCATAAAACAGAAACGATAATGTAAACAAAACATGGTACTCGACACTCAAGACAGAAAACAATCATCGTCTGAATCGGGTCTAAGGCAACAACGTACGTGGTACGTAATTTTTGAATATTTTATTGTATTTTTGTAGACCGCATTTTCGATTGTCGAATAGATGGATGGATGGATGGATGCATGAATCTATTATATATATGTATATACATTTACCCGTCGTATGTACATATTTGCATAGACACACTTTTATGGCATTTTATAAATAAATCAATGTACAACGAGCGCAATACTCATTATTTGCATGAAGCAAGAACAAAACAACATCAATAAAGAGTGAATAGTGAGTGGGTGAGTGAGTGAGTTAGTTAGTGAGTAGACAATGATGTAGATTTTCACTGAGAAAACTACGAGAGGAGAACGACCGACCGAGTGACCGAGCGACCGAGCGACCGAGCGACCGAGCGACCTTCCGACAAGCGACAGCATTAAGGAATTTTTCATAAATTTTTCTGAGTTTTAATTGCCAACGAAGAAAAATAGAAAGAACGAAATCAAAAAAGGAAATACAATAAATACTTGTGGTAAGAATGTATCTTTCTGTCGGTGAAAGGCAAAGGCAGTTCTTTCCCAAACATATTTCCCAGACTTGTTGCTTTTCTTTGTTATTCTCTTCTGTTCTGTGTTTGTTGTTAGTTGTTAGTTGTTTGTAGGATGTTTTACTAATTTTGGTGGACTAATGAAATACGCCTGCAATTAAATGCAATTCGTTTTTTTATGTTTTTCTTTACATGTTTTCTTGAAGGCATTTTACAACACTATCCTCTCGATGATGATGTAAACCACTATTACGACGAACGATAAGATTCTTTGGGTTTTTTAATTGAAAATTAATTTAATATGATTTTTTCCTCTTGCTGTGGCGGCATGTGATTTACAATATATAAAATTATTAAACGAGGAGTGAGTATCTTAACACTTTATTCGGTGTGTTTGTTTGATTTTTTCTTTGTTTGTATTTTTTTGTTTTTTTAAATTTTCTTGTTGTATTTTATTTATTCGGGTTCGCTCGCGGGCGCACAAATTGCAACTGTCGCCTGCGTCGTCGTTGTCCTCTATATTGTGATGATCTTCACACAAGTCGTGTGCTGTTTTGTTTTTTTTTTTTTGTTTCATTTTAGTTTTTGTATTTCTTGGATACGTAAATAGATTAATGAATGGGCGTGTGTGTTCGGTTCGCGCGCCATGCCATGCTACGAATTTCTTATTTGTTTGAATAGAGACAACCGAGCAACCAAGTGACCAACAGACGGAAAAAAATGAATAACAAAAACAAAAAAAAAAAAAAACAAAAAAAAAAACAACGAACGAATTATGATATCAAATTCTTATTTGGCAGCTATAAATTTGTTTTTATTCTTTCTTTCACGAAAATAAGCAATTCAAACAACACAACACAATGCCCAATGCCTTCTTCACACAAATCCAACCGAATATATGCGACTACATATATGAACTTATATGTATATATTGTATGTATCCATGTTAAATGAATGGCATCAGCGTGTGTTTGAACAGCTCTGCAAGTTTGTTTGAAACGTTTGCCTTCAACGCAACAAAACACAAGGGCATCGCACGCATTGTGTTGTCGATGTTGTGTTGGTGACGGTGACGGTGACGGTGACGATGTCGGTGCACGAGTCACAAACAAAGCATGAAAAGCATATATTTTTTCTTACATACATATATAGAAGAAAACGTCGTTTTTAGTCTTGCTTCCCATTGTTCGACATCATCAAACAAAGTACTCGTCAGAATAATTATGTCCATATATTTAATTATTGCCATTAGGATCTTGTGATATCATAGAAAATAATCAAAGAGAAATATTTGTCTATGACGGCTCCTCAATCCTTCTCATTTAGAAATGAAATACAACTTTTTTTACTATAGACCCCATGCATGGTCAGCAACAGAAGGGAAACCTAATACATTCGTGCTCGTATGGAAGAACTATGCATGCGTCAAATCCAAAGTCACAGTTGCCCACGTTACCCGCCCATTTTAAAAATATATACAACTACCAGAAAAATTGTTTTCCTAATCTATCCACACATAACCATTGCAAAGCACAACATCCCAATGTTAGAACTTCCTTAGCCTTCTTCGCCTAACCTGGACACATGTGACCTCATAGCTAAGCTGGAATTTTGTACCTACATATGTCTTTTAAGTCTTGCATACGAAATAATATGAGTGATATAATATGACTATAGAAGATCGGTCGGTCTATATTTTAACTTTTTATAAGCAAGTACGCAATGTTATCCTGTTGTGACATGACATTTTCTTTTTTGATCATCACTCATGCAAAGATTTTACAAATGCGATTTAAGATGCATTTCATTACTTTAAGCCATTGAAATTGCTCAAGAGAAGTTGGGACAAATTTCAGAATATAATAACTTAAAAAAAAAAATCAGAATAAATCGTAGAAAAGAATCTTGTGCAAAACATTTTACAAAATATTGTAAATAAATAAAATATTGAGAAAGAAAATGAAACGATAAAGGAGAAAAACCGCAGGCAGCATATGCGCCTCTCCAGATTACCTCGAAACCACCAACAGAAGTAACAACAACAACAAGAACAAGAGTGACAAACAACAACACGTTTCACAGACAGACAGTCAGAAAGAGAGGACGATGATAGCTAAGACTTAGAGAAGATGGCAGGCAAGGAGACACTGATGGGAATGATTACAATTGTGTAAAAAAAGGAACAGGATACTAGCGACTTTTACTCTCCTCCTTGTTGCCTTTTCTCTTCACTGAGCAAACGACACTGAAGGAATCAAAAGAAATTGTAGTAAAATAGATAAAAGTAAAAAGAAAAGTGTCATATAAAAAGTGTTAAAAAAATGACTTGCATTTTGCTGAACGATGCAACCATAAAAAAAAGAGATTCAGTCACATTAAAAATGTAAGAAAATCAGGGAAGTGGTAGTGGAGGAGGAGGCATATGCAATAAAGTGTAATCATAAAAAAAAACAAAATCCCAAGAACAAAGTAAATAAATATCCTGTTGCGTCGTTGGCATCACAGTTTGGTTCTTTGAAGTGACACATCAGCTGTAACAGGATTCTAGTATTAAAACCTTCATTCAAATTTGAGGAATATTGGGATTCGGAATGATTTCTATAGAAGTTTATTAATTTTCTGATCAGGTTGGTTAGTTGATCATTGCGTCTCCTAAAAATTTATTCACACACAGAATTGGAGAAACAATTTAAAAGACAACGTCATCCTAAAGGTATGTTATGCTTTTTAAAATGTATTACGACTTACTTACTATGCCACAGACAAACATTAGTTATGACATACATACATATGTATAGTATACGTAAATGCATTTGTATGATTGGAATAGTTAGTGCCTACTGAGAAGATCTTGCGAAGTGCAATCACCACAATATTCAACCCGTTTACAGTAAGCAACCAAATAAACAAACAAACAAATACGTAGATACAAAAAAGTAACCAAACCAATTGCTCTTCTAATCTATTTATTCTCCTCTTTATGTTCCTTTATCAGCGATGTTGCTTATTAAAATGAAATTTATTGCTTGTTTGCAATTACAACAAAAGCAGCAAGGAATTGAAAAAGAAAAACAAACAAAATAAACCAATCAAAAAAGATTTTCACAACATTTTATATACAAAGCGAAATAAGAAAAGATAAAAATGAACTGCTGTTCTTGCTGCTGAAACAAAGCAGATGACGCAACAAAAGCAAGCAGGGGTTGAAACTAATCATCATTTCGTTTGCATAATTATGGTAATGTTAATGATGATAATGATGATGATGATGACAATAAAGATAGATAGACAGACGGACGGAAGTGTTTGTTGTTGTGGATAATTCCAAAGGTGCTCCCAAAAGTATGCAATACCTTTTTTGTTTTGTATATAATTTCTTTTATATTTTAGAATAAATTGCACCAATTAAAATTTGATTTGCCGCTGCTTTGTGCCATTAAAAATTATGTTGTATATCTTATTTTTTGGTCAAACATTCATATTTTGCCAATTAAAAGTTCAGGGGCCTCGTCTTGCCTCGTCTACAAATTTGTTTCAAAAAACAAATTTCAGGGAAATTTGTTATAACAAAACCACCAATGAAACTATCCGCGATACTCCCTATAAAATGTTAATCACCGTTGGCCTGAATGGAACATGTTCAGTAAGTATAGAAAAAAAAAAAACTCTGTTTAGACTCAAGGACCGTTTTACTTCATTTATAAATGTTTGCAAATTTATGTATTTATTTTTTAAAAACTTTTTCTTTCTTAATATTATGTCCTTTGCCTTTAAACTGACTTCGAGATTATGGAAATACATTATTTCGAGAAATACATAGAACACATAAGATATCCAGCGTGTTGGATTAACTCAAAACAGGAAAACCATTTCTATATGAAAATGTAAATTTAATAAATGCGATTATTAGTTTATTCAATACACATGCTAGGCAAATCATTGGCAAACATCAATGAAGGTCCTCAAGCACGCACCAGATGTTGCCAATTTACAAAACAGTTTGCAACCATTTGGCACCACAAAGAAAAGAATGAAAAACCTTAAAACCCTTATTGACCAAACTAAGAAATACGCTGTACCCTCTGTCAAATAGAACTAACATCTGTAAAGAACTTGAATGGCAACATACAGAAATCCTCTTAAAAGTTATTAAACGAACTGAAACAAGAAAAAAGTTCGATTTGTATTTTTAAGTTTATTAGAAATAAATTGATTCTTTGGGTACTATACAATTCCAAATATACTGTACATTATGTGTGAAGGTATGAAATTTTTCACAATACAATGCAAAACATAGAAACAACGTTATCTTCGACTATGCCGAAGATGTAATACTCTTCACGGGATTTGTATGCGAGGTACCCTTCTTAGTAGTCCGATTCGACTGGTTCCAACAAATGTACTGTGCCTATCTTGGAAACTGATAGTGTCCAAGTTTCAGTTCGATAGGACAAAAAACAAAAAAGTTTTTCTAATCAGAACATGAATTTAAATGGGTGGTTTATGTGGAAGGTACCCCCAACTAGTGGGCCGATTCGGCTGGTTCCAACAAATGCACTGCGTATGGTAAAAAGAAAGGTTCGTGGACTAGTTTGCATACATACAGACGGACAGACAAACATAGCTTAATCAATTCGTCTAATCGAGCTGATCAAAAATACATAGATAAATATACTTTGTGTTTTTTGTTTTTGTCTTCTTCTGCCTGTTACAAACTTCATGACAAACTTATAATACCGTCCCGTGAAAAGTATCAAAAACATGTCTAAAAGAACCAAGCGTGCTCAGAAACATAAAGAATGACACAACGAACGAAAACAGGAAATGCGAAAGAAATCAAAATGCCAAAAAATATACAACAGAAAACTTTCTTCATATTGCCTCAAAATTTGCTACGCAAACACACAAAAAAAAAAAAAAAAAACAAATTGAAATAAGAAAACTAAGGAACTCAAGTCAAAACTCTAACTACGAACCCACCGAAATTTATATACACTTCATACAGCCGATATTCATAGCTTTCTTTGAATATAATAAGTACATATATACATGTTCCCTCACCGATCTAATTTTACTATCCCCTGCAATAGTTTGGAGGATTTTAACATCTCATCTATATAGAGACTACAACGAATACTGAGCTTTACTGATCATGCTCATATTCATATTACCATACAAACATCAACCAGAAATAAAGATGCATTGCACATAAATGTGTGTGTGTGCAATAAAAGAAAAAATATAGAAACTTGAGGAGACGAAAACAAAAGCGACATGGACATTGAAGTAGACGAGAATGAGAATGAGAACGAGAACGAGAACGACAATGACTCAAGACCAATTCATGTTCCGACATTTGTTGAGTGCATGAGATACGTCCAACCAGCAATTGGTGTAGACTTAGCACTCTGTGCTTGTACATACATACATACATACATAGACATGTAGTGTATCAAAAAACGAGAGTAGTTACTTGTTCGTCTAAAAATAGTACAATATACAATTGTACGCGTACATACATACATATAAGATATACTATAAAGGATACAGAAACTGGGCAAACAGCCAAAATGCTGGAATTGAGTAGGTAAGACTACGCAAGTAGCGAAAAGTTTTGTGATTGCTTGGCGACAGTTTAAGTTCTTCGCATTGCAAATAGCATATTCAATGGCAATTTTGAAGATGCAATTGTCTGGTATAGTCTGGTCTGGCCTAGCCTGGTGTGGACTGATTCGATCACCTCACTCCTACCACATAATAAGCATAATCGCCATCATCATCATCATCATCATTAGCTTAGTATTGCTCGTCGTCAGTCAATCAGAGGCCGAATAAATGGTTTGGATTACTTGAGGATATGAAATTACATATGTACATATGTACATACATACATACGAAGAGTGTTTGGCAATCTAACCAAAAATGGCTTAAGTTAAGTGTCGTTCGTCCTTCTTTCTATTCCTTGGCACATCAGTGTAGTGTTTTTTCATTTTTTCTAAAAATATTACAATAATTATTGACTGACTTTTGGTTCATATGTAATGATATTAAAGAAAAGAATTGATCCGATGAGGGGATCATAAATGTTCTAGATATACTTACATTGATGACGTTCTTTGGTAATTTTATCAGCTGTAAAACTGTTTTCATGCTCATCTCATAACCACCACATAGTTTTCATCATTATCATCATCATCGTCATCGTCATCATCATCATCATCATCAGCATCAGCATCATCACAAATCACAATGATGTCACAATACTGAACTGAATGAACGCTCGCTGTTCAATGTTGCTTCTGTTATATTCTGGTCGTGATTATTTCAATTGGCAAATCTGCTCAATAGTGGATAAAATACCGACAGAATGACAGACACACGCATATTATTTTCTGTACTTAAAACAGAACAAAACAAAATAACAAACGAAATCCGAAAGTGCCCAAATAAATGAACACTTTTTACTGTATACATCATCATCATCATCATCACCATATAGATAATGAAATGAACCGAGCTCATATGATCTGTGATGATCTGCGCTGATTTGTGCTGATCTGTTTTGAACAGAGCTGAACTGAGCTGAGTAGTGCTGAACTGTCGAGTCCAGTACAACGACAAAAAACAAAGAACAAAATGTAATAAAAGAAAAAAACAAGGAAAAATAAAATAAGCACGAAACAAAATCACATTTTCAAAAAATACATATTTCAGTGCAGGGGCGACATTCGCTACGGCAACGAAAAGCGCCCAAGCCAAAGTCATAAAAATAGAAATTGCATTGAGCGAAGCTAAACTAAACGAAACTAAACTAAAATCTACTAAAAACAAAAAAAAAACGCATATCCACATCAATACAAAATAGAAAATATACTAAAGCAACAAAACATACCATTTAAAAATCCCTAAAAGGTCGCTGACGGAACAACACGGATAGCACACGGATAGCGTACACGATACTGATCTGTGAGACAGTGTTGAATGTGACATGCCATAAGCACAAGCCTTTAATAAACCGAATCTACTAGTACGTAACGGAAAGCGTCAGAAGAAAGCGTAAGCGAGAACAAAGTGAAAGTGCTAGTGACGGCAACACCAACAAAGAAAAAGATACAAGAGAGAGCAACAATTTAAGACCATCGTAGAGTGGTTTGGTCTCGTCTCGTCTCGTCTCGTCTCGTCAGATCTGATCTGGTCCAGTTTGGTGACGTGAGGTTGAAAAAACAAAGTATTTCACAAGTGTTTATTTTGTATAGTTGACAACATAAGTAAAAAAAGAAAGCCAGAAGAAAATGGCGAAATTTGTGACTTACATTTTCATTGCGACTTCACTAATTCTCTGGTATTTCTTGATCTTTGGTATTGGTGGTCATCACGGCATACATCAGGTGGATGCAGCCTCAAATAAGCGCGAGAGCAGCAGTAGCAGCAGAAGCCACAGTTCCAGTGACAGTAGTGACATGCTGGACGGCCGTGGTTATGCCATACATCATGGTGGAAGTCATCACATTCGTCGTAAGTATCTACAAGTAATGAATGAAATCAATGAAATCAGTTTACTCGTACTCTACATCTATAGGCAATATTAATCATTGTTGGCGTCGCTATGATGGCTATAATCTTCAAAATACAGTCATCAATAAAAAAGAACAAATGAAGAAACCCTATGGCATACTTTGTAATTTTAAGTGTACTTGGTTTTTTACGATAAAGTAAGTCATTGTCATTGCAGATAAGGCAATTCAAAAATTCTTCATTCACATCTTATCTCTCTCCCTCTCTTTTATTTTAGCTTTCCCATGTGTGAATTTATCTACGACTATAAGTTATCCTGTTACTTATTTACATCACTGCCCGATTGTACAAATGTCAAGTGCACGCTTTTAAATTATTTTAATTAGCATTTCTTCTTACTTTAACTCTAATAATTTAAGTTAATTTTATACAATTCATTTTTTTTTTTTTTTTTTTTTTAACTAACTATATATACATATTTCTATAATACTATATTATGAAATTTTACATGCAAAAAAATACATTGTAAAAACCTTGATCTTATTCTTGTTGATCTTTTTGTTTTTGGATGCATTGCATAATATCGGGTCCATCGTATTTTGATTTAAATCAACTTAATAAAATTCGACTGTCACTCTTCGAAACGACTGAATCGATTTTGATAACATTTTGTGTGTGTGCGTGTGTGTGTGTGTGTTAATATAATTTTTTGATATCCGCCTTGAGTCTTGTGACAGCTTTGTCAGACAAAAATTTGGCCTCTCTTTCACCTTTGACTTGACGCAGCAACAGAGAATGGATTGTATAGGAAACACGAAACATCTCAGGATATAATGGCCTTATGGGCATTGTTCGGAGGCATTTTTCCGATGACTATTAACAACAATTTATATACTTATATCAAAATTGATTTTATTTCAAGATCCTTTAATAAACCTACGACGAGTCTACCTACCGATTTTAATAAACAAATGAAAAATAATACATACAACTTTTAATGACGTCTAAATTTTTTTTTTTTTAATAGTCATTTCGTGTAACAAATCTACACACATCTAATGCCAAAAATATATGCATAGATACCAGTTGTTAACATCGCGATAGCTATAGTTTTTCATATTGTGTAAATGAAGAAAAAATTGCAAACAAATGGTTGAACATTTTTCAAAATGCTAAACTACCTTCAACAGACACTTCATAATAGAAACCACCACCACCACATCCGGAAAAAATAGTCTCCAAAAATGACAACGAAAAATCAACAACATAGTCCATACACATAATACAGATTTTTCTGGATCTATAGATACTTGTTTAACTGTGTAAATGTTTCTGAAACAGGGAAACTTTAGTAAATTTTCCTTTTTCATTTCTCTCTTCTGTTCTTTTTTAAACACTCTACTCGTATATACTAGATATGGTGGGGTCGGGTCATAACCTTTTGGTTCATCAAAAATGGAAAAATACAATATTATTTTCAAACATCATACAAACTACACAATACAACACACTGTGCAACGACAACGGAACTGAATACGTTTTGCGGATATGGCAGCAGCAGCATCGGGAACGGATAAGCGAGGCAGCAGTGCGTCGTTTTGGTTACTTTCAGTCAAGTTAAGTAACTGAAGTTTTAAATCGGGTGAGCGAGCGGGTATAAATAAAAGTGGCGAGCTAGCGCATAAATGCGAGCACATACGTGTAGGGATGGTCGTCCCAACAGGGAGCAGAATGCGACGACATTACACTTCACTTTAGGTATTGTGTTTGAGTAAAACGTTTCCCTTCTCGCATTTCGGTTAGGTGCGCCGCCTATGGAAAGTCTCGAGACGAGTCGAGTACAAATACCGCAAATAAATCGTTTAACATTTATAAGCCAAACGAGGAAAGTTTCGTCAGAAAGCATTTATCCGAAAAGCCGAAGAACAAAAAGTGGATTGAGAGACTTTGAATTAGACTGAATTGGTTTTGGGCTGATGAGATTGAGTTTAGCATGAATATGGATATGGTTGTGTATGGAGTCTGGGCCATCTGGCATGCGGCATGGATTTAAGGTACTGTGTTACTGAGCTTTGCTAGACGACAACGCTGATGTTTTTAAATGGTTCTAAAAATAAGATAAATCGTTGTTGTTATTAAAATGGGCGAACGGAACAGGTGTGCGGAAAAAATTGGGTAAATGAGGTGTATGGCATCGTCGTTTGATCATCCCACACATCACCCAATATGTTGTTGCTGTTGTATACGAGTAGCTGTGTCTTTTACTGAGAGTTTCTGCTTCTACTTACCATGTTTTCACTCAATAAACTTGTATCGCAGATTCACACCTGAGACCCAGGTGTCGGTTGGCTGGATGTCTACCTGTATGTCTGTCTGTCTGTCTATTTGTCCATTCGTCCGTCTGCTACTTGGCTTGTTCTTTCGCATGTGCGTTGCGGCAACAAAAATTGGAAGGTTTAACAGGAAAATAAGTTATCAACCATATATTAGTGGCAAATGAAGTTATTTATTTTTGGCAAAATGCCTAAAAAAGAGGTATGGAATTAGAATTGGAGAAGTTCCATTCAAAATTCAGTAAAACAATAATAACAATAGTTTTCAGTTTGTGACTTTAAGGTCGCATTTAAATTAAGGAAAAAAAAAGAAACTTCCACCCATACACATTTTCAGTTTAATATGAGACTTGAAAGTTCCCAAAGCTGCTTTTAATGCTACGAGTGTCCACTGATACTCATAAAACAATATTTCAGTACAATTCTCTGATTATGTCGTAATATCGTAGACGCTCCTTATTAATATGATTTTTAAGTGAATTTCGTATGTAGACATTCTCTTCCAGTAAGCAGAGAACTCTAATTTTGAGCAGCAGTTCGTAGTTTGAAAACTGGGAGGAAATCATGCATAAGCATAGTTTCGTTTATTTTCATAATCGCAAAGAATAATTTTGATATTAATTAATATAGTTATATGTATGTATCATATAATTTACTTTAGTATTATCATTGATAAATGAAAAGTTTTACATTTCATTGAGTTATAAATTTAAAACACACATTCAAAATCATATTTCCAATTTTCAATGACATTTTTACTGTCATTGCACCTACCCACATATCATGGTATATTGTACATACAAATTCTGAATTATACTACATGTAGATACTCTTAATAAATACAGTATAGATGTTGATGTATAGATGTTGTAGCAGAAGAACACTTACGCTTTCAAGAGCCATTATACATGCAATAAATAGATGATCTTCCTCTCGTTTCACATCGTTTATTGTTTTAAACGAATGACCAAACAAACAAACAAACAATAAACAAATAAAACTTAAAAAATTAGTTGGGGTCAATTTTTTTTAAACGAATCGCAATCATCAGCGTTGGTTAGTGTTGATGATGCTGATGCTGATGCTGATGCTAATGGTGATGGTGACGATGATAATAATGATGCTGATGCTGTTGGTGAAATGAAATGACATTGATCGTTGAATGCCAACAGAAGAATATTGTGGTATTTTGGACCGAGTAGAAGATCAGTCAGTCAGTTAGTCAGTTGATTAAGTCAATCAGTCAATCAGTTAGTCAAGTAATATGTGATTTGTGTGAATGTGAAAATGAATGAATGAGTGAATGATGCGAAATACAGGTTGAATATGTATGTTTTTGGACCATAAATGGGTCGTGGTCGTTGCTCATGATCGTTGAATGTGTAAATTATGCATTTTGTCGTACGCAACCTGAACAAGGTTCATCACTTCTATTTACTTGAAATATTTTACGTGTAGAATTTTAAACAACCCCGAGCGGTTCAACTAGTTTTTAAGCACGATAGCAATCACATACACGCACAGGTTCTAATAGATAACGGTGATGGTCGAGTCGGGTCTTTAGTATATTTGTTTGATTGGCAAATTACGGCAATTTTTGATATTAGATTATTTCGGGCTTTAAATTAATTGCGCATTAGAATAACTCACATAATGCGTAGGGGATGCCACATATGTAAATATGTGTAAGTATATACTACATGCATATAATATACGAGTATTGTATAAAAAACACCGTGAGTTAAGTTAGTATAGGTACACGTATGCAATATTTTGGAAGCATGTAATACAATAAATTCCATTGGATCAAAATGGAAACAAAGAATATTAACGAGTATGTTTATATAATATTACTAGCTACGATCGTCCACAGTAATCCGTTGTAATAAGTTCAATCTTTCATTTAATTGTATTCATAATTGAAAAGAATAATAGTCCATAAATGTTTTAAAAATAGCGCACAGAGAAGAATCAAATTGTAACAACATAGAATAGTATTATTTGTATCATTATGAGAGTTTGTGGTTGACAGAGTGACTAAGTGACTGACTGACTGGATGACTGGATGACTGATAGACAGACACAAAATGAGCCTCAACACTTTTCAACACAACTGAACACAACACAAAGGTGTCAACAAATTTTATAAAAGCAAAGCTAAGAAAAACAACCACAGAGGTTAGAGAAAAAGGAGTGGACACAGGATGCGTGATATCGCCTCTGGGCTCAATTGACTCAATGACCATATTGATAGGCAGCCTAACTGCCTAACTGCTTGATAGACGGACTGACTAACGAACTGACTGACTGGGCATGATTGGGTATGACTATGGTTAAGCTGAACTGGGCTGAGTTGACTTGGATTAAATTTGGGTTGACTGGACTTGGTTTATACGGCGGACAATTTGACTTGACTTACGTCGCATTAAGTTGCGTGTCGTGGCGTGGCGTGGCGTTGATTGAATGAATAACGTCGCAGTTTCTGATGACAACGACGACGTCGCATTTTGAGTGTTTGTATCTTTTGTAATCACATTAAAGCGCCCAAAAATGAGCTGAATCAACAATTTATCAATTGCAGGCAATTTAGCAAACCAACAACAACCTCCCGATCAAGTAACTTTCTTATACATGTATTACATATATATTGTATATACAATACAATATAATATAGAACAGTACAGTGCATATGTTGTATATCCATTTATAAATACAATATATTGTTGTGCATATGTATGTATGTTTTTATATAATTTTATTGTTGATTTATTTGTTGTTATTATTGAGGTTTTTGCGAGGCTTTTGCGAATCCAAACACAAATGTATCTTCTAAGATGAGACGAATTTTCCATGGTAAACGATACAAAGTATGGGTCGTTGGTTGGTTGATTGGGTTGGGTGTCGTTGGATTGTTTATCGCCCACACAAAAAGTCAAAAGCGCATTACATTTTCAAAATTCATCGCAAACGGTTGTCGCGAACGACAAAACAAAATCAACCAAAACAAAGCGTAGACACATTTTGTAAATCGCACATAATTTACACGCAATATAATTACGTACATATATGTACATTCATATAAACTTATCAATATTGCTCGATTTGTTATAATTATTTTAAATTACTCGATTCTCAATTTTCGCTCTCACAGTTGAGCTGTTCGCTCTGATATTATTCGTACGTACTATACTCATTCGTTTATGATCCGATCGATCAACTGTACTGTTCTGTATCCAAAATGTTTAAATTTGACATTTTCAATGGTTTAATTTTTAATAAGGAATTATTATTTCCATCTTTGTTAAAACAATTTCAATGTTCCTATTGAAATGCCGTTAGAACTATAATAGTATTTGAGAACAATTAATTGGCAAACACTACTAAGGGTTTTAGTGTTTATTTATTATTTGTATGTTGGTTTTTTTTTTTTTTTTTTTTTTTATTTGTGTGTGACTTACAACAACTTCAGCAACAATCAACTGTCACCAGACACGTGTGTTTGTGTATACTTGGTATAAATAATGGCGAATTTTAACGAGAATGCTACAACAATGGAATCGACATCACCATTACCATCACCATCACCATCACCATTGCCAGAGCTAAAGCCAGAGCCAGCAACACCATTAATAACAGCAGCCAAAAGAAGATTAAAAATAAATTATCATAACAATTGTGGAAAAACGTTGACATTAATTATTTTGTTAATACTATGTTGCTTTTGTAATTACAATGAAGGTGGTATGTATGTATGTATGTATGGATGTATGTAACGAGCTGAGATTGTGAACTTTAAATAAGCCATAAGAGTATTAATAAGTGCATATAGTATAGTACACACATACTTACAACAAAAAAATATCTACATAATATAAATGAGTCAAAGGTTTCATTTACCCACATCATTACATCTCAGTTCAAAATATACAGGATTAGTTGAGTCCTTTACAGAGTCCAAGTATTATACTTATTGTATACTTGAAATTGATTCATAGTCCTTTTGCAAGTTAAATTGCATAATAGAAATTTACTTGAAAACCTTGTTGATAAGTCTAGAAAGGGGAACCTTTTCAACCGCCCAACACTGGCATTGCTGTCTAAAAGGTTTGTAGCTAATTACTTCGTGATCATGGCTCCCTTGATTCTTCATTCATAACTATTCTGATTGAGCAATTTGTTTTGAGTTAGTTGTAGTGTGCCTCATTTACTACGCATGCATGAACATAAATATGTATTAGTAAATAAGTAAGTACATAGTTAAATAAGTAGTAATATTATTTTTATCTTTGTGATTGTATTAATGTGACTAAAAACAAAAAACTCTTCGTTCTAATAACCCTCGCAACATGCAAACAACTGATGACAACTACAACGATGACGATGACGATGACAATGACAATGATGATGATGATCATTTATAGCTTGGAGTTCACAATGTTGGAAGAAACATAACTCTGGTTCAATACAAACGCCAGATGGTGAATTTAAACGACCATTCGGAATACTCTGCACATATCGTTGTTTTCTATGGTTTCCACCAATGTAAGTATCTATTTTTTCTCATCTCTCACACATCGTTATGCATTAAAGAAATATTAGAGCACGTCTCTTATTATTGGATATATTTTTATAAAATGATTACCCTACGAAAACTATTCTACTTTATTATGTCTTTCAGTTATCCTTATTGCGAATTCATATTTGATTTAAGGCTATCGAGGCACTTCACAACACTTCAAGATTGCTACGAGATTCGTTGCAATGAGACATTTGCGTTCTTCGATTAAATTCAATTTAAGTTAATTTTAATGATTTATTTCAACTTTTTTTTTTTTTTTATATTTATAATGTTTCTTTTTAATGATGAAAGTGTATAACAAGTTCAAATTTTAAAATTGTGTTAAGATATTATTCCTCTTTAACCACTGACAAAGTTAAGGTATAAATGAACAAAAGTCAAAGAAAATACAAAACATTATATAAAATCAAATTAAAGAACTACACTATAAGGTAAAATTGAACAACCGACGGTGGTTTTCATAATTACATATCAGAGTCTAAGAAAAGGTAGTGAAGTGAGAATGTTTACAACAAACTTGATGGTTACTTAAAATAAAGAAAAAATTATACGAAATTTGTATAAATAGAGAAGCCAAAAACTACAGTTTACACGAAGTAGTACATAGTTAACTTGTCTAAATCACAGAGTGTTTTTTCAAACTCACCTGACAATACGACAAGTTCAACCATTTCAAGATATTGTGCAAAATATATTATGTTTATGAGTGGCACGCCACAGCCGAGACCATATGAAAAGCATCTTTTTCTAATGTTCTGCTGTTCGAAATCATTAAACCATACCTAACACACCTGCAGACTGACAAGACAGCTACACAAATGAACTGAACGACGGCCAGACGGTGTGAGACAATTGCAGATGAAATAAAGAGAACAATCCATATCCTAAGTATGTAGTTCTGATAGAGTGAGCAGTCTGTCTGTACGAGTATGTTTGTAAAGCAAACTCGAAAACAACTGGAGACTGGAAACAATTGATCAAACAATTAGATTGGCAAAGTTAAATTTTTGCTTTTATCTATTTGTTGTTTTGTTCTGTTATCAAACACTTGACACAGAAATCACTTGGCGACCTTTTGTTTACACATGCCCCTAGAATAATTCTGTGTGACAAACTACAATATACAAGATGATGTCCACAGCAAGCAAAGGCATTCAACTAGAAACAAAACAGACATTCCAACCAGCCAACTGACCAAAGGTGGAAACAAACTACCAGGATTTGATCGGAAGACAAAAAAGTGTAAACAGACTTTTTATAATGCTTTACATATATAAATAATAATCTCCCTTTCATCGCGAGAAATTCCAAAAGTTTGCTCTACGTTCTACTATTGCATTGAGGAAGATATCGAAGAATATATTTTACTAACTACAAGTAATTACAAAGTCGAAGAAATCGGTTTTAATTATATTGTAATAGAAATCTTCGATTTCTCAAAGGTCTTAAAATCTCTGAGACTCATACCTCAGAGAGAAAGTTTTGACGGTATTCCATCCATTTATACCATATGAGTAAACCACAATAACTAACACAAGTTATATAGTAAAGGTGACTAAAACGAAATTATTTTTCTCTTTTGTCATCAACCTCCCTCCACCTGCTCCATCCACCACCCAGCAGTAGAGTTCAATTTTCTTAAAACTGCAATAAATGTTAAAATACAAGGTAATTTTATCTAAGCTTTTCTTCTTATGGGTTATTATAATTAGTTTACTCCTATGTCTACGGGCCCCTAAGGGGCTGGTCTATTTAAAATCATAATGCCAATAAATCATAAAAAACGAATAGTAGAGCAATTCTTTTTGAAATAAATATCAAAATGCAATTACGCATGGAATTTTTCATTTAGGTTTATATTTGTGGGTTTTTTTTGTTTTAGGTTTATTTATATATATATATATATATTTTGTTTTTTTTTTTTGTTTTTATAAACAAATACTTGGTATTTGTCACAGACGTTGCGCCCCTCAGCTTCCTTCCTTATACAAACAGAAATTGTAAAACTTATTTAACTTTTACGATGTCATTTTAAGAAAGTTTGAGATATTTTTTCATTATTTATTCGATTTGGCGAAGTTGTGCCACGTCAGCTTTTTTCGTATAAATAAAGCGATTTCTGAAGAAAACGCAGTTCTACTTCTACTTCTGTTCATTTCTATTCTGTTCAGTTCTGTTTACTTGAAACTTGAAACTTTCAGCGCAACGCAAAGCATAGCGGCACACTTCGATTCAACTAAGAATCTCTCTAGCTTCCTTGGTTTCTACGGTTAAACTCTGAGACATTAGTACGCGAAGTTATACAATTTCGCCTTTGTTTATTTTTCTTTTTCGCAAATTAAGACGAAAGTCGCTTTATAGTCCGTTTAACTGACTGACTGCCTGACTGACTGACTGGCTGCATAGGAAGGAATACAAGGGAAATTGATAGGATTATTTTTGCTACTTCTTTATTTAGCATTTATCTGCACTTATTGGGGGGTTTTTTTTTTTTTCTTGTTTTCTTTTTAATTCCAATATTTGGCTGACACAACATGAACATTTCATTTGTTCCTATAGTCCTTAGTATCCTTGTCTTTATTGGACCTATTACAGTAGAATCAAAATACACCCCACAGTTAAAGATCTGTCAACAATTTGAATCCAACGGTAAGCTGAGAAAATATTGAACTTATTAATACTCGTATTTCCTTTCAATTTACACAGAGCAGGGACGTTGCCAGAAATCTAGATTTATGTTTTTGTGGCACAACACATGTTCATTCCATTGTTCGCATCAAGGTGATCTAATGTAAGTAATCGATGAATGACAAGACAATTAATACATTCTATTAATTCTTATATTGTAAATTTTTACATAGCTTGATTTGCACTAGGACTTTCAGAATTCACAATGATGAATACAAATGCGCTGATATCCAATGTGTGAAATTAGAAGCAGGTGAAAAAAAAACTCAAACATTATATTTTAAGTGTTAGTCCGATCAACTTAAATAATTTTCAAATAAAGATAGCTTAAAATGGAAATCAAAAATATTATCTAAAATTGCAATTATCAAATAAACGACCATTAATCCCCACAGGAGATAATTCAACCAGCACTAGTGAACCGTTGCCCTCTACTACTACTGAAAGTACTACAGTATCAAACATCCAATCTAGTAGTACGCCATGGTCTACTGAAAGGACTACAGTATCAAGCAAGCCATCTACCAGTACCCCATCGTCTACTGAAAGTACTACAGTATCAAACATCCCATCTAATAGTACGTCATGGTCTACTGAAAGGACTGCAGTATCAACCAAGCCATCTACCAGTACCCCATCGTCAACTGGAAGTACTACAGTATTAATCAGGCCATCTAGTAGTACGCCATCGTCATCACTACCTATAAGCACAAGGAGGCCTGGACCACCTATAAGCACAAGGAAACCTTGACCACATATAAATACAAGGAGACATGGATAACCCAAATAAAATAGATCCATGAACGAAATACGAACTCCTCTTGAAACAGGCATCCATTATTATAAGTATAAAACGATTGACGCATCTACTTATCACAGTATATAACTTTTATTTGTACCTACATATGTATATGCACACATAAAATATCTAACGTAAAGAAAACAAGTGATTTAGGCATGTGAATTGTTTCTTAATTACCACTTATTTTTGGAAATTTAACATAGTGTTTAAGCAAAATGAAAACTCGTTTCTTAAACATATTTAATCCACGGACAATCCTTGCGAAGCATTGCGAATTGTAATCAAGGAGTTGTGCTCTTTCATCGCATAATGTGTAAGGGATATGAAGCAAAAAATTTGTTATCATAAGTATAACAAATAAGTTTTCGAAGTCTCCTCCTTGAGGATATCAGCAACTTGCACACAACACGTTCCTATTCATCATTGGCTAGACCATTGAGTTGCAGAGCAGTATAAGTTGCTTATGCAACAATGACCCATTTTTTTTTCTCTATTTTTAAGACTGTAGGACATGTCAGTTGCAATGAATTTGGTGTGTTCCTTTCTTTTCTATTGTTGGTTTTTCCCAAACAAAACCGAAAATCGCTAAAATCCAAAGGAGTTTAGAGTGAGAAAGAAAATTTTTTTGCAACTTATTTTCAAAGCAAGCATGATTTGCTTTGTATGAAGAACTATGTACTTATTACGTATGATGCTTTTAGTCGCCCAAACCTATATCCCCATAGCCATAGTCGTTGTTATTATTGCTCCTGCTCATGATTGCATTTTGAGCAAATGCAATGTAACGCAAAGGAGAGAGGACGACGTCGACGACGACCACGATTCCTATGTGTCTCGGTAAAGTTTGCAAAGTTAATGAATTAACATGCCACGCCCATCAAACTCATGTGGCGCGCTTTTTCTTAATGTGTATGTCTGGTAGTATATGTATCTATACAAAAACATACAATACATTCATGTTTGGTATAGTACAAATGTATATGTATATTTTTTTTTTTTTTGTAATTCAAATTTCCAAAAAGTTACACGACAGAGTAAAAGGGTGGAAGTTATTGGAATCCAACAAGCCCCGGCCCTGTCCTGGCATGGCCGGGCCCTTTGAAAAGTGCAAGGAGGAGGAAAGAAGAGGCAAGAGAAAGTTAGTAAGCTGCACTTGACATAATTTTTTTTCGGTTTAAAAGGCTTTATGGATGATGGGCTTTACAGTACTTTGTATACCTGCTTAACTTCAAACTTTGTCTATGGCATTGGATTCGTTCGCTCGTTATTGAATAAGTTTCATGGAATCACCACCCAAAATAGCAGTAGCAGTAGTAGAATTCAAAAAATAGTAGGGCCGCCACCAAGAGATGAAAAGACATTTTTGTTGTGGTTTTTCATACTATTGTAGTATCGTTGGTTGTCGGATGATGATGATGATGACGATGATGATGATAATAATGTAACGCCATAAATTGTAATTTAAAATTTCTTTATATCTTTGTGTGTGTGTGTGTGTGTGGGTTGTCATATGTATGTTTCATGATCATATCAGTGGTTTATGTGCAATTTTCATTAAAGCGAATGAATGTGACACAACTACTCACAATAACACCCATGACAATAATGACAACAAATGAAATAAACCATTCATTCATTCAGTTCTGGGCTCATTCAGAACTCTCGACATGGTTAGATATTAAGAAAAATATTAGTAGTGATGCGATTTCAGAAGCAAAAAACTAAGCAAGCACCTGGGTGGTTTGGTCTGTGATCAAAGTAGCGTAGAAAAATATAAAGACCCAGAGAAATATATAGTAGTGATAACGCAACCACCTCCACAAGCTATTCTATTGTTTTTTTTGTTTTTTTTTTTTTTTTTTTTGTTGCTTTTCGACTGATTCAGAGAAAAGTCTCCCTTAAGTGACCCTCCTGCTTGGCACTCAATCAATCATACGAACATACATACATATTTTTTTTTTGCGTTCGTTGCATTGTAAGCTTCGCGTCGTAATGAAATAATAAAATAAAAAATAAAGATAAATGAACGCAAAAAATACACCATTCGATGAATTTAGCGTACACAAAACAAAAAAACAAAAAAAAAATCAAAAACAAAAACACAGTTTAGTAGGTGTGACATTTGTGTATAGAAATCTAAAATCAGAAAAATTGTCAGATCCACAGAGCAACTTGAGCTTATATGATCGCGACAACAATTTTGGGAAAAAAAAAACAAAATCAGGATTTAGTTTAGCATTTTATCAAAGATAGATAGATATCAATTTGAAATGTGCAAATACATTGGACTTCTTTGGCTCAGTGTCATGGTAGTTGTCATAAGTAGCCGCTGTGCCGGCTTTGGACAATTCCATATGAAACACTATCATCATCATCAATACAGACACTCTGAGGCGGATTCATCAGAAGATGACAATACTGTATTACGTAAGTATACGAAATTGGGAGAAACTCCACAAATCATCATCTTCTATATAAGAGAGTGTTTTTTGTTTTGTATTCCAGGAACTTATCGTCGTTGTATGTGGGAACAATCAAAATTTCTGCCACGCCGCCTTGTCCTGCTAAGTATTTGCTCAAATCTGTTTTGTGAAAATAATCAGATAATGCCGCGATCCAGGTCTATTTTCATAGTGGAAAAAATGTCTAGACCGAATGAGTAGTGTAGATTTGTGTTTAATATTATATAATATTGCATGCATATTGCATAGTAATACGTAGCTCATAATTTATTTCGATTGCACTAATCTGTTTGTTTTACTTTCATTTCTATTTCTTTTGTGTTTCTGTTTTTTAATATATGTCTTCGTTCAAATTTCGTTTGAAAGCTGTCTGGATATCTTGCCTGATCAGTGCGAACAAGGTGACGAGGAGGAGTTAATGTACAAGCCATTCCCCGACTGCTGTCCGGTCTATTGTAATCTGAAACGTCGCATGCAGCGTTTGCGTACCATGCACTTCCGGCATCGGATGCTACTCAACGCACAGCAACAGCAGCAACAACAGGCTGCCGCCAGTGGTAGCAGCACTAATGTCCTGCTGAGCGAATTTGGCTTTAACAATTTTTAGATATAGATTTTGCTAAATGGAAATTCTCAAAATGTTGTGTTTGTCGTCAATTGTCGAGGCAGCATTCCCCACCATCACGTTTCTAGGTTATAACATTTAAATTGTTTAATCATCATATTAAAGTAACAAAAGATTTATGTATATAAAAATGAAAATTTCATATGATATCACGAAGCGATTGCGATATGCACGATATTTCAATTGTGTACAATAAAGTTTCTGCTAATATCATGTTACGGTTAAATTGCAAGTCTCGGAATACGATAACCATTGCTATAATCATTTGCAACAATTTGGAACAATCTCTATAGAATATCCAATTTTTAATTGACGATGGCCAAGGTTATGTTCAAAAAATAATGCATTAGAAATCAAATATGAATTTTTATTGCATTTGATTGATCTAAATTTTATAGGTCAATATATGAATTTACATGAATTCATTACAACTGAACAACAAAACAATAAAAAAAAAACAAAAAGTGGTCTACATTTTATTGTTTATGCATATAAATCAATTATTTATTTGCTCATGTCGTTGCATTTACAAAATATAATTGCAATTGAGCAAATGTTAAACAATTAAATATGATTCACAATGTAAATGGTAAAATAAAATATTACAATACATACCATACAATACAACATACACAACACAACACAACAGAACACAATATTTTCTTTATACGATCAGTTCTTGCTTTGTAAATTCGTACGAGTTACAAAAATGTCAAAATATGCAGATATTCATTTATGCAATCAATCAATCAGTCAGTCAGTCAGTCAGTCAGTTCATTCATTTATTTGTTTACTCGACTTGACATGTGCTAAAATAAAGCATTTGATTTGTTTACTGCGGGCCTCGAATAAATCATTTCTCGTACTTTTTACCTGTGACACACAAACAAATTTACCATGATCGTCTTAGTCAGACCTACCAAACTTTGTTACAGCGATTGTGAGATTATTTAAAAATTCATGACCAGCGCGACCATGGTGTGATGGTCTCCATCTACCATTTATATACGAGCAAGGAACAACAAAGAAGAACTCATCAATCCTTTCTAGCAACAAAATGCGCCAATACATGTCTCTTTATTGTATAAACCACCATATGCACTAATTTCCAATCAGAAATAAATATTATGAAAGACAGCAGCAGCAGCACGAACCACTAAATATTTTCTTTTATCTAATGGCAGGACTATGTAGTATTGTGAATAAATCTATTGACTCACAGAGAAGTGGCTTTTTAGGAAATTGGATTTCGTCTCGTAAATAGGGTGACTGACTATTCTTAGTAAATTGCTAGTTATTTATTGATTTTTTTTTTCTATATGGAAATTTTTGTAAAGGGTTATACGATAGCCTCTCCCTCTCTCTCTCTTATGTCCAGCATTTGTAAGTAAATTATTTTGTGTAAGCGAAAATAAATAAATATTCATCTATATCCTTCCTACCTACTTAAATCATCTATAGAAAAATAGAATTAGGGAGTTGGAGGTATAAAAAAATAACAAAATAAATATTGTGAATACGACACCGACTAATCAAACTTGAATTAAAGCGTAATTAGAAATAAATATAAAATATGAGTAAAATGTTTTGTTTTAAGTTTAATTAAAAAAGTTATTTTGCTAAGTAAACTAGATTCGCTACACAAGTATTGCCTGCTGTGTCCTTGTCTTTCGTTCGTATGAATACAAATAAGATGGAATAAGCAAGGTCAAATGCGTATTGTTGAAACCTTTTTGGTTAATACATACAACTATAAAAATATTAGGGTCGTGAGGAATTCAAACAAGAGGTTAAATCAATAAAAAATCAACTAAAGTGTTTTCAAACTTCATTTGATGACAGGCAGTAGACAGCAACTACACAAAAACCGAGAATGATGGAACTGATAGAAAGTAATTGAATGACGAAGTGCAGAAAGTAGACACAATGTTATGCCAAGCGGCAGACAATACGTTAGCCTGGCTATCCAGAAATTCCCTTCTTTCTCATTCCTATGTTTTTCTTTATTCTTCGGGTGTATAAGTCCTACATGATTTCGTTTTTTCTTTCTATATTTATGCGCACTTGCTTCACTTTTTGCTAACTCTTGTACTACAGCGCCTGACCCACACACGCCAAACATTTTACTCTTCATCTCCGTCGCTGCCACATGTTCATTTGTTGTACTTTAAACCGCAAAGTAATATTGTCACTGATTTGAATTAATTTGTGACACACACATAAACAGACAAACAGAAACAAACATAAACAAACAGGGGCTGACGAACACATCAACTTACAGAATTAACACGAAGAAACAATAACAAACACGAAACGCGTCACATTTCTTTAACACATACAAACAGATGTACCACAAGTAAAGGACATGCACACTAGGCAACCACGTCCTAGCTAAGTTTAGTTTTGCTTGCTTCGACTTCTTTAGTAAATCAATCTTAGAAAAAGGTCAGTTAGAATGACATACATCATCGAGAATCAACTCATCATAATTATAAACATGATGCATGAATGAATACAATTAAATGTCACATTAAACAATTTGTGTCCATTATATTGTCTTGATGATACATATGTATGTATGTGATCCAGACCAGCTCCATTCGACCGACACTATATAATGATTTCATCTGAAAAATAAGAGTATGTGGTGTAACAGAAACCAATAACTTTAAGATATATTGTGTGTATGTGCAAATATTGATTGTTGCAACGATAATTCAAGTGAAATCTAAAGTTTTTGTTTTTGTTTCTCAATTATTACAAAAATTAATGTCATCATCATTATCATGTATGTACATATGTATGTACGATGATTGTATATAAATTGCCATGGTTGAAACAAAGTCAATTGTAGAACGAATAGCAATTTGTGGATTCATCATCACCATCAACGTTCAGTGTTGGTTATATTGAGACGCAAAATAACAAATTTCAGAACAAAAACAAATAAGAAATAAATAATTTAACACGCTGATCATATACATAGATATGTTCTATCTATATACACAACAAGATGTACGACGGACGCGAACAAGTATATACTCGTAGAATAAAATGAATATAAATAATAAGAATCAATTGATTTTATTGTAGAGATATAGAGAAACACTTCAGCGGTGACAAGCAACAAGTGATTATAAGAGAGGAAGAACCAAACAGTCATGCGATAAACCATGCTGACCTCAACTCAAAACAGATACAATTCGATGCGTTGCGATGAGATACGACGATTCAATCAATGCTCAACTTAACTCGAAGAGTTGAAAACACAAAAAACACAGCAAAAACTTTGGTCTTTAACAACTATGAATATCATCTCAACAACAATACTACAATAAATAAAATTATATATGTATGTTACTACATACTCGTACAACGACCATTGATGACTACGAAGCCCATCCCAAAGAGAGCAGCAATTAAAAACCAATAAACAATAAATAATTACATCAAATTGATAAAAGAAAATACACAATGAAAAATACCTAGAACTAAGAAAATCTTCGGGTGACCCGACTTTGGAATATCCTGCACTCTACCCACAACCCCCTCCCAACACCAATCGCAATCCTACTGATCCTACTGATGACTACGACGAATAAATCATATTCGGTTATGCCGGACAAATCGAAATGTGTTTATACTTTTTCCACCTAAAAATGTATGCAGAAGGGAAGGGCTAATTTTTGTTTTTAGTTTTGTTTTCTTTTCTTTTTTTTTTTTTTTTTTTGTTGTTTTTTTTATACAAAACATAATACGAGTATTAATGAAATATCTGCGATGAATCTGACAGAAGAGTACGATGCCTGTCTTGCTGTCAAACAGAGAGACACAGAGGAACGGATGGACAAGAAGATAGAGAAGAAGACTGAGATACTGAGTTACCGATTTGAAATCGGACACGAGTGTCAGTAAGTTCATGATGCGATGCGCCAGTCGGCAGTTTCGTTTCGAACACGATCGCGACTTGTCATAATGTCTCAACAACATCATCAGCACCATCAGCGTCCGTGTTGCAGCATAAATATATTGCAGCGCATCTTTTATAATATTTTTGTTGCATTTACCTTGTTTTTCATTGTCAGTGAGGCATACACAGGTCTGATTCCACCGGATCCGGGTAAACACAAAAAAAAAAAAACTAAAATTAAAAAAGATATTGTTAAGTTGTGTTTATTTCTTTACATAAACTATAATTAAATTAAAATTACTTACATAGCAAACCCTCAACTTTGTATATATCGCGGCGGAACTCTTGATTTGGGTGTGAATAATGGAATATCGCCATGTCAGCGCCTGACTTGCTATACAAATGGTTCCATACTTATCGAGGGGTGAGTATTCCTAATTTGTAATATAGAACTTATCGTACGTAGTTTGCTCTTAGAATCAAGTATTGTTCAAACTGACGATTCGATTGCGTCACCTATACAAGCCAATACTGTTTTAAATCAATTATCAATCAAAATTAAGTTGCATTATAGAAATTGTTAGGCCATTAGAGAAGAATTGAAGAATTATTGTAGGCAAAGTAAGTAATATTCTCATAGATAAATCCATAATATGGTATATGTGAGCATAACACAAGTGTTATTAAACATTATTCGTAATAAATAAATATTACAAAGAATGAAATAAAAACAAATATTATTTATTACAAGTGAGTAAAATGTAAACTGATATTTTCCTTTTTTTACATGTTGTTGTTGCTGCTGCTGTTTGTGTTGATGCCACCACATAACCTCATCCAACAAACAAACCAACGAAATCGGAATAGTTGCGGCAAATTGAACATCGAGGATTGCAATCGCGGTGAACGTATAAATCTCGGCAAACCGTTCCCCGAGTGCTGTAAACTCAGGTATAAATGTAAAAAATCTGATGGCACGCCCTACTACATTGAACGGGACGCCGCCAACGCGGAGGCAAACAAAACGGAAAATTCCGCGTAGTTGTAAACGTTAAGTTAGTCTAGGGTTGTTGATAAGAAAGAAAGAATGCTAAACAAAATATGAATGTATATACGCGGCGTTAGTAAATGTAATGGATAAAGTGTTGGCGTAAACTATGAAAACGAAATGAAACGTTTGAATAGTGTGAACAGAATGAGAATCGAGAATGTGCGGAAGTCACGCTTTAAGGTGATTAACTCTGAAAATCATACTGCATCAAGGCCAGAAGCATCAAGAAAATGAAATATTAAAGAAAAATTGGCGGTAGAAAAATACTTCAAACCCACACCAGATGACGTGGTGCACGGTTTGGAAAAAAGCAATTAACGATGCTTACTTTAGTTTATATTGGATAATTTTTTTTTTTTTTTTTTTTGTTTGTTTCTTTTATGTTATCTTATTTGCATATAGATGCAGTGTATGTATATAATGTATGTACACATTAATATAATCGCTTTTGTATTAATTTTTGTTTAATTCTTTCTTTTTTTTATTTGCTGTATCTTTTTATTTTCTTTTAATTAAGAGGAGAGAGATCACACAAAGCTTTCGTTACTTGATAACCCTACATCAAATATTTATCTTAATTGATTTACTTCTGTTTATAAATCGGGTGGTATCGATCATCATCACTAGTGGTAGATGTTTTTTCGTTCTGTGCAATAGTCAGCCAGCAAAACTTTTCATACCATTGAGGTTTGTAATTAAAAGAACAATGTACTGAGAAAGGTTTAATGATTGCGAAAGCAATGATTTCAGTTAATAAATAACTTACCCAAAAAACTAATTTCTATTATATTCTGTGTAATGAGAAGCAATCTCAATTCCAATCATATTTTATGAAGTGTTCTTCTATATGTGGTTGGCGCATATACGAAAGTAGTGATAGATATATGTAGGTAAACTGGTGAATTTGTAAATTGAACTGTTTGCTGAAACTGGCAATTTTTGAATATTATATGTATAAGAGGTTGCAGGAGCGTAATTATGTAATTTTTGTATTTGATTTTAAGGAAAAACTACAATCCAAAATAGTATGGTCATCCAGTGTTTAAAGCCGAAACGTTTTAGTTGTGATGTCCCGATTAGCTCTTTAGATATTGTAGACTTTCCATTTAGACGGTATATGGAGTTCGTTTCTTGAACATTTTTGGATGCTATGACGTGTGGATCGTAATCGGGATCAACAATCCATGGTATCTTCCCACTGACAACGCTGGATCTAATAAACAAGCCATGACCACCACCGCCGGGAATACTTTTGTTGGAAGACGGCAGATTGGTTAGTTCCATAATGCTCTAGTTGAAACCGCTTGTTTATACAAGCCTGCGTCTGTTAGTGAAACTATGCATATATAAAATTCAAAAATCTACTGGAATTCACAAAATTTTTTTTTTAATGAAAATTTTCTTACTTGAAAAACTAAATTTTTGTAAGTTTATTTTGACATTTTATGGAAATTTTAAATGGCTACTATGTTCTATCGACCATAGCATGTACTTCAAATTTAAAGAGATGGACATTCACCTCGAGAAATGTGACGCTCTCAATCTGATGGTATTGAAAGGTATCAGCAGTCTTCCATGAACTGTTTCCAATGAACAAAATTCAATTTATGATTGCGCTTACCTACTTAAAGCACTAGCAACGACAATGACTACAGCAAACCGTAGTAGAGATCGTAGCAATTGCGTAATGAGAATGACAATGAATACAAACAATTCGATGGCAAAGACGACAGTTAGAATGGCAAACAAGGAAAAATGATTTTTCGTTGCGTTGCTTTTGTTAAGGACGAAAAATATCCACAACCTCATAAAATCTAATTTATTATTTTATTAAATTCATTTAATGTGCGTTTCAAGTGTTTTTAATATTCGCTGTGTTGTTACTAATGGCAGCAAGATAAACAACATCTACCTAAGTTTATTATTATGCGAACAATATAATAGACGTCTTAAAAATGAGATTTCTAAAAAAAAAAAAAAACAAACAGCCCATTTTAAAGATACATGCACGTTATGAAGCCCAAATATTAAACATATCTTACTCACATAATGAACTTTCCTTTTAAATTGTTTAAATACAAGTTGAGTCTTTGATATCGCAATTCCAATTCCCAATCATCATTTCTCACCCACATACAAAACTTATTCTAAAATTGAATTTCGGTGGGTGTCTAATAATCGAACTTATGACGCTTTAGCTTTCCAAGTTTTTTAAAACGTAATATGTTAAGGAGAAAGAAGAAAAGTTGTTCACACACAACAACAGTATCTAGGAATCCCAACCCAATCTAAGCTAACCAAACCAAATGAACTCTACTAATCAAAACACATGTTAATCATATGAGCATAATAAGTTAAAAACACTACATTAGGTCGCTTGCTACTCAAACTTATTGTTCGTTTAACGACTTTAGAAACTCAGCAATCCAACACCATCGCTAATACCCACACAGGCAAGTCGGGGAGTTTGGGGACATAAGAGCCAAAACCCAAGAGTTCAAAATATGTACATATTTAAACAATTGAGTAAGCATCAAGAAGAAAACAGCTTATTCGCATATTAAAAATGTTTTATTTTTATTAGCCCAGATTGTACCAATATTGGGCGCAGTTCCCCGTACCCAAGGGGGATAAAGGCAAACCATAAAACAATCCACTCCAACGATAAAAATGACGACATCTAAGACAATATGGGAAGCATGGGAAAAGAACCTAATCGATTTATGCGCTACAGAGACTGTCGTTGAATATTATTTACTGTATTGTACAAATACTTATGTAGTATGTATGTATATAAATTATACATAAATAAATGTACATTCATTTTATACATACTATTCTAGTACAGGAAATCCATGAGAAGCACCATACATCCAGCAGTTTATGCAAAATGAATGTTTATGAATAAGAAATCATCCCACACGCGAAGCCGAAGTGACACATACGCAGGCGAACGTACAATCTCCTAGTAAAACTTAAAGCAAAAGATAAATACTAGATTAGAAAAAACTTTACATTTTTTTAAGAATTCCTTACCGAAGAAACGAAAGTACATACACGAAGATACAAGAATATACACCTAAGTACATTTGAATTTAATTTATGTTTGACAACTAGAGAAAACGCTTTGATTGGATGTGATTATAAGATGTTGCAACCCACAGACTGGGCGGGTATAAGGTAACTTCATTAAAATTACATCATACCATTCTGTGTTTTCATTTGGAAGAATGGTTTCTTACGACCACATTAATCGTTCGATAAAGCAATGATAAATCAAAAACACTACTTAATATCTACAATAATACCACTTACATCTGTATGTCCATCTAACATTAATATCTCTTTACGATTACCTAAGGACAATACCCTTATTGATATTGCAAAAAAAAAAAAAAACGCTAACCAAGCAAGATCTCATGCAAACTTAGTATAAAAAGGGCTTTTACTACAATTGGAAACAACTAACATAACTTTTAAAAGCTTCAAAGGAATAGATAAGGAAAGAAAAAAAAGGATAGATACAACATGTGCTCGTTTGAATTATTTGCATACCATGCTCAGGTCAAAGACTATGGAAATATAAACATAGACTGGACAAATCGCTCTCGCAACATTTGACAATTCGCAACATTTCTCATCCAGATTTTTCGGAGATTTTACAATAACAAAATTGTACACAATTTGTACGCTAAAACCTCGAGAATTGAAAGCTAGAAGACTGCTTGCCCAGTTTATGTATTTCCATAGTCTTTGCTCTTAACAAAATTTCAAAGCAGAGTTTTATAATCAAAATGCAGATTGTTATGCATTTTGCGAAGTATATATTTTGGTCATGATCCTTCCCGCTAATCTGTAAAACAAAAACCAACTTCTTATTGAAAATCAATTATACTTATTACTGCCATTTTAAAAGCAACACAACAAAAGGTAGAATATTCTATTGAACAATTGTACTCACTTCTTGTATATCCTGAAGGTTCTCTAATGTCAATTCACAGAAGAATAAAAGTAACGCCGTCTATTTAAAACACGCAATTCCTTGAATGATTTTTGTTCCAGTTGTTCTCTTTCTATGTACTTCATACTTAACATAATCAACAACCAAGGACCGGCAGCTTCAAGAAGGCAAGAATGAACGCAATGGCAGTGGCAGTGGCAATGGCAATAATGTATAACGAAGCCAATTGTACAGTTGAAAGGAGCTGACTTCAATGACAATTTCATGTTTGACAACATTGGTTACGTAAGCAGTGGTTGTCATTTCCTTTGTGAATTACAAGATGCTCGTGATGATGTCGACACTGCTTCTGATCATCTGACATCCTTTGGAAAGACTTTTATTTTATTTTGAACATAACGAACGAACAAAGCCACCAAATAACTTAGCCTCCCGCACACAAATATACACTTTAGCCTTAAGCTTTATCATGCATTAAATCTACTGCGTATCCTACTTCTCCATTTTCTCCAAAGTCACTGCAACTTAACTCAACTCAATATAAGAGAGAACGATGATTGCGATGATGATGATGATGATGATAATAGTGACAACAAATATGATAAAAGGTGTCGTCGTCTCTTAAGCGTAATTCGTTTTCATTCTCCATTATTTTATTACTCAGTGTCAAAAGTTGACTTTCAAGTTCACCTGCTAAGAGTAATGCATTAGTTACATCAATAAACATATGGACATATGTATAAACATTAAAAAAAAAAAAAAAAAAAAAACATCAAGAGCGTTTCTTTCGTTCTTTTCTTTTACTTTTTAGCAATTAGACAAATTTCATCGGGTTTAAGAACTTTGATAATACTTGACAGTATTATGGCCAACTTTCACTAAGTATTGTGCCACAGTAGGACCGCAGCATCTTCGTTTTGCCCTCCGCCAATTGTGTGTGACGTTGGCCGCTTAACCATGGTGATGGAGATGAAGTTGACGGCTTAGGAAAGTTTAGAGCTCGCGTATTTTAATTTCATTAAAATTTTACTTCTATTAATTTTTAGATTTTTTTCGTTCTTCCTTTTTGTGTCCATAGCTTTAGCCTCTTTGCCTTTGTCTTCTTTTCGATACTTTTCTCTTTTCTTATGGACGGACAACGGCAACGATAGACGACGGCAATACGTAAAACAAAGCAACGTTTTTCACGACTACAATGAAATTAAATGTGACTTTGAAAGAGCTTCTTGTTTTTTTTTTTTTAAGCGCATTTTATCTTTCTTTTTCTTTCTTCTTTTTTTTCCTTTTAATTCAACCCGATTTGTTGCGTAGTCATCCACTTTCCACTGCCACTGCTAAAGCGGTTTAAATTTTTTCAAAAACGTCCGGTGCTGCGCCGCGCTTATTGTTTGACAAGTTTGCGAAAAGGCAAAAAACGAGAAATGGATTTAGTAATCTTATTACTCAGATTTGGTTGGATTCAAGTTTAGACAAGATTGTTTGAAACAACTCACATTTTTTTTTTCTTACATATCAATTTTATGGCCTCCATCATGTTTTCTGCCCAAACATGGACAGGGACAGCACAGCGAGTGAATGGCGCCTATTTTCTCATTCCTTTACTCCATAGTGTACGAACTTCTTCTTACTTTTCACACATGCAGCCTCCAATATTACGATAGATAGAATTAGTATTATACACATTTTTTTTTTATACTTATTAAGCCGATGATATATCGAACGAGAGAAAGATCCGACGCAATGCAAAGCGGCGGCGCAAATACACATAGAGAACAGTTGCGCGACAGACTAATAATGCGCATAACGGTATCGAACATAAAGAAACGCAATAACAATAGACAATTCTTTTTTTTCCTGGAATACAAAAAACACAAAACAAAACAAATGCAAAAACGAAGCACGAAAGCAACGTGCTGCAATAAATATAATTGAAATCTTATTTTAAACACATTTTATCACATTTTTATTGATTAATTAATATCACGATATCACAAACAAACAATAGACACCGCGCACCAGATCAAAACCGCCAAGTAGTCAGATAGAGAGAGAATCAGAGTAGTTGAAATCAATATGAGAATAAGGTTAATAATGTCATCATTAAACGAATAATTGCAATTAAATGGTTACTTTCATTCCAATTACGTTTTCGTTGTTAATCGAAATTGCCTTTTGCGTAATCGACGACATCGGTCCTTCCTATTCGATTATACCCAAGATAATGTTACTTCATCTCGTCGCTGCGCCTTGCAAATTCCATATGTGATTTTTTTTAAATTTTAGGAAAAACGAAAAATAATAATACTTGCATTATTCATGACAAGGTAGATATATACAAAACAAATTCATCTCGAGTGAGATTATGATCTCAAATAGACTCGCAACCAACAATAAACAATAAATAACATTGATTTGACTTTCGATTTTCTTAAATCTGGTGTGAACGAGGCAATGGAGCCGTTTGTGCCCAGAAAGGAGGTTATGGAATGCAAAATAAGTACAGACATTGCAGCAAATCTTAATGTTGTAAGCTTCATTAAAACCAGAAAGGACACTTCAAACAATACTGACAACACTGACAACGCTGAAAACTACAACACCATGAGCGTATCAAAATTCTCGCCTAAGGGCAGCGGGGCAAATCAAGAGTTTCTCATCTGCAGTAAGATAACTCTACACTTAACTGTTACTGCTTAGTTCGACGACCCGAGTGAGTACAGTCTAGGGACTGGCAACATAAGCGTGACCCCCTCGGTACGCCCATGAACAGCACAACGATGATAACAACAACATCAAGGCAAATGAAGAAATTATGTTTGTTGTCACACTATGCTGCAGGCAACAAACAACAACGACAACGACAACTCACTCAGCTAGTGAAAGTTCAAAAAGACAGTGATTACGAAGTTCGAGTACTACTCTAGTGCACTAACCAAAGGTAGGGTGGTGGATGGTTGCAAGAAATGACTTTTGCAAATGATCAGCATGACGAGGGAAATCAATGAGGCTTACTTAGTTGGCCATCTGCTTCTAGTTATTTAGTACTTGAGCTATTGATCTGAAATTTAATACAGTTGAAACACAGTACCTTGATTAGTGGACGAGAAACTACATAACTCATATTCCCTGTTACAGCAGTTGTGAGCGATAACCGATGTGTAGTCGGTGTCGGTCATGTAATCGAAAGCAACCCTGTCTGTAATCAAGGCACGCCACCAACGGTCTGAACAAAGAAGAAAGGAAAAGTGAAGCCGATGACGACACAACACGCCATAACAATTACTATAAATAAAAACAAAATACAACCAATTCAATAACTAATAAATAAACGTTAAATTCAGCAGAAAATTTCGGTACAGAAAAATTTTAGATTTTCGTCATCGTCTTCGCATCATTTTGCGTCATCTTGCGATCAATGATTAAGCAAAACGGTGCGATGTAAATGGCGCGGAGTGTATTTATTAATAGAACATCAGATAAAAATTCATGTATAAAATCGAATAAATTTGTCTGTTCTAGAGTTTGCTTAGCTCACAATGATGTAACTTATCTTTTGACAAAATTGTAACTATTATTAATATTATTTTTTGTTTGTTCTAACCAATCGATGGGATTTTTATAAAATCGTAATGAGTTTAATATTTTTTCCATTTTTTTTTTTACATTCTTTTATTGATTAAATGTTTCTTTGTATTAATTTTATATTTCTGTTGCTTTTTGTGTTTTACTTTCTGGTTATAAATATTTAATTCATATATTTTTTTAAATTTTTGTTATTTCTTGCATTATTCATCCCTAGCCACCATTGTACTTGTAACTACTAGTTCGTTTATTTACTTTTTCTTTTCTTGCATTTGTTTTATTTCTCCAGCAAATCACAATTTATTTCGTTTCCTTTTCCTTCAAGCTTTTTTCTTTTATTGATTAAATGTTTCTTTGTATTAATTTTATATTTCTGTTGCTTTTTGTGTTTTACTTTCTGGTTATAAATATTTAATTCATATATTTTTTTAAATTTTTGTTATTTCTTGCATTATTCATCCCTAGCCACCATTGTACTTGTAACTACTAGTTCGTTTATTTACTTTTTCTTTTCTTGCATTTGTTTTATTTCTCCAGCAAATCACAATTTATTTCGTTTCCTTTTCTTTCAAGCTCATTTGATATGCATTTTAATTTCGATATAAAAATATAAAAAATGCAATACGATTAATCGAACCTTGCATTTCAAGGTTATGATAAGTATGCGAAAATAGTGCAATTATGATATTTCTTATCCATTATTTTTCTTTTTTTTTTTTTTTTTTGTATAATGGACAAAATGAACCGCCAACTTAACGACTATAATTAATTGAAGTTACAAAGACTAGAAGCAGACAGACATAAGCCTTAAAGCCTAAAAAATAATTTGCAAGGTAATGTTTTGATATCAGAATTGGAGCGTGCGTCCTTTTGCGTCCGTGTACCCAAAGGTCATCGGGGTGGAGACGTTTAAGCCTTCTGCTGACCGTGTTTATGACAAGAGCGGATGATAATTTGTTGACATGCGTTTTTAGCCGTTGCATTCGCTGATAAACCCGCAAGAAGAGAAAGCCCAAAAAGCTCTATGTATCATTGTCACACACACAGGCACCATAAAACATCCGCCACGTAGCGGTCACATCTAGAAACCCTCGACATGAACCATAACATTTTGGTCATGCCTTCACATGACACTTTTTAAACTCTCACGCAGTGAATAGTATTTTAAGTTTGTCAAGAATATTGTAATGCAGATTGTACAATTTCATTTTGCTTCTGGCCTCTCACAACGTGTGCGGGAAAGATAATACGAAATGTTGTTTTTCGGTTTGTTTGGTTTTGGGATCATAAGAATATCTGCACATTTCCATTCAGCTGGAAAAACATCTTCGAGTTGTAAATACAAGGACGTTCGCAAAGTATTCAAAATAGTCTCCTTGAGGATACATACGATTTGCAAATGTTAATTAAGACGAATACATTTTTAAGTCTAACTTAACTTATTGAAAATGTATTGAAAAATATGATAAAAAACAAAAAATTATTTGTTAATATATGATGAGCAATTTAAAAAATTCTAAGATTGTAACATAAATGAATCAAAACAGTAATGAAATAAAAATCATATTTTTTAATATTTTTATACTTATCGTTATATTTTGATACAAGTGTGTTTAAATTAAATTGTTTTTGTGCACATTCTTAACAACATTCGAATGACGCAATGTAATAAAACAAATTTATTTAAAACAAAAAATAAATGCGAATATCTTATTCAAAAATAAGTTTTGGGTCATACAAATCAAAATAACAAAACTAATATTAATTATAAATAAAAAAAAAAAAAATTATAATCTATATATATAAAAGAAAGTCGTGTTAGTTACGCCACTTATAACTCAAGAAAGCAAAAGATAAATACTAGATTAGAAAAAACTTTACATTTTTTTAAGAATTCCTTACCGAAGAAACGAAAGTACATACACGAAGATACAAGAATATACACCTAAGTACATTTGAATTTAATTTATGTTTGACAACTAGAGAAAACGCTTTGATTGGATGTGATTATAAGATGTTGCAACCCACAGACTGGGCGGGTATAAGGTAACTTCATTAAAATTACATCATACCATTCTGTGTTTTCATTTGGAAGAATGGTTTCTTACGACCACATTAATCGTTCGATAAAGCAATGATAAATCAAAAACACTACTTAATATCTACAATAATACCACTTACATCTGTATGTCCATCTAACATTAATATCTCTTTACGATTACCTAAGGACAATACCCTTATTGATATTGCAAAAAAAAAAAAAAACGCTAACCAAGCAAGATCTCATGCAAACTTAGTATAAAAAGGGCTTTTACTACAATTGGAAACAACTAACATAACTTTTAAAAGCTTCAAAGGAATAGATAAGGAAAGAAAAAAAAGGATAGATACAACATGTGCTCGTTTGAATTATTTGCATACCATGCTCAGGTCAAAGACTATGGAAATATAAACATAGACTGGACAAATCGCTCTCGCAACATTTGACAATTCGCAACATTTCTCATCCAGATTTTTCGGAGATTTTACAATAACAAAATTGTACACAATTTGTACGCTAAAACCTCGAGAATTGAAAGCTAGAAGACTGCTTGCCCAGTTTATGTATTTCCATAGTCTTTGCTCTTAACAAAATTTCAAAGCAGAGTTTTATAATCAAAATGCAGATTGTTATGCATTTTGCGAAGTATATATTTTGGTCATGATCCTTCCCGCTAATCTGTAAAACAAAAACCAACTTCTTATTGAAAATCAATTATACTTATTACTGCCATTTTAAAAGCAACACAACAAAAGGTAGAATATTCTATTGAACAATTGTACTCACTTCTTGTATATCCTGAAGGTTCTCTAATGTCAATTCACAGAAGAATAAAAGTAACGCCGTCTATTTAAAACACGCAATTCCTTGAATGATTTTTGTTCCAGTTGTTCTCTTTCTATGTACTTCATACTTAACATAATCAACAACCAAGGACCGGCAGCTTCAAGAAGGCAAGAATGAACGCAATGGCAGTGGCAGTGGCAATGGCAATAATGTATAACGAAGCCAATTGTACAGTTGAAAGGAGCTGACTTCAATGACAATTTCATGTTTGACAACATTGGTTACGTAAGCAGTGGTTGTCATTTCCTTTGTGAATTACAAGATGCTCGTGATGATGTCGACACTGCTTCTGATCATCTGACATCCTTTGGAAAGACTTTTATTTTATTTTGAACATAACGAACGAACAAAGCCACCAAATAACTTAGCCTCCCGCACACAAATATACACTTTAGCCTTAAGCTTTATCATGCATTAAATCTACTGCGTATCCTACTTCTCCATTTTCTCCAAAGTCACTGCAACTTAACTCAACTCAATATAAGAGAGAACGATGATTGCGATGATGATGATGATGATGATAATAGTGACAACAAATATGATAAAAGGTGTCGTCGTCTCTTAAGCGTAATTCGTTTTCATTCTCCATTATTTTATTACTCAGTGTCAAAAGTTGACTTTCAAGTTCACCTGCTAAGAGTAATGCATTAGTTACATCAATAAACATATGGACATATGTATAAACATTAAAAAAAAAAAAAAAAAACATCAAGAGCGTTTCTTTCGTTCTTTTCTTTTACTTTTTAGCAATTAGACAAATTTCATCGGGTTTAAGAACTTTGATAATACTTGACAGTATTATGGCCAACTTTCACTAAGTATTGTGCCACAGTAGGACCGCAGCATCTTCGTTTTGCCCTCCGCCAATTGTGTGTGACGTTGGCCGCTTAACCATGGTGATGGAGATGAAGTTGACGGCTTAGGAAAGTTTAGAGCTCGCGTATTTTAATTTCATTAAAATTTTACTTCTATTAATTTTTAGATTTTTTTCGTTCTTCCTTTTTGTGTCCATAGCTTTAGCCTCTTTGCCTTTGTCTTCTTTTCGATACTTTTCTCTTTTCTTATGGACGGACAACGGCAACGATAGACGACGGCAATACGTAAAACAAAGCAACGTTTTTCACGACTACAATGAAATTAAATGTGACTTTGAAAGAGCTTCTTGTTTTTTTTTTTTTAAGCGCATTTTATCTTTCTTTTTCTTTCTTCTTTTTTTTCCTTTTAATTCAACCCGATTTGTTGCGTAGTCATCCACTTTCCACTGCCACTGCTAAAGCGGTTTAAATTTTTTCAAAAACGTCCGGTGCTGCGCCGCGCTTATTGTTTGACAAGTTTGCGAAAAGGCAAAAAACGAGAAATGGATTTAGTAATCTTATTACTCAGATTTGGTTGGATTCAAGTTTAGACAAGATTGTTTGAAACAACTCACATTTTTTTTTTCTTACATATCAATTTTATGGCCTCCATCATGTTTTCTGCCCAAACATGGACAGGGACAGCACAGCGAGTGAATGGCGCCTATTTTCTCATTCCTTTACTCCATAGTGTACGAACTTCTTCTTACTTTTCACACATGCAGCCTCCAATATTACGATAGATAGAATTAGTATTATACACATTTTTTTTTTATACTTATTAAGCCGATGATATATCGAACGAGAGAAAGATCCGACGCAATGCAAAGCGGCGGCGCAAATACACATAGAGAACAGTTGCGCGACAGACTAATAATGCGCATAACGGTATCGAACATAAAGAAACGCAATAACAATAGACAATTCTTTTTTTTCCTGGAATACAAAAAACACAAAACAAAACAAATGCAAAAACGAAGCACGAAAGCAACGTGCTGCAATAAATATAATTGAAATCTTATTTTAAACACATTTTATCACATTTTTATTGATTAATTAATATCACGATATCACAAACAAACAATAGACACCGCGCACCAGATCAAAACCGCCAAGTAGTCAGATAGAGAGAGAATCAGAGTAGTTGAAATCAATATGAGAATAAGGTTAATAATGTCATCATTAAACGAATAATTGCAATTAAATGGTTACTTTCATTCCAATTACGTTTTCGTTGTTAATCGAAATTGCCTTTTGCGTAATCGACGACATCGGTCCTTCCTATTCGATTATACCCAAGATAATGTTACTTCATCTCGTCGCTGCGCCTTGCAAATTCCATATGTGATTTTTTTTAAATTTTAGGAAAAACGAAAAATAATAATACTTGCATTATTCATGACAAGGTAGATATATACAAAACAAATTCATCTCGAGTGAGATTATGATCTCAAATAGACTCGCAACCAACAATAAACAATAAATAACATTGATTTGACTTTCGATTTTCTTAAATCTGGTGTGAACGAGGCAATGGAGCCGTTTGTGCCCAGAAAGGAGGTTATGGAATGCAAAATAAGTACAGACATTGCAGCAAATCTTAATGTTGTAAGCTTCATTAAAACCAGAAAGGACACTTCAAACAATACTGACAACACTGACAACGCTGAAAACTACAACACCATGAGCGTATCAAAATTCTCGCCTAAGGGCAGCGGGGCAAATCAAGAGTTTCTCATCTGCAGTAAGATAACTCTACACTTAACTGTTACTGCTTAGTTCGACGACCCGAGTGAGTACAGTCTAGGGACTGGCAACATAAGCGTGACCCCCTCGGTACGCCCATGAACAGCACAACGATGATAACAACAACATCAAGGCAAATGAAGAAATTATGTTTGTTGTCACACTATGCTGCAGGCAACAAACAACAACGACAACGACAACTCACTCAGCTAGTGAAAGTTCAAAAAGACAGTGATTACGAAGTTCGAGTACTACTCTAGTGCACTAACCAAAGGTAGGGTGGTGGATGGTTGCAAGAAATGACTTTTGCAAATGATCAGCATGACGAGGGAAATCAATGAGGCTTACTTAGTTGGCCATCTGCTTCTAGTTATTTAGTACTTGAGCTATTGATCTGAAATTTAATACAGTTGAAACACAGTACCTTGATTAGTGGACGAGAAACTACATAACTCATATTCCCTGTTACAGCAGTTGTGAGCGATAACCGATGTGTAGTCGGTGTCGGTCATGTAATCGAAAGCAACCCTGTCTGTAATCAAGGCACGCCACCAACGGTCTGAACAAAGAAGAAAGGAAAAGTGAAGCCAATGACGACACAACACGCCATAACAATTACTATAAATAAAAACAAAATACAACCAATTCAATAACTAATAAATAAACGTTAAATTCAGCAGAAAATTTCGGTACAGAAAAATTTTAGATTTTCGTCATCGTCTTCGCATCATTTTGCGTCATCTTGCGATCAATGATTAAGCAAAACGGTGCGATGTAAATGGCGCGGAGTGTATTTATTAATAGAACATCAGATAAAAATTCATGTATAAAATCGAATAAATTTGTCTGTTCTAGAGTTTGCTTAGCTCACAATGATGTAACTTATCTTTTGACAAAATTGTAACTATTATTAATATTATTTTTTGTTTGTTCTAACCAATCGATGGGATTTTTATAAAATCGTAATGAGTTTAATATTTTTTCCATTTTTTTTTTTACATTCTTTTATTGATTAAATGTTTCTTTGTATTAATTTTATATTTCTGTTGCTTTTTGTGTTTTACTTTCTGGTTATAAATATTTAATTCATATATTTTTTTAAATTTTTGTTATTTCTTGCAATATTCATCCCTAGCCACCATTGTACTTGTAACTACTAGTTCGTTTATTTACTTTTTCTTTTCTTGCATTTGTTTTATTTCTCCAGCAAATCACAATTTATTTCGTTTCCTTTTCCTTCAAGCTTTTTTCTTTTATTGATTAAATGTTTCTTTGTATTAATTTTATATTTCTGTTGCTTTTTGTGTTTTACTTTCTGGTTATAAATATTTAATTCATATATTTTTTAAATTTTTGTTATTTCTTTCAATATTCATCCCTATCCACCGTTGTACTTGTAACTACTAGTTCGTTTATTTACTTTTTCTTTTCTTGCATTTGTTTTATTTCTCCAGCAAATCACAATTTATTTCGTTTCCTTTTCTTTCAAGCTCATTTGATATGCATTTTAATTTCGATATAAAAATATAAAAAATGCAATACGATTAATCGAACCTTGCATTTCAAGGTTATGATAAGTATGCGAAAATAGTGCAATTATGATATTTCTTATCCATTATTTTTCTTTTTTTTTTTTTTTTTTGTATAATGGACAAAATGAACCGCCAACTTAACGACTATAATTAATTGAAGTTACAAAGACTAGAAGCAGACAGACATAAGCCTTAAAGCCTAAAAAATAATTTGCAAGGTAATGTTTTGATATCAGAATTGGAGCGTGCGTCCTTTTGCGTCCGTGTACCCAAAGGTCATCGGGGTGGAGACGTTTAAGCCTTCTGCTGACCGTGTTTATGGCAAGAGCGGATGATAATTTGTTGACATGCGTTTTTAGCCGTTACATTCGCTGATAAACCCGCAAGAAGAGAAAGCCCAAAAAGCTCTATGTATCATTGTCACACACACAGGCACCATAAAACATCCGCCACGTAGCGGTCACATCTAGAAACCCTAGACATGAACCATAACATTTTGGTCATGCCTTCACATGACACTTTTTAAACTCTCACGCAGTGAATAGTATTTTAAGTTTGTCAAGAATATTGTAATGCAGATTGTACAATTTCATTTTTCTTCTGGCCTCTCACAACGTGTGCGGGAAAGATAATACGAAATGTTGTTGTTGTCGGTTTGTTTGGTTTTGGGATCATAAGAATCTCTGCACATTTCCATTCAGCTGGGAAAACAGCTTCGAGTTGTAAATACAAAGGCTTCCGCAAAGTATTCAAAATAGTCTCCTTGAGGATACATACAACGTTTTGCAAATCATTTTTAAGCCTTTCTGTGAAATGTCCTTCAGAATCGCGGTCGACGCATTTTGTATAGTCTCAATATCGGCACAGCGCTTTCATTTCAGTAGTTGTACAAAGACCTGGAAGTCGCTAGGTGCCAAGTCAAGAGAATACGTCAGTGGTTAACGGTTAAAGTGTGATTTTTGGTCAAAAAATCACTAATAAGTGGATTCCAATATTGGATTATGTTGTTGTGCACCAAAGTTGGATTCCATATGTCCTCATTATCCAATTAACCAGATTAAATAAATATTGTTGCACTTGCGTTGTACTGTCTATGCATATTTTTTCATTGGAAATTTTTTTATTAAGTTATGTACGTACATTTGGATGGGTACAATTTTGTGGTAATAACAATTTAGTAATAACGAAACCAATTTACAAGTGGTTAAAAGTAGCTATTATGTAGCATAGTCATATTGTATATAAATATTGTATAACAAAACAAAGTACATACGTTTAAAGAAAGATAGTCATTCAATGAATGATGAAAAGAACAAATGTCAAAAAAAAACAACATTAAATTTTTCTTTAGATACGTTTAAATTCAGTAATTCAGTAATTAATTGAAAGAGAATAAAAATCAACTAGCAGGAAACAAATAGAGAGCCCTTAACTTTGTGATGTGGCAAGCAGTTGAATTATTATGAAAGCTTATTTAATTTTCTTCGATTACTAAACATAAATCTGTGTAGAAATAAGATTTGTGATGTGGTAGACAAATAAACACGCACTTTACTTAGACAAACAGACGTATGAACAAACAGACAGTTAGGCAGACTGCCGTTTAAGAAAGACAAGTCCAAAGCAAGTCAAACAAAGTGTGTAAACAAGAGAAAGACCTTTTGATAACTGACTTTCCCAGCCAATTAAATGGTTCATCAAGCAGCGATTGTACCATATTCTATGGTCAGATCGATAGACAAATGTACAGACTGGGTTTGGTTTAGTTGAGTTATCAGGTTGGTGGCACCAACTACTCATTATTTATTACACACTTACATACGAGTACACTTCACAAAAGTTATTGCTTTTTTATTTGGTTTTGCAATTACAATAGATACTTTTATGATGATGTAGCTTATGCCCACTCTTATAAAATTTTATTCCAGGCGCAGATGGAGGCAAACGGTATAAACTTGTGAAGAATGTAAATGCACCATTCCACTGGAATCTTGAGCCTTGAATTAAGTACTTCAAAAAACAGTAAAATATTGTAATGGATACGGAATATTGATCAGAAGGGTCAGTTTTAAAAACTGAACAGCTGATTCTGCATTAGAATTACATAAAATCCAAAGCTCAACAACAAGAAAACTTGTATATATTTTGTACTGCATAAACATAAACTTGACATTTTATATTAGTACAATACATAAATATATATGTATATCATATATAAAAGAGTAAACGTATTGATTTAGGATTAAAAAAAAAAAAATTATATATAAATATGTATATATATATATATATATTGTGATCCTAAGAAACTACCATAAGCTATAAAAATCTTAATAAATTTGGCATAAATTTTCAAAACTCAGAATTGAGCGAGTTGTAAATCCCTTGCATTTTGAGTTTGTTTAGTATTTTGTTTGCAGGGGAAGTATGTGCTTTGAAGGGCTGCTAGTTTGACACTTTATAAACGTGAAACACCTTCATTTGCATAAATTTTGTAGTCCTCTTCATCTGTGTTATCATAGCCGTTGTTAGCAGCAGCGGTGGCAGCTCCTACAATGCGCCGGTGTTGTTGCTGCACTTCACTCAAAGGCATGTCGGCAATCATACGTTTGGTGTAGTCATTCAATGGTGGTAATGGCGGAGGTGATGGCTGAATTGATGAATGTATCGGTGGAGGCAAAGCGGGAGGCACTGGTGGCAGCAGTTTCTCTGTAGAATACTGCTTCATAATGCCATTCTCAAAACGAACTTTTGACGTTGTCTTTGTTACAGGATCAGATAACCTATTGACTTCATCATTTTGATTACCATTGCTAGCAGGAACTGATTGTTTGTCTGTTGTACTTATAAAATTGTCTTCTTGCTCTATAAGCTTTGGCAACGTAGATTTGGCTTTCATTGTCGGAGAGGATTCCATTGTCGTTGTTAAATTACAATTTATTTGCGCAGCTGTTGAATTATTCTGATTATTTACATAGGTAACGTAGTCATCATCACACCCACCGCCCCAAATCAAGCGACGTACATCGGTTTTGATAGCAATAAGCATTGTAACGCATCGACGAAAGCTTGGACGGTCATCTGGATCGGTGCGCCAGCATTCCAACATGAGGGTGTATCTGTATATAGATTGAATGAGAATATGCGATAAAAAAGATGTATCAAATATAACGAACTTCATAAGTCTTCTTTTAAATAGAGTAACTTACAGCTTATCAGGACAGTTGTCCGGTTGCTCTAAGCGACCACCATCTTTGACATGAGTTAATACCTCCATGTTATTACGTGCTGCATATGGTTGCTGACCAAGTGTAAGTATCTCCCAGCAGAGTACACCAAATGCCCAGACATCAGATTGTGTAGTGAAGACACCATCGACTAGACTCTCTGGCGACATCCAGCGTACGGGTAAGAGACATTCACCCTCCTTCCGGTAATAATCGCTATTATAGATATCACGTGCCAAACCAAAATCACCAATTTTGACGGCACGTTTCGCGGCTATACGTGATGACACCAGACAATTCCGACAGGCCAAATCACGATGGACAAAGTGCATGTCCTCGAGATAACTGCAGCCGGTGGCAACATCAATGCACATGGCTAGCAAATCAAGCAGTTGTAAACTTGGTTGTGTTTGCTGAGAGAAATTGGAAAAAAAAAAACAAATGACAACGTTTTAGAGTTACAAGCTCACTAACGTAAACCATTTCTATAATGTACCGGTGTGCTTGGACGAGATTCACGTAAATATGTTAATAAATCACCACCCTCCATGTGCTCCATAATTAATGAGATCGATTCTGTATCAAAGCAAACGCCAATTAAACGCACAATATTTTCATGTTTGAAGTTATTCATTAGTTGGGCTTCTTGGAGCAACTCTGCAAACTCGCTAGCACCCTTTCGCAGACTCTGTACCGAAATTTAAATAAATTATGAATAGTTCGGTAATCTCATTTGGTGCATATGCGGTTGTATAAGTATAGATATACCTTAATTGCCACCTTCTCTGACTGGTTTGGTTCATCATCATATTTAAGTAAGCCCTCATAAACTTCACCAAATGCTCCGCTGCCTAGAAATTTAAGCATCGTCAGCTGACTCCAATTGATTTGTGGCAACAAAGCTATATCAGCGTCACTCAATGGTCCGCCTGTGTATAGAGTTGAATGACTTGTCATCGAAAATGCTCGATTACGAGCAGCAATCAATTGTTGTTGTAGTGTCGATGAATTACTCCATATGCTTGGGCGACTTTTTTCTATCAATATTTTGCCCCGCATTCGTCGTTTTTGTACTGCAAATAAGAAGTTGCTCTTCCTGTCACAATTAACTAACATATTTAATTTTCTACTTACCCTTCTTAACAATAATAAGTGCTAAGACACAACTGGAAACTATGGCAGCTGGAGCGATTATAGCCAATACAAGGGAATCTCGTTTATCTGATGTCACAAACGGTTCAGACACCCGTTCACTCTCCTCACTGTAAGCGCCCCAGCCATAAGGGTCATTTCTCGCTCGAACTCTAAACATAAGCAGACGCATTGTATGCAAATCACGCACAATACAACTCAACTCTGTTGTATTACAATATATTAACCATTGATCCTCAATGGGTGTCGGCTCCTCGGCCCATGGCAATAGATTGAGGTGTGCTTCACGCCGCCTACGACGTGGATTGCGTGCTTGTAAGGCTTCCAAACTGTACTCAACTATGGGTGCACCATTATTTTTTGCTGCCTCCCAATATACTTTGAAGATTTCTCCAGCAATATGCTCAATTTCTGGTTTGCCAGGTCTGTCAGGACAATCGCCGAGTGTCTCGAATACAAATCGTTCACTTTCTCGTGCTGGCCAATAATATGGACGATCAACATCAGCATAACGAAGTTGCAAATAAAACTCATACTTAGTCTTCGGCTCTAGATCAGTGATAAGTATGTGTGTTCGATTAGTTCCAATGTCCACACTGAATTCGTTTTCTGCTTCGCCATACAACGCATGGCAAATAAGTATGAGACTTGTGAGGTTATCATTTTCAACAGGCCAACTAAGCATCAAATTATGCGCGGTTGCATTCAACAGTTGAAGAGCATTCAAAGCATCATATGTTGAGAGACGTACTGCAGTCGTTGAATCATTATATTTTGTAGGCGTAGCATGGACGAGTATCCAAATCTTGTACTCAGTGGCTGGAATTAGACCGGTAATCGTAAAGCTTACAGTTTCCTCATCGAGTTCCTTGACCAGACTAGAATTGTTGGTGTCGCCGACGAGGTTTGCAGGTGCCTGTGCTGGTTGCCAATGAAGTGTATACCAAATGTGTTCGCTGTTCTTTACCATGGGTGGCTGCCAATTGACCTCAATTTCAGTCGGACTGAGGGACATGGCACTGAAGTTCTGCGCTACTGATGGCTTACCAATCGCGGTTCGAACTTGCAAGGTTTTTGCTATATACTTGGGTAGTTTCAAACGATGTTGATAATAACTAGTGGCAACCAAGTCGATATTATAGTCTTTGAAAGGCAATAGCTGTGTTATATTAAGCGTTCGTTTATTTGAGCGTATCATGCTGTGACTACTATTTAGATTACCGTTAGCAGTCACATTGACCTCATACCTAACACCCGGCAATGGTAGATAACATTCTGGATGTGTGTGCAATGTTGGTAATGCCAAATTGATGTATGACTCACCAATGTCAATGACCATGGGAACTGCGTTAAGTTCAAAATCGTGTGCTATGTTCGAACGCTGTAGGATAAGGCAATGTCGCTTCGGATATGATTTATAGTTGTAGGCCCGTAACAGATGCACTTCGGTTATATCGATAAGATATTCAAGTTGTTGTTTACGACGATTATAGGCGCGTATGCTATTATTCTTTAGTGCATACAAATAGCCAGTGTCGCGTGCCAAATCAACAATGTCGTCGGTCAGCACATTGAAATGCGTCTTAAGCGTAGTGCAAATCTCTCGCTGCACATCATAGGCGCACAATTTGCCTTTGTAATCGATTAAATTAAGTGTTTCAGATTCTGGTTCAAAACTGCCTTCGAACATGCGCAGCAATGGTGTTGTCCTGTAACTGAGCATGCTGCCATCGGTTAAATTGCGTCCCACTAGCGTTGCATTACGTGTGCCAAGTTCATAATCCAACCACAATAGCGACTGGGCGTAAGGTAGTACTTGCATATCACGTAGGAAATGGCCACGTTTTGTGTTCCAGAGTTTTTGACCTTGCATAATACGATTTTCGAATTGGCATAGATCCAAACCATAAATAGCCACGGTCTGTGGCTGTTCGATGTCCAATTCTGCCCAGTAAACAGTGCGCGCAATCCAATCGACAGTCAAAGATAAAACCTCAGCACGCATACGTGCCAACTTCACAGGTGTACCACCTGGTATGAATGTCATTAGTTCCACATTCTCATTTACCCACAGGAGGCGTTGTTCTGCTGGTATTAATGACAAATGCTCGGCAAGGCTTGGCGTGTATACAAGGGGTCGCCGAGCATTTGTATCAAGATCCAGCTCACCAATATACTCTGCTGTGGCATAAACAACACGAGGTAGCGCCTGTACTTCAGGGCTAATATGTATGGCATGATATGAGGTCTTTTCGCCGCCACTTGATCTACTCGCATCGAATGCTTGCACCTGGAATGTGTAGCTTTCATCTGTAGTTAAGCCACTGATGCGTACCTCCAAAGGATGTTGATCCGTGTAGTTAAGAATTCGTTCCGCGAACAGTTCATCCTCTTGCCAACAGTAAACGCGGTATGCGACCGCTGAATGTAGTGCTACATGCTCTGGTGTATCCCAACGTATGATTGCGGTAATGTTTGGCTCATGCATGGGCTGCACCTGGCGGTCAACGAAGACCGTAAACGTTTAGGTTGTGTAGGTGCTGCTGCCGGAGTACTAAGTAAAGCATGTGTTGTAGGGCCAGCATGCCAAACCGTGTGCGGTGTCACAGAGATGTTCAATGTCAATTGGGCCTGTTGAAGATCCGTAATACGGACAAATGGTGCACTAACCTCCATTGTCTGAATGCGTTCGTCATATGTAATCAAGACTTTATAAAAAACAGTATAGTTCTCCGCAGTGGTGATGGGTTGCCACTTAATGTTAAAATCATCCCAATATCCATCGTCGATGACTATCGTATCCGAAGCAATTGCATGTGGTATTACGCTCATCTCTGAGTATGGTGCAAATTGTGGTTTTAACTGAACAGACGTAAACGTCGAAGCATTACCAATATCTAACTCAATAACAGCCGCTTTTCCTGGAGTTGTTGTGCGCGCAATTGCAGCTCGCCGGCCGCCATGCATTAACCAAATAAGAGCGTCCACTTCATCCAGATAGCGCAAAGTTTTAGGCATGCAATCCTGAGGCAGTAATGTATCCGACAGTTTCTCCTGCTTACCTGCCGCAAGCGATGCCCGAAACAAACGTACTGTGCCCTCATGTTGCCGTACAATCCAAAAGATTCGCTGTTGCTGTAGATCAAGCGTGAAGGCGCGAATGGTGCCAGCGAAACCATTCACATGATAAAACTCCAACTGATCACGCTCCAAATTTCCATTAAGTGTACGTCGAGCCAAACTTGTTTGTGTTGTATAGTATATATGACCCTGATTGGCATCCACTTCAATAACACGCGCCCCGAAAATTGGCAACAGCTCCCAATGTTGACCACTGCCACCAGCAGTGGCCATACTCAAGTCAGATCGTATTACGCAATCGCGTGCTAAATCAGTCCAATACAGTTGTCCACCGCGCCAATCATAAGCCAAACTACCTACCGAAGCCATATTGTTAGAAAATCCAAAAGTACAGTTTAATTCAGGATTCATAATATTTATGCAGCGCAGTCGGCCTGATGCCACATAATAAATTGTGCCGTTTAGTAGTGTCAATGAACTTGGTTGCGGAGCTAATCTGCCAAGCCATTGAGACTCCGCACCAATTTCATTTGTTTCATAAAGATCACCTGCAGCGTTCACCCAATGCAAGCGATGTGCACCCAAAGGCCAAGTACGGGATAACAGTGGCTCGGTCCAATCACTCAACTCGCCAAACCTATTTGATGTACGCACCCGCAATCGGTAAAGATTATTGGCCTGCAATTTTTCCACATTGAAATAAGTCGTCTTGATGTTGCGTATGTTATACGCGCTATTACTATTCACATCCATAATCTCCAATTCATATTCCCATTGTTGCCAAGCGGCTTCGCTTTGATAGGCATGCAAAGGTGGCGCCTTCCACTCGATCTGCGCCGTATGTGCGGTTACCAATGCTTGTAATTGATTTGGCGGTGCCGGTGGCAAGGCCAGTGCTTGTTGTTGCTGATGTGAGTGCTTCAGTTGCTCGAGTGGTATGATTTGCCAACACCACTCCGTATCCTCAGTCAAAGACCATGTGTCCTGCTTGTGTGTTTCGTAATTATAACGTAGCACTTGCGTACCATTTGTGACGTACAACAGCCTGGCTCTTGAATAGTAGACAAAGCTTTGCCATTCCCCAGAAAGCATATCCGTTGCATTAAACAGATGACGCTTATACGTTCCATCATAGCTAAGCTCATAGAGAGCGCTACTTTCAAATTTATTATATGCATAGAGAAGCCAACGGTGAGCATCGTAGCCTAAATAATCAAAATTTGTCTGTACATCGAGTATATCGCACTCACCAGTGGCAAGATTAAAACGGGATATGCCACCTTTTTTATGGGTCCAAAAAAGCCAACCGTTCAATGGATCGACTATTAATTTTTGCATCTTTTGATCATATAGTTCGGTAGTCAAATACTTAAGATTGCCACCAGACAAATCTGTACTGACTATCGTCCAGGATTGCGTGCCAGTCTGTGTACCAAACAATAAATTTAATTAAATACATAAATCATAATTTTTAAAGAAAACATCCTCACCTCACCAGCAATGTACAGTCGGTTCCCTAACCAATCCAACGCCAACTTCACCGGCTTAAAAGGCATCATCGAATAGTTTAAATGTAGCGCATATACTTCCTTTGGGGCAGTTTGTTTTATTGAGAGACTAATAAGCAACATTTTAATGGATATTTTAAGAATGATTGTCCGTCACACACCTGAATAATGTGCCCTCCGCATCGATGACAAAGAGTTGCTTTTGGTCCTGTGCAAACACACAATCGCTGATAAAATGATCGCTCTGATAGATGATACGTGAATCAATTTCTGGCTGCTCCAATGATTTAAGTTTTATGCTATATTCGCCCGCAATCAACACATAACTTAACTCATCTTCTATACCGTCGACAGATTTTGGCAGATGAGCTGCTTTGGTCAGCACATGCGAAACAGCTGCTGGACCCTCCCCATAGATGTTTACCATGCTAACGCTGATTGTATAATTTACTTGTGATTGCAATCCACCAAAGATATGGGACATCCGATCTATCGGTAGCTCAGTTGACAACAAACTATCATTTAATCGAGCACTCTTTATGAAAACACGATAATGCTGAAGTGGTCCATTTGTAAATCGACCGGCATCCCAAAAAATCGCAACATGACTGTCATCGAGCGCAAAAGCTTGTCTTATAATTGGCTTTGAAATGGGCGCTCCCTCTGCAGGTGTTTTTATGATTTCTGTGGGCAATGAATACAATACATCGGTGGCAACTTCTCCAAAAGGTAATTCAAAGCGAAACTAATATTAAAGAATGTGGTTAAATAAACTTTTGCGAATTATATGTTACATCATAAACAGCACTTACCCGATAACGCGTGTACGGCATAAGACCTTCCAATATTTCACATAGAAAATGCTCATCACAATCATAATCGGCCAGATTTGACCATGTATTGTAGACATCATTATCATCTGTCGATGATGTTGTCGATGTACCCTCATCATCACGCACATATTGATATTGTATATTAAACGGCCGACTTGCAAGATAATTATTTGGAAATTTTATGGACCACTTAATGGTGATCATTTTACTGCTCGCAAAGCCGCCACCGACGCTTTCACCTCTCTCTATATTATCTTTATTTTGCATGGAAGCCATTAATGTATCATTAATTGCAGAATCTTTCTTATCATCTAATGCATTTACGATTTCTGGAGCTATTGTTTGCACTAACTTTTCCATAGCCAAACGCTGGAGATGCCAATAATGTCTCTGGGCCATCTCACAAGCACCGATGCAGGGCAAATCATATGGATAGAATTCCGTGGAACTCTGTAAAATTTTAAATGGCATTAATGGAAGTATTCGCTGAACAATATTATGTATTGTATTTTTGTTTTTTTTTCATTAAATACTCACACATGCTTCCTGGCACGATTCGAATTCCTGTAGAGCCCGATACCATCGTGAACAACCATTTGTGCACTACAACAATATCATATATAAATTTCTATTCTATAATATTTCAATTAAATAAAAAACAGTGTTTAACAATTGGATTAGCCCTCAATCGAGAAATGTTAAAAAATACCTATGTTTGAAAGTAAAAGATATCCTTTAATGATGACCGTTATTTATTGAATGATGTGCAATCAATTGGATCATCTATCTATCATCTATTGTTATATAAACTTTATGCATTGTACTAATATACACAATACAGCTATGGCAATATTGACAACTTACAATTATAGGTATTTGAATTGAATTGAATTGAATTGTATTGTATTGTATTAATACTTATTTATTTTACTCTTTTGACCACCTTGAAAACTGTTGAAATTAACTCAACAAAGTTGAATCGGTTTTGAATCCTAACACCTCAAGTATCAGTTTACTTAAAGTAACAACATATTTAACAAGCGGTTAAGTATCTTTTATTATACTTGCTTATACTTTATCCTTTCGTTTTAGGTCAATGTTTATCTTTCTATATCTCTCTATATGCCTGTCGTAAGCACTGAAAAACAAATGTTTCTTGTTCGTTGGTTGGTTGGTTGCTTGCTTGCTTGGCTGGTTTTTGTCTATCGTCAGGGTATCTGAATCTGAACTGATATGAAATGAATTCTTTTTGGTTTGCCTTTTGTTCAAGGGGTTTCGAATTTCGTTTCCTTTGTTTTTTGGTTGATTGTTTGTTTGGTTGGTTGGTTGGTTGGTTGGATGGATGGCGTATTTACACCTAAGTGCCCAAGTCATGGTTTTTGTGTAAATTATTGAGGTTTTTATGTCAAGTTTAGGTTAAAACAAAATAATTTGAGCACTTCACAATACTTACGCGTGGTTCATAACATTGTTCACTGTTGTCACCCTTTTCACATTTAATGCCGTATTCATCAAGAAATAGATCCTCCTGGAAAATTTTTTGAATAATATTAGTTTTGTTCGCGTGAGAAACGGAAATCGAAACGATAATTTTAGTATTTTATTCTTTTCGGATTGAATGGTATCAATTTTTTTGTATCAATCTAAAGTGCAATTCAATTGACTTATGTATGTACATACAATGGAATGTATGGTACGTTTCAAATCGAATCTTGAAACTTAACATGCAGTGTTTTGTTGCTAAAACCATTGTAAAAGAACATCCCTCGTCTCATTTTCAACACAAACAAGTCAATTTACTTGTACTATATACAGTACATATAACATATAAAGTAATTTATAAGTATATAAATTTCATGACACAATAAATATACAGACAAATTCCGACTTAATATTGCATGCGATCTTTCAAATCGCACCGCACATTGATTTGCAGAATAAGAAAACCAAATAAAAAATCGGCCAAATGCGAGTCACATTCGCACACGGAGGGTTCCGTACGGAGTGGTCAGATTTGTCTGATTCCAAGGAATGTACAGCGCCTACATCAAAAACTTATAGTGTCTAAATAAAGAATCTGAGTTTTAATGATGGATTTGTATGGGAGTATCTCCCTCTTAGTGGTCAAACTGAAAATTGGACACTCTAATTTTCTAGTCCATTTCCTCAAACCATATAAAATATTTTAGTCTTAGTAATTGCTGCTATATGTATATTCCGTTAGAACTACACATTCTGTGAAAATTTCAACTTTCTACCTACTACGGTTCATGAGATAGAGCCGATGACTGACGAACGAATGGACGGACAGCGTAGCCTTAGTAATAGAGACCCATTTGGTACGCTTTGGGCCCGGAACCCTAAAAATGATTTAAACTCTTCATACACATATGTAAATACTCGTATGTATATTAAACTATGTATATGGTACGCATTATTGATTCTCAGAATTTTTTTAATAATTAATTTAAAAAAATCTATACGCTGCTCCAAAGTACAAACACTCGTATGTATAATATTTTATAGAGACCAACAACCGGTTAACGATTTAAATGAAGAAATAAAATGAGTACGACGAGTATATCACGTGACATAGTCACAATACAATAATAATGCCGAAATTTATGCGTAAATTTAAATATAATTTAAACAAAAAAATAAATAATTTATGCAAAAACAACAACAAAAAAATATAATTTAATTTAAGTACAATAATTGTTGACTTGTAAAGAAATGCAACAGCATTTCTGCATAAACAAAAAACAACTGCCGACCAACAACTGCACAGCCTCTTAAGAGCCTCCTATGTACTATAACGGTGAAATCGGTTTTAGAATCTTTAACTATTTACATACATGTACATATGTATGTAGTAACAGCCAGCTTGCTACATATTGAAAAATATAATACTCTAGGCAGATATGTATATATGTAGATAGAAAGAGTAGAATCATTGAAATTATTATTGTATACCGATTGCTTATTTCAAATATACATGTATGTGTGTATGTATGTATGTCAATTTGCAAGACGATAGATGCAATGATTTTTTTTTATAAATCTTGTAAAACCACTTTTCAGCTAGGAGTGTAGCAAAAATGTTAATAAGTACACAAGTTTATCATATTGTAAAACACTTTATTCCTCGATTCTACATATTGTACAAATAGAACACTTGTGTGGCTTGGCTTGGATCAGATCACTTGATTTCTTGCCGCCATCTTCGTCATTTGCTAGCGCATTGTGACTCAATTAAAAGTAATCATTTTTATACATTTTTTGTCACACTAACCGGAGAGAGAGTGAACGCCAAGCGTGAATAAGATGGAGGTTATATCTATCTATGTATATACAATACATTATTCATTGTGGGCTTTGAGTGGCACCAGACCACGTAGTGTCGACTAATTAAAGTCAACCAACAACGGCATAGTTAGCTCTTAAACGACAAATTTATACCCTCTATCTCATTCATAGGAGCAATTTAAGAACCAAATCAGACTTTCATCTGGTTGAGGTGTTTAGCTCTATGTGATTTGTAAAATACCCTCAGTCCAATTATGTTACTCTATTGCCAGAAGATATTCAATTCATCTTGAATAATTAGTGTACAATATGTATGTATATTGTTCTATATAAGTATAATTGTCGTACAGTATTTAATCTACACATATGTACATCTATCTAACTTATGACGTTAACATATACAATACATATATTTGTTTTGTTTTAACATGCATTTAGTTACTCATTTACTTTAACATTCATTCATTCATTCAGTAAATTCTTCATTCATTCATTTAGACTTATGAATACATACATACATATATACATACATATTGTATATGTACGAGTATATCAGCCATTATACATACATACACACACAGTTATTGTATTTCTGTATTTCTTTTCTTATGGAATGTCTATAGTACTGCAATCATATTCACTGTCATTCATATGGTCAAATCAGTCACTCAGTCAGTCAGTCAGTCAGTCAGTCAGTCGGTTGGTTGGATTGTCAATGCAATCATAGCAAACACAACCAACAACATCAAGTAAAAGTCACATATGTCATATGTTTAACATTCCCCATCATACATATTTATAATATTAACAGTTGAGTTAAGTTGAGTTGAGTTCTCCATCCTATAATTTTAAATAATGAAGTCGAAAGAACATTCTGAGCGGGGCTAAACAACAACACTCAAGTGAAAATATTTATTAATCTACAGAACAACAAAACAGATCGGATGATTAGTCGGAGACAACATCGTTAAGAAATGAATACAATATCTAGATAAGTAAATACATATAAGTACATACTCGTACATCAATAATGAGGAGCAGATTTTTCAAATAAAATTATTTAATTTGATTCTTATATAGGGAAATTTTTTAATCCATAAGATTATAAAGTTGTGATTATTTTATAAAATACAGTTTAGTTAGATCTGAAGAAGTTATCCTAATTTTGTTTATTCTATCATTACACACTTGTTCTGTACCAGATGTGTGTTCTCCGTTAAATACCCATGTACTTGAACTAAACATTGTCCAAGGTTGAAGTTTCGAATTTATGTATAATATAATAATATAATTTATAATTTATGTTATATAAAATCTGATGATGATGTACATACTCGTATGTATGTTTTAAAAAAAAAAAAATGTTGCTAGTACATATTTCTAACGTTGATTGTCATGTAAAATTAAATTGTTCGATAAGCTTGATGCAAGGGGAATTTCCATAAATTTGAGTGATAAATTGTGATGATTGTGATAGAGGCTGATAAAATAATAAAATTCTTAAGTGAACTTTGTGTATGGTATTTTCTTTAACAACAACAACAACAACAACAACAACAACATCAACAGCAACACTACAATTTAAATATGCTTTATTAATGGCATTGCTATGGCATAATTTTTTCCAAGCTGTCATACTAAGATTCATTGTGTGGCGCCAAATAACTTGAATTGCATTCAGAATATCTGCTAGAATCATATAAACTACAGATTCGATTCTATTGCCAACCCAATAGTTACATACTCGTACATGCAGATGAGAATGCATGTCCCGTATATAGAAAAATTATCCATTAAACTTACAATATGTGAAAGTATGTATGGATGTACAATATTTACCATACACATAATACCATATGATGTGCGTATACATACGTAACTACTGTGTATGTATGTATGTGTCTTAATGATGACTCAATGACGCTTGAAAGAATAGTTTAATTTCATTTGTAAGCGAGATTGATTGCATTTCATATGCAAATTTTTTAATAGAACATGAAGGTAACCCCAATTTGTTTGATTATATGGTACATGGGTATTCTTTTGATACAAATACCTACGATATAATACTACAATTCGAATACAACTAATTGAATGAACAAACGAATTAGAAACACTTATTTAAAATGGAATTCAAGCTTTATTAATATACAATACATATTACAATACAATACATACACATATTGCAAAAATAATATGTGCAGCATGCAGTTTTCATTTCTTTCCATACATTTTTTTAACCTTTCTTTCACTACAAGTGCGGATATTGGCAAGAAATAATTTGGAAACTGAAATTGACCAAGATTGTTACAGGCCTACAACATGCTGACCACCTACCTGGCCGAATAGCCCGAAAAGTTCCGCTGCTTCGACAAAATAATTTGAAGATGAGGCTAACTTTTGCAAAGAATCATGTAAATTATGCAGTGGAAAAAAGTGGCGACATTTTATGCTCCATAAAATCGTCCATTTATTTGGTGATAATGCTACTCAGAATGTTCGATGCCCCAAAGGAACGGAATGCCATATGTGCTACACAAAACAGACCGTTAGCCAAGTCAGTGGTAAAATTATGGTTTGGGAATGTTTTTCTTGGTCATCAAATTACTGATACCATGACCAGAGCCCAGTACAAAGACATCTTGGAAAGTATCATGCTACCCTACGCTGAAGAAATTGTGCCACTGGGGTGGATAATGATCCAAAGCATATATCCAAATTGGTCCAAGATTGTTACAAATAGACATCGAAAGTCAATTTATAAACCTGGCCAAGTCAACCGGCGGATTTGATTCCGATCGAAAACCTTTCGAATGAACAGGACGAATTGTGGGAGTGTGTCCAAAAAACTTGGTGTGAGAAACCTCCCGGAAAATAATGAATCGTAAATGTACCATTGTAACAGCTTCTGGGATTCAGTGTCAGACGGAGAGAAATAGAATGATTTTAATCTCCGATGCCAGGTTCCAATTAAAAATTAATTATTTATTTTAATTATTTCGATGCATGAGAAAAACAGTTAATGAACCTTAGTTCCATTGTTAATGGAACAAAAATATCGTATATCAATAACAATAATGGGGGAATTATTTAATATAGCTATTACGTGTGCATAGTAAGTATGAATGTAATTAAGAGATTTTTCTGATTCACCCAGTATATGAGGAAATAGGGTATACAAGTATAAGTTTTGTGCAAACATATTGTACATATGTATGTGTAAGTTCAAGTTCTATTGCTACATATACCTCAAAATACCCACAGAAACTAAAAATGCCTTATGAATGAATGAGACTACAACAATTCATCAATAATTTTAACACAATACAATAAATGATAAATAAGTAATTTTCATCTCTTCTTATACATGCTATGCTATGTAGGTATGGTATCCGATAGTCGACCCTAACATACAATTGGGCTTTCACTCGTAAATATTTGGGTTCTTTTGTTTTTAATTTTAATTTTTTTCCGCTAGGTGCATCACAATTCCAGATCATGTTACAAAACAAAACAATGCAGTGAATGAATATTTTACGGCACGTTTTTAAAATCAAAATTGAATTTGAGATCGACGCGTGTCTATGCCACAAACATCCAACAGTCCAATAACAACAAGCGCATGTTGTGACACATAAAAACAATACTCGTACTGTACCATAATACAATATTTGTATAATATACAATAATAATTATGCAAAATGTTGAGGGTCAAACGCTTAATGCTGACATTCATTGTTTGTTGCGCTTGATTTATGATGATGAATTGTTTTGCGGTAGTTGGGAACAGTTTTTCAAAATTTGAATACCTTTTTCCATATTTCCTTACTAAGTATGCACTATACCATTTTGATTTTGAGAAATACGATTATTCCGGTATTTACAGGAAACTTTATTTATTATTATCACTTTGCCTTGATAGAACTGTGAATCGATCATAGCACATAAAGTATACGAGTACCATCTAATCCATATGATCAATGTGACGAGGAGGGAGGATCAATAAAGCCATTGCCTTAGTCACGCATGTTATGCTCCCAGTTGCACAGATGGTGCGGTACCGATACATTTTATTGATGTATGCAGCTAATAATGAGAAGATCGAGTTCTCCTATAACTGAAAGAGATACGGCATCCATGAAAATACCGATACATAGACGTAGTTTATGGGATTTCTGGTGCACAATTTTTATGCGTTTCAAACCGTGAGGCTAAAGTGATAAGTTATAAAACATTTTAAACTTTGTAAGTATTATAAATATTATATCTAACACAACTCAACGTTAACGTTGATACACTACTATGTAAGTATTGTACATATATACATACTACATATTTAGAAAAATAGAAAATGTTAATTTATTTTTTGTTTACTAGTAAGTAACTAGTTTTGCAATTAGTTGTAATCTCTTAAATAAGAAACAACTTTGTTTTATTGAACTGATGGAAAGAACTCAGTTTGTATTGTATTGTATTGTAGTTTACTTGCTATAGTTCAATAACTGGGAAACTCTTATGTAGGTTTATTGAAAATAAATATGTAATATTGAATGGAATGAGATGTTTTAAAAGATTTCTATTGTAACTCACCTCAATTACACAACGTTGGACACATGTACGTGTTACAAGTTCCAAATTACTGCCACTTGCCGCATTGTAACTGCGACGTGATCCTCCGTTTCTCCGACTACCGTGTCCTTCTTCATCCGTAAGTGCAGTTTGTTGTTGCATCAAGAATGGATTAATGAAATCTTTTGCAAATATGTTGTAGTTATTCGCATTGTTATCGTTCTGACTGCTGCTGGTGGTGCTACTGCTACTGTTGTTGGCATCACTCATCATTGTATAGTGTGAATAGGGAGATTTGTTGTTGATATTTATTTGTGAGTTGCAAACATCACAGGATACCAACAACAATAGCAATAAATTCATGATTATAATAAAGGATATGCCGCCTTTGCTGCATGCTGTTGTCGTTGTCGTTGAATAAATGTTGCAATAATTGTTAACGTCTCCGTCGCCGTCTCCGTCTTCGTCGCTGTTGCTGTTGCTGCTATTGTCAATATATCTATTATTTTTGTTGTTGTTAATATTGGATTCTAGTGTTGTTTCTGTTTCTGCACATTCTCCTCCTCCTCGTGTGGACTTTACTGTTGCCGCCATTGTTGTTGATGCTGTTGCCGCCTGTTGCTGTTGCTGTTGCTGTTGCTGTTGCTGTTTCTGCTGATGTGGCTGCTGACAATTGACTTGTGTTTTTGACATCTTTGTATTTACATTGACAGCGATTCGTAGATTGAAAATAAAATTCAAATGTTTTGTTGGTTGCTTCTGATGTTGCTCATTTGTTAGTTGATGAGTCTCTTGGCTGTTATTTGCAGCCATTGATGTCAGCATCGGTATCTAATGACGATATCTTAGACGAGGAGTATGTTTAATAAAAGTTATATAAAATCTTATTACCAGGAATATATAGAATATAGTGAAGCATAGAAAAGATGGAAAACGAATGTTAAAAAAAAAAAAAAGTTTAAATTAGTTGGTTTGAATGGGATGAAATGAAAATCCGATTAAACCGATTTAGAATGTTGTTTTTGTTGCAGTTTTTTGCCTACAAATTGAATTAGAGAATATGGAAAATATGAGAAACAAATAAAATAAAATAAAATAAATTAAAAAAATTTACATAGAATATTTAAATACGAGGTGTGTTTATTAAATAACAAATCTACATACATACTTCTGTATATAATTAGAAGCTATGAAGCCTTCTTTTTCGATTGCCGCTTTCATCAAATTCTTTTGTAGGCCGACGAGAAGAAAGATGATGAAAATGATGCACACCCCCCGATTAACATATGTAAATATGACAATATGCCAATAATCACTAATTGTATTTTTGCAAATGTAAAAGTTGTAGCAATAATACACAACAGAACCTAGACCTCTAGCCTCTTCTTATTTTATAACCACACCTCGTCCAGTCTATGCTTTTAATAATTTTAAATAAAGCGCTTTATTTATGCAAACTTTTTGTTAATTTGATATATAAAAAAAATTTCTTTAAATGCTCATTGAATGAATTTATTACACATCATTGCATACTACACTGAACAGGTATTGTATTATTATTTTGCCTTGATTGAATTGCAAAGCATAGAACCATGAATCAAAATTGGAAATTGGTTTATACTACAATATTTCTTAAGATATTCAAACAAATATTCACAAAACACAATTTCTACAGCACACAGCATAATATGCTGAGCGGTGATTCCCCTCATTCCAAAAGTTCTCCCAATCCTAACCATTTTAAGTCATAATTTCTTTTAAATAAGCCACAATTGATGGCAAACTAATATTAATCTTAAAATTATTAATTTTCTCAAGAAAATTGTTGGGTTCGAATGTTGGATTTTTAGGAATTATGTTTTACAATGAACGCTTCAAAGAAGTTTAGGAATTATAGGCGAGAAGAGTGCATATTTGTCGTCTTTCCCTTATTCTATTTTTAAAAAGTATAATTCATAAAACTAATGAATATTAGAAAAATAGTATATCACCCTGGGCTTCACCGAGCGCAGTTTAAGAATTGCTGGGTTACTTTATTACGAATACGATGACATTGATTTTATCACACACCACACACATTAATAATTTCATAAAAAGGAAAGATTGATTGAGAGAGAGACGCATACGCGGCATTTTTCTCCATTCATTGCATCACTAATTCATTCGCTTATCCCTTCATTCTTCACTTACCTACACCACCCACCCACACACACACACACACACAGACACACATTTGCAGGCACGCATGCTTATTGCCTCAATTCATTCAATTCGTCTCCATTTTCCGGCTTCTTGGATTCTTCGTTCGCCGTTCGCGCGTTCGCTTTCATTTGTGATTGCTTTTGATATTTGCTTTTTGATTTTCTTTATGTGTTTAAGAGCAATTTTCATTGCAATTGTTGAAAAAACGAACACTATAACAATAATAACAACAATGTAAGTGATAGAATGATGCGGGGATGGGGATTATGAGTGTGCGATGAGGGCAATTACCCTCCTTTATTTTTAAATTACAAGTGATATATCATACATACAATGTAACGAAAATATCAGGATCATCATCACCACGGGGAGAGACTAATATATCCCTTTAATTAATTGAACAAATGATCTTCTTCCTTTTTCGTCACAAGCAAAGAAGTTACGCGGGTGCGATATTTAAATACAATAGAAAAATATATGTAAATACAAAAAAAAAAACCTATATTTTATTTATTGATCGAAAGTTATAGGACTTCCAGAGACTATGGTCTGAAAGAGCTCGAGCGAGCTTCCGAACCGACGCGATCTTCAGCTTTAGCACGGAAATTAAATCTTAATATTATTTTCTTACAAACTTTCCGTTTGTGATTTCTTCAATTGTCGGATCTAATTAATTAAAGGACGACATTAATTCATTTATATAACGATTTCAATTCCGTAACTTTCCGGCGGACAAAAAAACCGGGTAAGCTTTCGGCAATTACTTAATGAAAAATTGAAATTTAGAATTCAATATTATTTAAATTTGCGGCGCGAGTGGTCCACGATTTTAAATTTCAAAATGTTTGAAATTTGAAAAACGGACGTACACCACCTTTTCGAAAGTCGAATTTCGATTAAAGTTCCGAGTAATAATATAGTGACACTACGAAAGTCGAGTAAAAATTGCGAGTATCAAAGTAGCGAGCGATCGAAAAGTAACGAATTACGAGTCGAAAGCGGCGAGTGATCGCAAAACGGTCTTAAGGTCGTTGGGGTGGATTCGGTATCCCGCGCGTGAAAAGAATTCTACTCTAGATGGAATTAAAGGGGGGTAAGAACGGAGCAAATGCGGGCACAAAGAGCTTAATTATTTGTTTTTTTTTCTCTCAGCCTCTTTGTGCGCAGTGCAGATAATTCAATGATGAACGCCTGGCGTCCATACTAGATCCAGAATCCAGTTAAAATATGTTTCATATCTGTACTCTCCTTAAATTTGGTATTTAATTGCATGAAAATTTATTAGACACACACAATTGTTAAAATGCTTTGTTGATAATATCATCAGATAATTATTGTACACGTATCTTCTTATTAATATTAATTTTAATCAAAAGCTGTATGTGCAATAATCATCCTTGATAATTGAGCATTTATTATCACTGGAAACAAACTTCACTTGTTCACTTCATGTTTAATAGATGAATTCTTGAAACAATGTTCCACGCATAACTGTTATAATGCTTTGTTGATAATATCATCAGATAATCATTGTACATACACCAATTTATTAATATATAATATAATAAAAAGATGTATGTGCAATAATCATCCTTGATAATTGAGCATTTATTATCACTGGAAGCAAACTTCACTTGTTCACTTCATGTTTAATAGATGAATTCTTGAAACAATGTTCCACGCATAACTGTTATAATGCTTTGTTGATAATATCATCAGATAATCATTGTACATACACCAATTTATTAATATATAATATAATAAAAAGATGTATGTGCAATAATCATCCTTGATAATTGAGCATTTATTATCACTGGAAACAAACTTCACTTGTTCACTTCATGTTTAATAGATGAATTCTTGAAACAATGTTCGACGCATAACTGTTATAATGCTTTGTTGATAATATCATCAGATAATCATTGTACATACAGCCATTCATTAATATATAATATAATAAAAAGATGTATGTGCAATAATCATCCTTGATAATTGAGCATTTATTATCACTGGAACAAACTTCACTTGTTCACTTCATGTTTAATAGATGAATTCGTTCCACGCATAACTGTTATAATGCTTTGTTGATAATATCATCAGATAATCATTGTACATACACCAATTTATTAATATATAATATAATAAAAAGATGTATGTGCAATAATCATCCTTGATAATTGAGCATTTATTATCACTGGAAACAAACTTCACTTGTTCACTTCATGTTTAATAGATGAATTCTTGAAACAATGTTCCACGCATAACTGTTATAATGCTTTGTTGATAATATCATCAGATAATTATTGTACATACAGCCATTCATTAATATATAATATAATAAAAAGATGTATGTGCAATAATCATCCTTGATAATTGAGCATTTATTATCACTGGAAACAAACTTCATTTGATCCATAGCCAACACCTTGGCCTTGGGATTTATATATAGTCATCGCAAAAGCTGTAATGACTGGAAATTGAGTTCTTAGTTTTCCCGCCACCGGCGTGAGCATTATCATGATTCAAAACTTCATGTATAACACTATCTGTAATATTACATTGTTCATCATTCGCGCTATTAAACAGATCTTCAAAAATATTTTCTTCTTCAACGCGGATAGTACTATCACTGAAAACAGAATCAATGAGGAAATAAACAAGGATTGGAAGACCAAGTTTTTGACATGAAGTCTGAAGAATATCATCGATTATTAGAAGAGTTCGATTAAGAAATACCTGACTATAGACTATAAGAAACTTCATCATAATATCTTTGAATCATTCACAAAACTGACTCATCGCTGGAACATTCAAACCACAAATAAACCCAACTAACTCTTGGAAGGCAAAATTACTTTGTGACCAACTCTAGAATCATTACCATTTGGATTTTGATTTATAAAATCACTTAAGTTATTATAAAGGTCGCATTGATTTTGTTTGATGAAATGTAATCTGGTACTTTCAATTCGAACGTACATATCAACAATCCATTGAAGAAATATTTTTTGGAAAGAATGCAGAAGACTAAAATCATCACGAATAGCAAGACGATAACATGTATACTGTAACATAGTAACTTTGTTCCAAAGAGCATGAGAATTAGTAGTAGAAGCAATGTTATGTGAAATATTTACATGCCAACCGGTATCACCATTAGGAAACAACAAAGGATATGCCAAAGGATCTAATGAAGAGTCCAAAACAAAAATATTATGAAGTTCTCGTGAAAATTTCAGAAAAACAACCATACCTCTCTCAAAAGCCGGTTCGCCGTCATCGCTTCTAAAAATAGCTGCAACATCACTCTGAATAGCATCGTTATATCGACAAAGATCACACTCTTTATTCACCTTAATCATCATACACACATTAGCAGTTGTGTTTTCAGGATGGTGGCAATATTCAGCCATTGACCTACAAGAACGTGCAAAGACATTTACACGATCTAACTCATTAGCTAATTCATACATAATAGACACATTACATCTATTATTTGCTCTAGCATTTAGTCTATGACGTACAGCAGTTTCAGCGTCGTAAAAATAAAGCTGTGCATATGCCGGAACACTACCATAATCCCGAGTAATTGAAGCAGGTCGATGGTAAAATACGTTATTAATCTTAAAATGATAAATTCCATTCAAAACTCTGTCATCTAATTTAAATTCAGAACTTATCATTGCAAATGAAGCATTATAAAACACTCGGTATATGTTAAGAACGCCGATTTTGCTGATTTATAAATCAGCACACAAAAACACTGACTGAGCGGCGTCAAAGCCTATAAAATTGTATAGACAAATTGTTAGCGAAATAATTAAAAATAGAATTTTAATATTCAAACATGTAGAAAAACTCGACCCAAAACACGCGGGAAATATTGATAATGCAGATTTATAGTAGTGCACAAAATCACTGCCTAACCGCTGTCAAAGCTAAACAGCAAGCTTCTTATTAGCAATTTTAGCATACCCATGAACAAATTGTATGAATGAAAAAAACTATGTCTCTGTTGCACATCTCTTGCTTTCTAGACACAGCCGTTGATGTTGTGAGTGCAGTAGAATGGAAGAATAGACAAGTTTGTGTGTCACTCTCTTCTGTTCTATTGCTGTACGCTCATCGGCTGTAAAAAGCCAATAGAATATTTTACTATTTTTAATATCTAATCATTGTACTTTTCACAAATATGTTTACACAAAACATATAAACCTTTGCTGGAATAAAAACAATCGGCCGAATATGCGAACCGCATACGGAGGTAGCTGCCTGACCAGGGTACCACGGCCCAACCATTCGCTTAAAGTCCTTGTGACAGGGAGAACATCACATTAATGCTACCAATTTGGCAGAAGAGGTAGGAATAGACCTCGCTCCTAACAGTGAGAAAGCTATATCCATGACTATAGTGTATACTGTACCATCTGTGGATTACCAAAGCTGTATTCTATTCCAGAGAGCTATGTTTAAATTCTAGGCCACCAATTAAATTGGATCAGGAGCCCACGGAATTTGATCCGTCCTGGCCAGCGAATACGGCCCATTATGGTGGCTGTGGTTGCACGATATAGAACCGTACAACGGATTCCCTCCAGGTTTGCACTATATAACCTGACACCGTTACTCCAAGGCATAAACGTTTACTTCAAAAGGCATAAACGTATAAAGACAGTAGATTCGAAACGCCTGACCTGCTGGACTGTATTGTATTCTGTGATTTGCACGTAGCTGAAAATTATGACTTGAGATCTGACCACTCTCCGTTTATCGTCACAAACGTGCCTACTTTCAAAGACTGGACAGCCAAAACAGCCAAGAAGCATACCTCAAAAGTTGACGATGAGATTGACTCATCTGATGAAAACTTCACAAGTGTGATACACGAAGCAGAATACTTATTTACTTAAACATTAGAAGACAACACCGGTTATCAACACCACCTTCTTCTATAATTGGAGCAGAGGAGTCTAATTAAAAAGAAGGGAGAACTATGGAAAAACCTACAGCCCACCCGTTGCACAGCTGAAAAAAGACTTTTGAACAATGATGCACGACTGCGAGAAATTAGGAACTAAGCCACATCAGATTACCTAAGCATACTAGATCCACTCACAGCAGACGACCATTACAGCTGATAGAGAGCCACCTGCTATCCGAAGCGTCCTACATGTAGAAGTGCCGTGATCCTAGATAGCAACGGAGAACAATGATGAAACGATGAAATTTTTGAAGCTTTTGCTCGGCACTTGCATGCAGTATTCCAGCCTAATAAAGTTGTGAACGCAATTGGCCAGGAATAAGCCTTCCAATTTTTCAAACTTCGAATGCGGAAGTTGAATCAGAAATTTAACAAATCAAGCACAAGAAAGCACTCGGATTTAATAAACTTGACGGTTTTACAATCAGCTAGGGGGGTAGGTACCTCCCATACAAACCACCCATTGCATTCATGTTCTTATTAAAAAAAACTTTTTTGTTTTTTGTCCTATCGAACTGAAACTTAGACACTATCAGTTTACAAAATAGACGCAGTACATGTGTTGGAACCAGCCGAATCAGACCACTAAGGAGGGTACCTCCCATACAAATCTCGTGAAGAGTATTTATCTTCGGCATAGTCGAAGCTGCTTCTAGTTTTATTTTACTGAAAATGTACGTTTAAAGTTGCAATTTTCACAGAATGTGTAGTTCTATCCGGGCACTTGGTAAATCACTGGGGTTATTTATGTGTCTGTCCAAAATAAAGAGAATTGAGGAACGAGAAAGAACTAGCAGAAATGTGATTCAATTTATGAATAGCAATGGTGCGAAACCGTAACTGCAGATATGGCCAACTTGCGTTGTACAGAAACTGAAGCACATGTCTTTTTGATTTGTTTCTAATCATGATACTACTCTGACCACAAAAGCTCAAGGAATTCGGTTGGCCGTGCGACGCCGCGCCGGATACTTTAGTTTAACATACAAACTTTGATTTATTTTTTTATATAACTCTTCTATAATCAAATAATAAAAATATGATAAGAAAATATCTAATCGGTTATTACACGGGACTCAATTTTAATCTAAAATAACTCAACTTGCTTGCTTTATGTACTTTTCAATAAAAAAAAAAACATTTGACATGCCAAAGTGATAATACTATTCACCTCTGTTGTGTAAGACGCAACAAGTTTCCCTCTAAAAACTTATTATCGGCACAGATCTCTCGGGCATCTTCATAATACTGCGACGCTCATAATATCTCGTATTCTTTTTTTCAGGAAACATACCAATGTGCTGTTTGTTGAGATCTACAGAAGATTTGGATCATACGATGTATGCAACTATTTTTGTGTCATGCCCAAACTTCTGTGTGGTCCCGTCTCGTATTGTCGTTGTGAGTTTCAGACCGTTGGACGTCAATAGCTTTGAAAACACATTAATCCTTTTCTTCTTTAGAAAAGTAAGTGAAGCAGTTGCCATCCTAAGTGCAATGCAAATCGCGCAACAAATGAGGCAAATGTGTTATTTGCACTGATAGCGCCTTTACAGTCGATGCTATCAAAAACTTTTTGGGAACCATACAATTTACCAAATCAAGTCCCCATTCATAAAAATATTCTGGGTACATAGTCATAAAAAAATCGCCGGAAATGAAATGGCCGAGATTGCATCTAAGTTAATATCGCAGTCACCGTCAGTAACCAGAATTCCTTTCTCCCAACGAGAAGGATATGCACAGGACTATTATACACATCCTACAATCTCGTCAATATGAAGACTGGCTGGCTTGTCAACACAGGTATAAAACTGTTAATCTATACCTGCAAAACCATACTACTCAGATAGTTGTTTCAGGAAAAAATGTACCATTTTCATTCATCTTCGAATTGGCCATAGCGCCATCACCCATACTTATTTACTCAATGGGGATACACGCCCATCTTGCTACCTATGCGGTCATGCATCGGTATCTACGATACACCATCTTCAAAGTATCACAAATGCCTTCTTCCCTAACTGCAATCCCTTATCATCCCTTCTCACAGTTTCAAAATCCAAAATAGAGAAGATAATCTTAGCATGTATCTCTCCCTAAAAAATTGTCACCTTATAGGTAGGCTTAATACAATATTTTTTCAATTTTTTTTTTTTTTGCTAATTAAATATAGTATTATGTTTTTTTTTTTTTTAAAAACGTATTATAATTAATTTTAATAAATAAATAAATAAAAACGTAAATAAATATTAATAATTTTTTTGTGGAATGTTTTGTTTTGTTTAAGGTTCGAACTTCGAAGAGATTATCATGCCTAATGGTACGTCGTGTAGTATTTATTGTAAAAGATTATACATTGTACAATACCTAAAATGATGCGAAGATGTGTATAGATGTATAGATTCTTATTATTATTGTTGTATTACTTTTTGTTTTTATTTTTTTGCATATTTTTCTTTTTGTGCGATAAGAAATCACGAAGCACGTTAAGTTTTACGTTTTTACACTGCTTTCAAGATTACAGCAGAAAAATACATACTCGTATAAAGAAATGGACCAACTGACAGACAAATTCATGTATAATATACATGTACAAGTATATAGATAGATGGATCATAATGATGAATTTATCGATAATATGTCTATATACTTACAGACATATATATATATATGTATATGTATGCATATGTATGTACAGTGAAAAGACTCGCATTTGTTCCGTATAAAACGAAATCATGAACTATATGAATTCAGTTGCTTTTCAAACTTGACGCAAGAGAGATCCCTCTTACGAAAAAAATAAAATTCAATTTCGGAATTAGTCATCCACCTATTTGATTGTGATTGTGATTGTGATTTTTTTTTTTTTTTTTTGTGAACATACTCGTATATCAAGATGTGTCAACAACCATGCACCAACAGAAAGTGCAGTTTGACAACACTGAAACTAGCATCGTTTTTAATCGTTATTTGCTCTATAATATCGTTATTAGAATGTGCACCTCAGAATTATCGCGGTACGCATTAGATAATAATATAATAATAATAAATAAGGAACACATTTAAAAAGAAGAAACTTACCGACAAGTTTACATACTCGTACACGTAGAGTCAGAGTCAAAGACATGAATGGATAGAAATTTCGGGACCAAATTGTTTTTGACTTAAGGTCCCGTTTAATGGGATAATATAATCCCTTCTATATTTTGACCATGTCAATACACAATAGACGGATTTTCTGTGATAGTCTGTTGTTTCCTTTTAAGGGTTACAAAAAAATACTTAGTACAGCTTCAGCATTCACATTATAAAAAGAAGATACTTACTTTCTATTACATGTTATAATAGAAATATATTAATTGAGTTTCTACACTTTTATCCAGCAGACAACTATAAAAGATCATATATGTGCACGGATACACAAACGGGAAGAGAACTCTTCGTTGGTGATACCTTTACACGCCCAGGTCAATGTATACGTGTTCAATGTCTGGGAACACTCGATCTATGGGAGGATAGGTAAGATCTTCCGTATCCAATTCATATGATTGTATGTATTGGTAGAATCCTAAAGAAAAACAACCACAAAAAAAAAAATTAAAAATCACTAATGTAGAATATTCATATACCATAATATTTTATATTCCATTTTTCATTTCATAATAGTTGCCTTGTGCCACACTCATTGAAAGGAGACTGCACCACACGTCCGTCACCAAACGAGTTTTTAGAATATCCGAAGTGTTGTCCTCTCTATGAGTGCAAGACATATGAATTAAATGCCAACGGGCAGATGGAACAAACAAATACCTATGATCATTATGGCAACTTACGTAAATCACATCTCACAGAAATTATTGTCATCAATAATCCAGGAAACAATCTAGGCGGGGAAGCCAACACTCCACGAAGGCAATACCAATTTTAAGAACCATATTCATTAAGTTACAATATACAAAATCATTTTAAAATATCCACATCCATATTGTGATAGTTGTAGTATCTGATCGGTCATACCGTTCAATCCAAATGATATGTCAAGAAGGCGAAGCCTAATACAATGAAATACAGTTTACAAAAATTAACGAAACAATCAAATGAAAACGAATTAATATTAATACTACTTATTAAATATACGCTAATCCTTCTTCTTCTTTCTTGTTGCATCAATTATGGTAGATTATGCAATGCCGGACACTATAGTATTCACTCCAGAAGAACTGCTTTCCCATCCAAAGTCCTAGTGCAAAGCACCAGGCTTCGATGTAATAATAATAAAGACAGTAGGGTCATTGATGCTTTATCAATGAAGAGGTTGGTCCCACTTATAACCATGATATGAATGATATTGGCCATTTCTCCATGCAATGAATATGTGGTTTGTTGTCAATTATTCCAAACACCACATACCAATTTGGCATGGTACTCCAACAGTAATTTCACAGGATCGTTCCATGCCAGTCTCACATTCACCCAAAGGCATGATTTATGTCAATGCATGCTCCTTAATGGCGGTCATCTCTGCTATCTAGGCATGCAATCGAATGTAAAGCTGACTTTGGCAGATCCTTTTACAGCAGCAGTTATAGATATGGGCCGATTGGTACGTCATTCAAATCCCTTAGCTGGTAACCGACCGGTTAAATTGGATAATACAAATCCTTTTTCCATTTTGACCATATCTAAAAATACTTAATTAGCATTTAGCATTCACACTATAGAAAGAAGCTTAAACAACATACTTTCTTTCTATTAAATGTTATTGTAGATATAAATTCATTTTTGTTTCTTCACTTTCATCCAGCATACAACTATAAAAGATCATATATGTGCACGGGTACACAAACGGGAAGAGAACTCTTCGTTGGTGACACCTTTACGCGCTCCGGTCAATGTATACATGTTCATGTTCTGGGAACACTCGATCTATAGGATGATAGGTAAGATCTTCCGCATCCAATTCACATGAGTGTGTTTATTGGTAGAATCCTAAAAGAAAACAACAACAAAGATTATAAAAATTTCATATGTTGCCTTGTACTACACTCATTGAAAGGAGACTGCACCACACGTCCGTCACCAAACGAGTTTTAAGAATATCCGAAGTGTTGTCCTCTCTATGAGTGCAAGACATATGAATTAAATGCCAACGGGCAGATGGAACAAACAAATACCTATGATCATTATGGCAACTTACGTAAATCACATCTCACAGAAATTATTGTCATCAATAATCCAGGAAACAATCTAGGCGGGGAAGCCAACACTCCACGAAGGCAATACCAATTTTAGGAACCATATTCATTAAGTTACAATATACAAAATCATTTTAAAATATCCACATCCACATTGTGATAGCTGTAGTATCTGATCGGCCATACCGTTCAATCCAAATGATATGTCAAGGCTTCTGTAAGCAATTTCACAAATACAACCATATATAATTATTATCCATAATACGCAATTATTATTCATCATCATTTTAGCACCAATTCTCTTAAGATCCTTCTTTCAAATGAGGCTTCAGTGTACACCACGTACGCCAGAGCAAATGTAGGCGGTGAAGCCAAGTCTTCAATACACAATTTCACTAACACATACAACCATATTCAATAAAGTCCAAGCATGTGGAAAAGTTTAATGGACGCCAAAGAGGCGTTAAAAAAAAATAGAAACTCTAATTTGCATTGGAAATAAATTCAATTAGCACAAATTTCTGCTTAAATGAAATAAAATGCCTTACTTGCACGTACCGCTTTGCGCGTATTTTACGCGACGTGCGTCCAAAAAAATAAAACAGTTATAAGGGCTGCCAACGTGATAAAAGTAATGATAAAACGAAACTGTACCATAATAACATGGTGGCATGTCAAGTTTTCACATCATCATTATATTGATTTATTTTATTGTCTTTATTTTTTTATCATGTGTAGTCTAATGCTAACAAATTTACAATTGCAATTAAATTAAATTATAAACAGTCATGGAGAGTCATTTTTCTTAAGCTGGTAACAATTTTGAGTGGTTAGTAGAACTACTACCTATGTGTGCCAAAAAAATCATGAGATATTATGGTATGCATTTGAGTTGAATTGAGTTAAAATAATAAATACATTTATAAATGTTATGCATAAACTTATTCATATTTACATGTCTGTGCTATGTTTATCGCATGCATAATCGAATAAGAGCAATTGCAAATAATCATTTAATATAAATCAAATTGTCATGGATATTCATTTTAATAATATACATAAATATTAAGTTAGTACTTCTTTGTAAGTACTGCCAACTACATCAATTTTTCAAGGGTATACGCTCCTACGCAGAGACTGAGTGAGAAAGCATCTTTTAATTCTTTGCTTTTGCTTTCAGTGTGTATGTTTTGTTGTTTTGTTTTCTTTGCTTTTGTACTCGCTACTTTTCGAGGTTACCTAAAAGGTTGGTAACAATGGCAAAAAGTTGCCAATACTACACATATTCCGCAGAGTGGCCAGCGCCGCTCTCAAGGAATTAGTTGCTGATTGGCTGATACACCAATAGATGAAACAAATGAAATAATGAAACAATTCGCCAGGGCCATAGCCAAGTATTACAATACTTACGGCGAACCACTTTTTCATGTTGAAATCATCTCGTATCGTTCATCAAAAATTAACATGTTTCCAAAAATAAAGAACATTTCAATTATTATCTGCAAAAATGATTTAATTTCACCTCATCGTTCCCCCTTGAAGAAGAAAATACTGCTCGATCCTTTTTCAAGTGTGCAACGGCGCAGTTACAGTTTGATAATTATCGTTTTGCCTTTTGTAAAGAAAACAAAATTGTAAGATTTTATAAATTATTATTTAATGCTTATTTAGAGTTTGAAAACCATAACTTAACAATAACTACAATAAATTTTATATTAGCCATGGATCCCAGGGCCTTCGTCTAGTACATGTTTTGGACTTATGTATGTATCTTCAACAAAGTACAATTACCAATTAGTTTATTTTCAAAATACAATAATTACATATACAGCAATACATTATCATTCATTTAAGACAAAACAACTTCGGATGACTTTACAAAGTATATCCAACATTTATGTATCCATATTATTAATTAATTTTTTATACAATTGAAATTCAAATTCAAATATTTTTTCATACATTCCTACTTCTACAGTTTTGTAACCATTGCGACTCGTTAGAAAAGTAGAGAGCTTAAGAATAGAAAAATAATACGCTCTTTCTGTTGGCACCTTGTCCAGTTCTCACATATAGTACATATTTCTATTCCATCGTGAGTCGTATTATTTTCACCCGCGCGACTCGGAATCAAACAATAACCAATAGCTTCATTTTCGATCACTCGCTACTTTTCCAGTCATAATTCCTATAATTTTGTTTAACTCGTTACTTTTCAATTTTCTAACTACGTATGTACTTTCATTTGCCAACTTCGCTACTTTTGGATCACTCGCTACTTTTCGGCAAACTCGCTGTTTTTTACTCGTTAATCAAGTCGATATTTGGTTTATAACGAAGGCGGAACGACGCGCGCCGTTTTTTTCAGCCGTCGGCAAATGCAATACGAAAGTTGTTTTAAATAATATTAATAATTCCTTTTTAATTTTGTCCTTAATTATTAAAAGTGAAATTCAACTTTCCAAAGGAAGCACATTCACGTAGGGCTTTTTTTTTTTCGTCGTCAGCATATTTCCGTAATTAAAAATTATATTAATTCAATACTTCCAACTTTTGTCCAATACTTAATTAAAAGTTAAAGTAAATTTGACAATTAAAGAAAGCACAACCAAGCGCTTGGATTTTTTCGGCCCTCGTCAAATTTCAATGCGGTGTGCTTCTGCTGTATTTTGTTATTGTATTCTGCATAGAAATTGCGCGTATTTGTTACGTTTGCCTCCGTAAGTTCGTTATTAGTTCTATGGTTTTTAACCTGTCGTTCGTTGTTATTGTTAATGTTTGTTAATTTTGAGTTGCTGTTAAGTGTACAAAGCAAAAAACAAATCATTAAAAAAAGAATATATTGTGGTTGTATAGTTTAATGTGAGCGCGTGGTCTGCCCCATCAGTGCGTGCCCCTGTAAGTTTACTTGTTTGTTTTTTTTTTTTTTTTTGTTCATTTCGGTAGCCCTTGCGTACCACAATGTCTAAGTATGTTTGCGTGTGCATTTGTGTGTCTGTGTGTGTGTGTTGTTTCGTTTGTCCGATGGCAAACAGAGAAGTAAACAAACTAAAACAACTCAGATTAACACTCTTTTTTTTCTTTTTTCATTCCTTGTATATTATTTTTGATCTACACGCGCTGATGCAATAATGAAGAATTGTACAAAAGCAATAAAACAAAAACAAAAGAAAATAACTGAGAGAACACGAAAAACATTCCAAGAAGAAGGAAGCACAGCAGAGCAGAGCAGAAGAAGCAAACAAGAGCAGCGAGAAACAGCAAAATATATAAAGGAACGAAATTTGTTGTATATGCGAATGAAAACATCATAAAAAAAAGACGTTAAATAATAGATAGAGAAACAGCAATACGCAATACCACCATTGAAACGTAGAAGAAGTCAAAAACAACGAACAACCGAACAACAAATAAGGGGACTCAAAGAAAGATAGAAAAAAGAAAGGAAAAATGGCGCCATCATTGAGTAAATTAGCACAAAACCAAAGCGCAATTGTTGGTGTCGCTGGCATGTCAGCGGCTCTTTGGATCATCGCCTATGGCAAACTATCGAATAAGAAACGGTAAGTAAAAGAAAGAAAGGTGTTTACACTCTTCTTCTTCATTATCGTCATCATCATCATCATCATCATCATTCACTTATGGTAAAATTCCAATAGGGAAATTCAAAAAGAGAATCAAACAAGATCAACCAACCAACCAACCAACCAACCACCATCAATAATAATGATAATAATTTTAAGAAAAATTTTTCTTTCATTTATCAAAACCAAAATCGTGTTTACATTGCTACAAGATACTCGTAGGTATGTATATATGTATGTTTGTAAGTATATCGTGTTTTGTTGATTTCTCGCGTTATGCCCCTCTCTCTCTCTCTCTCTCTTCTCCGTCATTTGCCTAGCCCCTAGCCCAACCGTTCCAATTGTAAAATACTCTTTCTTTTCGAAACCCTGTTAGGTTCGGGTTGCTTAATTATTTTTCATTTTCCTTTCTTTCCTTTTTTTTTTTTTTTCTTCAATTAAAAGTTAAACAGGTTTTTTTTTTTGTGGTTTTGTTTTGTTTCGTTGTGTTGTTTATCCTATATTATTATTATCACTATTGAATATGATGAACCAGTCTTTAGTTTTTTGTGTTTGATAATTTCAAGTGCAACGACACAACAACAATGTCAGCAACAGAAACTTAACAAAGACAACAGAGACGAGAGATACAAGTTTGCGACATACTACATACATAAGTATTGTATGTATGTAAGTATGTATATATAACAAAACCCAATCTCCAATCTCATCTCAGTTATTGTACATACTCGTACATTCACCATTGTTTTACTCATCGCATGTTTCCTTGTTGCGTTTCTGGTTTGTTGCATGTTATGGTTGTGTTTCGTCAAGGATGCACTTTCGTTTCCTCTATCCATCTCTCTCGATCTCCCTTACTGATCAATGATTAGGTAAATTGATCAACAACTCCCACAATCGATCGATCTCATCGATATGTAAGTAGATATGGCTCAATAACTTTACTAATGAACTTTGAACTTTAGCCCCTAATTTCCATCATCTAAAACTCATTATTTCATTGTTATGTCTATATACCTGATGATGGTGAATGGCATTTTCACTTTGCCTTAATGTTTGCAACGCACTGAAAGTGGTCATCGCAGGAAGGGAGATCCAATTTGGGGAAGGGACATAGCCAATAATAATAAAAATAATAATGCAATCAATGGAAATGGGCAAGAAGACTCCTTGCTTGCATTCTAAATGCCTACTGAAACATCATCTATGTCATCATATGTTTTGCTGAGTTAATAATTATGAGTCAATAGATTTGATATACTTAAATACATAGCTTGATAATTTGTTTCTTTCTTTCCGCGAGCATGTGATATGATGTGACTCACATATTTGTTCTATTATGTATATGTTTTTTAATATATTTGCAAATTTACTGATAGTAAAAACTAATAGTTAGTTGAACTGGGACTGATAACAACTGATCTGATAGCCAGTTATACTTACATATTTGCTTCAAATTCAATTTCAATTTTTTATAATTCGAAAGTTGAGAAAAATGCAAGAGCGCATCATGATTTTGTTGTTATTTTGTTGCAGATTTCATTGAAATTTATATTGAAGGAGAACGGCGAAACAAAAGATCATCTGAAAATCAACTTGTTATGGAACTAAAATTGAAACCGAAATGGAGATTGTAACTGAAACTAAAATTGAAACTGAAACTGACCATGTAAAAAACCCTTAATATTGCTGGGTAGTGTATGTATGTACATACATACATATGTAAGTTTTGGATGGAAATGGATAGGTGGTGGTGGTGGTGAAGCACAATAATGTGGATCTTGCTTGTATTACATACATACTCACTCGTATCTGAAAGGTTCGTAATCTTCATTGAAACGAAAATTCATCTTTTCTTTGTTTATTTTTTCTTGTTTCTTTCATAAAATGTTGTTTTCGTTGTTGTTGTTGTTGTTGTTGTTGTTGCTGCTGATGTTGTTGCAAGAAATCAACCTGTAATGTGAGTTTGTTGTTGCTATGGGCGTACCAAGAGGGCTCTGGATATACACATACTCGTATCGACGACATACATACAATATGTACAGAGATTGTCATAATATTGAGTACTAAATATTGAGTTACGCAGATTTGGACCGACAAAATCCCCCTTCTGCACAGCCAAAAGCTGGGTGTGCCCATGGTTGATGCTATAGTTGCTGACACTGTTATTGTTGTTACATCGCTCCATGCCTCGGCCATGGTTTGTTTGATCATGGCAGAAACAGAAGAAGAAACAGTAAAAAGCGCGCTCAACTCTGGTCCATTTTATGGAGGTTTTTTTATTTTGTATTTTGCTTTACTTTTGTTTTTTGCTGTTATGGTGATTGTTGTTGTTGTTGTTGCATTTGGTAAGAGTTGCATTATTGCATCAACCAATGAACATATAAGGCAACACCAGCAATCAACAATAGCCACTGATTTGTGGCGTAACGAGATGAACAACTCAAAACACACTTTCAAAAGAGGACAGGACAAAAAGCGAGGTCATCTATATTTATATTTACTAGTATGCAGATCTTATTTCTGATCACAATTTTTTTTATCAAATTATTTGCAACATTATGACATGAATGAATTGAATTGTCAAGTACTTACAATAAATTAAAAAGAATTCATTAACCATTCAAGTCCAATTCAATCACAATGCCGAATGGCAAATTTACTATTGTCGTCGCGTTAAGAGTCCAAACTAATTGGGAAATGTTTCTACATATTTACTTATGTAATTTATGGCATTTCATTTCCAAACTTATTGGAACTCGAGCAGAACATTTATATGCATGTACATACATCGGTATGTGCTATGTATCTGAGACTATTGATTTAATAATGTAGACCAAACTACACTTCTATTTTCATTACAATTAAACTATGAGTAGTGGAGGTTCCATGGTCACCATAATTTCACAAAGGTAAAGGGTATTTTATAATCGAAACTAGCCAACCAATCAACAAATACAGTCAGCAGCACTCTTAGTTATATTATTATAATTTTGCTTATTTTTTGTATTGTATTTTTGTTTATTTTTGCTGTTAATTCAAGTCTTGTCTATGAATTTTCATTTGATTTGATCGGATTGGATCGGATCGGATCGTATAGTATTTGATTGGAGTCAAAGTTCAGTCAATATGTTAATTTTTATTTTAGTGGTATAAAATGAAATGGAATATGTTAATTTAGTTAAGCTTTCACTGTACACACTCCTTCACCGTCCTTGTTCTCGACTTGAAATCGATTCTAGAAGGCCCTTGCAAATATTGGTTGTGTATAATATTTAATAAGAAATAGAATTGGAAATAGGAAATGGAAGTGCGGAAGTGCGGAAGTTGGTAATAATACTTATATGTAGAAGTTTAAAATAATTTCTCAATAACATTGCTGCTTGACATTTCACCTTTAAATATTGTATTCATACATAAACATACATATGTACAAACATACAAACATACTTATGTACATACAGAGTATACCATACCATACCATACCATCTATGTATATTTCTATATATGCATACATATATGGATAAATTACCTATTAAAGATTTTTGACATAAATTTGGCATAGGTTTTTGTTTCCGTTTGTTTTGTTTTCGTAGCACAAATCAAGGTGATACATATGATATAACCAATCAACCTACCCAAGTCTGTATCTATTCTATAGATAGATAGATACACATATACTATAAATACACTTAGCATATCAATCCTATTACGACTACTACTCGTGTACTACTTCTACTGTTACTTCAAGAGGAGACTTTTTCATTTGCTAGCAAACCTTGCGTATTAAGTTCATACATACATAAGTATGTACATACATAGATATGTAGATATACAATATGTATAAATATTGAAACTATTGTTAGTAAATAAATGATACTTTGATATTTGTTGCTGTTTGTTTGACCTCTTGTTACGAATTAATCAGTCAGTCTCTGGTTGTTGTGCCATGCTTTCTTTGCCTTGCCCCAGGTTAAGTTGAATTCTAATGAATTAAAGACAGTCAACAGTCATCGGTCAGTCTTTCCGTCTTTGTTCTTTCTTCTTAACTTTGTTGTTGTTTTGTTGTTTGCTGTAAGCCAATGGATGTTTGTAGTTTTCTAACTTCAATTCAATGGATCAATAAAAAAAACCAGGCGAATCATTTGCATAATTTCTCTTCGTCTTCATCAAACACCATACATACGAGTACATACATATGTATTTACATATCATAAGTATGTACTACTACGTGCAAAGTCCAAGTATAAAAGAGTTCAATCAATGTACACAGTTTAATTTATCTATGGTGGTGTGGTGGTGTATACCCTTAGGAACACTTTGTATCATTCCATTCAACAATCTTAAAACTTTATAAACGTCGTTATCAATCTATTGTACAATAAAATATTGCGATTATGAATAATAAACAAAATCGTAAAACCCTAATTTGAGTTAGTTAAATCATATTCGCTCTATGTATAGTATGTAGATTAAGATATTGTACATACATATGTCTGCACTAATGATCCACATTATGGTGTGGAAACAGTGGCTCATTTTGATTTCTATGAGCCTTGGCAACATTTGAATTTCAAATCTCTTGATCTCATCCCAACAAAAAAAAAAAAAATTGTATTTCTATTGATACAAATAAAATTCTATGTTAGACTTACTTATTGCTTAGTATCAGATCCCAGTACTCTACTGACTATGCCCCAGAATTAGCGATAGTGATCAATTCAATTATTGTTACTAAAAATCTAATGGGAAACCACACTCACTCTCATGAAATAAAGTGCTAAAATGTATCTTCAATATTTGCACAACACTAAAATGCATTTCAGTGAATTTGATGATATGATTGAGCATGAGTATGAGTATCAAACAATTCACTTATGAGTCGAGTACACCAACCAAGTCGTATGTATTGTATGTACTGTACATAGGTATATATTTATTTATTATTATTATTGAGTAAACAAATAAATATTTTGATAAATAGAAAAGTGCTTCTTCTACTCTCAGAGTTATAGTTAATAACAAAATAAATCAATAAACAATTAATTAATAAGTAATTAAAATGAATGCAACAAATTAAGTAGCCGCCACCGCCACCGCCACCACCATCATCACCACTTGGTTACATTTTATTGTCGATTGTAGTACCTAATTCACTTCACTTATTGTATTATCGTTAGTTAGAAAGTTAGAATTTTCGAGTTCAAGTATTTTAGAAATTGCATTTCATTATCACTAACTAAATTGCTTAGTAAGTATCAGATACGCCAGAAACAAGGAAGGAAGGAAGATAATAATTCCATGAAAGAACTTGGATTTTATTGTCCCCATGTATGTACGTACATACATTTGAATGTATATAATGATAATAGTTTTTTTTTTTTTTTTATATGGTCATGATGACGATGATGTATAAAAGATAGCAGAAAACAAAAACCACCCCCCCTTTGTCAACAATGAGTTGTTAATTTATTAAACGAAAAGTATGTAGGTACGGGTGGGTTTCGAATAAAACTCATAGTTTCTTAGATAATAATAATAATATGTGGTTGGTATATAATATAAATTCACATATTTCGCGAATGTGAGAGTGTATAGATTAGATATTCTATGCGAAAAAGCCATTAGATATTAGATAGAAATGACGCATAAGTCTGTCATGAGTGAATTGATTTTACAAAAAACTGAAAGCAAATAAATTTCTTATCGTTTTTTCATTATTTGGTGTCGTGACGAAGACACGTCGCCTGTACTTTGTACCTATGTTTTTTTTTTCTTTTTGGTTGGTTTCTTTATTCAATCGAAAGTTGCGCATTTTGAGACCTTTTTTTTTTTTTTATTCTTGCATTCATTCAATATAAAGAAAACCAGATTGTACAATACAATAGATTAAAGAGAAATATGCATGTTCCCTTCTGTTGTTGTTCGTTTTCAAGACCAAAAAATTAAATTTGTCAATCAACAATACAATAATATACTTACAAGTAATTTGAATGAAACCGGCAATAGGTGACCTGGGGACCGGACTCTGCTGGACTAGACTATACGAGTAAGAAAAATGTCTCTGTCTCTGTCTCTGTTTGTATGTGATTCTCTATTTCTACAATAATAATAATAGATAAGAAGGCGCGTGCTCACATTGGAATAGAATAAATTATCGTTGACACACACACACACAACAGGTTGAGAGAGATCATTCTTTTTCTGTTGTCTACCGAAATCCAATTGAAATACACATTTTGTTATTTTCCTAAGTATTAAAAACACCAAACATCTGAATGTATTTATTGTTGGAAGTTGTTGACCAATGATGATTATGCAATTTCTTCTTCTGTTATATAAAATGGATTTTACATATTAAGATGGTTATTTCTATTGTTTATTTTTATCGACAATTTTAGTAAATTTGCATGTAGCCTCCTCTTGAAATTACAATATTTGTAGCCATACATCTATATATGTGATTTATCTTTCGACCACAAGTAATGTGTATCCATATATCATACCAAGATCTATCCATCCATCCATTGAATACTCATACATACATATGAATGCATGAATGTACTCGTACAGACATATGTCTGTATATCTATTATAGTATCGTAACTAGAAAACACATGTCCGTCCAGAGTCCAAAAGATTAAATTGTATTATCGAACGCTTAAATATGAGATTTCATCCATCCTCCATATCATCATCAACATCTGTTGCAGCGGCGGCGGCATAGTCTTCTATACACTATAATTTCAACTGGTATTTATTTGCCAAGTAAATATTTACTTATATGTATGTAGAATTCTAAAAATCAATTTAAATATTTGATTTGATTGCATGCGAATGCAATTCAATTGGTAAATAAAGAAATATTTCATTGTGTTAGTTCATTTATGGCAATAATTTTTGAATATATGTATACGTGTATGTAGTTTTTTCATAATCAAATCTCAACATACTCGTATTTTACTAGAATATGAAATATTTATTTATATTTATTTATTTTTAATTTTTACACATTTTCACAGAAAACTCGGTTATGATAATAAAATCCAATATACAATTGCAGAGAAAAAGGATAAGAAATCGAATAAAGCACAAGTGAATGCAGTCTTCTTTAAACAATTGCGACAACTTTTACGTAAGTAAATATATTGTGTATAAATCAAAAATATCCTAAATATGTATGTATGTTTTTTATTTCAAATTTATAATTATATTTTAGCTATTCTGGTGCCTGGTTTCTGGAGCATTGAAAGTGGCCTCCTCGTCCTTATAGCCGCATCATTGATTGGACGCTCAGTTAGTGATATCTGGATGATTCAGAATGCTACCGTTGTGGAAAGCACAATTATACACATGAATAAAACGAAATTCAAATCAGCTTTACTCAAATATCTAGCAGCATTGCCTATGGTAAGACAATCGTCCTATGTTTTATGATGTGGCATAATTTGAATTTCGTTTTCTATTCTTATTCTCTTTTTTATAGATTTCAGTTGTCACAAATGTACTAAAATGGAGTTTAGGCGAATTGAAATTACGTTTCCGAACAAATCTAACGCATCATTTATACAATCAGTACCTGAAGTAAGTTCATTGCATCATTCCACTCTACGTTTATAAACGAAACTACTTGTGTTTTGTTCAAATATTTTGATTTTAGTCCACTGAATACAAATAATAAATCCCTCAATTTTCATTAGCAACGAGCTGACATTTTATACATACACAGCCTATTCTTCTTCTTGCATAACATAAAAATCATTTGATTTGAATCAGTCACCATAATCATCCATAGGCACAAACAAATCTGTTCAGAAAGGCATATTTATTACAAAAAGGACACAAGATTAATGTCGTTGACTGTCTCTGTCATTTGCAAAGCTACATACAGCCATTGTCAACTAATTGGAAAGAAAGGTTTGGGTTTGCTTTAAACATGTTTATATCTTTTATTTTGTATGGGCACCGGAGAACTTACTTCAACATTGAATAAGTTTGGTATATATTAACGAAAAGTAAGGCATAATTGGATTTAAATATATCTCTTATAAATTGTACATAATGAGTGTTTTTCTAACCGAACCTCAGATTTCACCGAGTCAACTAATTGGAAACAAAAAGATTATAACAAAAATTCAAAGACAAACTTAACAAATTATTTCAAAAAAAAAAAAGAAAAAGAAAGTATTTCATGGCGAAAACATCTTTGTTTCAAAACAGTAACGCAACGACGTTGCATTGATGCTATAAGGTGCTGACACCAAATAACATATCGAAATTTGCATTTTTTGTGCAGCGACCACCGTCTGAACTTCATCCCATAAATGTTCAATGGCATTTAGGTCAGGACTTGGTGATAGCCACTCAATAACACTCATAGATTTTTGTTCGAAAAATTCTTGAGATCATTATCCTTTTAAAAAATCCAAATAACAGGTAAATTTTCATCCGCCCATGGTATAAGCACATCGCGCAATATATCAACATATTTTTCCTTGGTCAGTGTTCCTTCTATACGGTGTTTAGCACCAACCTCCATGCCAGGAAAAACATCCCCATATGTTAATGCTACTGCCTCCATGTTTCACAAGGGCAAGACCCCAGCCTCTGCCAATTGACGAGCAATGGTCCATTTTGATATTTTTACGCTAAATTCATCAATTATTTTACGCCGAATGTCGGCAGCACTCTTTCGAGGATCCAATTTTGATTTGCGTACAATTTGGCGGTCATTAATTTTACAAGTTTTTCGCGGTCCTTTTCTTCGTTGAACATTTTCTGTGGTATTATTTTTATTAAAATGATCATTTGAGTTGCAATCGCCTGATACGTCATACCGGCCTTTCGCAGCTCAATTTATAGACTTCCGTGTGGCTGGAGTACAGCTTTTCCCACTACCTATGATTGGGTATGTTCTAGTAATAACTTAATAAATTGCGAAATTAATAATTATAATTATAATTATTCAAAAATGATACAAACACAAAGTGATATTGTATCATCTTTTTAAAGAAGAATAACGTAGGAATAGAAAAAGAAAACTAATAAACCATTGGGTCAATTGTCAATATCATTCTAAATGCAGTTAATACAAAGGTAAGGTACTTGTTTCCAATTAGCTGACAATGGCTGTATGTTTATGTGGTGAAGTTCATATTCAAATTGATACTGACTGGTTTTGTCTGCTATTCTCAATATTACGAATAGAACTGTGCATCGGAAATATGTACCACTAAGAATGTAATGTTATGCAAACTATGATAGTCTTATCATTTTTTAAGATGGGGTATAAAAGATACTTATGTAATTGTGTGTGTCATTTGTTATTGCGACCATATCAACTATTCTAGTATTCACAGGGGAAAAGACGAATGGAACTTCTGTATAATGAAACAATTATACATATAGATATGTTTCTCCTTGAGAAATTTTGAACCACTCGCACCACATTGACATCTTACATATGATTACACAACTATGTTAATTGAAAACGAAGGTTTTGCTTGTATTCGTATCATTCATAATTGTTTCCATTTTTTGTTTTTCCAATGCGCATCAGGTAATTTATACATAATATTAATTTGTATCATTATTGACTACAAAAATAATTAAAACTGGTTTCATTTTCATAGCTTAAATAAGTTTTGTAGGTGATTTACTACTACTCCTCAGACCTCAGATGGGGCTGTTCTACCTAATTGGAAACAATTTGGAATGCAAGTAAAATTTGTTAATTTACTGAGGGCGGAGGTTGACCATAGCTACTGTGGAATGGTGCCAGCACCCATAATGTCAATACAACGTCATCATTTTTAAATCATTCGTTAATTTTTTCTTTAGTTTAATGCAATTTTATTGTTACCATATCTGAGGTATGATAAGTAAGCCACCTATAAAACTTATTTAAACTATGGTTTTGAATTCAATTTTTTGAATAACATAAGCAATACCTTCGTACCTTTCCAATTGGTTATCACTTATAATAATACTATTTATCCCTTTCGTTTTCGTCGTATGTATACTGTAGCGGATACACATACTATAAGATGTCGAATTTGGATAATAGAATAGCCAATGCTGATCAATTGCTAACCACTGATATCGATAAGTTCTGTGAGAGCGCTACAGATCTATATTCGAACATAAGTAAACCGGTGCTTGATATATTTATATATGTTTACCGTCTGACGGTGAATCTAGGAGGTAAAACGCCGTCGATACTTATGTTGTATCTCTTGTTCGCTGGTGTCTTTTTGACGCGCATGCGTCGTCCAACTGGTCGCCTTACTGTTGAGGAACAAAAACTCGAAGGTGAATTCCGTTATGTGAATAGTCGGTTAATAACAAATTCCGAAGAGGTTGCCTTCTATCAAGGCAATGACCGTGAAAAACTAACACTCCTGGCAAGCTATTCGAAATTGCGGTCACATTTGCGTAAATTCCTCGAGTTCCGTGTCAGCATGGGCATCATTGACAATATTATTGGAAAATGTAAGTGATGAATGAATTGATGAATTGATCGCACATCCCATAATGTGCTACTAATTGTAATTTTAAGATTTTGCCTCAATTGTTGGCTTCTATGCGGTTTCGATACCATTCTTCACAAAGGATCATCCATTGCTGTCCGGTGAACATAGTGGACAACGTCTGCAGGCTTATTATACGTACGGTCGTATGTTGGTGAAATTGGCAGAAGCGATTGGTCGTTTGGTATTGGCCGGGCGTGAAATGTCACGACTCGCTGGTTTTACGGCACGCATGACCGAACTTATCAAAGTACTAGGTGATCTCAACATGGGCAGGTACGAGCGCACAATGGTTAATGGAAGTGCCGCATCGGCAGCATCATCTTCATCTTCTTCAAATAACAATGGTAGCGAAAAGGCTGCTTCCAATGTATTGGGCCCGAATAAGGGCCAAATGTGTTTCGTTGACAATCTGATACGTTTCGAGCAAGTGCCTTTGGTAACACCCAATGGGGATGTGTTGCTTAATGACCTAACATTTGAAGTTAAGTGAGTACAAAATGTTGTTTGTAATAAGTAATACATTATGTATTTCATTTTTCCATAAACACATAGATCCGGCATGAACGTTTTGGTTTGTGGTCCAAATGGCTGTGGCAAATCAAGCTTATTCCGTATACTTGGCGAGTTGTGGCCAACGTGGGGTGGCAAAGTTACAAAGCCAACACGTGGCAAACTATTTTATATACCACAACGTCCGTATATGACATTGGGATCATTGCGTGATCAAATCATTTATCCACATACACGTGAGGATATGCGTCGTCTAGGCAAATCCGATGAGGATCTAATGGAATATTTGGATATCGTACAATTAACGTATCTAGAGCAACGTGAAAATGGTCTCGACGCTATAGAGGACTGGATCGATGTTTTATCGGGTGGTGAAAAGCAACGTATTGCAATGGCTCGCCTCTTCTATCATCGGCCGCAATTCGCAATTTTGGACGAGTGTACGAGTGCTGTGTCTGTTGATGTTGAAGGGAAAATGTACAGCTATTGCAGGGAGGTGGGCATTACGCTTTTTACTGTGTCACATCGTAAGTCGTTATGGGTCCATCATGATTACTATTTGCAATTTGATGGACGTGGTAGCTATGAGTTTGGACCAATCGATCAGGATAAAGAGCACTTTGGATCGTAATTTGCTTGGTTTGGAATGGATTGGATTGGATTGGTTTGGATTGAATTGGCTTCGCATGGCTTGGCTTGGCTTGGCTTGGCTTGGCTTGACTGTTTAAACACACACACACAATAAAGATTAATTGATTGCTTTATTGGTTAATTGATTGATTGATTGAAGTCATCGGCTTCGGTGATGTGACAGTAAGGACTGGAAGAAAGGAACAGATGGTGTTGGTTATCTATCAGGATTATATTTTATATTATTGTTTTATTTCTGTTTGTAATAATTCTTTTATTTTGATATATATATATATTTTTCTTGGACAGATTTATTGTAGTTACAAATTTGATATGAAATTTAACTTAGATCGGTCGACGTTAATCATATGTACATGCATATAGACAATAATATTTTATTCTATAGTTTATTCTATTCTATTCTATTATATTCGTATAAAGGATCAAAGAAACACGGAAACAAAAATGCATGTTTTGTTTGTAAATGTATTCATTTTTGGTGCTGGAAATAACAAAATGAAAAATATGTAAGAAATATTAAATATTTAGTTAGCAAAAGTTTTATAATTATATAATTTTAATATTTTTGTTTATTAATTAATTTTAAATGCAATATTTGCTGTGCTCTTATTTTATTACATAATAATTATGTAAATAAAAACAACAACAAAACAAAAGAAAAAGGACAGAAGAGAAAACCAAGAAATAAATTTAACAATTATATTATATAAATACAAGTATAATGACGAAAGACTTTTATTGTTACTCATATTTTTAAGCAAACATTTGTAGATACTTGTATGTATCTATTGAACTTCTGTATGTATCTGACCACATATTGTATTGTATTGTATTATAGTATCGTATCGAGATCGTTCAAGATTTTTTCTATTCTATTATCTTTGGACAAGATGTGTCTACATGTATGTAGATAAGTTCTATTCCCAGAGTGTGTGGTGTGTGATACAATATTAGGTATTAGAGTTGAACACTTCAAGCCCGAAAGTATGAGTCTAAGAACCTAAAGTAACTAAAATGGAAAGGATACATACATTCTTTCTCAGACCTCTATGGACAAAATAAAAATTAATATAATTGTGCTAGTTTTCCAACTTTTTATTTAGAGAATTTCTTAAAGGACTTAATGTACGCATATGTATATCTGTATATCATGGTGATTGAATGAGCATTATTGAGATTTCATCAGTGCTAATATTTTTATTTGCTTTCAAATGTGGCATTTTTAAGATTTTCTATGGACAATGGGTCTTTGGTGCAGCAGCTCATTGATTCAGTATATGCCAATTCCGGTAACATCAATGAATCACAGTACGTTGATTTCCGTTCCTGGACTTCGCGTAGATATGACTTGAATATTTCGTATTTTGGATACTTAAACTTAGCACAATATAGCATGTGGTGATAACTGCATTTGGAATCAATAATCCAGCAACGAGGTTTCGATCTCAATGGCGTAAATTTAATACATTTGGCGTTTGTATTCGATGGTTGAAATGTCACCCCAATTACATCCCTGCAATGTAAAAATTCAGTTATACGTAGAATATAAATCATTATCATTATTCTTGTTATTCTACTACATACCTTTTGGCAGACTCAATCATATTCGAGATTCCTTCAATGTTTAGGATGTTATGTGCATGTTCCGAGGTTTCCACACAATTGAAAGTGGTTAGATACCAAATGGGAAATAAACGAAACTGCACTATACTCATCAATCGTACAGCAGAGTTGTAGCGTGCTGGGCAATTGTACTCCAACCAATATAAAATGGACAAGAAGATCTGAAGAGATGAAAAAATGAACAAAGGTGGTTAAATGGATTAATCAATTAATTAGATGGAATTATAGGTAGACATACTTCCACTTCTGAGTTAACTGCCAAATATGCATTTGTCAGCAAATCAAATACTTGCTGTTCACCCAGTTCTACCCATGTTCGGTCATCTGCGACAATTGGAATAAAAGTTTTGCTAATGTGCGAAAACATGAGCTCCTGCATTAGAGACGCCTTACCACCATAACAACCTGCTGACTCATAAAGCTCCAGAGCAATATCGTCATTAATGTTATTCAATTGGTCGAAACAATGCCACAATTGGCGAAGCAACTGCATCACTTGCAAATATTGAGCCGCCAGCCAGAGAGGAACAAGCTGACTCATCGTGAAGCACCCGATGGATTTAATTTGATCATCTTCACTAAGCATCCATCGATAGAGAAGATGAAATCCATGTGCCGGACAAGCACGTTGCGGCAGCACGACTTCATTTGGTAAAAATGGCATTTTTGAAAAATATTCCGAGTAAGCCAACAAAACCATCTTCTGACAATTGAACTTTAGTTGACCAATTGAAATTATGACATTCGTGTTTGTCGGTTTATAGAGGAAACCATGTATACTTTCCATAATTGGAACTGGATAGCTATTTGCCATGGAATGGTTCGTAACTGCATATTGCTGGTCCAAAACATTGTCGATATAATCAAGAACTTCCTTTATTATTCTGTCCACTTCTAATTGGGCAAAATCGTCACGATTTTCATCTGACACAATAGTCTCTTCATCCAAGAAATTCACTGAGAGTACTGGTGCTAGTGGATCTGATGGTCTTTTAATGCTCTTATTTCCTGCTATTTCCCCACCAGTGGATACCAGCGGCGCGAGTATATCATGACCATCAATACAAAGTGTGAAAGCTTTTTCTTCGGGCACAAAAAAAATTTCCTTGATATCAGTACACGCACATTTGCTCTGCCCTGCTCCCATAGTCCTCTCCTTCCTCAACATGGCTAATGTGCTAACGACTCGTCAGTGATGCTGGTCTACTAATAAGTACGTACGTCTTCCTGTGATTTTTGGAAAATAAAATTTACGAAATTTTAAAAATCTATGCCGAAATATAATTTTTGACTAACGACTAAATTCTATGTATGTCAATAATTATTGACATATGTATATAATTCTATGCCTGCTTGGGTTAATTGGAAATTGTATGGAATTCATGTTTCTGTTTTATTCTTCATCCATCCTATTTATTGTCATTATTAAGTATTCTTATTGATTATGCAATCAACTCAAATCTCAAATAAAGGCGATTTAATATTTAAATTGGGAAAATTTCCAGATGACGGTCTCTCAAATGTATAATGCGAATCTCTATTTTCGAAATTCATACGTAAATGGAGAGCGCAGGTCCAAAACGATATTCACCCAAATGCGATACCCGTTGGATGTTTTCCTTATGAAGCAGAAGGAATAGTTCATATTAAAAAATTGCAAATAGTCGAAGCTGTAAAAAGTACATATTTTACAACTTTTGCTACTTCGACTGAAGTAATTTAAACATTAATTTGAACAACGATCTGTTGTTCAAATATACATACATATAAACAAAATAATAAACAGCTGTTCATAACTCGCAAATACATGTATGTACACATGAGTACATATTTCACAAGTGCTTACTCGCTACTTTTCTTTCGATACCAAGTACTTTTAGTATTGACACTTTGGTAGGTATTGGTTGAAAGTACTCGTATCTCGTATTGATACTCGATACGCTATAATACGAATATGGTACCAGCCTATGCTTAATATACATTTTGAGCTTATTTATTGATAAGTAATTGCGTATTAATATTATATATACCATTTACCAAGTACGAATCGACGATTTATTCTCATTTTTCTAGTGTTTAAATTTTGAATGTGATTAAGGGTCCTCACGAAAACGTTGTAAACTTAACAACGGTAGCAAATTTTGCTGCGAAGGAACTAAGTAACGGTTACTTCACACTGCTCAAAAGTGAAATATTTTCTGTTTTTATTTCAATAAATTTACCTATTTTACTGCTTTCCGAAGTGCAAACAATACGGGTCGTTTACGAAATTTCACTCGCAAATTCGAGAGGATCCGAAATAGGTGGGTATGCTGCGTGTTTACATGAAATCAAATCTAGCAACGCTGTGTAAAGATGAAATAAAATACGCGGAGAAAACAAATAAATGAAAATTTGTCAATGGAGTGGACTGAAATTGCAAATTTATCTGGCAATTGGGCAAGAAAATTTGAACCACTTAAGAGAGCATGGATTTGTATGCTTTTGGATAGGGGGAGGGGGAGGCAAAGCTATGCTGCGCTGCACATTGCATCATTTTCGTTAAGAAAACGTCGACGTCGACGTTGACTGCGGGCTCAGTTGTGCGTGTGCCTACTTACTCGCTACTTTCGACAGAGGCCAAAAAATATTGGCAAAGAATAGCAATAGAGCTGAGAATAGAAAAATAATACACTCTTTCCGTTCGCTCTTTGCCTCTCGCTCCCCCCGCAAAAACAAAAACTACAGAAAATTTCAATTCCATCTTGAGTCGTACTCTTTTCACCCGTGCGACTCCGAATCTGCTTAAAAGACCGTTTCAATTCCAATTTCAAATCACCCGCGCGACCCCGAATAATGTAAAAGCCGTCACTCGCTACTTTCGTCTTGCTCGTTACTTTTCAACTTACTCGCTACTTTCGTACTGCTTGCTACTTTTCTACTCATTATTTAGTCGAAATTCGACGTTTGGCGAGGGTACATCCAGGCGTGACGTTTTTTTTTGCCGTCAGTAAAATTTACGAAAGTTTTGAAAACAACATATTAACTCGATTTTTTAATATTTTCTCGCCTGGAAAATAAGAAACTAATTTTCTTGTGTTTCTTTAATTCTATAAAAACACAAAACTCGCGCCGTGAAATTCTTGGAAATAATATTATTAGGCGCGTCTTTTTCTCAGCCGTCGACAAATTTCAAGATGTACGATAATTGTGTATTGTTTTAAATAATAGAATTAATTCGAATTTTTTCAATTTTGTCCATTAATTAATTAAAGCACAGTGAAAGCACGCACGCACGCCGTTCGGCCATTTTCGGTTGCAAATTTCAATACGAAACTTGAAAATTTGTTTTGACTTAATTACAACAATAGAAAATAAGAGTTCGGCATGCGGCATGTGACCCGGCGTGTGAACATGGCTTTCAATTTTATCCATTAAATTGTTGTTATTCAGTGTGAAAATATATTTTAGTTGCTCGTTGGTCGTCATCGTGTTGCTTGTTGATTTCGTCTACCTGCGTGTCTGTGTCGTACGGTACTTTTACAATTCCGGTTGCCTAAATAAAATCCTAAGCAAAACGTAAAAAATTTTTTTTTTTTATTTATTGCCGTTTCTTTTTTTTTTTCTTTGTTTTAATCTTGAATAATCTCATTTCGGTTTACCAGGTTAAACGAGACCAAACCAACGAAGCAACATCAAATATTAACATAAAAAAACATACCACAGTGCAACCGATATTCGTGTGCGTACGATTTTTTTTGTTTTGTCTTAATAGACTTCGGGGCCTTAGCATATTTGGCTTTCGTGAAAAATATAAATTTTTTTTTTTTTGACGTTTTCATCGTAGTGAGTGTAAATCTGCAGTGGTGTGTGTAAGCACACTTGATTGCGTGAATTTAATAAAGAAGAAAGAGAAAGAAGAAATATTAGAAAATACAAATTATAAAAAGTGCAAAACGACGAGAACAACAACAAGAAAATATAATAAAAAGGGAAGAAAAAAAAAAACGTGGTTTAGCGTAACTATAATTTTTTTTTGATGGCTTTTGTTCATTGTTTGTCGTACATCGTTTGTTTTGTATTTCGTAATTGCGCTCACAATGTTATAATATAAAATAGTAAAAAATAGTAAGAAAAAACGAAACAACAAATTAAGTAAATTTTTGAAAGAAAAGAAATAACAGAAATACACAATTATTAAACGGTAACAGCAGCAGCAGCAGCAGCAGCAGCAGCAGCAGCAGCAGCAGTAGCAGCATCTACTTCTCTCAATCAATATCAATTCAACAGCGAACGGCGGTTTAAGGTGAGTTGTAGATTTTGTTACAAGAGAGACGCCCGCCAACGACAAAAAAGAGAAAGAAGCCTTTAAACAAAAAGCATAACAAGCAGAGGCGTAAGCGTATCATAGCAGCAGTGCAACTAACTTAACATAACAGCAGAGAACAACCAAGTAACCAGGCAACCACAAACATACAAGTGTAAAGCGAAGCACAAGCATAAAACATAATAAGAAAAAAGCAAAGCACGCCACAAACCATGCCAAAGGTGTGGTGAAATATTGTATTGTGGGGAAAATAAAAGAAGTTGAAAATAAGAAGAGCAGCAACACAACAAACATCATCATCTGCTGCATCAGCGCAGCAATTAAGAAAATCGATCGGCAGCCTCCATCCCGACTGCCTTTGTTTCCTGGAGCAAGTAGCTCCACTTGGTTGTTGTTGTTGTTGTTTTTTAATGTCAAATTTAATTTGTTTTTTGTTTTTTCGTATTGCATTTTTTCTATTTTTATGTTGATTGTTTTTTTGTTTTTGCTTTTCATTTTAAAGGTGACGAAATAAAGGGGAAAAAAACAACAACATTAAAAGTGTAGAGACAGACACAGAGAGAGAGAGAGAGAGAGAGAGAGAGAGAGAAAAGTAAAAGAAGAAAACCGATTGTTTACAAAATCATTAAAAAAGGAATAAGAGCAACATGGATAAAACAACAACGACAGCCCCAGCAACATCCACTTCTGCTGCTGCAACTAACTCAGCGGGCGGTGGTGGAGGTGATGGTGGTAATGAACCATCTACTGGCGTCGACGGCGCACCTCAAAAAGCATCTTTAAGCTCACCACCATCAACATCATCGTCGTCAGCATCACATCAGGAGACACAGAGTGATGATGCCGTAACAATACAAAATGATAATAACAGCATCACCACCACCACCAACAACAACAACAACAATAATAATAATAACAACATTAAAAACAAAACGGCAAACAACAACAACAGTTTAGGGTGTGGCACTGGCAATTCCGCCTCAAATACCAACAATACTAACAACACCAACAATACTACAATGGTGGTCAGCAACAGCAAATTGCCACAAACCTCTCAATTGCAACGTTCAATAACAGCAGCATCAGTAGCAACAAACACAAATGGGGCTACATCAGCTGCAGCTGCTCCAATTAACCTCAATATCAGCACTACAACTGGTGGTAATTTTGGAGTATGCGTCGATCCGCACATCACAGTGGAGAATCTAAAGAAAGTCATTGCCAAACGTTTAAAGGTCGCCAAGGATCGCATATGCTTATTGCATCGAGAAAAGTGAGTACAAGAACAATATATACACATATGTACATACATATATGTATGCACACACTACATAAATAAGTATATCTTTACAATCAAACTCTTCCTTTATAAAGAGTTTATAAAACTTACACAGGTACAAGGTTTTCAACCTCCACATCTTGGGAGACCTCACAACCCGGATAGTTTTTTGAAAAAAACAAAAAAATAAAAATATACACAAATACACATGTCATCATCATCATCATCATCATCATCATTCGAGTGCAGTCCCAGAAGTACCCGAACCAGAATTGGAAAACAAATTTTATTCAAATTTATATCTCTTCTTTTAGCTTGATACGTTTTTCCCAACGACCATGTTCAATAGTTTCGAATACCTAAGTATTTATAGTGAGAGTCGTCGAGCTACTCAATTAATCCATCAACCTATTCATTGTTGACAGACAGAAAATAAACCTTGGGGGGTCAAATCTGGTGAATAGGCTGCTAACAGATGTATGATGAACTGATATACGAGTATTGTGGCCGTTTTCCTTCTGATGCCAAGATCTTGCTTGCTTGCAGATGAGACTGCCTTTGATTTCTTTAAAAGACATCAGTATAATGTTTTAACAGTGCCTTCGCCTCAGGAGGGAAGTGATGGACCGACACATTCAAAAACTCGGATTAAAACATCCTCACAAGGATGTTATACTTCCATTGCGAGGAATCGATGGTACCCATCTTGAGCATAGTTTTTTCTTGTCCAGATTTTCAATTAAAATATGACAAATAGTACTTTATGAAATGTCAACCATATCTATCTGCTAGCACGCATACTTTCAGTTGACGGTCTTATTTAACCTCGTTTTAACTTGGGAGCAGATTACCCGAAAGAAGAATCTATCTATTTTTTTATTTTTTACAAATTCACTTTGAAGGCTCCTCATATTTTCAACTTACTTTTTTGGATACTTCTGGGACTATCCTGGTATCAAATCTTTTTTGCCGTAATAGAAATGCTCAATGCCCTCTTACCTAACTCAAGACATAGATGTTGTAGTGCACCAAATGAGAAGTGAGTACATACAAATTTATCTAAACCAGAGTTTCTTCCTTAAACTGTACTCCTGATAATAGTAGGAATTTGTTAAATTTTCAACAAGTGGTCGGTCCTTGGCCGATCTTACAATTGAAAAAGTTTATCTTATGTGGCTGGCATTGTAAACAATTAAATGAATTCTTTATAATCTCTGTAACTGTAGTGGTGGTGGTTGGTTATCACTGTAATAATTTACCAGGTGATGAGTAGTAAGTCCAGTGGCTTTCGAACAATTTCCCATCAAAAAGTTAATTTCGAAAAGTATGTCGCTTACGTTATTTTCTTGGTTAGGGAGTAGAGGGCTCGATATACATATAGAAAGAAAACAAGTAGATAAAAGGAAATAAATTTTGATATAAAAGAAATTAAAGCAAAGCAAACCAAGCTAAACCAAACATGGCAATTTATTGTGTTGAAAACAACAAAACCAATTCAACACAATACAATACAATTATACATAACAACAAACACACACCCATGCAGTCACATACACATACTCACACATGCATACACACACGTGCAAAGTTTGTTTTTTGCATATAGGAAAAAAAACCGGCAAACGACAGCGAAACAAGAAAAGACAATAATAACAGCAACAACAAGAAAAACGTAATCAAAATCAATTTACAATTACAGTAGGATTACGATAACGTGAACAATGAGAACAACAAATTTTTCACATTTCACAACAAGTTTTACTTATGTACATACCTACATACATATACATACATGCATACATTTAATGCGAGCGAGTACACAAATTTTCTCTCAATTTTGTTTCACATTGCATAGCATACAGCGAGTCAATCGTATTATGTATGCGCAGTGCACCCCACCCCGTCGTACTCAATCAGTCCCATGCATCCCATCAGCAGCAGCAGGAGCAGGCTCAGTCAGCAAGCAACGTGTTCATAAAATGTGATCTCCCACTCACTGAACATGCATCAGCAGGCGCACTTACTACTCTCGCTCATTCACTCACAACAACATACCTATGCTTTTTCCAGTCTTTGGTTGATACATCACTAACTCTGACTGTTATCATAGAGAGTGAGAACAAACGTAAGAGTTCCTTTGAGTTGCTATGGCCGCAACTGCTGCTTTTGCTGCTGCTGCTGTTTCTCTGCTTTTGCTGTCGCTGCTGAGCAATCGTCGTGGTGGATTTGATTTTCGTTTGTAACCAACAAAAGATGCGTTGAAATGCGTGCGTTTGTGTGTGTGTGTGGTATAGTGCGAGGGCGGTCGGTCACAAATAATTAAATTTCAATGTTTTTCATCATTTTGTACATATTTTGTTGTGTTGTTTTTGTTTTGGCGGTGTACAATTTTTCTGTAAATTGTTGCTATGTTTGTGCTTTTATTCACTTTTCGTCGTCAGGCATACTTATCCATACATACATAGATACCTACTACATATGTGTGTGTATAATTTACACACCTCACCATACACAGCCAACAACAACAACGACAACAACAGCATTAAATAATTGCCGTTTTAGTATACAAAATTTAAAATAATAAAATATTTATCAAAATAAATATGAAAATATGATTGATTGGGAAATTTCAAACACAAGGAAGGAAAGAAGAAAAGTATTGAAAGAATCAATCAATTTATTTTTCTTTTCAGTTTGTTAATTAAATTTACAGTTAAGTATGTTTTTCTGCACATTTAGCAATCACAACACATGCACAGGCACATAAACATATGCATGGATGTGTGTATGTTGTTGTTGTTGTTGTTGTTGTTGTTGGTTGGCTCATCCTAATTCTTCACCACTTCAGTCCGATTTACTTCACATATTTTTTTTTACCATTCAGTTTAGTTGAATTCAATTTCAATTAAGCTGAACTGAACTCACCTCAATTCAACATGATGATGTTTGTTTGTTGGTGTTTCTTTTGTTGATGATGTCTTACTTACTTATGTATGTATGTATTTTTTTTCTGCTTTTTTATTGCATTCCTTAATTTTTCCTGTTTTCTTTTCTTTTTTTTTTATACATGTATTTATTTTCTTATGTTTACTTTGCAAGCATCAATACCTTCCTTTCTTTTTTTTTTACTTACTTCATCTCTTCCTCCGACTACTGACCCCGTTGTCAATCGTTCGCTTGCTTGCTCACTCGATCCATCATGCTGTGGTGTGGTTGTGACTCTTCTTCTTTTTATCGAACACATACATATGTATGTGTATTTAAGTATTTATGTCTATGGTGAAGTACAACATAAGTAAATTGTTGTGCATTGTTCACTTTTTCTCTTCTTTTTATATATATATTTTTTTTTTTTGGTAATTTTCTCCCTTTCTCTTTTCTTCTTCTTTCTTCATTTGGATGATGGAAGTAAACATGTTAAGTTAGGTGTGTTTGTGTCCGTGTTCGCTTCTTTTCTTTGCTTTGTAAAGATGACGATGTTATTCCTGTGCTGGCTGTGATCATTGTTTTTTTCATTTCTTCCCTTTTTCGTATTCTTCTTTTGTTTTTTTTTTTATTTACCTATCATTGTTCCTCTTGCGTGTCATACATATGTACATATGTATGTATGTATGTATAATCTTTCATTTTCATTTTGTTTGTTGAAGTTTATCTGCTTCACTTGCGCCACGTTGTTTTGGGTTTTTTTTTGGGACACTTTGCTTGCAGCAGGTGGCTCTGGTGGCAGGCAGCAGGCAGCTGAATAACTTGAGTGAATTCGGCTTGGGTTCCTTTCTCATTCCCATTCCCATTCCTATTCCCATTTTTCTTTTCCTTTGTTGCTGCTGCTTTGCTTTTGTTTTGCCTTTGATTGCTTTGTGTTTTTGTTTTCTGGATTTTTGCTCTTTATTTGTTGATAAGAATTTTCAGTGGCATCATCATGTGGCATGTGGATAAAGATGTGTTGTTGTGTAAATATGTATACATATATGGCAACATAATCAAATTGATACATCAACTATGTACATAGATACATTTGCATAGACATAAGTATGTACATACATAAATATGTAATAGGTAGAAAGGTTTGTAGATTATGTGGATGTGAATGTGGTTGCCACATTTTATATTTGGGTTGGGTTGGGTTGTGTGTTGTGTACTCCTTTTTAGTTACTTAATTTCAACTCGTTACCACCGCTTTATGCTTCTCCTTCTCAGACCACTAACCCTTTTTGTAAACAACAACACGTTGTTGGTTGGTTGTTGGTTACTCACTCACTCACTTACTTACTTACTCTTACTTACTCTTTCACTTATGAAAATGCATGTGAGCACGCTCATTTGCTCTTTGTTCGCTCGCGATTACGTAACTTCTTCATAATATTGAACATTTCCAATCGGAAAATTCAATTGATTTCTTTTTTTGGAATTTACTACTAAGTATGTTAGTAGTAGATGTGAATGAATCTCTTACTTATTAAATTATTGTTTGAGGCAAACTTAACGAATCTATAATCGTCACAAGAATTGGACTGGACACGCGCCTACTTCAATGCAATCAATATTGGATAGAAGTTATGACTTTTATCAGCCGAACGAACGAAAGAAATATGATCTTTGGCTTGATGATTAGTGATTCGTATTAAGTTGAAATTTTTCGGAATGAATGATGATGAATGAGATGGTAATCCGAAGAAGCCAAGCATGCTGATGCATGGCTTGACTTTGAACTTTTATCACAAGTCGTTTAATAAAATATATATTGGTGTTGAGCAGCTTATACTCGTACTCGTAGATGGATAGATCATTTATTCTCTATAGAGAGAGATACTTTATGAATGTTTGGCATGATATTAAGAGATTATAATTGGATGTACAAACTACTGGTTACATTCCATTAAGCATCTTCATGTGGATGTGATTTCTTCCAACTCTTTTTATTTTGTTGTTGGCCCAGGATGACAATGACAACAAAAGTATTGAATTTGAATTCTGGAAAAATGATCATGAAATGTCTAAAGTTAAAAAATTTGGAAAAATCCTTAAAGCTTGTGATTGTTTCTTGTTTTATTTATGCATGTTTTTTGTTCTTGTTGTTGTTGCCATTTTCTTTTAATGTTTTCTTTTTACATTTTTGAGGCGTTTTCTCTTTGTTTGCGTTGCATCGATGATGATGATGATGACGGCGGCGACGACGACGACGACGACGACGACGACGACAACAACATTTGGTCTTAATCAATTCTTGTTTGTGTTCGTTATTCATTGTGATTTGTTTTGTTTTGTGCTGTGCTGTGTTGTTATTGCCGCTGGCGCTTATCAACCGTTTTGTTGTTGTTATTACTCTTGCTGTACTTGATAATGTTGGTTGGTGATGATGATGTGGATGTGGATGTGGATGTGCTGTGGGTGACGACGACGCTGTATCGACATTCATGGTTCTTTGTTAATATTTTTGTTGTTGTTGCAATTATTGACTTTGTTTTGTCGTCTGTTATTGTGGTCATCAGAATCATTACTAGCAACACCAACAAGGGCAACAACAACAATATCATCATCATCTTTATGGTAAAATACCCTATGGTTTTTTTTTTACCAACCAACCACCCACCCACCATCATCATCAAGAAATGCCATTTCAATAATAAATGCAAACAATGAATAAAAGATATTCGCTGCCAGCCGCCAGCCGCCAGCCGCCCGCCCCCCACAGTTTACTTTAATCCAATATATTGCAAAAAGAGAGAGAGAGATGTGGGTGAGCGGTTTTGGGGGATGGTGGTGGTATGGATGAGAGAAATTTAAATAGGGAAAAGATTATTAGATAGATAGATTGATTGAGAAGAAAAGTCAGGGCCAGGGTATTGTATGTACATATGTATATTTTGTAATGAAAAGTCTTTTAAAAGAAGAATAATTTTCTTTTAATTCTACTATTTTACCTATATTATTTCTTCATCATTTCTTATTTTCTCTTGTTGGACTACATTAACATTTGAGGTCTGTAACTGCATCTACTACCTATGTACATTTGTATCTGCATATGCGCATGCATGTGACCCTGTAAACAGTTTTCATTGTTGTTGGTGTTGGTCGGTCGGTCAGTCCGTGATTTCTTTTTCACGTGTATTTCTTCAGTTTTCTGTTGTACATACATATTTATATTTTGCATTATCACATCATTTTGTTTTATTATTTCTATTGTGTTTCAAGTTAACTGCTTTCAATTGTTGTTCGTTCAGTTGTTGTTGGTTTTAGCTGCGCAATTCAATTTAAAGTTGTTTGTATTGTGATCGTTTGCTCGGTCGGTTACTCTTGTTACTCGTGAAGATCAAATAACAGAACACGACACGACACGACAAAATACAACGAACAGAACCGAAACACCTACCTCTTGACCACCACCGGCCTATAGTACCACCATACCACCGAACCGACTAAACCATTCAACCAACCAACCAACCCAGCAAACAAAAAGTAGAATAGAATAAAATAATATAGTTAAGGTAAATGTGAAACGGTAAAGATAAAATACACAATAATAACAAGAACAACACACAAAACTAGTTTTCCTATCTCTACAAGTTTTTTTTTTTTTGATTACCTAACTTTTGCTTCAAAGATACTAAATATGTGCATGCTTTTATTTGAGTTCAGTTGAATTGTGTTGAGTTGAGTTGAATTAAAGTTGAATTGTTTTCTACAATATTTTGTTCTGATCTGATCTCAATCTCAATCTCAGTTTCACTGTACAAACCAATCAACCACCCACTTACCCACTTACTCGTCGTAAATTTCTGTTATTTCTGGTTTTTTATAGGTGACTTAGGTACTACTACCTATTTCTGTTATAGAGAAACTACATACATGAATTGAATGATTTGATTGAGTCAAAGGATGTACATAGATCCATGCTAATATTTCATATTCTACTCTACCCCATTTGCCTTGTATTTATTTTATTCTATCTACACTAGCAATGAAATTTTAGACAAGTTCTCGACTGTCACAAAATTGTGTTTAATTGTTTATTATTTCTATATTTTTTATATTTTGTATAAGATGTGTAATAATAATTATATATACATACACACTCGTACACAGTAAAAGCCGACATACTCACGGATACTCATACTCACACTCACTGTTTATATGGAAGCTGTTAAAAATCAAACAAAACTTTTCTGATTATGAAAACTGTTCGTAATGAGGTTTTACTGTATGTTGTACATACATACACAAAGTGATGATGAGACAATTGAAGACGATGAAGAGAATATTAACAATCAACAATTGTCTGTCTGGCTTCTGTTTATCATAATGAAATGTTGTTTGTATATGAGTCCAATAGCCCATTCATGTACATAACATATGTATGTATGCATGTATGTATGTATGTAGATACTTTTAATTATCAACAAAATTTGTGCAACTTTATTTTGTGTTGATTCCCCGATGTCTTTTCAGGTATTTAATCTTTGCACTTTTATTTTATTATACCCTCATTCATTCATACATTTGTATGATGTTTATTTATCAGTCAGAAGTGTCCGTGCATTTAAGAAACACAAAAAAAAAAAAAGAAAAAAAAAACTAAAACAGAATTGTCTGTTTTGTAGTAGACTTGGAAATCACAGATCCATGATACCTTAAGTATTTCAATTTGGTGTCGACTACTATCTCACTCTCGTTCTCACTCATATGCAGATATCAATAAGAAACCATCTGGAACGTTTTTCGGCACGCAGTGACGTTAGTTGTTAGAACCTTCCTTATGAATCATTCCATGTATTGGTGAAAATCGTATGAAAATTCGTTCGGTACTTTTTGAGTTTTTCGCTTTCAGACAGACAGACAGACAGACAGATTTCAATTCTGAACATAACAATTCCATAATTGCCCACCGCACCTGTGACTGTCAAATATGCCCTGGAAATTCAGGTGTGCCATTATCCATCATCCATCATCCACCATCCACCATCCACCATCAGAATCACACCACACACATATATAGTATGTACATAGTAATAGGATAATCATCATGGTGCATGAGCTAAGCTGATCTGAGCTGATCTGATCTAGGAGATGTTAAATTAGAATTCATTAATAAATATTGTATTGTATGTATGTGTTTGTAGTATCTCTTTTGTTTTTATTGTATTTATTGTAATTTTTTTCTATTGAATATTTACGCCGTAAGAAAATGTCAATTAAGTTCAGCTCAATTGAAATCTCGTTTATTTATTCATTCATTCATTCTTTCATTCATTCATTCATTTATGCAACACAGCATTGAATTGCAATAGTTGTGAGAGGAACTAATACATACATAAGTACAAATAAAGTAAAATTAAAATAGTATCTAATCGATACAGCAGAGATTGTAGATAATAGTTTTAGTTGTAATAGAGTTTCGTTGTAGTTTTCACTTGATTCTCAAACGAAGGCACGACGATGGTGATGGCGATGGTGACGAACGGTGGGGGTGACTATAACGATAGCGACGCTACCGTTGCCTGGTGTGTGTGATTCTATTTTTACAAAACGTTTGCTCATTTGCTCAATACAATAGTAGAAGTAGAATAGATGATGATGTTTTTGCACAAAATGTAGAAATTTAATTAAAATGAATGTCATACACACACACACAGACACACACGCACACGCACACACACACACACAACACATATTACTGTGTCGAACTGCATCCGGCATATGTGTGAATCACAGCTGAATTGGGATGTGGTAAGTCAGGCTGCAGCTCAAATTATGACAGAGCTGCGGCATATTGAACGATTACGACGAGTTCAGACGAACGAAGACGTGTTAGGTCATTAGTTTGATATTGACAAGTAGTTTTAACGTAAATTTGTTTTTGATTTACATGGGGTAAAAGCAGACTTTGAGCTGTTATGCTCCCTCTTTCCTCCTTGACGTAATGCTTTGCGGTAGTGCCAGGGGGACTGTAGGACTTGGGACGGTGGGGTTTAGTGGGTGCAAGTCCCACACTTCGAATAGTAGATTCGTTCGGCTTTTAATGCTTCCCCATCGGTAAAAAAAAAAAAAAACACAACACATATTGTAGTTTGGAGAGTTTTGTTTTGTTGTTGTTTAGACCAGGAAGCAAGTATGATGGTGCTAAGAGAGGGATGGAGGTAGGTAGAGAGAAATGAGAGTGTCGCTTATTTGAACTTTATCGAATTCATTTGTTTGTTCGTTTCTTATTACATTATATCGCGATTCGTGAGTCAATTAATAAATAAATAAACATGATTCTGCTTCTTTATAATGTAAACAAACAAATACAGACATGTCTAGTATAAGCACACTTGTATTGTATTGTCTATAACAAGTCTCCGAATTGCATTTGATGCTTCGTGATTTTATTGTTTTATCGGGCACCGGCCGGCAATAATAAATACACTTTGAGAAGTGGTGGTAGTGGTAGTGGAGATACATGATCGATCTAACAAAGGGAGGAGAGTATAGTATGTATATCTCTTAATCATTTCCTGTTCTCAGGTTCTCTGACCATGTAAAATCTACAGTCTATGTTTTTATTAGAAGTAAAAAGAGATGGAGAAGGGGGAGCAGGAGGAGGGGGAAGAGAATTCTAAAGTTTTTCTTTTTTTTTTTTTGTCTGATTGATAGCATTGGTAGCATTGATATGTAAATAAATAAGGCGAGTATCATTTTTGTACCGAAATAAACCATGAAAACTCTACACAACATTTATCCGGTATGGTCTGGCCGGGACTTGGCTTGCTGGTGGTGGAGATGAGTAGCAAATGACGCCGTCGTCGGTTGGTTGTAATTTCTTTTTCTGTAAACTGTTTCAATAGTTCAAAATTAGAACTCTTTTTCTTTTTCTTATTTTTTTTTTTTTTTTTTTTTTGTTATGAATAATGTGATGTGATGTGATGATTCAATTTCTTGATTTCTTTGTTCACTTGTATGGCTTGTTTTTCGTTCTTGTTTATGTATATTTTTAGTTTTTCTTATTGTTGTTATAAATATTTCATCTCGTGGTGCAGTATGTCATGCCCCACTCCCGTCTAGCCCAGCCTAGCCGCCCACTCAATCAAGCGCCGAAATGAATGATCTTTAACAATACTTTCGTTTTATTCTTTTCTTACCATTTTATTTTTTTTTTGTCATTTGTTGGCATACATTTCGCTTGTCCCCCTAAGCTCTCCCCCGAGTGTTAATTTTGATTTTGTTGCAACAAATAGATTGTATTGTAGTTTCTTTGTATCTACAAAATTGCCATTCCCGCTCATTAAATGTTGTAGAAGAATATAGTAGATAAATGATGTTTGCTTCTCTGGATCGTTTTCTGTGGCTACAAAATATTAGAAAAAATACATTCTCTCCATATAAAGTAACGGTGTGAATAAATTTTGAATGCGAATTTGTTGTTTAAATGAATTTTATTTTGATTTTTCTCTCGATGAATGGAAACAACCACCATATCAACATCACCATCACCATCAACCATATTACCAACATAGTATTACCCTTGATTTGCTCAGCTTTTTTCTAAGCTTTATTTTTTTGCCTTCTCAAAGATACACAAATACATATATTTATATGTATGTATCTATGTGGAAAGATAGGTACTACATACTCCCAATATTCTATCCATAACATGGTAAATACAATAAAACCAGTGATGGATGGTAACACTGGAAGTTACTAACAAGGGTTGCTTGCTTTCTAGCCACGGTTTTACTAGACACTTAGTTCAAGACCAAAATACGAGCAAAGCAGACAAAGCAGCTTATAAGCTTTGGGGGATGGATGGATGGATGGCTGAATGAATGAATGAATGGTTGGTTGGTTGGTTGGTTGGTTGGTTGAAAGGATGAATAGATGGTTGGATGGATGGTTGACTGACTGACTGACTGACTGGCAGATAGGCAACGCAGGGCAGGCTTGGTTGGATGGCTGGCTGACTAATGATTAAATCGATGATGATGGTTTCATTTGAATGGATGGATGAATGGGTTTAGATATCTTCTCTTTAGGCCTTGCTGGGCTGTTTTGCTTGTTAACTACCTAGGCAGTTCGCAGCAGGATGACATGCGTCAAATTGGGATGGTAACATTAAATGGATATTTGCAAAAATATTCATCATTCCCTTCATTATCGTCATCATCATCATCATCATCATCATCATGGTTAACCCTTATGTGGTGGTATAGGTGTGGTATGGGAGTGTGTGTGTGGGTTACTCCATCAAAAAACATTCATTGCTCCATTGGTTGAAACTGTTTGAATGACTGACTGTCTGAATGATTGCACCTCACCTTCAGTTGCCAAGCAAGTTGTATGATTGTGCACAAATCCATTTCTCTTTTATTTTTGTCCTTGCTCAAGCTTAAGTTCACACGAGCTAAGCTTCATAGTGCTCACACACACATACAGATACAGATTCAGATACATACACACCAATACATGCATGCATGCATACACGTACACAATTGATATGCAAAAGTGTCTCGTCGTCAATCGGTCGGTCGGTCGGTCGGCCGTGTTTCATGTATACTTTCTCTATGCGATGTTGTGGTGTGTTTGATTTCGTTTGGTTTGGTGTCTCGTCATGACATGACGTTGCATAAACAAATAAACAGACCGACCGACCGACCGACAGATAGACAAAAGGGTAGTAGAGTGTGAGATGAGGCAGAAGTACGGTGTTTGTGTTGGTATTGGTAATGCAACCCTGTTGAGGCAATGTGTGTGTTAGCTTTTCACGCACACTGCTGAAACAAGTGAAAGCTACACATGAAATTCTGTTTAGGCTTTTTCTTCCTTCATCATTAACATCGATAGAGCTTCGTACTCCCATGTCCTCGTCATCGTTGGTAGAGTGTTTATATTTTTAGGGTTGAGGTTAAGTCTACTGGATTGGTTTGGACTGGGTTGGGCTTGGCTGGTCGAACTCCAACATGACCGACTCACCGACCGACCGACCGTCGTCCTTACATATTATTGCTGTTGTTGTTGTTGTTGTCAGTTAAAGAGAGAATGAGTGTTTGTTGCTTTTGTTGGTGGTGTTGCTGCTGCTGCTGCTTTTGATGATGGCGCTTAATGATGCAGATGGTGGGGTTGGGTTGGGGTGGAGTGGAGTGGCGGAGTGTTAGCTTTGGGTGTTTGATTGCATGCCACCATATTTGGCTTTAACTTTAACGTCTCTTGGTCTCTCATTATATCTGTCCGTCTGTCTGATTGTCCCTGTTCGTTTGTATCAAAGTGTCGACATGGTTTGGCTTCTTCTTGTTTTAAAATTTGGTTTCTCGGTGTGCCTGCCTCTGCCTGTACTCTCTCTCTCTCTCACTCTCTGTCTGTCTGTCTGTCTGTCTGTTTGTCTGTCATCGTCTGATTTCATTTATATTTGAACATTGTTGGGAATACAACGAAGCAGGGAAACCAAGAAGGTAGTGAGTTAAAAGCAGCCATGATAAAAAGGAACACTTTCAGTTTGAATGCTCCTCCCTAAAGCTCAGCGTTTAACTAGAATCAATAATAATCTATAATATTGAACATATAAAAACTTACGAGGTCTTGGATCTCACTAATATTCTCCTGACATTCACAATACTATGTATTTCCAATTGTTCAACTTTGATTTCTGTCCATCCATTTTTATTAAAAATGCCTTAATAATTTAATTGTTTCTATGTATCTAAAAGTAAGGTTGCTGCCCATTGACTGGGATCTAGTCTTGCTTGGATTGAATGTGATCGAACTCTGTTGAAGAGTAAAAGAAACGGGTAAAGATGCGGATGACGACTTCTGACTTTGGCTACGCCTTGAAATAAGATCTTTTTACTTATTAAAGCGGCACCGGGAACTGATAGCATGTTTCTTTCGCTTTTGTTAAATATTTGGTGGTTGGTTTAGTTGCTGATTATGATAATTACGATGTTTTGGTGGTGGTGTCTGTAAAATGGGTAGTTTTTTCTTTATTATGGTCGTCGGATGATTCTTAAAGAGCGTGCGTACGCTGAACTGCTGTTTCTTTTATAATATTTTATGAATTTTCAATTTTTTGTTGAGTTTCTGCCTCCTTCGCTGCTCGTTGCTTCTTTTCCATCTTCTTCTTCTTCTTCTTCTTCGTTTTGTCTTCGTCTTTGAATCTTTTTTAACGCCGACGCTGTTTTTCAACCACTTCCTCCTTCAACTTCAACTTCTTCTTGTTCTGTATTCTGTTCGTTTGATTGTTTGGTCGTGGCTGCGGTTGGTGGTGGAATTTTACGGCCTATTGAAACAGCAACTCTTCTCATAGCATAGCTAGCATAGCTTGGTATTGCTGGACTTGGCATAGCATGGCTTGGCTTGGCTTAATTTCTTCATGTACTTACGTACGAGTGTGTGCAATGTATCTGATGGAAAATACATGAACAGATTCACACACACACACACACACATGCATTCATTCAATATTATAAGAACAAAAAAGTAAAAATAAGGAAATATTCTTCTCCTACTGATGATGGGTCGATGACGGTCAGCATCAAAACGTCAGCGCTTTCCTTTACTTTCCTTTCAATTGATGTCCTTGGCTATTTTCTGCTCTTCTGTGCTGTGCTGCGTGAGCCTCTTTTTCTTTCCTTCTCATGTACATATGAATGTATCTCTACATATATATATTTTAGAAATATTATAGGTAATGTGTATATACTACTACACTCTAGATGTGTATGTATTCCTCCAATGATTTGTGGTTCGTTCTTCGTTCGTTATTATACTGATTTAGTGTGTCGGGTGCAGCAAGGATTAGTAATATTAATAGCAGCAACAGCATGTGTTGTTGTTGCTTTTTTGATCCTGGTTACATCTTAATAGACTCAAAGAGGAGTTACAGCAGCAGCAGCACAGCCACTGCCTCAATCAGCGTTTGTCTTTCCTTCTGCTTCTGCTTTTGCTTCTGTTTTTGCTTTTGATGCTTGATTTCTTATTTGGTTTAGTGGTGGTGGAATTTAATGTCTTTTTGTTGTTTGTTTATTTTTATTTTTCCTTTTAATTTCACCCAAGGCGGCGCATTAAATTCATGGATGGTAAGCAGCGGCAGTGATGTTAGCAGCGGTGTTAACTGAAATTACAACATGCAGCCAGCGACGACGTTGATGTTGGCAGCAGCGTATCAGCATCCTTTCATCCTATCAACGCCTCGCTCGCTCTTTATTATTTGCACATTTTCTTTCTCTACACATTTTGCACTTGTTTCCGCATGCATGCGTGGAAGGACGACGGCCACATGTCCTCTTAGGGTTTGTCTTTCTTCTGCTCCTCTACTCCTCTATCCAATACTGGCGACTTCAATAAAATGTTGTCTTTCTGTTGTCGTTATCCTTATTTTGTATGGTTTTCATTTCTGTCTCTCTATTTCTCTCTCAATGTGCGTGGGACATGCTGTGTTGTCTCGTCGTTTTTCGTATACGCCGCCGCCCAGTCTATTTTTATATATCTTCCTCTCATGCCGCCGCCGCCGCCGCCGCCTTTTAATATTTGTCGTATTGTCTGTCTACATAAAGTTTTCAAGTCTAAACCTTGGGCATTCCCTAGAGCCTTGTTTCCGTGTTTTTTGTTTTGTTTTGTTTTCATTTCTGTTTTACTTTTGTCTGGCTTACAAAACGCCGGCGTATGTGTAAGCTTTCAAATGTCGCCAAATAATAAATAATGGTAGGCTAGGCGACCGACTACCATAGTCCTCGAAATGTACGTACATAAAAGTGTGTATTATTACGACTGTCTAATGATGACGACATTACCATCAACATCATGAACATGATTCTGTTTAAAGCGAATCCAATTCGATCTAACGGACAGATGTTGGTGGCCATAGACATCAAGCATTATAATTTTTATATTGAAGGTAAGGTAAGGTAAGAATGTAAATTATGATATGGATGGTTTTTTTTTTTTTTTTCTTTTAAAAGTGTCTTATGACTCCTATGCATCCCGTTTCCTCGGAAGACCTGTTCAGTCTTGACAATATAGAATCGCATTTATAAGAACTGCACACACATCTTGGCCATTTATGGCTACCTGACGACACAAAGCCGACTAGAGTCTTGAACGTTGATTCAATGTTGTTGGCTATGCGTTGATTTGATGATGGGTGTGTTGAAGTTGACTACCCCACTTTTTTAAGTCAAGCTCAAAAGCACTTGAATCACTCACTCACTCATCATAATCATCAGCTCGATGTACACAATTTATTCATTGACATGCATTCATATTGTATGTAAGTACATCTATCTATCTATCTATACACCTGATTATAATTTGTGTGTGTGTGTGTGTGTGGTGTTGTTTTAATGTGTCTAATAATCGATGATGTTATTTAGCATAACATGGATAGAAGAGTATTGCCAAACTTTAGTTTAACTCTTGATAGCCACCAATTAAAGAAATCTGATACACATTTAGTTTTTGTTGGTACCACAAATTTTCTTGTATTGTATTTACATTTTACTTAATCTCTCTCGCTCTCTCTTTCTCTATGTCTTTCATATAATATTTACCACTTGTAGTTAGTTGCACACATCAGCTTTCCCACCATTACCATCATCATTATTATTATCAAGAGTGGTGAAATATAGACTATGCGGGCGGCCAACAGCTCGTTTTGCTTGCCTTGGCTCATAATTTTTTATTAGTGTTGCGCTTTCGCTCTTTTAGGTAGCCACCTTTGTGTGTTGTGTTTGCTCTCTTTTAATATTCTCTCCATATGATGCTTTTTTGCTCTTCCCACAATCAGACTGCGTCGTCTCTTTTCTCTGTAGAGTTGGTTGCTCTTTTTCTGTTCTCTTCTGTTTGTGATTAGTTTTGAAAATGAATGTAAAAAGTTTTCTATCCTTTCTTCTTTCCCTCTACCTATGTACTTATGTACATACTTACATACATTTGTATTTGCCTGCCTACCTCTACCTTTCTTCTTTAGCAACCATTTCTACTACCATTTACCCTTCTATGTTGTATCTACTATCTTCACATGCCTACTACTCCACTCTCTTTTTATTGAAAATAACTTTTATGTAAGCTTCGCTTTTCGCTCTCTGCTGATGTGATGTGATGATGTGTGTTTATTATAGTTTGCTTTGTCTGTCTATCTTCATCATCCTCCTCTACATTCGTTTTACTGCTGAGATTATCTTTGTCTTTGCTGCTGTTGCCGTTGTTGCTTTTGTGTTTTTGATTTTACCTCATGTTTTCATGTTTTTCAAAATCTCTTTGTTTTTCAATGTTTTTTTGTGTTTGATTTTGTTTGGTTTGGTTTTTTGCATAACAAAAGAAAACAAAACAAAGCGAAAAATCATGCATAGCAACTAAAATAAAATGGCGTTGCGTTTAGTAGTAGTAAAATAATAAATCAAATAAATAAACAGAAATTGAAAGAAAACAAAACCGAAAAGAATGCGAAATTTGTTAAGAAGAAAAAACGAATGACCCAAATTTATGCATCATCAGCACCATCACCACCACCACCACCAGCAAAAGGAAACTGAATTTCTTGCGCTGCGTCAGCTCCATGATTTCTTTTGATCATCATCATCATCTTCGGCATCATTAGTATCATTTGAACGAAGACTACTTGCATTTGTTATGGCTTTCGTCTTCTTCTTTGGTCTCTTTTAGTGACCACCAACAACATATCATTGACTTCATTTTTGATAATATCAATCAATGGATCGATTGATCGGATGTTGTTGTTGTTATATAGCTTTGCCATATACTACAAACATAACAATTTTTAAGCGTGTATACACCGCGCCATTATTTCAATATTTCAACACAACAGTTATGCATGCACATACTCGTTTTTAGTCAACACACCACCATACTGTGCATGGTGTATTGGTATGGTGGTGTGTTGTGTTGTGTTGTGTTGTGTTGAATATGCTCGACGTTGTCGGTTCTGCTGCGTGCGTGGACTTGGTGAGGAGAGCTTACTACTCTCTTGTTTCTCTCTATTTGGGCGCTGCTTGCTGCGCGTTGATACAATCGGCGTTGGCTTTTTTTTTTATTGTTCAATTTAACTTTAGCGTGGCTTTTCTTACTGTGTATGTATGTATGTATATTTGTATTTATCGTCGCCTTCTTCGTCGTACTTACTGTTATTGCTGTCGAGCAATATTCAACTTTTTGTTTGTTCTTGTTTTTGTGTGGTTATGTTATGCAGAGAGAAAGAGTGAGAGACAGAGAGAGCAGCACCGGTCTTTGCTTTTTCTACTTCTTTGTTTAAGGTGTTTTTTTCCTTTTCCCTTTTTCTCTTTCTCTTTGTGTTTTCTCTTCTCGTTCCCTTCATTAAAAAAAAAAAAAAAAATTCAAAACCTCCAAAGGGTTAACACACACAGACACAAACAGACCACCCCTCCCCCCCCAACTAATTTGTTCACTACAAATGAAGAGTATTCGTAATAAATTTATCTATCTATCAATACCTCAAAAAAAAGATTGCCTTGACTTGCATACAAAGTTAGTTGGCCCTCAATTTTTGATCATGTAAAGTTTTTAAGTTTCCGATGCTTTAAGCAGCGTTTTGTCTTTCGAAAGATCAATCTTCTTATTTTACTGAATGTTTGTAAATACAATAGCATGTAAGTTTAATACACTTTCCTGTTTCTTTTTGTTATTAAAAAGTAGAATAAACGGATTTTCTTTCATCTTCATGCAATACTACAAGTATCTGAATCTGAATTCATCCATCTAATTCATTCACAAATTTTCGAAATTTATTATATGACTATGCTGAACCGAACTGAAGAATCCTATCCAGAGTCCTTTGCCCACCACTTTTATCAGATGCCAATATGCATATTCACTCACTCACATTCTAGGAGTATTGAATTACATTGCAAAGCGATTTAATGAAGGCGTTTTTTTTTTTTTTTTTTTTGTTTGTTTGCTTTATTTTTATATTAAAAAATAATTTTAAGAAAAGGAAACAAAAACAACCTATAAATATACAAAATAAGCACTTTTGTCTTTTGTTCTGTTTGTGTTTGCTTTTTTTTTTTTTTGTTTTTTGGTCGAACAAGTCAAAAGTTTAAACGTTGTTGACACTTTTTGGGGTTTAATTAATTTATTTTTATTTTCATTTTTGGATTGTTTCGGTTTTGTCTCGACTCTTTTTGTTGTCTTGCATTGCATTTGTACGAGAATGTGGTGTAAAAAAGGTGCAACAAAAATAAATAATTAAATAAAAAACTTCAAAGAAACCATCATCTCAGCACCCCTCAAGTAAAATTTATCCGCTCAAAGCAATTCTTTTGACAATCATCACTAAATTGCATTAATTTGAAACTAATTGCACATTAAGAAATTAATTCATTTCAATAAATAAATGAATTTAATAAGAAAAAAGTCATTGCCTTGCACAAAATAAATATATAAAAATTTCATTTTTGGTTTTGCATTTGTTTTTGTTGGGGGCCTACGCTTGATTTGTACCGGGGGGTTTTTTTTTATTAAGTTTAAATTTTAAAATTCCAGCTGAGTAAGGATTTTTATTATTTTATTATTGTATGTATAAAACAATAAAATAAATCATCATCATCAGCATCATTAGATAGAAGAGAAAAAGAAACCGAACGAAACCGACTTGTTGCATTTTAGCTTATCGTTTATCCGGTAACATGAATTCATTGTATGTACACCTCCCCCTCGTACAATAAATAATACATACTCGTATGTGTTTTCAATAGAAGCTTTATGGATTAATACAACAAATAACGAAATTACTCTTAATTACGGTGATTCCTAAGTCTGAAACAAGATATAATACACAAAACTAAGTACAACACAAGTGAGCTCATATGAAATAAGTGGGGCAAAAATATGGGGGAAAAGGGAAAGTGTAGAAAATTTAAAAGAAATTATTGTAAATAATGGAATGGAAAATGTGCAGAACAGAAGAATTTCAGTACAAAGCCACTTCCACAATGGCAAGGGTAATGTAAGTCAAATCACCTGGACTGGACAGTTGAAAACATAAGATGAGCAGTTGCATTTGGAGAGTCGAGTCAATCAGAGTCACCACGAGACTGTATGTAGGCAACAGCAGTTATTACTTTCTCCAAGGACCCAAACCAACTTTAACTAACCCGTGATGGATGGATGGTCCTTTGGCCTCCCAAACATTACAATATTTATTATTAAATCGGTTTTAACAGAAGTGGTTGTTCGAAATAAAGAACAGAACTGCTGTTGTTTCTTCTTTTCAGTGTTTTTTTGTTTGAGTTATTGCAATTTCATAGTTCGTTAACCATTTCCTTTTAATTTTATTTTGTTAATTGTTTTTATTGTTGCGTAGCGTTTATTTATTTAAGATTTTATTATTGTAAATAAGACACGTGTCTGGAAACAGAATACATACAAACAAACAAACAAACAAAACAAATGATGACAAAATACACTTACTAAGAATTTATGTATTGTATATTTCGTTTGTTTAATGAAAATTATGAATTAATTGAATTGTTTTTCTTCTAATGATTACTAATGATTACAGAGAACTTCAGGATGGCACATTGCGGGAACATAATTTAATGGACGGTTCCAAAATCATTTTAATACCAAATGTTGAAACTGGATTATTGGTAAGTTAACCTTAACATACATACAATAATTTACATAAGTATCTGCGTATTCAGATACTTTAACTTGTAACTGTAACTGTGAATGAGATACGAAAACGAAACGAAAGTATAATATCTAAACAAACAAAGTTGTAGTATGTTTGTATTTAGATAGAGATAGGAGAGAGGGAAGACAAGCGAGCGGTGACAGTTAGTCAGTCAGTTAGTATTTTTAACTTTTATTTATTTTTAATAAATAAATGAGCCTTCACTCTCTCTCTCTCTCTCTCTCTCTCTGTCACACACACACACACACACACACATACGCCCTCCATGCTTCTCTCTTTAATAGAGTTTTTTTTTTTTTTTTTTTCTTATAAACTGGTTTTCTTTTCCCCATTTAGAGTTGGAAGATGAATGAAATGAGCAACGTGTGAACGAGGAATGTGTAGTTAGTTAATATGAAGCGTGATTTGATGATTTTAATTTATGCAAACATTAAATATACAAAAAATATTTAAATTATCCATAATAAAAAAAGTTCAAACAGACAATTTCAAAGTCATGACTTTAAAAATTTACAAAAATAATAAACTTATTGTACAAAATAACTCAAATTTCATTGATAATAAAATTCATTAACAAATGTTTGCTTGTTTCATAACGTCAAATGAAGAAAATTTCAGTCCAATAATCGATCGATTCGTTTATAGCGTTGATAAAGTAGAGAGATGAGACCGATATGAAATAGAGATGGGATAGAGATTCAAACAAAATGATATTGAGATGGGAAAGAAATGATATCAAGATTAACATTGGGGTCGTCAAGATAGAACCGATTTGAAATTGAGAGGCGATTGATTTAGAGGAAAAAGACATATGGTGGTCAACATGCAGAAGTTTGTATAAATAATTTTCACAAGGCTAAAGTTCTAAAGTCGTTTGGGATGTGGGGCTCGGCAAGTATGATGTACTAACTCCAATATTATTACTTGTGTTTATGTACCGCAAAGATACGAGTTTCAAATCTGTAATAGAGTTAGTATTGGTAACATTGGTGAGCTATTCACAAAGACCTGAAAATATTATTTTATTCATATTAGTTGTTATGGGAATCTTTAGAACTAAAGATAGAAATAACTTGCACATACATAAATCTTTACCTACTTTTCAAAGTTAAGAAGACTCATTGAGTTCATGTTTATTAGCAGCTGATTCGCTCGCATGCTACCGTTACCGTAAAATGTTTGCTTGTTTCACATGAGTTAAACATAACAGCAACAACAACAGCAACGGAAAGAATATGAAAGAAAAGCAGACAAAAAAAAAAAAAAAACCAAACTATAATAAATAGAAAAGTAGATCAAAAGACCGTTTTAGTTGCTTCTTGATGGATGTTGTTGTTGTTGTTGTTGTTGTTGTTGTTGTTGTTGCAGCATATGAATTGCGGTTCAATGCCAATGGTGCTTTCCCTTCGTACTCCATCACCCAGGACCACCCATTCCACACGTTGTTTTGATTCCCTCAGTTGGAGAAAGGTTTCAGAGAATGACAAATCAAAAATTCTAAGTTCTAATCTATGTATTAATAATAGTGTTGAGTATCTTAGAATTGCAATAGAATTTTTATTTAATGGCAATTGATTTATAGATTTTTGGTGGGATGTTTGTTACCGTTACCATTACCGTTACCGTTACCTAAGATGTTCACATTATGGAAATAAGAATATGGTATTGGGTACATTTCCGTTTCCTTTCACTTATACAAAGACTCAATCAGATCAGGATGTATCTGCGGTTAATACAGAATTTATAACAGACAAGTTGAATCTCATTGTTCATTGTCTTCTGTTATGTTCTGTTCCTCACTCCAAGTTCCTTCTTTTCTGGTGGTGCCTTCTATCTTATGCCTTTCTTTTTCATGTCATTCTTTGTTGTTGCCGTTGGTGCTGGTGCTGCCAAGTTTCAACTTGGTTAACAACTTTATTACAAAATTGCTTTAAGCCATTTTGACTAAAGACAAAAGAACAACAAGAAATTGGAAGAGAAGACCATTCCATTGCACAAAGAAACCATAAATTTTGGCATTTAAAATGAAAAGAAAACAAAAAATGAAATGAAAATGTGAAATAGCTTCAATGGGCTTTGTTTTGCACTGAAATGATGATGAGTTAAGATGAATCCAAGTCCAGACAAGACAAGACAAGACAAGACAAAACAAAACCAATATTATAATAATCATCCACATCATTGACATTTTATTATTGTTGTATGATTATCCAGTTTTCGTCTTTACCAACAACATAACAATTACCATCAGCATCGTTCTCATCATCATCATCATCATCATCAACATCATCAACTTTATTGCATACTCTTTTGTCTTAAAATTTTTCATTTTTAAATTTCCTCTCACTCTCACTCTCTCCTCTACTTACTTCCCTCCAATCGCAAACACGAAGAAAAAATGTCTCACAGTGATATTTCTTTAAAAATATACGTATGAATCTGTCTCTCATCTCTCATTTATCCATCCTCAACTCATCAGCTGGTTATACATTTCGATCTATAGAAGCATGCATCATAGATTGTGTTGTATTTACATACATATTCGCTTGAAATTGACAACAAAATAAAAAATTAAAAAGTCCTCACATTATATTTTATTCGCACAGCTGTCACAAATGTGTTACATATGTGCATGTGTATGTGTGTGTGTGTGTGTGTAGATTTTAAGGTGGTCGATGATGACAGTGAGTGTGGGGACTACTGGGGCCTGGAGATGGTTGGAGGAGATACTGTTTTTTGAGTGATAAAATAAATTGGACAAGCAGCAAAGCTAACGCCTCATTAAAAATAGGACAAAAAAAAAAAAAAATAAAAATAAATAAAATAAAATAAAATAAATAATAATAATATAATATACTTAGGTATGTATGTATATATTGTAGAATAAATGGGAAAGCAGATGATTGACAGACAACCAACCGACTAACAGCAAAATCAGAATAAAACAATAAAACATTTGACAGACCCCCACAGACAGAAGGGCAGAACAGACAAACAATCAGGTTAACAAACGACTAAGAAGATTAACGATCTAAAAGTATGTCTGAGTAGAAATGGAGATATGAGCATATCGAATTTGTATTGTGGATTTGGATAGTAGACCATTGCAATTCTATACACTTTGTATTGAATTTATTCAATTTTTAACTATGTTTCAAGCTAAAATTTGAAGCCATTGGAGAAGGAGGAGGGAGAGGCTTTGCAAAATCAAATAGATCGCTACTTTGGGATAGAAAGCAGCATAAATGAGAAAATGTTCCCAATACCCATGTGTTTGCAAATTGGTAGAAAATATGCCCCTCCCTTCCTCTTCACATAATTCTGTTGTACTTTTAGTTCATATATCGTCCAATTTAAATTATATATTAATAGTAAACAATTGTCTAATCCACTTGAAAGACTTTGTTCTCATGACATTTAAATAGATTGTTGTTGATTGCATTGGTTTTATTTGATCTGTTTTAAAAGTATTGTAGTATATTTAAAAAAAATATTAATAGACTTCTTTCCATATAGTTTCTATAGAATTAGATGTGTAGCAAGGCTCAAAGTTAAGTTTTATTCAATGGTATATACTATACACACCATAACAATAATGTGTGATCTTAAGACCTCCTCAAATTCTAAACACACTTATTAATGCCCAGTCCCTCCCATATAATAATACTTTCCTAGCTACGACGTACGTTGCGTGTGTATCTGGTCACACTTATTCCAAAATATTGTATTTATTTGAAGGAAGGAGACAAATCAATTATACTCGTATTAATATTGTATATGTATCTGTCTGTCTGTCTGACAATGTACAGAACACGGATAAAAATACAAACCAGACAGAGAGATACACAACAAAAAAGAAGAAAAAATTTATAATAAAAGTGAATGTTTAATAAATATTTGTCAAAGCGATTTCAACCTCTTGATTCCGGCGGCGGCCAGTTTATGTAGTAAACCAAATTTATCTTTATTTTTTGAATGTCGTGATGCATTTATTTGTTTTGTATCTTTTAATTTTCAAATCGTAAGATGTAAAAGGAGGAGAATAACAAAATAAAAAAATGAATGTGAAATAAAAAAAAAAAAAATAAAAAATAAAAAATGAGAATGTGAATGATAAAGACGCAAATTGTTAATTGGCTATTTCAATATGTGTTCATTTATTTTACAAGTTGATACTTTTTTCTTTTTTTTTTTGGTAAAAAAGTATCTTACTCACGTTTGACTGTGAATGAGAAGGGATGGGCAGGGATGGGATTGAGGATCGAGTGCAAGTGATATAAGGTACAGTGACATTGAAATACAAACAAAATTTCTCGACACAAGTTCGGTTGTTTTGTGTAATTTAAGCTTGTTTTCGATATCCGAAAAAAAATAAGAGATACGAGTATTTTGGGAATGAACCCCCCAACAGAACAGAAGATTTCTTAAAGCTAAACAATCAAAAGAGGTTGTGTTCAGACTCAGAAAACCTGATGGAGTCTTTCTTTAATTTACAATAAAAGTAAAATTCACAAATTGTAAATAATTGATTCGAAAGATCAGTCGGCATTTGTAATTCCAGAAACTATGCTCTTCATATCAACATGTCATGTGTCAGTCAGTGTATATAGTGTTAATATTTAAAATAAATGAAATTACATATGTAGAATTCAAGATTTGATGATCGATCGATTGGACAGATGAGGGGGATGGGGATGGTTTGGTTGTGCAAATCCAAATTTGGTGTCAGAAAAGTGCTGTGTTTGCTTCCTACAATGAATGCATTGTATTGTATGTACATATTTGATCTGGCAGATAGTTTTCAGTTATTTTAAGTTAGAATAAGTAATAGGCGGCTAATATTGGATAGTTTTAATGGATATTAAGTTTTAGTTTTGGTTTTGGTTACAAATTTCGATATAAAACATTAAAATGAAATATGATTATTTTCATATCGAAAACGGAATTAAATAAACTTAAACGCATGTCGCACGCTCAAGTGACAAGCTTCAATTTTGATATATTGAATAATAATAATAATGTCAGAGAACCTGATACTGATACATACAGATTTATTTGTATGTCTATAGTTTGCAGGAGGAGGGTGGGTGTGGGTACATACTTGGTGTAAAAGTTGAGATTGAGATACTGAGTTGAGTTGTTACTAGACTAGACAGAAGTCAGTATATTTTTGGATAGATATACAATATACAAATATCATGTAGAAGAAGATACAATGTGTCTTGATTTGCATGTTCTTTGCCAAAAAGACAGACGCTAATTCGTCATTGAGATATGATTATCTAGAAAACACCAAACCCAAAAGCAGCATATACATAGAACAGGTGGAACGGGCCTCTCATATGCTTTTTGTTTGTGTGTGTGTGTGTGTAGGTTGGGGTGTTAGTGGGTGTATGATCGAAAGCCATATGTTATTCTTGCTTGCTGCTGCTTATTCATACGCGATAACGAAAACGAACGAAAAGATAAATAAATTTGTGTTGAATACCAAAAAAAAAAAAAAAAAAGTCAAAAAACAAACAAAAATTAATAAGTTTTGTCTTTGTTCAAATGTGCTTTTTTTTGTTTTTATTTTATTTATTGTTAAAATTTTTTCTTTTTAATTTTTTCTTTGTTTTACGATGAAGACGAGACAACGACAAAATTGACGATGAAGACGACAGCAAACGATGACGATGACGATGACGATGACGATCATCATGATGATGATGATTGCAAAGAAAGATGTTTTGTTTAAAAAGGGTGCAAAATATATGTATGCATCTAACTCGTAAATACATTAACAACCAAGTTTATACAGTATACCGACATACATGTGTGTGTGTGTGTGTGTGTGTGTGTGTCCAGTGTAAATAAATATGGTTTTGGTTTTATATTAAAAAATAACAAGAACCATTAGGAAGGAAGAATGATTTGGCAGCGGAAATGTGTTTGCAAATATTGTGATATGTTTAATAATAAAAATAATAAACAATATTTGTAATAATAATAAAAAAAAAAACCATGTCATGATATTTGATTTTATTATTCCAAGTAAGCATAAAATGATGATTTTGATGAATCACAATTTAACTTATGTATGGTTAAGTCATAATAATGAAGAAATTCCTTGAATGTCTTTGAAGACACTTCAACTATCTCAGACATAATTTTCTTGATTCCATTCAACTCAATTTCTAAGGTCACAACCTCAACCTAGAATTATCTTAATAATCTCAATACTAAAGCAAAGCAAATCAAAAATTTTAACCTCCACTACTTAGCACAACAATAGTGTTTGCATTAAGTGTTGATTAAGAAAACATATAAGTACATACATGCAACTTAAGTAAGGAGGAGGAAGGTCAACTCAGAATCATCTGTGCCAATTTCTGTAGACTAGACACTGCTGCCTAACTCTTAGATTATTTTATTTTCTTGATTTTATTCAATTACATTTGACCGTGGACCTCAACCTAGAATTATATATATTTTCATCTTAACAAAATGACCCTCGAAATGATAAAGATACTACATACAATAAGTAGTAGTATTCCATGACGACATCATCATCATCATCATCATTCTTTATTGTGAATTGCATTTATATATGCATATTTTGATTTCGTATTGTCAAATGCAAATGAAGAACAATAAAAAGTGACAACTCACTCACTCACTCACTCACTCACACGACGACGACACAATTTACAAAACTTAACATACATATGGTAAATAATCTTCAATATACTCGTAGTATTGTGTTGTTTCGTTGTATGTTTTTTGATTGCTTCTCTTTTGACCCTGAAAATTTCTAGTGTCGACGACGACGACGACGACAACGACGACGACAACGACGTTTGTCCAAAACTACTTTGGTGTTTGTTGGCGATGATGATGATGATAATGATGATGATGATGGTGATATATTTACATTTACGCAGATCCAAGACCCCAGACGACTCAGTCTTCCGGTCACTTACTCAATCGATCGTTCGTAGCCCACGCATACGCATACGCATACGTATTTCATTTGAACTAGAAGAGGAGAACTATGATAGCTTAAATGAAATATAGATAGTGTTCCAATTATATTGTAGTTATTAGTTCCAATAGATTTGATTAAAAAATTGTATATTTCACTTTGAGGGACGCGCAACAATGGCAAAGTACAAGAATTTTTATATGATCAAATCACATACTCTACTCGTATGTATGCACATATTTGTATTATTTCATAAAAAATACCCTACTAAATGGAAGGAAGGGTATGGGTATACACGAGCAAACTTAGGTAAATGGAGTGAGTATTTAATATAATTAGTTTGTAGACTTAAAACGAGATTTCAGAGAAATTTTTACACATTTGTATCATCATATGTACGGACATACCATACCTTACTTATGGTATGGGTATAGATACAATAAGCTATTGGGTATATGCTTTTGTTTGTTGGTTGAGCTTAATCGCTTTTGTCATATGGATTATTTTGCCTAAGGTGTGCCGAAGAGAGCTTGAGTTTAGCATTAAAATTTTAGCTATCAACTAATTCTGTTTTCATTTCCATTCTAAGTCCAATGACGTCGAAATAATATGTCAATATTTTGATTACTTCTCCATATTTAATCAATTGATCGTCGTTTGGTCGTTTGATTTGATTCAGTATTAGTTTTTTGTTTTTTTTTGTATTTGCTCTATTGCATAACCTCATGAACAGCAAAGTGTCTGAGGGTTGGCTGAGAAGCTTTCAGCCTGAGACACAGATGGACAGCTAAATTGATTCGTTAGCCATCCATATAAGCAATTTTGTTGAATATACTTTCAAGGACCGCTAGACTTTGGTGTATTGATCTATAAATTGACTTTGTTGAGAAATGAAATACAATTGTTTATACTTATAAAGGGCGCCGGAAGTTATTCAACCCACCTTTGTTTTATACAATATAATACGATTTAACTTTACTTGTCTGTATATATGTATACAATTTGTAATTTCAAAAAAAAAAAAAAAAAAAGAAAAGAAAACCAAGAATAAAAAACCAGTTAAAACTGCTTATTTTTATTATCATATCAAAATCTAATAAACTTTAAAGCTTCTCAACAACCGAACGAATATTGTCGTCGTCGTCGTCGTCGTCGTCGTTGGGCACATGGGAAGTTGGAAAACGGAATCGAAAACCCAGATAAAGACGAAGCCACGTGTTTTGATGGGTCTCGAGTCCGAAGCCGCTAGCCCCCTCATCTAACAATCCCTCATTTCCCATGATCTGATGACTGACTGACTGACTGAGTGACTATTCAATTTGATAAGAAAGAAATATACGAGTATGTACAATACAATAATAATTTTGTAACTATTTGTTTTAAACAAATTTGTTTTTAAATATTGACACATTGTTTGATTTGATAATTAGACAAATGTACATACAATACATACATACCTATATTATATTTCTTTTTTATTATTGTCTCATTATGAATATGTACATAATTACACTCATCATGCAGTGAATAGTTTTATAAGTTTGGCATGAAGTTTGTTGTAATAGACAGAAGGAGGAGACATTGGAGGCCCCATACATATGTATATTCTTGATCAGGTCGACGAGACGAGTTGAGTTGATTAAGTCATGTCAGTCTGTCCGTCTGTATGTACCTATGTATTGAAAATAGTCCCTGAGTTTTTGAGCTAGAGACGAGACCTCTGAGCCTTAGAAGGACTCGTGTGCGTTGTGAATATTGTTAGCCTTTCATAACATAACATTAAATGAGTTAATACTTCGATTTCTTTCTATAATAGTTCTCTTGAATGAATTAAGGGTGTTTGATTGAACACAATAGGGTTATTCATAATCATAATCGTGTTTGCAAATGGTCGTAATAATTTGCTATTCTCTTCTCTGGCGTCGTTTTCAACACTACTATAAAAAACTACAGACCTGTTTCTGTGTGAAACTCGGAAACTCGGATCAAATCGATCAACAACACTACTACAACTAGTGAATTGCTTGTTACGAACATTGTGAATGATAAGAAAAGGAAGGGAGAATGCAAAATATATATGTATTACACAATTTTCCGAATTATTTTATTTTCAAAATTTCATAATACGTTTTGTTATTGTCTTTATGCATCTTTTTTGTGAGTGCCTAATATTATTCAATACGCAATTGTCGTCGCCTAATAGAATCTCGATCAATCAATCAGTCGATTCATCAATCTATGAATCAATCAATCGATGCATAATATGAATATATAAGTATTGCATTTATTACAATATGGAAATTTTACCTATATCTATTATCAATTTATGTTACATTTAGCTATATCAGATTTAAAGATTTAAATTCAAATTGTCAAATTTTAAACGGTCCTGGTTGGTATTGAATCAGATTGGGCTGGATACCTGCCATCGCCTACCTCTTACCATACAAAACTTTATGGAAAGAAACTTTTATATTGTTTTTCATACTAAAAAGTATGGGTTCCGTACCCAAAGGGTATCAAACTGAACCATATTACAGAGACTTCGTTGTCCGTCTGTCCGTCCGTCTTAGTGTCGTATCTCATGAACCGTAATAGCTAGAGAGTAGTTCTATCCAGGCATCAGCAACAAATACTAAAACTAAAATATTTTCAAAAATTGAAAGGAGTCCCCATACAAGAAACATTTTTGTTTGTATGGCAGCTATACGACCTAGCAATCCCACGATCTTGAAATTTAGTTGGTTGTTGGTTATACATCAGAAATCCATATTGTCGAAAATTCAGTTTAATCGGATCCCTAGGGAAGGTACCTCCCATACGAACCCGAACCCACCATTATTTTCCGGTTCCGGTTCTTATGAGAAAAACTTTTTTGTTTTTTGCACTATCAAACTGAAATTTAGATATCAGTAGTGTTTAATATAGGCACGAGCGCGCTATACATCTGTTGGAATCAGCCAAATCGGACAGCTAGGGCGGGTACCTCCCATACAAACCACAATCTGGTACGGAACCCTCCGGGTACAAGTCTGACTCTCACTTTGCCAATTTTGTTTCTTTATACCAAGTATATAGATAGTAAATAAATTGATGTTGTTGCTGTTATTGCTATTGTTTATGGGGTCTTAGGTTATAAATCATTTTCGTCACAAGTTGAGATGGTGCATTGCGTCGTTGTCGTAGTCGTCGTCGTCGTCGTCGTCGTCGTCATTGTTTGCTATTTTTGTTAAATATGAAAATTATAAAATCAAGAATTAAAAATTACTTCAATCACACCGTAAGACCGTGTGTGTAAAACCTTTGACACATACAAATATAATATATTTATGGACATAAACGTACGAGTATATTGTACATTGTATTTAAGAAATGCGTATGTATGGTTATTGTTAGTGTGTGAGAGCTATGCCTTTGAATATTTCAGGAAGAGGAGGAGGAGGAGGAAGGAGGCCTGTTCAGACGAAACACTGCTGCCACCTAAAAGACAAAGACGGTTCTGTAAGGCCTCTATTTTGCCTAGTAATATAAAGGACCTCAGTGGTCTGTGATCTAGTTCACGTACACTATGAAAGGATCTATATGGAGAGTCTCCCTTCTACTCTGGATGTAATTTCCCAAGTATTTGTTGCAATTGCTTAGCTCGGAAAGATGGGAGAAGGGACCTACCTACATAGATTGTTATAACCACCTCTCGGAGTATAGCTTCCCTTGCGGTACTGATTTTTTGTTTTCTAGGGGATTTCTCATCCGATATATTACGAATATTTTGTTGAGAGAGAGAGAGAGAGAAAGAGAGAGTGTGTACTCGTATAATGTTTTGTTGTTGATGTTGTCTTTACACTGCGCCATAACAACACAACAACACAACAACAGCGACACAGTGACCCAATAAAATAAAAACAAAAATAAAAACAAAAACGCACTGACATTGATCAGCGGCAGCGGCACCGGCACCGGCTGCGGCTGCGGCAGAGGTAACCAGCAACAACAAATTAAATACAAAATTACTTTGCTCTGCTCTGCTCTGCTCTGCTTCTTTCCTTCATTCCTTCCTCTTCTCGCATATGTACATTGTATTGTACTGTAAATTATACAAATATAAAAATGCATAATCAAATGAATAAATGAGCGAATCAATGATTGTAAATGTTTCGTTTTTTATTTTTGTTTTTTTTTTTTTTTGCTTTGTTAAATTTTTATAAAATTTTTGTAGTTTATTTGATATTTTTGATGTTTTTTTTTCTTTTTCTTTGTTAAAGATTTGTTGCAGTTGTGATTGGCTAAAATTGCCACATACATAAGTTTGTACTGATGTATCTTTGTGAATGACATTTGGTATTGTTGTGTGTGTGTGTGTGTGAGTGTGTGTGATCCAGATCAAATTTACTCACTTTTTACGTATTCGTAATGCATATGGATTATATATAATCCATAATATAGAGTAGAGGAGAAAGAAAATCACTAGGTCAACTCGTCTACCAATTACCAATTTTCCCTTTTCTAAGGTGATTGGCTTGTTATTTCCATTCCAAGACTTGTAAGTTGGCTTTCTGTTAGCCACTTCTTGTGTTATTGTTTCGTCCATGACCAACCGCCTGATAAAATATTCTGGAAGTTATTCCTTAGTTTTTGAAATTGTTAATTGTAAATTTCCCGTTAAAATGATGATGATGATGATGACTCCGAGCTCATTGGATTTAAATCATATGACCCCTCAACCTAATCATGTCCATGACCATCGGTCAATATTTATGTATAAATGATGATGACTGCCAACATAAAAACTCATTGCTCATTGCTCATTGCATTCCAATCTATTTGTACATTTTTTTGTTCGTGGAGAAAGGTAAAAAACAAAAACAACAAGTAAAAAAAATGTTAACTTAGGCTAGGCTATGCCGAAGTTGATATACTTTTCACACAACCCTAGAAAATGTTTCTGCCTACGCTCCTGTGACTGAAGATTCTGAAAAATTTGATTATTGATGTGACTTATGTTTAGGGTAGAGTCACAGGATACATACAGCATCATTTCAACTCTGAGACCGAGATATTTGTTTACATATATGGGAGTTATACGTACGATCCAGTAATCCTAGGTTTACACGGTTGATGGAAATTTGTCAGAAACTTATGGTGTCGAATGTGGTGTTTAGTTCGATAGTACAAAAAACAAAAAAGATGTCTGCTTCTGTCTGTTACAAACTTCATGACAAACTTATAATACTCATTCATTGAGTGAAGAGTATAAAAAATCTTTGGGAAAACCCGTTCACACTTTATTATTATTAACAGATTTCGATGGCAGCATTCAATCACGTACAATACCGTGTAAAAAGAGTATAAGTATATGCATATACATATGTATATATATATGCCTTGTGTATATAAATATTTACAATAACATTTTTAATTGTATTATTATTATGGAGAAAAATATGTATCTGAATAGAACAAAGAATACAATTGATGAATTATGAATAATGTGCTTTTCTTTATATTTTGGTTATTCAATTTGATAGAAAAAATATTGTAGTGTATGAATTTGAAAGCACATTTATTCAAATAAAACTTCATAATCTATTTACAATACTTACTTATTTACCATATGTATATACATACATATGTATGTATGCCTGACTGCCTGAACTGAACTGATCTGAAGATCAGATTATATTTATCTTATCTAAAATAAAAATAAAATAAAATCTTAACTAAACTTCCTGTTGGGTTTTTGTTAATGTCAATCTCATCTCCATTGTTTGTTCTTTAAAATTGTTAGCGGAACTGAATCTCAGATGTTGTACTTGCCCTTAAGGAAGTGGGCATATTAGCACGCATTGGAGTTGAGGGAAAACTAATTATTGCATCGTGATAAAATATGATAAAAAGTCTGGAGTGGTGAAGTGTTGTGAGTGGGTGTTGTATGGCTACACTATGTTGTGTTGTGTTGTGTTGAATTGTGAAAGTTCAATGAAGTATGACGTCGCGTCGCTATATTCATTGACATTCACTGAATGACTGACTGACTGACTGACTGTGTGACTGTGTGACTGACACACCCACGCATAATATTGTTTATTGTTAATCCCTTAACATGATTGGTTATTTTGACTGTTGACTGAAAAAAATCATTGAGTAAAGAGAGAATTATTGACTGTTCAATCAAGCGATAAGGAGGGGGGAGGTTTAAGGGGTGTGAATATCATCTATTACAATGTGTTTATGTACATTATGTAAGAGAAAAAATTGTGGTCTACTGAACTCTTAATTAATTGATTTATATGTTCGTTCTTTTCTTTTATTCTTTCTTTACAGGCACAACGTCCTGAAAATACGGTTATGCAAGCACTAGAATCGCTCAATGATTCACAAGTGAATGATTTTCTTAGTGGCAAAACACCCCTCAATTTAAGTATGCGTCTTGGCGACCACATGATGCTCATACAATTGCAATTGAGTACAGTCAACCCAGCCGCAGCAGCAGCTGCAGCAGCCGCAGCAGCAACTTCTTCAAACAGTTCTGCACTATCATCGTCATCAGCAGCAACATCGGCTTCATCGTCGTCATCGTCTACATCAACAACTGTTGTTGCAGCAAGAAACCAACAACCGACATCATCAGGCACATCGTCAAGTGCAACGGCTGCATCTACTAGTAGCACAAGTTCCTCTTCGTCTACGCAGCGTGTGCGTGGTGCTGCTGCAAGTCACCGTGTCCACCATAGCAGCAGCTATACATCAGATGCTAACAATCCAAACATTGGAACTGGCAACGTTATAAGTCGTCAACATCATGAACATTATAATCAATTGCTTCAGGCCCACCGCCATCTCCAACAACATGGCCAAAATGCATCCGCAATGGCTGCTGGCAATGCTGGCGGTATGGCAACAGCTCGCCGTTTGGACATTAACAACCACCACCATCATCATCATCGTAGTGGTTCTTCGACCAGTGCTAGAGTCAGTCGTATGCTAGCGAATGCATCGACTGCAGCTGGCCAAGGCGCCATTAAAAGTTCCGATATAAGTTCATTCCTTATCAAACGCGATTATGAAAGTCTGCAGAATATTGTTAAAAGCATTAAACTGTCACAAACTAGAACTGCAGCAATAACAACAAGTACAGCGTCCAACGCCAACTCATCGGCATCATTGTCGTCAGCAGAAAAATCCAATATGACTACAGGTGTTCCGGCGACAATTGGCAAGACACCACGTATTCGTTCAAATGGTTTCAATTCAGAAGTTGCTTTACTGGAACAATCTCCAATCAAATCGCTATCGAATCTTGTATCGAGCCCTATTAAAACGACCGCAATTAAGAACATTCCCATAACCAATGGTGGTAATAGTTCCTCCTCTTCGTCGTCCGCTTCCGCTTCCTCATCGTCAGCAGCAGGATCATCTTCAAGTGGTAACAATAATGTTAACAATGGCGTTAATGGCGCCAATGGATGCGCTGCAACTACTAGCACAACCCCTACGAGCGGCAGCACTTCGTCAGCAACCGTTGCCGCCGCAACAAATGGTGGTTGTCAACAGGATCCGATTGCCGCCAAATTGACATCATGTCTTTGCACACGTTTACCAACGCGCATGGCATCTCCGTCGCATTTTGTCAAGAATTGCTCTGAATCCGGTTGTAGCACTAACAGTAAAAGTAAAAATAATAGTGAAAGTGGCAACAGAGCCAGTGTATCCAAGACTATAGCTACAGCAGCCGCAACCGCCACAGCTACCGGTTCAACAATGTCCACCGCTTTAAATGCTGCAATGCATAAAACGGCCAATAATCCAATATCGCGTATTAAACATCGTCATCATCATCACCACCACCACCATCATCATAATTATTATGCAGGTGGTGCCACATCATCATCAAATAAGTCCAAATTAAACGACAGTGGTATTGATGTGATTGAGGCTCCATCGTCGTCATCAACATCATCGGCAGCAGCAGCAGCAACAGCAGCAGCAGCAGCAGCGAACATAAACACTGCTGCCTCATCACCACAATCAGCCACCATAACTGAGCTGGACGATTCCGGCCTTGCCATTTCCGATACACGCACCTTGGCCGAAGCTTCACGTAATCTTACGCAGACACTACGTAAGCTGTCCAAAGAGGTATTCACCAATAAGATAGATCTCTCTGGTGGTGGTGGCGGCGATGAAACACCACGCAAAGGTTCAGGCGCTGTTATTGAATCAATGAAGAACCATGGTAAAGGCATCTATTCGGGTACATTTTCAGGCACTCTCAATCCTGCACTCCAGGACAGATACGGTCGCCCAAAGCGTGACATCTCAACAGTTATCCATATACTGAATGATTTGCTTAGTGCTACTCCACAATATAGTCGCGGTGCGCGCATAAGTCTAGAAGCACCAGGCTCAAGTGCTAGCAGTACAGCTGCCATTACCAATGGAACAACTAGCAGTGGTTCCAGCAGTAGCGGCCGTAACAAACTGGTACGTATATCACTCATAAGATTGACGTGTACAATTAATGTATAACCTTTTCCCTTACAGTACTCTTCAGGCAAGCACCATAATTGCGCCAAATGTGAAAACAAGGCTCAACAACACGCTGCAGCTGCTGCAGTAGCGGCATCGACAGCAGCAGGCAATTGTGCTTATGGTGAATGCAATGGTCATTATGTGACTAAGACAAGTTACACTGCAGGATCATCAGCATTGTCTTCGTCATCGGCAACATCTTCATCTTCGTCAAAGTATAACTGTTGTCCTCAAGATGGTGGAAATGGAACTGGAAATGCTGCCGCAGTTGCCACAAATGAAAGAAGCATTTGTTCCTGCCGTTATCGCTTTGTAGGTGAAACCGGGGAACGTGAACGTGAGCATATGTGCCAAAAGTGTCTAGTTGACATGGAGAACAATAAGACCAAATCCAAAGTAGAACAATTGCGTCTTGTTATGCAACAAAGTAAGCAAAAGCGCGAAGCACGTAAGCTAAAGAGTATGCCATATGTTGCTAGCAACAGTACAACAGCCTCAACAGAGTCAATAGTGGCTGTGGTCAACAAGAGTGAAATAACCACTAAAGTCTGTGACGGTCTTGAAGCAACTTCAGAATCAATGACGCCATCTGCAACAGTTGCAACATCTCCAGAAACATCATCAGCAACAAAAGTTGCTAGTAATGGTGGAGAGGCATCATCTTTGCCAAATCCAAATACCGCAACAGCTACAACTGCTGCTACTGCTACTGCAGCTGCTGCATCTGCATCTGCACCCGCTACAACTGCAACAACTGCAACAACTGCAACATCGACAACAGCAACGCCACCACCATCACCTAGTGAGGTATCAAAAAAACATATTGCCGAAGAAGTCGATACAGCTGCATAAATTTAAAATGATGGATATGGATGATGGATATAGATGATGGATCTTGGTCTGCTAGCAAACAAGACGACAACTCAATATTATTCAATATTGTCCTCACACGTAGCATTTACTAGTTTTTATTCTTATAGATTTGTTTACTAGTAATAATATGAATTTTTTTTTTTTTTTTTGTTTTTTTTATAATTTATCGTTATTAATTAATGAATTAATTAATTAAAATTAACAAAAACGTAATCGTAATTTGTGTTACAATCATTAGAGATTGATTTAGGATTGATTTCTTGTTAATCGCACCGCATCGCTCGCGCGTCCACACTATAAAAAAAAGTGTTGAAACGTCAAAACGTTTGTTAATTCTTATGTTAAAAATGAAAAAAGGAAAGGAAAGGATTATGAAATTTTGGTACGAAGTTTACGCGACAACGCCACAACAGCAACATAACAAAATTCATCAGCATGTGATTGCCGTTTTGTTTTGTTTTGTTTGGTTTGGTTTTTTTTGTTTGGAAAATTGTTAAAAATAAATTTAATTTTTTATCAAATTCTTTTTTTTTTTTTTTTTTTTGTTTTTGTAGTCTCAATATTCGTTTTTATAGTTTTTTGTGCACATTAAAACTGAATGGGAATAAAATGTATAAGAAGTACGAAATACAAAAGTAATACAAAATTAAATGAATAACAAAATACAAAGAAAATAATGAAAATACAAAAAGATGTTAAAAAGGAAATTATGATGTATAAATAAATAAAGAAACAAATAATTAAAATATCAAGAAGAAATTTACAAAAGAAACAAAAAACCTAATTAAATACATTTTAGAGAAATTATAAGGTATTTTTTTTTTTATGGTTAAAACAATTTCATTAAACAAGAAAGAGATATAATTAAATAAATTATATTTAAAAAAACAAATGTAGTCAATGTGAGAGAAAACAAAATAATGAAGAAAATATAAAATTACAGAAACACAGAAACAGAAAAGTATATAAAAACATTTGTAAATGTTTAAAATTACGAAAATCATCATGATGATGATGATGATGACATGAAAATGAAAATTAGTTTGCCAATTGAGCCGAATGACTTTGGTTAGAAATTAGAATGAGCTCAATGAAATTTTTCATTATACAAAACGAAACAAGAAAACAAGAACTTTGAACTACCAAACTTACCCCCGATACTTTGAGTATACATACTAAAATCTAAGGAGATCTCTTTTTTAATATTTTTTTTTTTTTTTTTGTTTTTTTAAATAACATTGCACAAAGGATAACTTTGGTCTTATCTTATTAAGTCTGTGCTCATTCATGTACTTGTACTTATTTGTTAATACATATAGTATTTCAGAAAATTTGGAAAATTTAGGACATTTTGGGCAAGGCAGCGGCAAAAACTCAAGACTCTTGGAAAGAGGAGAAACTGTGAACTGTATTACCATGATGCAAATGATATTGAATTGGATTTGTTTTTAAGATGTTTCATACGAGTGTATAGTAGGTTGAGAGTCGTTTGTAGCAAAATTTCCGTTTCCGTTTTTTGAATGTGGAAAAGTAAGCTTTATAGAAGTGATTTAGAAATACCTTCTATTATCAGTTTATCTGTCTGCATGTCTGTCTGTCTGTCTTTTATATTAAATGTTAAGGATATCAATATGTTTAGAGAAAAAGACAGAGAAAGCTGTAGAGGGAGAAAGAAAGAGTTTTGGGTTTAAGACGATGAGATGAGATATGTATGATGTATATATGATCAAAGTTCAATTAATTGAGGATTTTATGCATCTAAAATATACAATAACTACAAAGTCATCAAAATTGCTATTGCTATTGCTATGCTATTTATTTATAAATATAAACTACTTTATTTGTTGCAACCTTTAATTTTACTTTAGTTTTGGAATTTCCCTTTTTTTAAAATACACAGCTTTACGATTATTATTATTATTATTACAATGACATTATTATTATTATTATTATTATTATGGTTTATACTTATTCTAATAATAATAATAATAATGCATTGTTTATTATGTTTATTATATTTTATTTTACATAATATTTTATAAAATATATTTAAAAAAAAAAAAAAATACTTAATATGTAGTACACACGTAATAAGAAAATGGTTTAGTTAAATACACAAAAAGAGAAAAGCAAATGGTTTTTATTTTTATTTTTATATATTTTCTCTTGTTTTTTTTTTTTTTTTTTGTATTAGATTGCGCCAACTATTGTGGTATGAGTGATAAGATCAATGTAGAGTGCATGAACTAAAACGGAAATGTTTTGATGGAGTAGACATGCTTGTTACTATATTTATTGCTCTATACAATAATAATATCATCGGGTTTCAACAATTTGCAATCAATGAAGAACTAACTTGCCCATACAGGAAGAATCAGAAATGGTTTGATTTTCGGATTTATACAATATTATTTATACTAGGAATTGTTGGCATGTCATACAGTTTGATTTGTGTCTTAGTTTAGAAATTGAAAAGTTGTCTACTACACTCATATTGTAATATATGTAAATGGAACTGATATGATATGACTACTTTCTTGAAAAATATGAGGTATGAGGGATAGGGATAGGGATCCAACTGATGTATTGTATGTAAAAACATAAATATGATAGATGAATCTGATACTTTGTACAATAATTTGCACTAGTATGGCTGATTAACTGTTAGTTCTGCTACTACTTTTTCTACTTTGAGAAATATGGGGCATCTTATTTTCTTCTTGTTGTTGTTTCTTCTTCTTATCAAATTCCATTATGTGCCAAGTTGCGTATGGAAAGTTACACAATGTTTACTTAAAATTGCAAAATTCAAAGACAAGAAAATTTACAAATCACAAAAAACAGAAGTAAATTCAATATTTTCAATATTCCAAAATTGATAAAATAGTTTATAAGAAAACAAAATTAAATAATATACATACATATATGAATAAATGTTTATATAAAAATGGAAATGACCAAAAAATACAATATAATAATGCAAACACGAACACGTGTATTAACATCATACGAGTAAGTATATCTATGTATGTATGTGTGTATGTATTAACAATAAGTAGATTTCATTGATTTGATGTGTAAATGTGAAATTATAGAAATAAATAAAATAAAATAAAAAATTTAAAAAATAAATAAATAAATATATGGTAAATGAAGAAAAGAAGAACATATAATACATAAATATAAATCAAAGGAAGAAGAAAGGAAAATAAACTAGCGATAATTTCGTATAGATATTTATTGTACTTATATAACAAATTATAAGAAAACATAAAACACTTGGAAAACAAACAATGTGCAATTTATAAAAATCAATAATTTTATTGTATAATTTAGTCAAGAATTTAATTAAAAATACATACATACAATAATACATTACACATCATTACATCATAATGCTCCATTACAATATATAGAGTGTTGGTATTGGTTTGGTTGATTATTGTATATAGAAACATATACAAGTACAATCAATCATATGTATGTATGTATATTAGGTATGTTTATGTATGTAATTAGTGTAATAAATACTACATGATGAATATTTGGATTTGCAAATATTAATTGGACTCTCCAAATTAAATTGTAGTAAAATTAAATTAAAGGAATTTATTCATTTCCAGAATTGGTGGTGTAGAGTGTGTTGTATAAATGCAATATATATGTATATGTACATTTATCATATAAATATATACATACATATGTGTATATACATATGTATGTATGACTTACACACATCCAAACACGTAAATGTTACTTAAATTGGAACGAAACTGAAGCAAAAGAGCCGAAAATAATGGGTGTTCTTTGGTTGGTTGATTGATTGATTGATTTGTTTTAAATTTGTCATTGGTTTTTTGAGATTTGGGAAAGATTGGAACGATTGGAATAGTACTGCTTCGGTATATCATGCTGTATGAATTTCTAGCAACAACAGCAACAACAGCAACAACATCATTATACATATTACAATAAAAAATATTATGAAATATTTAGTTTAATTATTTGTATCCAAAAAAAAAAATTTGAAAAAATATAAATAAAATATAAATATTGTATTTGCTGAATCATTAAGCGAAATTAGTGAAATTTTTTGATAACAATAATGAAAAAATGAAAGGACCCCAAATAAGGAGACATATATTTTATAATGAAATTTTTTATTTTGATGTGTAGAAACTACAGTAAATAAATGAATAAATAAAAGAAGTAGAAAATGCATAAATTGTCAATTTTTCAAAGGTTTTTTTTTTAAGACTTCATTTTTCGTGTTTAAATAAGGAAGTCCTAGTGAATTTGTTTGCTCCACCCATTGAATTATTTTGTAAATTATAATAAAAAAAACAAAAAATTAAAATTAGTCATTCACTCATTCACTGACTCATCATCATCATATCTATGTATGTACATATGTACAAATAAAAACATGTACTTAATACTATTGCAAGACCCTCAAATGCATAATCCATAGGCAATTGTATCAAAATAAATATTGTATGGTGTATGTATTGTATGTAAAAGTCAGAATCATATATCCATAATACCAACATACAAAAATACAATACTTACTTCATGGAAGGAATGAGTCTCTCCCTCTCTCTCTCTCTCTCTCTCTCTCTCTCTCTATATGCTAAAGATAGTAATGATAATGATTCTGAATGACTTTGGTTAGATGTTCGGAGAAAACACAACACAACATTTATAAGAAATCTATTTTGTTTGGACCCTAGGAAACCCTAATAGTCCTAAAATTTGTCCAAGTATTGTCATATAATACATAGCCAACCAAGTGGATTTGTTGCTTATGATGAGTACTTTCATTTCTTCTAAATACTTGATCCTATCCGATTTGATTCGATCTATTCTATTCTGTATTCTTACAAGATATCATTATCATTATTATTATTGTATTATTAAGTATTAATGTTTGAGAATTTATACACAAATCCAACTATTTACGAGTGTAATAAATTCAATATAAAGCAGATGCAGTATGACATCCTTATTACATATGTATGATATAGTATAGTATGCAATAAATATGTACAGACTATGTTACATATACTGTACCTATGAATGATCTACATACATATATGTATGTATTACATATATCTATATGGTATAAATATTATGAACAAAAACCACAGAACAGAAAGTGTAAGAATTAAAAAAAAACAAAAAAAAAACAATATAAAAGTAATGAATATTATACAATATTTATGTATATACAAGTATAAATATATTGTACTATACGCATATGGATATTAATCCCCAATAAAAATTGAATGAAATATACATACATACATACTACAATAAATAAAATGTGAATTTGTTTGGTGTTTATATTTTCTTTTTATGATTTCAGGAGAATGAATAACAGAACCACGGCGAATCTTGAAAAATTTAATATTGAACCAAAAATCGAACGAAAAATTTAATTTGAGTTTCAATGCATACATATGTATTTACCTACATACATACATATGTATGCATGTGTTAGTCAAGTGCAGTGCACATTCGCATTGTCAACTAAAGTTGCAACTATGCATTGTACAACGAAAAAGGAGGCTTCGAAACGCGAAAGAGAGTGAAAGTGAAACTCATAGCGGTTACGAAATTAGCTTAATACATACAAAACATGAGAAATATGAGGAATGGAGCAGTTACTGTCAGAAACACTTGAGCAATATGTGGCCAGGTTAACACGGCGATGTCAGTTATACAGTTATATAGACAGCTGTCAGTATCAGAAACGCCTCAACAATCTGAAGCTCAGCTAACGCAACAACGAGAGACAAGAGACAAATTCAATTCATTTCTCCGTAAGAAATCAGTGGCCATTCAGCGAGCCATAGGCATTTCTTAATTAATATGATTATTTATTAATCTCTATTTGTTGTAAACATTTGTATCGTAAACAAAGAAAACTGAGAATGCTGATAAGCAGCAGTCACAGTGAACCACAGAATTATTGCACAGTAGAGTTGTCATGCAAATTTTTTACATTTGGCGGGAAGAATTTTTTTAAAGTTTTCTTTTACAATTTTAAAAGTAAAAGTGTAATAATTTGCTTCTGAATTCCTCTTTAATGTCAGACACGTTTGTACCTTTGTTTTTATCAAAAATATTAATAATAAAAGGAATAACAAATTTTAGTAAAATATTTCAATTTGCTGACAGCCCTATTAAGCCAAGCATAACATTGAATTAAAACAGTTCGGTTATTTGAAAAAAGCACTCCTAAGAACGTAAGCTCTCGCAGTTCTGTGGCACTTACAGTTTTGTCGAGAGGATTGCAAAACTCCCGACGCCGAAAACACTAGTATTTTCTGTGACACCCCTGAATATCTGGGATTTTTGACAAAGATGACTTGATTGATATTAAAATATGCATCCAAGTTTTATACTTATAAAAAATTTGATACATTAATTTTCTATGCATTTTTCTGCTATTTTTTCATATTAAATTCTTTTGTTCTGGAGTCATAGAGTCTTCTTATTTATTTACTAAAGTTGGTGTGGTATTACAATAAATTATTTTTTTTTTTATTGTTTTATTTGTCTTTTAATAAATATTTAATCATTTTTAAGACTGCTTCTGGAAAAGTTAAAGTTGCTTCTTGCATTCTTCTCTTTCACTTTTATTTATTTAAATAATTTTTGTTTTGTTCTAAGGATATAGTATTGTAAAGCTGCTCCCGATGGGTAACAGATGATGTAATACAGTTGGTTTTTATTTTTTATATTTTTTTTATTTGTCTTTTAAGACTCTTTTCGGTATCATTGTTGATTATTGCGTTCTTCTCTTTCACTTTTATTTATTTAAATAATTTTTGTTTTGTTCTAAGGTTATATTTTCTTGAAGCTTCTACGGATGGGTAACAGATGGTGTAATACAGTTGGTTTTCATTTTTTTTTTTTTTTTTTGTTATTTATAAATAATATTAGTTTTGTTACTTTGATTTATATGACCCAATTGCTAATTGTTATAGAAAATATTAAAACATGGTCAATTGATTGTATGGAATGTATTTTATTTCTCTGTTGACCTTACTTTAATTGTTTATTATTTTTAATTTTTTTCACAACTAATTGATTACATGAATTTTTTATTTCATTACTGTTTTCATTTGTTTTATGTTATGTTGATCTATCTTCATCAGCAGTTGATTTCCAATCTCTTCGTACATGGCCTTCTACCTTCTACTTCTTTTTTAATATAAAACTTTTCGTAGATGTCGAAATTTGCCATTATTCCACTTTCCAAGCCACCCAAAAGACCATATAACGTCCCTTGGTGGAGCAAAGTCTTAGACGAGCTCAGAGAGGAAAAAATTAAAGCTTTGCGAACTTCGTATAAGCAAAGCAGAAAGCTTATACAAACTTCCATCCAATATTTCACCGTCAACTAATATTGAAAAAATTTGTACGAACATTAGAAGACTTTGTGGACTTCACAAAACCACCACAATTCACCGCCTTAAAGATAATACTTCTAACAGTATGTCGAACGATCCAAAAACAATGGCTAACCCATTCACCAAACACTGGTCAGAATTTTCATCTACTTTCAACAACTGTAAAAATGAGATACAAAACTTAGATCCATGGACACATTCTACAGTCACTCCTTCACCAGGACACGACAGAATTAATTATGAGATGATTAAACATACATTAGGAAAAGTCAAGATGCGTATAATAGTGTTTTTTAATAACATTTTCAGAGGATCTATTCCTCAGATCTACAAAACTAGTACAGTGCCAATAGTGCCAATTTTGAAACCAACGACAGACAAAACAAAAATAGAATCCTATAGACTCCTATATCTCGTTAAACACATGCTACTCAAAAATTTTAGATAAAATTATTTCAAAGCGATTGTGGTGATTTGTGCATACAAACAATCTGCTCAATTCGAATCAGTCTATTCTATGTAGACGCCCTGATCAGAATCTCATTAGGAGCTTTCGGTTCAACCTCAATAAATAACTTGTACTTCGAAACAAACATAACACGCATCAAAGACAGATCACAAAAATTACTAGGAAAACTGGCTAACACAATAGTTCATTCATATGATACTCGCCTCTACAGAATAATATTCCAAATTAAAAAAAAAAAAGCAATAAATTTTTATTTTATTTATATAATGCTAACCTAAAGTTAAAACTAATAGTTAACAGAGTTAATAAATAGCCATGGCTGCCAGGGCCTTCAGCTAACACCAATAAATATAAATCGTCAGCTGTATAGAGAACAATCATACTTTGCAAAGGTGTCTCACCCATAAAACCGAATGTTAAAACAAAACCCCCCTGGCATCTTAAACATGACACAATAGACACAAATCTCAGCTATTAAAACAAAACCTCCGATAATAAGGAAGACTTCATTTCAAACATTTTTGGCAAAGAAAGAAGTACTAAGGGACTACACATTTATTTATACGGATGGATCTCACAAACAAGATGTATTAAGTTATGCGATAACTACTGAAAATACAATACTCAAAGTATTGTAGCTAACTTGCCACACTACTCTTCAGTATTTTCATGTGAAATTTTAGCTATCATGGACAATTGGCATCTAAGAGAAACTGCAAAGTCTGCATTTGCTCTGACTCCCTTTCTGCTCTGTACGCTATCTTAAATTTGCAAAATATAATACATTATCTAAGCGAAATCAGAAGTCTGTTGCTAAATAAACAAACGAAAATAAAACTACTTTGGGTTCCTACTCATGTTGGTATTAGAGGGAACGAATTTGCAGATCAAGCAGCTAGAGCCCCACATATAGCCCCACATATAACATCAGCAAATATAAACCGAACAGATATCAATAAATTTTAAAAATGACATTTTTCAAATACACAATCCAATCTGTTTCAAGACACAAGACACACCAATTAGTATAAAAATATTAACTACAAAAATCAAAATATTGGTGACTTTCTAAAAACTAAACAAATTGCTGTGTTACCTAGAACCACGCAATGCGAATTGTTAAGATTACGTCTCGGCCATACAAGATTATCGCATCAGCATTATTTTTCACCTACCTTCTGCAATTTAAACATACCTATGACCATTGACCATATTCTAAACCAATGCTTTGTAAGGATGACAAAAATTCCGTACAGCTACGCCGAACGATCAATTTAGCCAATTACTCTCTCTCCCCTCTGTAGACAACCTTCTAAGAATTCTAGATTTTCTTAAAACAGCTAAGATACTACATCTCATATAAAACTAAGTATAATTGTAACATTCATCAAGTATGTCCTTACATATTTAGTATAAGTATTATTATTATTATTATTATTACTATACTACTACTAATTTGTACATTCTACTGGCCGAAGGCCATAGCAGCCATGGCCACCTCCCCTCTTGTAACTTTAATAAATAAATAAAAAAATAACAAAAATTTCTAGGTGGCTAACATGCTTGAACAATTTTTACTTAAATGAGAAAAAAAACCAAAATCGTTTCATAAATTATACTTATGTTAGTATATACGATTTAGGTAAACAGGGTCTGCATTTGGACATTTGGTAACCGTCAAAAACTTCGAAAACTTTAGTCGTTGTAAACTAAAGGCAGATTCAGATTTTAGTAAATTTGCGAGTGAAACCGGATTAGGTTCCGGTTCCATTAGCAACTAAAACAAAGCTACAGAACCAGAAACAATTGCAATATGAATGGTAAAAAATTGTAATTAACGCTCATTTCTCCGTTTAGATTTCATGTATTAATGAAGTGAGATTTCTTTAGCGGTGTTGGACAAAAATTTATACTAAAAATTTGAGTGAGAAAATACAAATCGACACGTTTTTCTTGACTCTGTACCTCATGAATCGCACGAGTAGACACATCAAATTTTCACAAAATGTGTATATCTATTGCCATATCCCCAACAAATAATACAAATTTTGGAAAATCCACCGAAAAAGTCTCCAAAAAAGAGATTATTTTTCCACAACAACAACATGCAGTAAGTAGCAAAAGTATTTCAACTGCTGTGCATTATACAGTGTACTAAGTACTATGTTTTGAATAAATTAAAGGACACTATAATACAATAATATTCAGGACACTAATAGAAGGACACCTACGTCGGTGTGCAATGTCGTTCCTTTCGTAAGTCACTGAAATTATTTATGCGTCTGAACAGTTTGACCAAATTTAAGTGCAGCGGAAAGCAAGAATTAAATACCAGATAAATCTCTCTCTATCTAAGATCGCATCACGATTGATTTGAATCATGGTTCACTGCAAATTATATTTGGTTAATGAAGCTTATAAAATTAAGATTACGTAATGTTTTATTTTCTTATTATTTACAGAAGAGCATAGCAGATACAATAAATGTACAATAACACCATATACAATAGAAAGAACAGTATAATAATCTCGTGTTTATTTTGCGATTGAAATTTATGTACTGGGATGGTGAATTTTTTCACATGTTCACGAATTCGATGATTTTTTTCGTTTTAAAATGTTCTATATCCCGTTGCTAATCTTAATGTCTTTATGATACAATATATGATATGTGATAACATAATAGACAACTGTGTTTCAGTTGATTTAGCAGATCATAGAACTTCAACTTTTACCAGCATAGATAGTTTGGGTGGTTTCTCGTATATGAATTGTGAGTGAAGTTTTCGGTTGAAAAGACTGGAAGAAAATCAATTGACGGATAATACAAATTTAATAGACCAGCAAGTTGCAAACACACGTGCGTGCAATTATTTAATCTGAGTTTCAATCTATGTATATTTAAATGCATACATATGTATTTTGGAATTGAGCAGTTACTGTCAGAAACACTTGAGCAATATGTGGCCAGGTTAACACGGCGATGTCAGTTATACAGTTATATAGACAGCTGTCAGTATCAGAAACGCCTCAACAATCTGAAGCTCAGCTAACGCAACAACGAGAGACAAGAGACAAATTCAATTCATTTCTCCGTAAGAAATCAGTGGCCATTCAGCGAGCCATAGGCATTTCTTAATTAATATGATTATTTATTAATCTCTATTTGTTGTAAACATTTGTATCGTAAACAAAGAAAACTGAGAATGCTGATAAGCAGCAGTCACAGTGAACCACAGAATTATTGCACAGTAGAGTTGTCATGCAAATTTTTTACATTTGGCGGGAAGAATTTTTTTAAAGTTTTCTTTTACAATTTTAAAAGTAAAAGTGTAATAATTTGCTTCTGAATTCCTCTTTAATGGCAGACACGTTTGTACCTTTGTTTTTATCAAAAATATTAATAATAAAAAGAATAACAAATTTTAGTAAAATATTTCAATTTGCTGACAGCCCTATTAAGCCAAGCATAACATTGAATTAAAACAGTTCGGTTATTTGAAAAAAGCACTCCTAAGAACGTAAGCTCTCGCAGTTCTGTGGCACTTACAGTTTTGTCGAGAGGATTGCAAAACTCCCGACGCCGAAAACACTAGTATTTTCTGTGACACCCCTGAATATCTGGGATTTTTGACAAAGATGACTTGATTGATATTAAAATATGCATCCAAGTTTTATACTTATAAAAAATTTGATACATTAATTTTCTATGCATTTTTCTGCTATTTTTTCATATTAAATTCTTTTGTTCTGGAGTCATAGAGTCTTCTTATTTATTTACTAAAGTTGGTGTGGTATTACAATAAATTATTTTTTTTTTTTATTGTTTTATTTGTCTTTTAATAAATATTTAATCATTTTTAAGACTGCTTCTGGAAAAGTTAAAGTTGCTTCTTGCATTCTTCTCTTTCACTTTTATTTATTTAAATAATTTTTGTTTTGTTCTAAGGATATATTGTTTTGAGATGCACCGTTGGGTAACAGATGATGTAATACAGTTGGTTTTTATTTTTTATATTTTTTTTATTTGTCTTTTAAGACTTTTCGGAATCATAGTTGATTAATGTGTTCTTCTCTTTCACTTTTATTTATTTAAATAATTTTTGTTTTGTTCTAAGGATATAGTATTGTAAAGCTGCTCCCGATGGGTAACAGATGATGTAATACAGTTGGTTTTTATTTTTTATATTTTTTTTATTTGTCTTTTAAGACTCTTTTCGGTATCATTGTTGATTATTGCGTTCTTCTCTTTCACTTTTATTTATTTAAATAATTTTTGTTTTGTTCTAAGGTTATATTTTAATGAAGCGTAGACGGATGGGTAACAGATGGTGTAATACAGTTGGTTTTCATTTTTTTTTTTTTGTTTATTTATAAATAATATTAGTTTTGTTACTTTGATTTATATGACCCAATTGCTAATTGTTATAGAAAATATTAAAACATGGTCAATTGATTGTATGGAATGTATTTTATTTCTCTGTTGACCTTACTTTAATTGTTTATTATTTTTAATTTTTTTCACAACTAATTGATTACATGAATTTTTTATTTCATTACTGTTTTCATTTGTTTTATGTTATGTTGATCTATCTTCATCAGCAGTTGATTTCCAATCTCTTCGTACATGGCCTTCTACCTTCTACTTCTTTTTTAATATAAAACTTTTCGTAGATGTCGAAATTTGCCATTATTCCACTTTCCAAGCCACCCAAAAGACCATATAACGTCCCTTGGTGGAGCAAAGTCTTAGACGAGCTCAGAGAGGAAAAAATTAAAGCTTTGCGAACTTCGTATAAGCAAAGCAGAAAGCTTACACAAACTTACATCCAATATTTCACCGTCAACTAATAGTGAAAAAATTTGGACGAACATTAGAAGACATTGTGGACTTCACAAAACTACCACAATTCACCGCCTTAAAGATAATACTTCTAACAGTATGTCGAACGATACAAAAACAATGGCAAACCCATTCACCAAACACTGGTCAGAACAATCACAGGGCAATAAATTTTCATCTACTTTCAACAACTGTAAAAATGAGATACAAAACTTAGATCCATGGACACATTCTACAGTCACTCCTTCACCAGGACACGACAGAATTAATTATGAGGTGATTAAACATACATTAGGAAAAGTCAAGATGCGTATAATAGTGTTTTTTAATAACATTTTCAGAGGATCTATTCCTCAGATCTACAAAACTAGTACAGTGCCAATAGTGCCAATTTTGAAACCAACGACAGACAAAACAAAAATAGAATCCTATAGACCAATCTCGTTAAACCCATGCTACTCAAAAAAAGGAGGCTTCGAAACGCGAAAGAGAGTGAAAGTGAAACTCATAGCGGTTACGAAATCAGCTTAATACATACAAAACATGAGAAATATGAGGAATGGAGCAGTTAATGTCAGAAACACTTGAGCAATATGTGGCCAGGTTAACACGGCGATGTCAGTTGTACAGTTATATAGGCAGCTGTCAGTATCAGAAACGCCTGATGATGTGAGCACACAATGACAAAAATGCTTTTACAGGCAACGCACATTCCTCTATTTTCAGATACTTGTTTCTATGACTTTCAAGCCACGAAATATTTAAAAAATATTGGCAAAATCAAAACCGTTTTGGTGTAACGCAGCATTACACTGTGACATGACTATGGATGCCTTTTTTAAGTTGAGTATTCAACTCTCACAACTATTCTACCGGATTTGCTCCTCCAATATAAATTACAGTCTGCTCCAACTGGAGCCAAGAACCTTTGGGAAGTGTTCACTCATAATAAGCTACGGTATATCTTTCGGAACAAAGGTCATATATGCTTTACCCGAGGTCTCTATATAGCTTCGGTAAAAATATTGTCATCATATTGGACATCTGACATTATCTCTCTTCGTCGCTGAATCATTCTTCACTTCTTGATACTTATTCCAGATAAATAGAGAGCCGGTCACTTGGAAAAATGTTACAATAATGGCAAACAAATACCTCAATGATCTCGCTGAACTGCAAATAGCAGCCTTCGAAATTGTATTATACCAATGGGAGTTATCTTCTAAGAGACCCACCTCATTGCAAGCTGCTTCACGTCTTGTATAGTCCTGAGCTGTGCTAAAGATGACGGATCTTTTACTATATGAAGTAACATTCTCTGTTGTTGGCTTGAATTACATAAACCCTCCCCAACACATTTGTTTTTTTTTTACTTCCGGAAACCCTTCGACTGGAGACCCTTGTTTAATACGTTGGGTAGACCTTAGCAGTCTTTTTTTTTTTTTTTTTTACCGATGGGGAAGCATTAAAAGCCGAACGAATCTACTATTCGAAGTGTGGGACTTGCACCCACTAAACCCCACCGTCCCAAGTCCTACAGTCCCCCTGGCACTACCGCAAAGCATTACGTCAAGGAGGAAAGAGGGAGCATAACAGCTCAAAGTCTGCTTTTACCCCATGTAAATCAAAACAAATTTACGTTAAAACTTCTTGTCAATATCAAACTAATGACCTATCACGTCTTCGTTCGTCTGAACTCGTCGTAATCGTTCAATATGCCGCAGCTCTGTCATGATTTGAGCTGCAGCCTGACTTACCACATCCCAATTCAGCTGTGATTCACACATATGCCGGATGCAGTTCGACACAGTCGGCACTTCACCAAACGCAGATGAGATCATTGATCTAGCAACATCAAATCTTGGGCAATGCAGGAAGACGTGTTCTGCATTTTCGTTTTCGCCTGTGCAAGTCGGACAGAAGGGATCATCATCATATCCCCGCTTATACAGATATTCCTTAAAGCACCCATGACCGCTCAGGAACTGGGCTAGGTGATGGTTGACCTCTCCAAATTTTCTGCTCACCCATTCTTCGACGTTGTTAATGAGCCGATGGGTCCACCTGCCTTTGTCAGAGCTTTGCCATCTCCTCTGCCACTCCACCATACTGAGTGCCCTTTCATCTAGCCTTCTCACTTCACCAGTGCTCCTCTTAGCGTCAAAAAGCCGACTTATTTCTGCAACAACTATGTCAACAGGCATCATACTCGCCATGACCAGGATTGCATCGCTGGATACCGTTCGAAAAGCAGCACAGACGCGGATTGCACATGATCTGTAGACTGAGTTCACTTCTCTCATGTATGAGTGTATTTTACTAGCATCAAACCAAATCGGCGCAGCATAGACTAGAACCGACGTTACGACACTTGCTAACAGCCGTCGCTTGCGCTCCCGTGGTCCTCCATAAGTCGGCATCAGGCTTAGAACAGCTCCTGATATTTTTGATGCTTTAGCGGCTGTTAGTGTCAAATGTTGCTTGAACGTCATTTTTGAGTCCAATTCCACTCCCAAATACCTCAAAGATGGCTTTGATACAATTTCGAGGTCGCCAACCGTTACGCTAAGGTGTTCCGTCAGTCTGCGTTTGCTGACAAGCAGTACTTCTGTTTTGTGCTCGAGCAAGGCGCAGATCTTTTTGACTCAGCCAGACACCAACTCTCCTAACAGCATCGTTGCAGTCAAACCTGAGCTCGTCAATAAACTTAGCCACAACCACAATTACCAAATCATCGGCAAAGGCCAATCAATCTTAGCAGTCTTATTTCAAGGTTTTTGTAATATTGTCTTGAGCACATAATTTAAAATGCAGTTAACGTTGTGTTCCGTGGATTTCTGGCATATGCACATGGGTAAGAATTTTATAAAGAAAAGAAACTACAGTTTTTTTTTTTTGTCATATATAAGATTTACACATTAGTTCCATTTATTTCATTATTTTCTTTATGCTTTTGTTGTTCTTTTTTGTTTTATTTTATTTAATTTTTTTGTTTTTTGTATTTCCTTTATATAGATTCTTCTTGTCTTATTTGTTTTTCTTTTTTTTTGTGTTATATAATCGCAATTGTTATGATTAAATATTCTTCTTGATCATTTCTTTTGTTTCGTTTTGTTTTAATTATTTATGTTGTTATCAGTTGATTGATGGATGATGCCTCAAATATTATAGTATAAGTATTGTATGTAGATAGATTCTAAGCAATTAGTACAATAATTCTTTATTTCATTTATATATGGTAAATATACATATATATATGTATGCATTTATGTATTTATGCATATGTTATTATCCATATATCCTTATACATGTATACATGTATATATATTTTTGCTAATTAATAAACCACACACACACACAAACAACAAAAAAAAAAAAAAATTATTTTTTTTTTATTTCTAAGATTTCTTTTTTTTTTTCGTTTTTCTTTTGAATTTGAAATTGTTTTGGTTTGTTGGTTTGGTTTAGTTTAGTTTAAAATGAATTAATTTCATTTTGCAACACACATACGAGTATTTCAACACTATAAGTCCTAGTCTACGTTCAATCGATTCAATATTTCTATTTATTTATATATCTTTTTCAATAGCAAATCAATCCATCATCAATTCAAGTGTGAATGCGTTTCTTATATGCAAGTGAATGATGCCTTTGTTTGAATTCGGGACACCGGAAATTGAAATTGAAATTGCAGAAATGTCACCTGACCCTATTCATATTTGATAGTTATTCTGTATACTATACCATACCATACCATACTATGCTATACTATACTATACTATACGATATATGTATTGTATGTACTTACAACATACAGATTTAGATTTAGAACTAAGACAGAATTTTAATTTCTATTCTTCCTTTCCCTTTCCCTTTCACATTTCACTTTATACCAACATAAATATAGTATCTACATATGTATGCATGTATGTATTAAAGACCTGCAATATATTCAGTATATTCCATGCACTAGTACTCTATATTTTTTGTCTATCTATACTCAGCACACAATATGCAACTACTATAGTATTGTAAATAGTATACAGGAAAGTACTGCTTCCTTTCACACTCTCCCTAAAGGATACTGTGGGTCTCTGAAATGAAAACTAGGAGCATTTTTTGTTTTTCCAAATCAAGTTTATACAAGTATAATAAGAAGAAAGCAATCCATTCATTCTAAATTCTAATATGTAATAGAAGAATTTATAATTACACATAATTATCCCTAGAATAATCAGCATATTCAAAAAAATCCACTGCCACTCGCTTAAACAGATATTGTACTGCACTATTACTTTTACACTTTTACTCGTCATACACTATTCAGTATTCAGTATTTAGTACTCGTTACTTTGTATACACCTCAATATATGTATGGATACCACTTGTATTCATTTCTACAAAAACGTGTATTTACTCGTGCAGGTTTTCTGAGGGTATATACAATATTCACTACCCGTTTGACCGTATGCGTGCAGGAATAAATAATTGGTAGATCTTTGTATGAATATAGTGTACATGTACAATACAATACTTACAATACATACATCGTATATTGATACCAAATTTGTAGGGTTGGGTACATTCAAGTAAGTGTATCAAAATTTTGTTTTGTTTTTGACAAAGGTTCAAGAGTACAGTAGTGTATAGTGAGTGGTCTGTTTAGATTGGTTGGGATGATATCTGTAATGGTTTTCGTTGAATCACTGAGTATGTGAGTGAGGCAGCAAGATATTGGCAGAATGGGACTTACAGCTAGTGATTGAATGAGAGAGAGAATGAAAGAGAAAGAAAGAGAGAAAGAGAGAGAGAGAGAGACAGAGAGACGGACAGAGTTGTCTTTGTGCCTTTTGTTAAGATTTAAGGTTAATAAATATACTTATATTTATTTATGTATGTATGTATGCATGTTAATTAATATGAAATATTTGAATTTTTAAATTTTAAGACACACTAATTGAAGGCAAAGAGAGAGAGAGAGAGAGAGAGAGAGAGAGAGACCGAGAGAGAGAGACTTCATTTCTAGTTAGCGAAATTACAATAGAAAAAAATGATGACAATCATTTTTTACACAGTAATTTTCAACTAAATTTTTTTTTTGTGTTGCTCTTCCGATTTTGCATTCTCATTTTCATGTGTATGTGGCATATAAAGTATATTCGCGAATGAATTTCTTAAATTTTTTTATAAACTTGTAATTTAAGCGAGTATTTTATACAGAAATGCATTTTCTTTAATTTGTTTTTTTTTTTTATTTATTTGCTTTGTTTTATTTTTATGCGAGTAGCATATAAATTTTTTTTTTTTTTTTTTTGAACGAAAGTAATATATGCATAAATGATAAAAACAAGATACATATATTCATACATATTGTATATACAATATATTGTAGTAATAAAATATAGTGCAATTGGAATAGAATACAATAGACTTTGGTTGATTACAGAAGTATATATATATATAGTAAATAAGTTTATTAATTTTTAGTTCCATCTAAACTGTACTCGAATAAATGGTAATGGTGGTAATGGATGGTAAATGAATGAAATAACTTGTATAAATAATTGTAGGAATGTAGGAATGTATGAATGTGAAGAAATGAAGGGTCCGGGATTGACGGATTGAATGACTTACTTTTTACAAAACAACAAATGTATTGTATATATTTGCCATAAATCTAAGCATCTGAATCAATCAATCAATCAATCAATCGATCAAATCAAAATTTATATTAAGTGAATTGAGACAATTTCAGACTATTGTCCTATCGATGATCGTTATAAAATACAATAGTACAATATATTTTTAAATTTCTTCGTAGATTAGTTTTCTTCTTAAGATTTACATTCCCAAATACTTGATAATTGTATTGAAATATTGATAGAGATGTGACTGGACTTAGTTGTGATGTACGAGGTGTGTTCAAAAATTACCGCGGGTTGCTTATATTCGATTTTCTTGTGGCTTTATATTGGTACTCAAGTACATTTGCGCGAAGCAATCTGCCAGAAAAGCCCGGATTTGTGGAAGAACAAAAATTGGCTTTTGCACCATAACAACGCCTCTGCTCACATATCGTTGCTTGTGCGCGACTTTTTGGGTCAAAACCAACACATTAACAATGCCGCAGCCACCCCCAAATTCCCCAAATCTGGCTCCCTGTGACTTATTATTTCTAAACGAAACAGAAAGGACCACGCTACGCTACGATTGAGGAGATAAAGACAGCATCGAAGGAGGAGCTGAACAAGATCACAAGAAATGATTTTTTGAAGTGCTTCGTGGATTGGAAATGACGTTGGCATAAGTATATAATAAATATCTGTTGGGGATTACTTTGAAGGGAACAAAATAGATATTGATGAATAAATAAATACTTTTTGAAACACAAACACAAAACTCGCGATACTTTTTGAACAGACCTCGTAGATGTATTGTACGATAGAAAAATTGCCTTGTACAACAGATAGATCTGATTCGACCTGATGTATTCATATTTAAGCTTTAAAATGAACAATGAGTATTTAAGATACATACAATACTTGTAATTAATAATAATGAAAGCGTATTATAATAGTAAGTAGAACGTCGTAATAAATGATGGTGATAAGGATGTACTATTGTATATTTATGTAAGTAAATTATTAGTAAATTCCGACAAGTACAGTAAACACATACATACTTGTACAATATGTATATACTTAAGTAGAACGTAGATGATTACATATTTAACAAAACCGAACGGCATCAAATGAAATGGAACGGATTTAAAGTATTGTAGATATACATACAATGTGCTACTAGTCACATCTATAGATAGATAGATACATAGATATAGTATGTTAGATATACATATGTATGTATGTAGATACAGTTAGTGATATCTTTTTAGGTAGATACATGTACATTGATTCTAATGATTGATGTTTGATTACAAAATGAAAAAAAAAAAAAGGACATTTCAGAATAGAAACTTTGTTTACTTGCAATTTGATTTATGTTTAATTACAATAAGTTGTCATTATTTTTGTCTCCTCAATCGCTTTTATTTACCTATTGTGTTTTTTATATTAAAAGTTAATCGATCGAAGATTTTATGTAAATATTATGTGTTGTATTGTGTTGTGTTGTGTTGTGTTGTGTTGTGTTGTGTTATATTGTGTATGTACTTACGAGTATAAAGATGTAGAGTATAGAATAGAATAGATAGATAGATAGATTTCTTTTTCGGTTGTTTATGTTTATGTTTATGTTTATGTTTTATGTATGCATTAATACAATATCTGGCTCTTTATTATTGGGCTAATATAATTTCTTTTGTAACTACATTTAGGTATGTATATGCATTTTGTTGTCTAGTTGTCTATATAATTTGCTGTTGTTGTAACTAAGCTAAGGACGTTTCGCAAAAAGGTCATCGTGTTTACATACTTCTTCATCTCTGTCATCTTCTTCATGTCTGTTAAATTATTACAATGTACATAAAAGTACGTAAAATTTAAATTATCGCAAGCGTTTATTGATTATTCCATATTGTAAATATATAAATAGTAGTGTTTAATGTATCTAAATCTAAATCAATCTGAATGATCGCTGACTGTTTCTTGGAATGAAGTTAACTGTATTGAACCGAAATACATAATGAATGATTGATTCTGTTTTCTGTGTTTGATGTTCATTGTTCAGAATAGTTTCCTATGATTTTTCTTATTGTATATAAAAAATTCATTTCATTTTCTAATTAAATAAATATTTAAGCTTTAACACACAAAAAAAAAAAAAAAAAAAAATAGTTTTAATACAATTGATACTCGTAGTAGTGTATTGTATTAATTAATCAATCAATCAATGCATTTTGATGTAGTAGTCTATACAATTTTTATAGGTTTATATATATGTATATATAAGTATATACCTATGTATATAAGTATATTGTAGATGTGTGTAAGTAGAAACGCTTTGTTAACACAGATACACATACAATATACTCGTACATTTAATTTTGTTACAATATTTTTTTTGTTTTTATATAATTTTATATATTTTTTGCAGATTTGAGAAGACTTTGCTAACTCGTTTTCTTTGGACTAAGCTAGTAAATTGTTATTATTATTATTATTATTATTATTATTATTATATTATATTGTATTTTCTTTTCTTTTCTTTTTTATAGCACATTTTCCATTCAATACCATTATCATCATCATAATCATAATCATAATCATCATAATCATAATCATCATCATCATCATCATCATAATAAATCTAGACTGCTGCATTGTATTGTAGTAAATAGTAGGTATGTATGTATTGTATATAGTACGAGTATATATTGTATTGTATGGCTTGGTATGGAATGGTTATGATTTCATTTGGATAATTTTACTTAAATATAAATTGGATTTTCCTGACCGGTTAATAAACGGAACATTGATGTCGGCATAGTTTTCATTAGTATCTGAAAATGGATTGGGAAAATATTGGTCAGTATATTGGTGTATTTTTGAAATGATAAAGTTAAAGATTACCTCGCCCACTGATGTTGCAAGTAGGTTGACGATTTTCTCATGGGGTACGGCAACAACGCTTTGGTTGTTGATTTCAATGATACGATGTCCAACGCGTACACCACCACGTTCCGCAATGCCACCGCGCAGCAAGGAGCAAATCTATTGAATATGGTTAGATTATCATTAATGGTTGGGGTATGGTCTGGGTTAATTAATATTGAAGGTGTTCAACTTACCACACCATTCTGTACACTAAAGCCTAATTGATATTTGGTCTCGGGTCTTTTAATTTTGACCTCAACAACCGGAGCACATGGCACTACTGTGAACTTGACCACTGTCTGGTTCTTGGTGTTCTTAATGTATGTTTGACATGTGGACAGTGGTAGGCCGACTAGACTGAGCCCATTTATGGCTATCAATTGATCTCCAATATTCAGTTGGCCACAACGAGCCGCTGCGCCCGATGACATAAGATTTGCTATGACCACTGTTGGCAGCATGGAACCCCAACCGCTCTCAACGATTACAACGCCTAGTATTTCCCCCTTGGCTTTTGGTACGACTACTTCCTTTTGCAATTCCTTCTTGGCAAAGATTTCCAATTCATCGCCAAATATCTCTTGACTATTTAGCACCTCTTGATAGTCCATTTCTTTGACGAAGCGATGATCTTCGATGCCATTTGCCTTTAAAAACTCCATGTAAGCGACTTGGAATGCCTGACCGATCGATTGTGCTATAAATTGTGCTTCGTCACTCTCGAAGACATGACAAATCATTTTGGGTGTACGATTCGGTTTGGGTGCATCGTCAATATCTTGCGGTACGAAACGACGACGTGCCATCAAAACGACCAAATCGCCAATGTCTGCTATATAGGAGATTGTGCGCAATGCATGATCCATCATGATTTCTTTAAGATCGGTATTAAGAACCATGATTTTCTCAGTCGAAATAAAGAGATCGACTTCAGTGCTGGGTTGAACATCGCCATCGGGTGCCTATTCACGATTCAATAGTAATAATTAAGTAAGGTTACCCGACTTACATAATATGTATGTACTGATTCTAAAACACAATATACTTGTAGTATAGTGTATGGTAAGTACAATAATAGGTAAGTATTTTAATCTACAGGACTAACAAAAATTAATGTATTTTCTTTAAGCAAATGTCATGTAACCGAACAAAATGAAAATGGTTACGAATATAAATACTTAATAATAATAATAATAATAATAAAAATATAAAAAATAAAAATAAAATGACAATTGAATTTGCAAATTAAAAATACAAAATAAATTATTATAAAAAGATTCAAATGCATTTTACTTACCAAAGCCTAGCATAGTTTGATGTTTCAGAAGGATTCAGTGATTTGGATTTTCAACCATTGGACCATTTTTTAATGTGATTCAAAACCGAATCAAAGACAAATAAAGAGAGAGAGAGAGAGAGAGAGAGAGAGAAAGAGAGAGTGAGAGAGGGGTTTTTAGATAATGTTTGTATATATGAATACCTAATCCACCGTTGAAAGATCGCTCTCAACTTGGTGTATCGGAATATGCTTGATGTATCATTGATACATTAGACTTTAAAATAATTTTAAGAGGAGGTACAACCCATACTACATATATGTATGTATGTATGTATGTATGTACTACTAAGTATATGCAACATAAAAAGCTCGAAATATGCATGAAAAGTGGCAAATACTAGAGATACGTATTACGTATGTATCTCTACTACTTATAAAGTCAAGATAAGTTTTCTCCAGGACTTGCTTTGTGTTACTGACAGACACTAAATAAAATAGATTCAAAATTTCAAAAGGGGAATTGTTAGCGAGTCCATATAATGACATATAATGGAAGAACATACATATTGTATTGGTGGGTAGGTAGGTAAATACATATTATGTATTGGGTAAGAAATTGAGCATTTTATTGCATATGATGGATGATGCAGCTGTTTCATTCAAGAAACCAATTTAATTCTTCTTGTTTTTGAATTCGCATTCCTTAACAGATGAATGAATGAATTATGTATTGTAGGTAAATAAGTAGTATTTTATTAATTAATGATTAATTTCCTTATGTTAATTACCTTAATGCGTGAAACGGCTTCCTCGGCTTGCATCATACGTGTTGATTTGGTGGGTTGACCTTCACAGACCAATTGTGTTGAACCCAAGTATTTGGCTCGGAAGAGAACACCCTCAATGAGCACTGCACCACCTGATGGGGTTGCGTATGCATTGGCATTCATTATTTTCATATCATATGAATTGATGAAGTCCAGGCAATGATTATGGTGTTGGTGTTGGTGTTGGTGTTGTTGTTGTTGTTGTTGTCATAGAGAACATAGAGAAATAATATAGTTAGTTTGTTGACAAACGGATTTAGATACAAAATTGTATTGTTTTATGTATAGTAAAATAGTAGTACGTATATGTATGTATGTATGTATGTATTATTGTAGAATGTGTTTGTTTATTGTGTGTGTGTGTGTGTGTGTGTGTTATCGTTTATCGGTCTGATTATGTACAATTACGATTTGGTGTATAAAAGTGACCACAGTGACACAGATTCATATCATACGAGTATCTCCAATAACAAAAAATTTCATATTTGTTGGCTTTTCAGAATTAAAATTACATATTATACAAGTATGAATCCTTTCACTGTCACTGGCACATTGACTGCTGTCTGATTGACTGGGTATTGAGACACGTTAACAGCTCAGCGTTAAAGAGTTAAGATGTCTCTGCCTCTCGTCATCATCATCATCATCATCATCATCATCATCATCATCATCGTCATCATATTGTTGCGTATTGTGAATATTGTAAAAATTTGCAGTGTATTTATGTTTAAAAGAGAATAACATAAAGAAATATCTTACAAAGATTGATTGATTGATTGAGTTTTTGATTGTCGTTTTGTTTACAGTTTACACACACAAACACATAAAACACACACAGAAGGAGAGTGTTTATTACATTGTTTTTTTTTTTTGTATTTTATTTTACAAATGAAGATTTTTGGAACGAGGCATGCAACAAAAATAAAAAAAAATTCACATAAAGAAAGAAAAGAAAATATGAAAAACAAGAAACAAAGAAAATTTATTTTAATATTTTCATTAGCGAAATTTCATTAAATATTGTATAATAGAAATAGAATTACAAACACATATGTATGTATGTACAATAGTACTTATGTATATACACTCTTCACATCATCATGATTAAGAAATCATCATAATCATCATCATTATGCGTTTGTTTGATTGAGGATTTACTTTGATTTACTCATCATCATCATCATCATCACTCAATTCACTCGGATCAAACGTTTGCATTAAATGCATTAAAAATGGATACTAAATATGAGAATAAGTTCAATCGTACGGTTCTGAACCCAAAAGTTACCAAAAGGACCCCTATTACTAAGGCTACGCTGTCCGTCCGTGGGTGGAAATTTTCATAGAATGTGAAATACAAATTTAAATTTATTTTCTATCATCTTCAGCTTCTTAAGTCAATGTAGAGAGACTTACCTATACATGTAGGTATGTGTACAATAAGTATAAAGATGAGTATGAAATTTCGGACATCGGACATTGGAATCGGAATCGGAATCGAAGAATATAAAGTGTGTATAAAACCTTTGGTGAGACCAAAGCGAATATTTTTTAAATACATTATTTGTTTTTGAATTTGGAACACGTTCTTTGCTGCTGTCGGCGTTGTCGGTCGATCAAACGATGCCACTCAACATCGGCAAAGCTTCAAAGAATGCAAATGCAGTTAATAAGAAAGAGAAAGAGCGCGCATGGAGCTTTCAGCTTAAAGCTTTCACTTCCTCCCTCCTATGTTGTATGTAGTATTGCTCATGTATTGAATTGTAGTATTGAATTACGATAAATTTATGCTACTTGACTAAAAGTTTAAATACTCATAATGCTAAAATAGCAATGCAATTGGCTCAATGAGCTCAGCTCGACTCTACCAATCAATTATTATGTAATAATTAGGAACAATCAACAACCAACAACAACAATGACAACGTTTTGAGACTAAAATTGGTTTCAAACGATATCGAACGAAGATAAGCCCAATTTTTACCTTCTTTGCTCTTACTCTTTTTAACTTTTTTCTCGCCGCAATTACTGCTGGAGCCACTATTCGAGCCGCTGGCATTATTTGGATTAACGCTATTATTAACGCTACTGGCGACTCCTCCAGTTACACCGCCACCTCCGCCAATGGTGCCATTGATCGAATTGTTGCCATTGCTGATGGTGTTGCTTAGACCGTTGCTGTTGCTGTTGTTGTTGTTGTTGTTGTTGTTGTTATTGGTGGCAATAACACCACTACCCAGTGTATTCATGCTTCCATTGGTTATTCCAATATTGCCACTCGTGTCCATCATCGCATCAATCATGTTGCCTGTTGTACCGGTAGTGCCAAGCTTTTTGACTCCACCACTGCTAATACAACCAGCGGAGTCGTCCGATCCAACGGGGCTAGTTAGCGTCGTCGATACAAGGACGCCGCCACAATCATCGAGCGTAGATTTAATTGGCGATTTGTCGCTATGCTCGGAAGATGTACGTGAGCCACCGCCACAAATTATGCTACCGCCGCTGCCAGCATTTGTTGTGATCGCAACAACTGCTCCCGGTGTTGTAATCGTGCCACATTTTGGTGGTATTGGCGGTGGTATTTCTGGTGTTGATGATAGCAATGCATTATAGCCATTGCGCGTTTTAGTGCTGGGCATCTGTTGTTGTTTCGGTGAGATCTTTGAAAGCAACGAACCGCGTGGCTTGCGCTCCCATGACTTATTCTCATCGTAGTAGCCCTGATCATCGAGTCTTTGATGGCCAAGTAAACGGTCTGTCTCTAAGTCGGTATCAACGTCATCTTCATCGGCGCTTAAATTTTTCGATTGGTTGTCCGAGTTGGCAGCAGATGAATCTAACAATGTTTTGTTTCCTGCAGTTCCACTTGCATTGTCGAGATGCCTTGATAGCCAAACAGGAGAGCTCAGTACAGGCGACGGTGAGTGTTGTTGTGGCATTGCTGCTGTTGCCGTAGTCCGTTCGGGTATTGGCGGTGGCAGCGATGATGACGAAGACGATGCTATTGTTGCTGACATTGATAACTGCTGCTGATTCCCACGTTTACTTGTGGGCGAATCACGTTGTAGCGATGAGCTAATTGCTGTGCCAATAGTTGTGTGTGCACTCAGTGGCGAAGTTAGATGCGAGTTATTACCAATACCACTGATGCCGATTAGGCTATTGCGTGACAATGCTGTTGAAGTCGATGATGACACCGATGTTGTTGGGTGAACATGAAGATCGACTTCAATAATGTTATTGTGCAATGCATTCGGCTTTCGATGTGGTGCTGGTGCCGGCGGTGGTGGTGTCATCTGTACCATATCAGGTCGATGGAAAACACCTAAACAGAAAAGATATTTGAGCACCCAACAAAACGGAGGCAGTTTGAAAGAATATAGAATTAAGAATTACTTACTAATGGAGTATAATGAATCCAAATCTGGGTCGATATTTTTGAACACTTTGCTGCTACTATTATTGCTTGGACTCTGGCCAAGAAGTTCACGTTGATTGCTAACGTGACCTCTTTGCAACATATCACGGCCACTGGAGTCATCTAAATAGGTGCCGCCGCTGCCACTGCCGCTGCTCAATCCATTTGTGGGGCTCTCCGATTTCCGCATATAGACAACATCATGGAGTAGATTTGGTGAAATTGCAGAGCGCCGTTCACGGTCCAAGCCACCAGCGGCGCCGACACCGCCAAGACTATTCGTAGTTGAGAGTGTCATGTTGTTCATACTGTTGAGACTGTTAGTTGTTGATATACGTTTCATGTCCATCAACATGGAGATGCCACCGCTAACGAGTCCAGATTGGTGTTGCTTGGTGTTGGTGTTGTTGTTGCTGTTAGTGGCATTATTTTTATTATTAGTATTATTAATATTATGTTGATTATTGTTCTCGGTGTCGGATGTATGGCCCGATGAGAGACCATCCTCGAGCACTGGCATAGCTGATGCATAATATTTTGCATAATTGGATAGTGAAGTTGAAACTCCATTTATTTCACCAGATAGACCTGTAATTGAATAATATTATAATAACACGAAAGAGACTCTGTTGCTATTACTACTTACTGTCTAGATCACCACAATTTGAATCATAATCGGTTGTCTCCGGCGAATATCGATAATTACTGCGTCCATCAATGCTCAGGTCAATACCGCCACCCCCACCAACAGTGCCACCAATACCAATTCCAACATTGGCATCAGCGGCGCCGCCTCCGTCATTGCCGCCGAGACCAGCAAGACTGTCAGTGCTCAATTGATTGTGATTGAGTCCATCGTGTTGGTCCAACTGTTCGCCACTACTGCGACTTGCTGAGTCCAGGAAGAAGTCAAAGTCGCGCATCAAAGGACTACCCGCGTATGTGCGACGGTGGTTGGTATAATTATGTTGTTGGTGTTGGTGTTGGTGTTTGTGTTGGTGGTGGTGTTGTGTTTTTTGTTGTTGGTTTGGATATGGGTATTGCAGCTGCTGATGCTGCTGCTGTTGTTGTTGTTGTTGTTGTTGCTGTTGATGATGGGGTAGACCCGCATACTGTTGTTGTTGCTCCTGTGCGTCACGATGTGGCTGCATGAATAAGTGTTGTTGCTGTTGCTGTTGTTGCTGTTGTTTCTGTTGCTGCTTACGGTAGTCCCCATTGTCAATATCACCCACTTCATCCTCATCCGCATCGGCATCGGCATCGACATCACCATCACCATCACCATCACCATCACCATCACCATCACCATCACCATCACCATCACCATCACCCTCACCCTCACCATCACCATCCTCGTCCTCATCATCATCTTCTTCTTCATCAGCTTCTTCATCTTCATCACGCTCAAAGTTGCTATGGAATTCATATTGTATATCCTTAAAAGCCCAAAATATATGGAAAGAAAAAGATAAAGAAAGAGATACGAGTAAATACAAATGTGTAACAACAACAACACAACAAGGAATAGTAAAGTGTGTTGAAGGTCAATTGCATTCGTTTCCAATCACTTACAATGCTGTCAACATCGCTGCCATTCTCAATGATGGGCTTCTCATCATTCGAAGGACACTTGAAAAACTCTTCAAGTACTTTGCGTGTCTCCGAGAACTCGTAGAGGTAATCAAAGGTTGATGACTTTGTGTGCAAGCTTAATGGATTTGTTGTTATTGTATTGGTTGTTGTTGGTGTTACTGCTGTTGATGCTGCTGCTGCTGCTGCCACTGATTCTGTTGTCATTGCTGGCGATGCTGTTGCTGCAGTTGTATAGTTGTTTGGTTGTGTTGCCAATGTAGCCACTACATCAACGATAGCGGAAACGGAAGTTACTGTTGTTCCTTTTGTTGGAGTTGGTGTCCTAGTGTCCTCATTGGAAGTTGTTACGTTTATGTGATTAACTAATGTTGTTGCTGCTGCTGCTGCTGCTGCCGTTGATGTTGATGTTGAGACTTGTGTTGCTGCGGTTGCTATGTCAGGCGTTGTTAAGTGCTCGGATATGGTGCCAATCTCAGAGACATCATTACTTGTGTCTTCTGCATTGGTATCACTTGGTGATTGCTGACGCAATGAATGAATTTGTTGTTGTTGCTGTTGTTGCTGTTGTTGCAGTTGTTGCTGTTTTTGATGTTGCGCCGCTTTGCTGTTATTACTGTTATTATATTGTGTGTTACCACTATTATTACTGTTTATGGTGGCGTTGTTAATGTTGTTGTGGATGATGCTGGTGTGATTGCCGAGCAACATTATGGGCGAATTGCTCCGCGCTTCACGCGGTTCACGTGGTGGCGAAATAATACGCTATATATTGTATGTATAAAAGAGAAAATAAATAATTGAGAATGAGATGAATGATGGTGAAATAGATAGATGGGAAAGTCAAGGGTCGTCTTACTTGTGGAAAACCAGGGCGCAAGGGATAAACTTGCTGTTGGTGCTGTTGGTGTTGCTGCTGCTGTGCTTGCTGTAGCATTGCTTTATTGCCTGTTGCTGTTGTTGTTAGATTTGCAGGTGGCAATGTTGTTCCTAATCTTACTCCTGTTACTGATGATGACGATAATGCTGATGGTGGTGGTGGTGGTGGTGGTGGTGTTGCAGAATCTTCTACTGATGTCATTTGCATCATTATTGTGTTGTCGATCGTTGGAATGGCAGCAACCGATTTCTCTTGTGCACCTATTGTCATCGATTCAAGTTCATCGTCCATATGAATGCTGCCAACAGCGTGTCCAATGCGACGCGGCGAACCTTCGTATTCTGTGGATTCAGAAAATGAGAATAAGGGAAACATAATTGGATCAGCATTAGCTTAGCATCATTACCAATTATTCCATGTTGTGATTCAATAGTTAAATTCCAAGGTTTGTGATCTCGATAAACAATATTACCACCGCCGTACTCATTAACACCCATCGTTTCTTCATTAAGCTGTTTATTTTGTACAGATTTCTCAAAGTTTTCCTTAATGACGATATTGTTGTCGTCAAATGGGTGTTGCTGTTGTTGTTGTTTTGTTGAAATTGTTTTTAACGATGAGGAAGTTCCTGTTGGGGTTGTTACATTACGGGCACCCACGACATTTGATTCGCTCGTTATGCGCAGACCTAGACCAAGAGAAAATACTCACGCGTACATAAGTAAGAAAGAAAAGTAGCCGCAGTGCCTAGCAGTAGAATTACTCCATCAAAAACACTCATACCTGTGGCCCTGTACGGTCGCGAATTGGTAACTAAATCTGTGATTCGGCTCAGGGCAATAGGCTCTTGGACATCTTTTAATTATGGGCATGCCAAAGTCTTATCTATCAATCAATTCAATTGACAATAACTTCAGGTTTGTTAATATAGACTATATAACTTCCAAAGTGGGAGGCGGTGTTGTATCTAATGATTTATATATATATCAAGCTCTCCTTTCGCCTCCTTAACTATCGTAGTGAACAAAAAAAAAAATGATGCAGGAATTCTCTTCAGCACCTGCCACTTCTGTCGACACATAGTATAAAGAGTAAAATCATCCGTAGCACGGTTGAGGGTCTTAATCCAGCACTCAATAGAGATAACCTGGGTGCCTGGCCACTCAGGTTTCTTAGGAAATGAGATGGCGGATGAGTGTGCCACAAGGGGATCTGCTTTGCCCATCTCTCGGGTAGTAAAAGACCCCTGCGTGATATTTTATCGGAGTTGGTAGCAGACACTAAGGAGGAAGCAAAGGCGTCGCTACAAAGCTCTGGCCCTCCTATCAGTCGAAAAAGACATTTGAACTCCTACACTTTAACAAGAAAAGGATTCGGATGATGACAGGAGTTGTAACGGGGCATTGTTCAATTGTGCGAATGGCTCAGAGGTTGCACGTTCCTCACCAAGACTTCTGTCGTAGCTGCCAAAATGAGGAAGAAGAAGAAAGCATTCAGCATCTCCTATGTGACTGTCCTGCACTACTCAGAAGGCGTTCTCGCTTTCTTGGAAGGCCTTTTGTTGAGGACTTGGGTAGTGTGGCGAGAGTCCCACTGGGGGTTTTAGCTGATTTTGTTGATTATTCTGGTTGTTTTGACCAGCCAGCGCGACCATAAGTCTCCCCTTTATTCGTTCCTACTCCCGTCCTATTATCTCCTTCCCCTTCCCCCATTTTCTCCTCTAACAGGCATACAGCCCAGGCTTCTGGGTGAACATTTTCTTTGTCACTCACTGCAAGGGGCCAATAGAGGCAATATTTCCGGATTTATTACAAGTAAAAGTGTGATAGGGAAGGATAATGGGAACAGCTTTTTCCACCTCCTACTAGTATTACAATGCGCCTCAATTGGCTTAAGAGTGCTCATTGCTTTTGTGGTAGGAGCGATCAGATAACCTAACCGAACCTAAACTAACCTAACAGTAAAGAACAGATCCTAACAGATCTGATTAAGTGAAACTACACAGCAATATTTTCCAATTTGATATTCGATTTTTCGTTCATTCGAAATTAAAGTCAGGATTGCTACTTTTGAGGTTTCTTTGATTTGTCATTTTAGTTTCGTCCGATAACATTTTATCTTAGAGATCTTGGTAAGTATATTTTTTCCCAATTGATTACTCACTTTGCCAATTTTCAGCAATGTCATCGAATGCGGCTTGCATACCTGCATCACCATTTGCTGAAAGTACACTTAAACGATGATTATTGAAGTTGCCGCGATGATGAAGTTGATGTTGATGTTGTTGTTGTTGTTGTTGCTGCTGCTGCTGTTGTTGTTGTCGTTGATGATGTTGCCGTGTTAGGGTCTCTCGATTGACTAAATCATGATGCTCAATTATGTCACGTTCACGATCTTCGCGGAAACGTTGTTGTTTATTCAAGCGTTGATGTTGCTGATGATGCTGCTGTTGTTGTTGTTGTTGTTGCGGTTCCCATTCATTGGCAGCGACGGCAACAGCAGCAGCATGTTGCTGCTGTTGATCTAGTGATGTTTTACTGCCATAAAGATAATGACTGGCAAGTGGTGTAAGACCCTCGGCACAAGGATTGTTAATGCAATTGTTCTGTTGCGATTGATAATTGCTACGATCACTGCGTTCGCTACGATTGATCGGACTACGTCCGACGCGAATGATGTGCTGCTGTTGCTGATGCTGCTGCTGTTGCTGCTGCTGCTGCTGATTATTATTACGGGGCATGCTGTATATATGATGTGACTGTTGTTGCTGGTGAAATGCACGTCGTGAGGATGCATGCAATTCTAATTCTGGACCATTGACATAAGACTCGGTGTTCGTACGGTTATTCCCAGTCTCCCAGTAATTATCTTTGATGAATGGATTTTGGCTAGTGTTATTGCAATTGCTAGTTATGCCATTGCTATTAATTTGTTGCTGTTGCTGTTGTTGTTGCTGTTGCTGTTGCTGTTGAAGATGCGAATGCAGTAGTAGTTGTTGTTGTTGTTGTTGTTGTTGTTGTTGTTGAGCATAGGTATTGTTGCTTATGGATTGCTGTTGTTGTAACTGATGATGGTGATGATGAGTGTTCGTATTGCGTTTTCGTGGCATTTCGTAACAATCTCCGTGTAGGACTGTTGTTCCTCTGTTGCTATTACTGCTATTGCCAGCGGTGTGATAGTAAAGCGATGGCGGATAGGAAATGGGTAATTCTTCTTCTTCTTCTTCTATTGACTGTGGCGCTTGCTTACTTAGTTGTAAGAATTCACGTTCCCTGATTTTGTGCGTTTCGTGGCTAATAGCCTCTTTTTCTGTTATCAACACCTTTTCAACACCGTTATCCTCTTCTTCGAGCTCTTCGCGTACGTCACCGTTTATGGTAGGTGTAGAGAGAAATGGATTTGTCGATATGCGTGGCGTTACTGAAGATAATGATTCCGAGGATATGGATGATGCTGAATGCGGTGGTGGCGATTGCGTTATAATATTTACGCTCTTGTAGTAGTTAAATTGTGGTGCCACCGATGCTCCTAAAACTGTTGCTGCAGCAGCTGTGGCTACTGTTGACAGCGGGTGGTGGTTACTAGATGATATCAATGGTAGTAGCGATGGTGACGGTGGTGTTGCCTTGCCGTTGCTAAATGAGCAAACGTAATCTGTATCCAATGGCGTTTTTAAATTAACTTCTGCTGTTGCTGTTGCTGTTGATGTCTTTTCTGTTACAGTTGCTATTGGTTTTGCTATTGCTGTTGCTGTTGAATTTTCGCTAATGCGATTGGTGTTGTTGTTATTGTTGTTGCTGTTGCTGTTGCTGTGGCTGTTGCTGTTGTTATGTTTTGGACGACACTTTGGGAAGAGCAATGATATTTGATCGTTTAGCGGTGGCGACGATGAGAGCAAAGCTTGAGTTAAGTTTACTGTTGGCTTAACGTTGTTGTGTGTTGCTGTTGCTGCGGCTGAGGCTGATGTTGTTGCTACTGTAGGTGTATTGGATGACAATGATGATTTTGTGGTTTCAACAATATTGTTACTATTTATTGTGCAAACCAAGGGTCTTTGGTAATAGTGATAGCTGTTGCTGTTGATGTTGCTGGTGTTGTTGCCGTCTGAGTTTGTTGTGTCAGTGCTGCTAACAACAACAATGCCACCATTCAATGCCAATGTATTGTAATAGTAACTATTGCGCCCCGATGTTGTTGCTAATGATGTTGCAGATGTTGAGTTGTGTTGCTGTTGCTGTTGCTGTTGCTGTGACAAGCTTTGATAGATGTTGCTACTGTTTGCAGTTGCTGTTGTCGTATGTTGTTGTTGTTGTTGTGTCTGCTGCTGCTGCTGTTGTTGTTGTTGTTGCTGCTGTTGTTGTTGCTGCTGTTGATGGTGTTGATGATGAGGCTGATGATGATGGTTGTTGCTACTAGTTGTTTGTCCAGCAGCAATTGATGTCAATGTTGTGCTGACCATTATTGTTGTCAATAAACTGAAATTAAAAACATGAAATCAATTAATTTAATACAAAAATAGACATTTTTTTTTTTTTAATCAACTACCCTTTTTCCATCCTCCATCCCCCACCCCGGCATGTGCTCTTCAGCCAGCCATGCCATCCAGTTTTCCAAATCCAATATATTAAATATTGGATTTTATGGAAAGTCAATGCAGTCAGTCAGCATGAAAAGGCTTTGGGAGGAGCTTTAATATATTGTACAATACAGTATATTCTCACTCGTGCATGTTTCGATTATTTTGTTTGCACCTTCACCCACACCCACACCCCCACCCCCACCCCCACCAGCTCTTTTACAGTGAAAGGCGTGTCGACTAAGAGGAGATTTCAATTCGACGTGTCTGTTTTATTAAACGCTGTGAGAACCAAGCAAACAAACAAACAAACAAACAAACAAACAAAACAGAAAAATGTCAACCTTTGTCATGTCAGAGAGACGTGCCTGGCTTGACATAAAGGATGCTCAAATGAATGAATGAACGAATAAAGGAAGGCATCTGATCTTTGGTGTTTGGTCGTTGGTCCTCCTCAGTCTGGCAGCTGTACGTTTAATTAATCTCCTGGCAGAGGATGTTTCATCAATATTTGTGCGTGAAATTTCATGTTGTAATTCAGAATTGAAGAAGCAACAGTGCAGTACAATATCAACTTTTCCCAGAGTATATTATACATTCTACTTCTTAATAATAAATTTACAATTTATTTAGTTTATTTACTATCAGCAATTCCGAACCTAAATCTTAAATGTACATTTGTAAATCTGTAGATCAGAATTGGCTGGACATTGTTCGAAATATCTAGAAAACTCTTACAAAGGATAAATCAAATAAATTGAAATAAAAACATAAGGACGCAGTAACTCATTTGCATATTCATGTATTGTAGATGAATGGCAAAATTAACATGGATCCTTCACTTCAGTTAGCAGCAAGCCAACAAAAAAAATAAGTAAATACATAAATAAAACAAAATCCAAATAAGCTGCTTACGAGGAGAAATTTTACCGTAAATACAAAGATTTAAATCCAAAAAATATGCCAAATTCTTAAACTCAATGCAAATATTAAAGAGATGAAACGTCTTTCAGATCAACTTTTATGGCAAGGCAAGGCAAGGCAAGGCAAGCAAATGACAGATTTACCATAATATGACAATAGCAACAACAACAACAACAACAACAACAACAGAATAGAATATACGAAATACAGACATTCAGATATTTTCAAGTTGAAAAGCCAAAAAAGGATATTGTACCATAAACAATATATAAGGAAAGGCAAAAGCAAACCAGACGAAATACCAAAAAAAAAAAAAAAAACCGAACTACATACAACACAACTATTGTATTAAAAATATTTTACTTAAATGGTATTTTGGGGCGGCAGAACACCTTCAACGCACAGCAGAGTTTAGTTTAGTTTAGTTTAGTTTGGTCTGGTTTGGTTTGGTGTGTAATTCAGTTCTGTAAATATCAGCAAGGAGATCAAATATTATACTACATATAAAGCCGCTCAAAGATAGCAAGACAAGGCAAATACAAATACATTGTGGAGGATTAGGTAGAGGAGGAGAGAAAAAACAGACTGGGTGGGGGACAGATAGACAAACAGACAGCAACAGCAACAGCAACAACAACAGAAATACTGTGTATAGCTTCACTTCAATATTAATGCTAAACGAAGCATGGCATACGAGCAAACAAAACAAGCAAAACAAGCAAACCAAGTCGACCCAAGTCGCTTGCTTCTATTACAATACATTTACCGTCACCGTCATCACCTCAGCAATTCTTGCTACTGACTGCTTATGTCAGCCCCTGGCCTTCGGCCCCCTGTCTATCGATTTGTCTGTCAACCATTTGGCAGTTACGGCAATGAAAACATATTTTCCATACGAATGAACTCACAAAGCGTTGCCGATATATGGTACTCGTATACATGCCAACGAAACATTTGAGGAAAACTGGAAAAGCACAAACGAACGAAGGAGTATTCCATACTCCATATATGGTAAGAGGATAAAGGAGGAGACAGCCCATATTTCATAGATGTAACTCAAATACACTCACGTATGTAACATATTCATACTTACATAGTTTCTATTGGAACATAATACTAATACTATTCCATAATATTCTATTCTATTCTATTCTATTCTTTTGTTTTCTTTGTTTTCAATTACTTTCTTTTCAGTTTTTATTTATTTATTTGCATTTGCATTTATTTTTGTGAGTCGTTGTATATTTTGCTTAAGCCTTTTAAATTTAGCTTTAATAGGAAAAAGGGTTTTTAAAAAGAAAGTTTCAAGCGACTGATCGATCGGCCTCCTTCCGTTCGATTACGAATAATATTTATTTATTTAATATTTCGTTGCATGCTTTTAGGCTAAAGTTTACTTTTAAAACTTGAGACCACACCAGACGGCAGACAGGTCACGACCAACTAGCCAACTAAATAGTAGGTCGATTGCAGCAATATGTGTATGAGTAAGAACCCCTTCACTTGACAAATAATTAGTTATTTTTTTTTGCAAGTCTGCTTGCATATCAAAGGAACAGCATTTATGGGGAGGTTAATTCTATTGTACTACTTCAGAAAAGTGCTCAGAATTGGCTAACTGATATTTAATATACATATCTTTTCTACCCTAGCGATGGGAATGACAATCTCAATTTTATCTCACAAATCAACAGATAAAACATTGGGTCGCGAATAGTTTAAAAAAAAAAAAAAAATGTTAGAAAGACAGTGAGTGAGTGTGTCCAGTACATAATGTCCTACTTAATAGTATTTTATTAACAATCAATCAATCAATCAATCAATCAATCACTTTGCATGAAATTAATCTACGATTTCTTGAAATAAAATTTGATCATTTAACTCGCATAAACTTTTATTACTTCACCATTGGAAAAACGATTTATTCTTGCCAACTTTTAAACTTTAATACCTACAAATATTGTACATACACTACACACTATATATACAAAACATATGTATGGATAAAATTTATTTTATGTACGTATGTGTGTGAGTATGTCTATAAACTCGTAGAGACCATTATGCGGCAAAAGTGGCAAAAACGCATAAACTGATTGCTTTTGCATGTTCGAAAAGTGCAATTTTAACGTGGCCATTTCGCGCTATTTAAGCACAGCCAGCTCAGCTCAGCACAGCAATGCAAAGCACACTTTATGGCGATGATGAAAAGAACAACAACGACATGATGCCGATGATGACGACTCCTTTTTTTACCATTGCCAACAGCAAGAGATGCAATAACAACACCTGCCGCATAAGCGTCATCTTGGGACAAATAAAAATTTTTTAAGTGCTAATGAAAACTTGGCAATGGCGGATCGAAATGGATCCGTCCAGGTCGGAATGAGTTAAGTTATGTCGAACTCAAGTTGAACTGAACTAAACTGAAGCGAACCAAACTGAACTGAACTGAACTGAAGTCAACTGGTTATGAACAAGTGACTTTGACTTGCTTTGGCTTGGAGTTTGGATTTGGATTTGGGTTTGGGTTTGGGTTTGGTTTATTCGTTGTTAGAAGTTAGAAGTTCGTAACTGCAATAATTTCTCACTTGATTTTATTTTCATTATAAAATGTAATGATGACTGCCTTCAAGCTCGAAGCACACACAATCCGATAACAAATATTGTAGCACACATATACTTAATCTTTGTACATATATAGTTCACTGGGTTCGCACATTCATTCAGTCAGTGCAATATTTTATAGCATACTTCACGGCGTTAATATGGTAGTGAGCCATCAGTGCTGTACTGTAAAACGACGTTAAGTAGTATTTCAAACAACCAACAGCTGTTGTTTCTGGTACTGATTCTGGTTCTATCTGGTGCTAGTGCTACAATTTAAGCGTCCTTGGACTTGCAATTTCACCATTATCATCATCATCATCATCATCATCATCATCGCCATCACCATCATCATCATCATCATCATGATCATCATCATTAGTAGCAATATCATACCTTTTGCTCTGCACGACCACCAATCTGTGTATAGAAGAAGGATGCCAATGGATGGATGATCTTTGTCTAAATATCTGCGTGTGAGAGTAAGTGTCCTTGGAGTTTTATTAAGTAAATGTTTGCTTAAATATTTAAAATTAATTTCACTTAATCACCAACACACACACACATACATGCATATCTGTTTGTCTGTTTCTTGATTCTCATTTGTTGTTTTTGACTTGCTACCAATTCATTGATTTTCTTCATTTATCACTGGGTAGATAGATCCCTTTCTCCATCACATGATGAATACAATATATCGAGAATCATGTGGCTGCCTAACAGTTCAGTCGGTGAGTTAGTTCTGTTGGATTTTGTCTATTTGTTATCAAATGGAGTGTATAATTTTTGTAAAAACAATACACAAAATACATGAAAAAATACATAAATACATAATTGAAAAAATGGAAAATTGCTTTAAAACTAAAATTGCAAAATGTGAATGTGAATGACCAAAAAACAATAACATCAACAATACTGAGTACATCAATTAAGTGAACAGCTTGAATGGCAACAACGCTAAAGCTCAATGGATCATGGCAGTTGGAAACATGGAAACAAAGTTTGAAATATTATCAGTGGCGGTTCTGATGAGGCCAGAATGAAATACGCTACCGTTACGTTAGCTAGCCCAGCCATTGTATATCAACATACATAAGTATCTCCTTTCTCAGTAACAACAAACAACAAACAACAACAACAACAATTTCCTCCTACCGCTCCTATTTACATTGTGACCAATGCCAATGTCTGCTTTTCTGTTTGCTTCATTGCCTACCTGAGGCGATTGGGCCCATTATGCGGCATTTAAACTTAACGCTCCAGCACTTTGTTGCTTTGGATGTGTTGAATCGGTGTTGGCCACCCACTAGGAATTGTACTGACTGTTGAAGCAGACAGACAGGCAAATAAATAGGCAGCCAGGTAGGTGGAGGTGGAGGTGGAGGTGGACAACAGTGAACGAACTCAATCAGAATGGACGGGCGAGAGCAAGTGAGAGAGTGGGTAAACAATTGAATAAAATAAAAAGAAGGCAGGAATTGCTGGCTTTAATGGCATTAATTATAAGAATCTCTAGGACAACCAATGCCTGTGTAGCAACTACTGATTCTTTCACGTAGCACGTGGGATATGGTCTTCCACCCACTCACCAACCTCTAGTCCACCCCAAACTCTAACCTCTACCTCAATTGCAATGTAATACACCCTTGAGCTTGGAATCGTATGCGGCATTAGTTTGGTTTCCTTTTTTTTATCATCATTTGTTGTTGGCTACAGCAATGGCTATTTTAATTGTCAAACACGTTGTCCTGGGTCCTGGCCATCATTGTCGTCATCGTCATAGTCATCGTCATCGTCATTGTTTTTCTTTCTTGATTTTGTGTATTTTAGCGCAAATGTACTGGCAACATTGGACAAACATACAAACGACGTAAACGACGATGTTAGTATACTCGTACAATAATTTATTTTAACCTAAATTTGAATTCAAACTACGATGAGCAAAAGAGAAAAACAAAATCGATTTCGTATTTGCTGTTTTTGTTTTTTGTTGTTTTGTTTTTATCGAAAATAAAATCAAATTCACTCGAAATACAAGTAGTAAAGCATTACTGCATAAAACAAAGTATAAATATATGTATGTATTGTACTTGTATCTGTAGTAGTATATCTGCAAATTTTGTATGGATATGTTGATGTAAATACATACCACCTATATGTCTATAAGAATATGTATGAATGTATCTATCTATGTATGTATGTAAGTATATATATATATATATATTGTAGTATGTATCTATGGATATGCAAATATGGATTTTATAAATTTTATGACTGTCAATGTTGCAGATGTGTTGTTTGTTGCCTTTGCTGTTGCTACCAAAGACTTAATAAGTAAATAAATGAAACCAAATGCGTGAATTTTTCATGAACTCACAACAAGTGAACTGTATTACTAAATATTTTTGAATAAATTAATGAGAGAATGAATGAATGAAATGATGGAAAATATGCAGCAAAATTTATTTGCACATCAGCCAAAGCCAAAGGGAGGGACAAAAAAAAAATATATAAAATAAATGTCACAGATTAAATGGATTTTAAATGAGGATCATCTGGACGCCGCCTGTCATCTCTTAACTTTACTGTATCTCATATTTGTATTTTCTGTTGCTCTTTAAAAGTTTTTGTTGCAGATTTGCATTAAAAAAAAAAAGGGCAAAGAGTATCAGTAGTCTAGTTTCATATTCTCACAAAAAATATTTAAATTTCAAAACAAAAGTTTTATAACGAAAACTAGAAAAGTTTCCATCCACTCAATTCAATACGAGTAAAAGAAACCAAAACTTGTGGGCAAATTTTTTATGATAAAACAAGATATTTTTATGTGAGCAAGTTCTCATTTTGTTAGTCAAATACTAATTTCGTTTAAAGATCATTCGTTCCACGTAAGTATATTATGAAAAAGTTATAATCGACAATTGCATTCTTTTTGATAAAAAGTTTGTTAGACCGAAAGTGACAGGTGACAGACAATCTAACACTTAATATTTTCTTTATCTCTTATAATTTTACTCTGGCATTGCCAATGAAGGAAGGATGAAGTAGATTTAGGACAAAGAAGGTAAGTAAGTACATAAGTCAGTGAGTAAGTGAGTAAGTGGATAAGCGAATTGGATGGGGATTTGGGTACATACGAGATATTTGATGATGAGCATACGTTTATAGTAACGTACTCACGCAATAAATGTCATTTCCGGTTCCGTTCGTCATTCGCTTTTACGTTTGTAATGCGTTTCCGGCATTTTGTGGCATGCAGAGATAATTATGTATGCCAGGCAACCTAAATGGAAATGACGCGCTTAAATCATTCCACTCTGCTCTACTCCAGCACTATCATCATCACCACCGCCAACCAACACCAGCTTCAATCAATCCGACAAAATCACAATGTGTACAACAGTGTAACACAGTCAACTTTTATTCTTCTTTTGTCGATGTTCTGTTCTTTTTACGCTCAATAGAGTTAAAAGATAAGTTGAGCCTTTTAACGTAAATGGATGACTTCAACTGACAACGATGATGATGATGATGATGATGATGATGATGATGATAATCATAATGCTGTTGCTGATGACGCTGATGTAAGGAACGGGACATATGCCACATGCTTAGTTAATGTTAATGTTAGCATTGGCATTTATTTAACTGTGTTGGAGAGATCGTCATGAAGTGAAAGCGCCTGTCAAACTTACTCGTATATACATTTCTGTCAGTGTCATGTACGTTGGCGTTGGCGTTGGCGTTGGCGTTGCCATCTTCATGACGCATCACAACGAAAGAAGGCATTAGAAAAGCTACGATTCATTTCTACTTGTAGTAACTGACATGGGTATTTCTTTCGGCTTTAGCTTAAATTAAGCTGTCCTATATTTTCACAAACACACAAACAATATCCACCCTCGGCACACACGTAAGTGTATTATATGTGTGCGATTGTGTGAGTGATGGTTTTGCGCTTGAAAGGATTATGGTCATTAGTGTGTACAAAGCCACAAACATGCGACAACTTTGATGCTGTCATCATCATTCTGCCTGCCATCCTCCTCATCAACAACCATCAACATCAAGTGTGTTCTGTTCGAAAACAGCAACAGTTGCTACATGACAATGTCAGGAAAGAACGACATTATGAAAGTTGGAACAGCAGCAGCATCAGCATCAGCATCAGCAGCACGATGTTGATATCAGGATGTTGAAATTTAGAATACTCATACATCATACACACATCCACCACCCAACCACCCAACCACCCAAGTAACATAACGTCCTAAGTTATTCTTGTTGCTGTCGTTTGTTTCATGTTCTATTTATTTTTTTTTTTTTAAACCGCCTTCAATAATCGCATTTTTCTTTTTTTGGTAAAAAAAAAAGAAACGGAAGAAAAAAAACAATAAAACATTTCTGTGTTAATGATGACTCTTGGCACCTGACAATTCCGCATTCTAAATATTTTATGATCGTGAATTTTTCAATTTTCCCAATAACTAATTCATTCTTCGCCAATTGGAAATATTACAATATACAATACCTAAATGATAGAATTGATACTGCAAATAGATAGAATAAATGGCATAATTAAATTTGTTTTCAAATGACATCAAAATAATAACAAGAAGCCAACTAAAACTATTGGGATGAGAATTACTTGTACAATAAGTACAATAATATTAGAATAAGTTTGAATTTCAATATTAATATGAATATGATAATGAATATGAATATGAAGATAGGAATGCATATGTGGACATTAGCCTTGTGACTATTAGATGGATGTACAATACGTTGTACATATGTATGTACTTACTTCTATATACAATAAAAAGTTTGTTCAATAATTCTGAACTGAATTCAATGGTAAAGAACTTTCAACTTTTAATACAATAATTTGATGAGTCAACTTTGTAAAATTGTTGTTCGTCCAGTGTTGAGTTTTTCTTTGTTTTGTTGTTGTTTATTTATTGTATGTAATATGCAGAAAAAGTTGTAATAGTACGAATAAAATGGTGAAGGTGTGAGCAATCGGCATGGGAATTGGCAATATTCAGGGAATACGACGAACAACGAACATTTGAGCGTTAAAGTTGGCATCAGCAACTCATCTGGGTCTGAGGGTCTGATGTACAATAGTTAGTGGTGAAATGGTGTGGAGTAGTCTGTCTGTCTGATGATGACTCAAGAGATAAAAGCGTAAAAGCGTATACGACTATTCGAACACACATTCATATGTGTTTTGTTTGAAAAAAAAAAAAAAAAAAAAAACTTAACGAAAAGTACAGAGGAACGAACGAGCAAATATAATAGAATAGAATAGAATAGAATGGAATAGAATACCATAGAAGAACAAAATAATAGCTTAAGCAAGTTCAATGAACGCAAAAGATAATCAGTCAGTCATATCGAGTCAAGTCGAGTCGAGTCAAGTCGAGTCGAGTCGAGTCGAGGAAGTCAAGGAAGTCGAGTTGAATCGAGGAAGAAAAATGCCTAATCTTGTTGACGAGACTACTACTACTACTACTACTACTACTACTACTACTACTACTTGTATAGGTATAAGAATCTTCCTACTTTCACATTGTATGTGACTGACTAGGGATGGATTTGAGAGATGTTATGTGTAATCTACGGGGGTGTGTTGCATGCACCCTTGTTATTGTTATTGTCTATGAGTCAGTTTACTATATTGTTGGCATTGTTGTTGCTGTTGTTGTTGTTGTTGTTGTTGTTGTTGTTGTTGTTTGTGAAGGTATGTTTCAGTGTTGATTGCTTTTAATACAAATCGATATTTGTTCATTATGCCTGCTGTCTGCCAAAGTTTTTATTATTGGTTGAACGGCTGGGGATGGCGACGATGACGACGTCATCATCGCCGTCATCATCAACACCATCAACGACACCATTTTCCTCATCATCATCATCATCATCATCATCATCATCATCATCAATGACACCATCATTGTGATCAACATCACAGTGTTAACAAACATCACACACAAGTAGTAGGAAGGAAGGTCATCGTCATACATGTAAAACAACCGAAAGCATCAATAAATCAATAAAAGGGAACAATAATTCTAGAATATCTTACCTAGCCTGAAGGGAGGGAATGGGAAAGCGACATGAGTTCATGTATTGCAACTAAAACTGCTATGTAGATGTATCCATACTCTCGCAAATACTCATAAGCTCCTCATCAGCATTATCATAGTTCAACCAACAACATGGGTTCTATTACTCAATCATTCATTCATTTAGTCAGTGAGTCAGTCATTCATTCATTCATTCATTTGTTTATTTATAGCTGTTACCTTTATTTGTTTTCAATTTTAATAGACTTCTTTATGTCAGTTTTTTATTTACCATTCTCATTTTGCTGAATATATCTTGTCATTCTTTTACCATCTAAAAACAACAATAACAACAACAAAAAACAAAAAAAAAAATAATGTTGGAAAAAGAAAACAAGCAAAATGATGATGATGATGATGATGATGATCAAGCAACAACTTGCAACTTGTTGTTCAAATTCATTTCATTTCTATTCGAAATTCTCTTAAATTACTTCGTATAACAAAACCTTAGATCATTTTACATTTCGACAAGATATAATATTTTTAACTTTTGTAAATTCGTAGAAGTATTAATTTCCCCTACCTATCCTATGCCCAGGCCCATGAATCCATGCTTCCAAATATGGCAGTTTACTCATGAGAAATGAAATCATCTACAATAAAATTCTAAAGAAAAAAGAATATAATGCCAGTGCGTTGTACGATCATATTTTATATTTATTTATCTAAGTATACATTACAAATACATACATACATACATACATACATACATAAGTGGTATATACAATACATATGTATACCTATACAAACACATTTTTTTATATTGATTTGTATGTGATGGGAGTGTGATGTGTGCGTTTGAATGTGGATGTGGATGTTAGTGTAGGTGAACGTGTTATTAATGAAAAAAAAAAGAAACACACTCAATACAACTTATGTGAATGTCACACACATACACAAAATCATATATGTATATCTTTATATATATAATTCTTCTGTGAGTGTGTATGTCACTGAACTTCTCTTAAATGACTGGACCGATTTTGATTTTGACTCGCACTTGGCCCATTTTTTATTTTTATCGGCGGTCATCGTCTACAGCGCTCCATTCCTTTCTTTGTTATAGCTCCCATCCCCACATATCTCCTTGATTTTCATCAAAGGAAGAAATGTTTCCATACGTATATGCTCTCTTATCTTTTTTGTGCGAGGGCGTAGCAACGCACGCCGGGATAACTAGTAATATATATTTATATAACAATTTAGTTGAGATACTTTGCATCCCCTAATCAAAAAAAAAAAAAAATATTTACTGATTATCGTTGGCTTTAAGACGATTAAGAAGAGACACGAAAGACTTTTCATTGTCTTGCGTTGTATTTTTTTAAAACAAGTCAAATTGATATAAAGAAAAGCGCGAAACAAATAATACAAATGACTAGAAATTAAAATCAAAATAAGACTGATCAAACGAAAGAGACAACAAATATAATTCAGAGCTCGAAATAAAATGTTCAATTAATACAAAAAAAAAAAAAAAAAAAAAATGAATAATAATAAAAAATATATATATCGTAACTTAAAAACTCAAACACAATAACAATCTGGACCATATTCACCAAACTCAAAGATCAAAAGAAAGTAAATACTAAATAATCTCCACGACTTTGTAGAGAAATTACACCCAACTATTAAATAGGAGAAAAAAAATAAAATAAAATATTTACTGATTATCGTTGGCTTTAAGACGAGACACGAAAGACTTTTAATTGTGTACCATTGTTTTTTGTTAAAACAAATCAAATTGATGTGAAGAAAAGAGGGAAACAAATAATACAAATGACTAGAAATTAAAATCAAAATAAGACTGATCAAACGAAAGACACAACAAATATAATTAAGAGCTCGAAATAAAATGTTCAATTATTACAAAAAAAAAAAAATAAAATAAAAAATAAATAATAATAATAAAAAATATATATATCGTAACATAAAAACTCAAACACAATAACAATCTGGACCATATTCACCAAACTCAAAGATCAAAAGAAAATAAATAATCTCCATGACTTTGTAGAGAAATTTTTTTTTATTTATTTATATAATGCTAACTTAAAGTTAAAACTAGAAGTTAACAGAAAATTAGCCATGGCTGCCAGGGCCGTCAGCTAAGGTAGAGAAATTACACCCAACTATTAAATAGGAGACAAAAAAAAAAAATAAAATATTTACTGATTATCGTTGGCTTTAAGACGATTAGGAAGAGACACGAAAGACTTTTAATAATCGTCAATTGCATTTTGTTAAAACAAATCAAATTGATGTGAAGAAAAGAGGGAAACAAATAATACAAATGACTAGAAATTAAAATCAAAATAAGACTGATCAAACGAAAGAGACAACAAATATAATTCAGAGCTCGAAATAAAATGTTCAATTATTACAAAAAAAAAAAAAATAAAATAAAAAATAAATGAATAATAATAAAAAATATATATATCGTAACTTAAAAACTCAAACACAATAACAATCTGGACCATATTCACCAAACTCAAAGATCAAAAGAAAGTAAATACTAAATAATCTCCACGACTTTGTAGAGAAATTACACCCAACTATTAAATAGGAGAAAAAAAATAAAATAAAATATTTACTGATTATCGTTGGCTTTAAGACGAGACACGAAAGACTTTTAATTGTGTACCATTGTTTTTTGTTAAAACAAATCAAATTGATGTGAAGAAAAGAGGGAAACAAATAATACAAATGACTAGAAATTAAAATCAAAATAAGACTGATCAAACGAAAGACACAACAAATATAATTCAGAGCTCGAAATAAAATGTTCAATTATTACAAAAAAAAAAAAATAAAATAAAAAATAAATAATAATAATAAAAAATATATATATCGTAACATAAAAACTCAAACACAATAACAATCTGGACCATATTCACCAAACTCAAAGATCAAAAGAAAATAAATAATCTCCATGACTTTGTAGAGAAATTTTTTTTTATTTATTTATATAATGCTAACTTAAAGTTAAAACTAGAAGTTAACAGAAAATTAGCCATGGCTGCCAGGGCCGTCAGCTAAGGTAGAGAAATTACACCCAACTATTAAATAGGAGACAAAAAAAAAAAATAAAATATTTACTGATTATCGTTGGCTTTAAGACGATTAGGAAGAGACACGAAAGACTTTTAATTGTGTACCATTGTTTTTTGTTAAAACAAATCAAATTGATGTGAAGAAAAGAGGGAAACAAATAATACAAATGACTAGAAATTAAAATCAAAATAAGACTGATCAAACGAAAGACACAACAAATATAATTCAGAGCTCGAAATAAAATGTTCAATTACCAAAAAACAAAAAAAAAAAAAAAATAAAATAAAAAATAAATGATAATAATAAAAAATATATATATCGTAACATAAAAACTCAAACTCAATAACAATCTGGACCATATTCACCAAACTCAAAGATCAAAAGAAAATAAATAATAAATAATCTCCATGACTTTGTAGAGAAATGTTTTTTTATTTATTTATATAATGCTAACTTAAAGTTAAAACTAGAAGTTAACAGAAAATTAGCCATGGCTGCCAGGGCCGTCAGCTAAGGTAGAGAAATTACACCCAACTATTAAATAGGAGACAAAAAAAAAAAAATAAAATATTTACCGATTATCGTTGGCTTTAAGACGATTAGGAAGAGACACGAAAGACTTTTAATTATCTTGCATTGTATTTTTTTAAAACAAATCAAATTGAAGTCCAGAAAAGAGGGAAACAAATAATATAAATAAATTAAAAAGAAAATTTAAAATAAAATAACAAAATAAAATAAGGCAATATTTTCCATAGAGGAAACTACACAAATATAGCATGAAAATCGTTGCTTTAGATCAAGACATTTTAAATTAATTAAAAAGAAATTATTTATTTATCTATTTTCTTTATAACGGACAGAAGATGTGGATGTTAGTGTAGGTGAACGTGTTATTAATGAAAAAAAAAAGAAACACACTCAATACAACTTATGTGAATGTCACACACATACACAAAATCATATATGTATATCTTTATATATATAATTCTTCTGTGAGTGTGTATGTCACTGAACTTCTCTTAAATGACTGGACCGATTTTGATGAAATTTTTTGTGTGTGTTCAAGGGGATCTGAGAATGCTTTAGATTCACAATTTATATATATAAGTCTTCTGTGAGTGTGTATGTCACTGAACTTCTCTTAAACGACTGGACCGATTTTGAGGAAATTTTTTGTGTATGTTCAAGGGGATCTGAGAATGGTTTATATTCACAATATATGTATATAAAAGATAGTCGTGTTAGTTACACTATTTATAACTCAAGAACGGTTGAACCGATTTGGCTGAAAATTGGTGGGGAGGTAGCTTAGAACTAGGAGACGGACATAGGATATCCCGTTTCAGTGGGACGTGACATAAAACGTGAAGGAATGGATTTGCAAACCGTAATAGCTACAGAGTTGAAATTTTTACAGAATATGTAGTAGTTCTATCCGGGAATTAGCAACAAATACTAAAACTAAAATATTTTTAAAAACTGAAAGGGGTCCCCATACAAGAAATATTTTGGTTTGTATGGCAGCTAAACGACCCAGTAATCCCACGATCTTGAAATTTCGATGGTTGGTAGCTATGCATCAGAGACTTATATTGTGAAATTTCAGTTTGATCAGTCCACTAGGGAGGGTACTTCCCATACAAACCCACCATTAAAACTCAGTTTCTTATTCGAAAAACTTTTTTTGTTCTATCGAACTGATATTTAGACACTATAAGTTCTTGACATAGGCGCTACACATCTATCAATCAAATCGGCCAACTAGGAGGAGTATCTCCCATACAAACCCACCATTAAAATTCAGGTTCCTATTCGGTAAACTTTTTTGTTTTTTGAACTATTGAACTGAAATTAGTGTCTAACTATAAGTTTCTGATATGGCGCGGTACATTTGTTGGAAGCAGTCAAATCAGACTAATAGAGGGGGTACCTCCCATAAAACCACAATCTGGTACTGAACCCTCCGCGTACGAGTCTGACTCGCACTTGGCCCATTTTTTATTTTTATTGGCGGTCATCGTCTACAGCGCTCCATTCCTTTCTTTGTTATAGCTCCCATCCCCACATATCTCCTTGATTTTCATCAAAGGAAGAAATGTTTCCATACGTATATGCTCTCTTATCTTTTTTGTGCGAGGGCGTAGCAACGCACGCCGGGATAACTAGTAATATATATTTATATAACAATTTAGTTGAGATACTTTGCATCCCCTAATCAAAAAAAAAAAAAAATATTTACTGATTATCGTTGGCTTTAAGACGATTAAGAAGAGACACGAAAGACTTTTAATTGTCTTGCGTTGTATTTTTTTAAAACAATTTAAATTGACATAAAGAAAAGCGCGAAACAAATAATACAAATGACTAGAAATTAAAATCAAAATAAGACTGATCAAACGAAAGACACAACAAATATAATTCAGAGCTCGAAATAAAATGTTCAATTATTACAAAAAAAAAAAAAATAAAATAAAAAATAAATGATAATAATAAAAAATATATATATCGTAACTTAAAAACTCAAACACAATAACAATCTGGACCATAGTCACCAAACTCAAAGATCAAAAGAAAGTAAATACTAAATAATCTCCACGACTTTGTAGAGAAATTACACCCAACTATTAAATAGGAGAAAAAAAATAAAATAAAATATTTACTGATTATCGTTGGCTTTAAGACGAGACACGAAAGACTTTTAATTGTGTACCATTGTTTTTTGTTAAAACAAATCAAATTGATGTGAAGAAAAGAGGGAAACAAATAATACAAATGACTAGAAATTAAAATCAAAATAAGACTGATCAAACGAAAGACACAACAAATATAATTCAGAGCTCGAAATAAAATGTTCAATTACCAAAAAACAAAAAAAAAAAAAAATAAAATAAAAAATAAATGATAATAATAAAAAATATATATATCGTAACATAAAAACTCAAACACAATAACAATCTGGACCATATTCACCAAACTCAAAGATCAAAAGAAAATAAATAATAAATAATCTCCATGACTTTGTAGAGAAATTTTTTTTTATTTATTTATATAATGCTAACTTAAAGTTAAAACTAGAAGTTAACAGAAAATTAGCCATGGCTGCCAGGGCCGTCAGCTAAGGTAGAGAAATTACACCCAACTATTAAATAGGAGACAAAAAAAAAAAAATAAAATATTTACCGATTATCGTTGGCTTTAAGACGATTAGGAAGAGACACGAAAGACTTTTAATTATCGTCAATTGCATTTTTTTAAAACAAATCAAATTGAAGTCCAGAAAAGAGGGAAACAAATAATATAAATAAATTAAAAAGAAAATTTAAAATAAAATAACAAAATAAAATAAGGCAATATTTTCCATAGAGGAAACTACACAAATATAGCATGAAAATCGTTGCTTTAGATCAAGACATTTTAAATTAATTAAAAAGAAATTATTTATTTATCTATTTTCTTTATAACGGACAGAAGGAGACATCGGAAACCATATGCCAGTGTATACTATATATTTTAGATTAGAAAAAGTTTTTTGTGCTTTTTATTATCAAACTGTTACTTAGACGCTACACCAAGGATCCTAGAATTACTGGACCGTATAGCTTCCATACAAACACTGACCGAGCTCGGTCGCCTAGTTATTATATGATATGCAGTAGCATATGGGACATATTTTCTATTTGGGGGCATTCAATGGTTATGGATTGTATCAGGGTTGAGAGAGGAATTAAAAGAGTTGTATTATAATTTGGATGTAGGAGGACACATACATACATATTGTGCGATATCATATTTAAAGTTTACTAGACCTTATACTTTCCACAGTTTGTGGGTTGTGTAGATAAAAGTAATATCGAACCAATATATGTACATATATAAAACTGCACAAGTTCTCAGTGAACGTTTATGTCAACAACGACTGGCTTTACATTTGAAATTTGTTTTGCCCTCGAGGACAATTCAATCAGTTCACAGCCCAATTGTTAATTTTATCAATGTGAAATGTCAAAATAAGAAAAGACTCTAACATAAAATTCACCACACTGAAATTGAGTGAAATTCTGATTTGCATTGTTTGTGGTTAATTGATTTACAGATATCGAAAAGCAGAAAAAACAGCCGAAAGAGGTCCAGAGAGTGTAAGAAGAGAGAGGGTCTGATGATGTGTTGTCGTTAAATCTCTCTCTCTCTCTCTCTCTCTCTACTGTCACACTCCCTGGGCCAATACAAGGTGCTTTCCATTGAATATTAAATGGATTAATAATTCATGAAAAGTCATTTATTTCCCGTTATTCTTTTATTTTAATTATACGAGTATTTTTCAATTAATTCTGCTTCGATGTCATCGCATCGCATCGCATCGCGTCGCCTTGCCAATTATGAGTCACCAAGATCAAGAGTAGTACACCAATTCATTGCAATCGAAAAATACGAGTACGAAGATGTACAATATTGGCATGGAATGGAATAGAGTGAAATAAAATCTAATTTCTTGTCCGCTCACCCTTTGCCACTTTTTCGACATATTTTTAATTATAATCAAAACATTCGTTTTGATCCCCTTCGCTTTGCTCTGCTCGCCTTTCTTTGCATTGTTTCGTGATTGCTTCTTGCTTCCTGTTGGGATTCAATGAAATGGCGGCGGCAGGCCATTCGAATAAATTTATGTGGCCCAAGGCAGCTTGGCTTTTGAACATGTACAAACAAGTATATACAATATTTACATCCAATAGAATATGTAGATACGGAGACATTATGGATGAGCATCTAAGTTGTTTGTTGGCTCGACTATCTATTGTACCTTAGGATTGCTTTATAATAGTGGATTTTTGCTTTTGGTTTTATCGTCTCATCATTTACTATCACAAAATGCTTTAAGGGGCCAAGCGCATATCTAGACTTTTAACTTGGGTTAGTTCTCTCTGCTCTCTGCTCTCTGCTGGTTGTGTCTCCAAGTAGAAAGTACAAAATTTGGAGCCGTTTGCCGAAGCAGGCTTAATGTTCTCTGCTCAATATGTGCATTGGTTCATTTTGACTAATTAAATTATTCGACAAATTGCAATTTAATTCAATTAAGTGCTAGTGAGTCCCAGCGAATCGAAGCCAAGAACCCAGAGAAACAAAGACTACAACAGCGATAACGACAAGTTCAAGTTGCTTGGTTAAGCCTTGTTGCCAAGAATTTTAGTGGCATTATTGTAGACATAATCCCATCACATCCCATCCCAACCCATCCCATCCCATCAAATTACATTCCATCACATGCCATTTCATCTCATTGACTTTGCTTTTATCTAAAGCTATTGTAGCGGTAGTCAGATCATATGAAGTAGAATGATTAATATGTTGTGGTAAAGGTGAAGGGTGAAGGGTGAAAGGTGAAGGATAACAAATGCACAGTAAAGAAAATCAACAGATTTGTTGGCCAAGGAATGTCATTCTCATTCTATTCTCAAACAATATTTTGGATACAATATTAATACTCGTACCATATTTGTTAAACGCAAATACTCGTATGATGTATTTATTGAAAGTTTTGAAATATTTTCAGTTTGATTTCTCCTTTGTCCCTTATTCAAATACCAAGGATGTGTTTAAGGAACTGGAAAGATGTTCAAGTTCGTATGAACAATAAATCGGATATGAAAGGAGAAGACAGGAAAGTAGAAAAGACATGATGATGAATGTCAAAATTATTTTTCTTGATGAAAAGTGAAAAATCTTAAAAAATTTTAAACGAACGAAAAGAACATAAATATTTAAATTAAAGGGGTATAGATGGATGAAAAAGAACACTTCTCTGCATATGCATTACGATTATGGTATGGTATTATAAATTATGATGTTTTATTGTATTGTACAATATTATGGTTATCGTTGTTGTCCGCCTACAAAAACACAAGTGATGAGCAAAAAAAAAACTCCATTGAATTTTCGACTAATCGAATCTAATCGACGTAATTCAAAAGAATTACGTAATCGGTTAATTTAAAAGCGCTTTCTATGTAATCAGTTCAGTCTCAGTCGCTATCTCAGTTTAACAGACACAGGACACAGACAGTTTTCCCTGCTTCAGCTCAGTTCGATAAATAAATATATACAAAATTGTATGCAAGAATTCGCCATGTGGGGTTTTGTGGAAAGGTGGCATCTAGCCATGTCGAATAACGATTTTGTATCTGATCTAAAAGCGAATCTGGAGCATTGACCAGGCTGAAGGAAATCATGAGACAATAGTCCAAAGTATATAATGATATTTTTTCATATTGCATTGTTAGCAGAACTAAAAGTGTATGCAAATTTTTAGATCAATCGGATATCAAAAAGTGTTTCTAATTCAGCTTGCAAGATTTGAATCCGTCGATAGGACTTTGTGACCTAAATGAAACGATGAAATGATTTAATTAAAATAAATAAATGAATATGTTTTCAACACAAAGCGAACAGTGTTCAGTGTTGTACAAAAACTGAATGAAATGATTGACAATACTGGAATCTGACTGAACTGATAACAAACCTGTTATTGAGATTGGAACTGACACTGAGACTAAACTGATCGTGTAAAAGCCGCTTAATCGTAATTAAGCCAACGATTAAATTTAATTAAACGATTCAGCGTATTTTCAATTACAATAATTGTTGCCATCACTACAGACTATTTGAACATAGTCAAATAGCAAAACAAATAAAAATATTCTGGCCTTTTAGTTTTTTACTCGTATGATGCCGTGTAACTTGGACACCTTCTGCAATATATAGCGATGCATAAAGTCTGCAGACATACTATTTATTTGGAGATATGTTATACGGGAGCAGAGAAACCGAGAAATCATATCAACAACATTGATTGCAGTTTCTGGTGATGGTGGCTACCTTACCAAAAGTTCTAATCCTTCTATAAGAGAGAGAGAGAGTAAGTAAAAGAATCATCATCATCATCATCATCATCATCATATTGTATACTCTTACTGGCAAATACTGATGCATATACTTACATAAGTATGTATGCACATACATATGCATCTATAACATATCTGTCAGTTCATAAAGTAGGCCAAGTGGTAAAAGAATGTCATACGTTTTCTTCATAATTCTTGATTTTTTCTTAACTCGGTAACAGCAGGATATGAAGGATATACAATATATACTTAGCACACATGCTACATGTCTTCATAGTATAGTAGCATAAAGGAAGCGTTGAAAATAAAAGTGATTGTCTGTGTGCATGGTGCTTGGCTTATAGCCCAAAGGATCAGTCATTCTTTTTTCATTTCGCAAAAGCTTGACGAGCAGAGGGATTTGTTGGAATGCGTTGATGTTTTTGCTTTTATTGCGCCTCTAATGTGTCACATATTTTTAAGGACTTCATTTGACAGAATTTCAAAAAACAGGGTCGGGTGTTTCAATTAAAACTTAATTCTAAATTGCCTTTGTTGCACAGTTGCATCTCGCACATAAGAATTGCTCGGTATCGCGACTGGGCTCCTTTTTGGCAAATCAAAAATCCCAGTTATAAATATTTATACAAAAATATCCTCTATATACTTATATTATATACTCGTCTATATGTGTATCTCTTCCCGTCGTGCGCTGCGACGCCCCTGACGTTATACGAGTATAGATGCATGATTTTTTTTTAGTGTTACGCAAGGGTAGAAATAATATTTTTGGTTTTATAATTCGGTGCATAGATGTAAAGAGTGTTTGGATTTCCTAATCTAGGACAAGCAACATAATAGTTGACCATGCGAAGGGATTTTCTTGAGCTTTGTTGATTGTCATCGCGAAAGCAAGACGTAGAGGAAACTATAGTCGCTTGAATGTGAAGGCAAATGAGTGAAAATGTTTTTCCTGTCCGAATTAGCAATACGAATAACTTATCTAACAGGACAAAAAAAAAAAAAAACACTTTTGCAGCACTGCGAAAACGGTATAAATGGACGAAAGAAGAAAGCAACTGAGTTCTATAGCAATGAACTTTGAATAACATTTAGCTGGGCTTTATGAAATTTACAGTGGAGTCAAGATAGATGTAACTTTAATTAAAAAAAATATAAGAATTACAAAAAAAAAAAACAAAAGACCGAGTTACAATAAAGTAACCCGGTCATCATCGGTCAGACGGTGTCGGAGTTACTCGATCGCATACATTTTTTTCTATCTATTTTTATACTCGTATATATAAGTAGAAGAACAAGTGAATTTGCATCCGTAATTACAAAGATATCTTTTCCCGTTTCATAGAATATATGAATTTAATATAAAACAAGTGAAAAGAAGATTAACTCCGGCTATGGCCGCGCCGCTGTGACTGAGCATTCGGAAATATTTGATTGTTCATTTGAAATTTACATGGTTCTTGGACGAGGGTCAGAAGAAACTTATGGTTTTCAAATTTCAGTTCGATAGTACAAAAAACAAAAAATAATATTAAGAACCTGAATTTTAATGAATGGTTTTTATCTGATTTGGCTAGTTATGATAAATGTACTGCGTCTGGTTAACCTGAGGGACTAGTTTGGATACATAAAATATTTGTATATACTTTATGGGGTCTGCGACGTCTGTTACAAAATTCATTAGAAACTTATAATACTACTAGGGTATCCTGCCCGACGTCGTACGGCCAATCGGATTCCTTAAACTTCACTTTCAGTAGAACGCAAGTGGATTGGGCCATACCTACAGTTGCGGTTTCGCACCATCGCTATTAATAAGTTGAATTGCAATTCTGGTATTTCATTTTTGCTTCCCGCTGCACTTTAATTTGGCTAAATGGATAGTCAGTCACATTAATAATTCCAGTGACTTACCAAATCCACAACAATGCACAGCTCCCTGGTCTTGCCTTAAGTGTTATTGTATTATTGAGTCCTTTAATTTATTCAAAACTAACTGTAGTACATTGCGCAGAATCAGACAAATCAAATGCAGTATTTGATCCACCAATTTCTCGACAACAGCGTCACATATCGAATCCAAAAGTACTCTGTTATGTTCAAGGCTAAAACCAACCATGCACGCATTCACAAAATGTCATTGCAATCAGATGAACGAACGGTATAGCCGCGCATAAGACTCAATATGAACACACATAAGAGAAGTTCAGTGACATACACACTCACAGAAGAATTATATATATAAAGATTGTGAATCTAAATCATTCTCAGATCCCCTTGAACACACACAAAAAATTTCATCAAAATCGGTCCAGTCGTTTAAGAGAAGTTCAGTGACAAACACACTCACAGAAGAATTATATATTATATATAAAGATTCACTGCATGAAGAGTATCAATATTACAGAAAGTAATTTCGATTCATCGATGCTTACATATCTTTCACCTCTTTTGAAATTTCCCCTCCCTTGTTCGCATAACAAAAAGAAAAAAAAAGTTGAAACCAAATGATTATTTCAATTATTTTAGTGCGACATGGAACAGACAGGCATACAGACTGGCAGACATTATTAAATAGATACTCGTCGCCACATTATTCAGATTAAACTTTATTCAAAGCCGCAACAAAAATCTCCTTCAAGTAACCTTCAAAGTTTTCATTTATCAAACTACTACGGACATGATTAAGTGAATATAATTTCACAATACCAAAACCAACTGTGAAATTGGAAACTTAATGGCACCTGCGGTCTACTCATCAGCCATACTCATGTAGAATCGCAAATCGTTAGTTTTAAATAGATTGACTTTGTCTGCAATTTGCGTTGAGCTATGAGAGCAAGCGGGCATTGTACAATTGACGTGCAAATTTGAAGATCAGAAGAGTTAACGCAACATGATGATTGGATATACATATGAAGTCAGAATTTTTGGTGATTGTGATAGTGAGTTAAGGCCACTAAATAGTATCGCACCATGATGACATTTACTGATCATATAGTAAATTTATTATACCTTTATTAGTCTGTCTGTGAATTCTCATCTTCATCAACTTCAGAAACCCATAACCACCTACATACTCGTACACATTGCACTATCAAGAAGGGAAATAATGTGAAACAGTGTAACCTTCGGATAAGTTCAGGGGTCCTAATTCAAGAAACTCATTCTGGCCGTAAATTATATTCAACGAACAAAATCAGTGAACATGAAAACATGTAAATGCTCTTAATGAGTTTTGATATCATCTGTTTCTATGTTAATCAGAATGTTTCAATTGTACAGATATATGCACCAACTGAAGACAGTGATATAGGTGATAAAGACAACTTCTATAGCATGCTAAATGGAGTTCTGGAAGAAATACCGCATCGAGATATCATACTACTGATGGGGGACTTTAACGCACAAATAGGAGCAAATAACACCGGTTATGAATCAATTATGGGAGTTCATGGAATGGGTACCCGGAATGAAAATGGTGAATTACTTATAAAGCTCTGCAACAATCACGACCTTAAAATAGGAGGCTCAATGTTCGCTCATAAGGACAACCACAAAGTAACTTGGAACTCACCCAATGGAAGCTTTTCCTCCACAGATTGATCATATCTGCATGTCCCGACTGGCGTGTAATATGTTATGCGGCGTTCGCAACAAGCGGAGTGCTGAAATTAACAGTGACCACTACTTAATATGCGCCGAGATCCGCCTAGAAACACTGCGTTATCGACATGGGAATAGACCTGCTCCATCATAAAGATTTGACGTAAAGAAATTAACTGACAATGCTACAAAACAGGAATTTATAGCCAAACTCTCCGAAATAGTAGTAGATAACTCAGACAGCGAGGAAGCCTGGGCAACTCTTAGTAGCTTCTTGTATACTGTCTGTGATAATATATTAGGCAAAAAATCCAGGACAAAGGAAGAGTGGATGTCAGTAATTCTTTGGAGAAGAATTGCAGAAAGAAACCATATAAAAATCAAGATGCTTAATGAGAATAATCCGCAGCGCATAGACGAACATACCCTTGAATATAACGCACTAAATAAATTAATAAGGAAACAAACGAGAAGCGACAAATTGGCGTATTTTGACAAACTAGGAGAGAGTGCACAGGAAGCCGCCTCAAAAGGTGACATGAAAGTTCTTTACGACCTCACAAGAACTATTAGCGGAGGAAACGTTAAAATCAACAGCCCCATTGAGGATGAAAACAGTAACATTGTTACTTCCAAAGATGAGCAAGCAAGAATATGGAAAGAATACTTTGAGCGTACGCTTAACACGCCATCCCTTGCAAGCGTAGAGCAGCTAACCATCCGAAATCGGCACAATATATGTAGACAAATAAATACGAACCCTCCTACAATAGTCGAGATAGCAGAAGCAATCCGTACCCTCAAAAAAGGCAAAGCACCTGGGAACGATGGACTTGCAGTAGAATGCTTTCAAGTAGACGCACGCCTCATGGCCACTAAATTGGTGGATATTTTAAAAACATTTTGGATCACTGAAACAGTGCCTAGGACGTGGAAAGAGTCCATAATTATTAACATCCCCAAAAAAGGCAACAAGAAAAAGTGCTCCAATTGGAGAGGCATCTCACTTCTACCAACTGTTATGAAGGTACTGAATCAAATCATACTGGGTAGAATCGCAGAACACGTAAACAAGCTTATTAGGAAAAATCAAGCCGGGTTTCGTCCAAAGAAATCGTGCACTGATTTTATCAACACAGTACGCATATTGATTGAACAATCTGCAGAATTTAATGCTCCACTATGCATAGCCTTCATCGACTATTTAAAAGCCTTCGATGCTCTAGATCGCAATGGAATATGGTTAGCGCTAAGCGCTAGAGGAGTCCCGCAAAAAATCGTCAACATCATCAAGGCCAGTTACGAAGACTCCACTAGCCGTGTTCTACACAACGGACAGCTAAGCGAGTCTTTTGAATGTAAGAGCGGTGTTAAGCAAGGATGTGCGCTTTCTCCGCTGCGTTGTTTATCAACGTCCTGGATTTAGTCCTTGAAGCTGCAGAAATCGAAAACATAGGACTCAACTGGAAGTTGCACAGAAAATTGAGCGACCTGGAATAGGCCGACGATGTAGCACTGCTAACGAATCGCTGTTCGGATATGCAAACCCAACTAGACAAGCTCACTGTGGAGTCTAAAAAAGTGGGATTGAATATTAATTGCATGAAGACCAAGAGCATGCGATTAAATACCGCTACTAGCACCCATCTTATAATCGAAGGTAACGACATCGAGGAAGTTGAACGTTTCGAATATCTTGGTAGTCAAATAACAACAAGCGGGGGAACCCATATCGATATAGAGTACAGAATTCAAAAAGCCAAGACCACATTTGGGAGACTTATGAACTTCTGGAGAGCTAAGCATGTCCACCAGACCACGAAAATAAAAATATTTAACGCTTGTGTGAAATCTGTCTTGCTATATGGCTGTGAGACTTGGCATACTACAACTACTAACATAAGGAAACTACAAACGTTCATCAACCGTAGTCTTCGTACTATTCTGCGAATCTGGTGGCCAAGAACTATTAGCAATCAGCGACTCTGGCAAATCTGCGAGCAAGACCCAATTGAAATTGTGATACGGAAACGAAAGTACGGCTGGCTGGGACATACCCTTCGCAAAAATAGCGACGAAATACCCCATGCCATATTGGAATGGAACCCTCAAGGGACGAGGTCCAGAGGAAGACCGAAATTGACGTGGAGACGAACTGTTGCGGCTGAAACAAGAAAATCTATGAGCGAACTTCGCGCACTAGCACGCAATAGGAATAGATGGAAATCCTTTGTTAATCAGCTTTGTAAATAGACTATGTTTATAATTTCTTTAAATTGTAAATACGTCATAAATAATAATAATAATGTTAATCTCAGATTCAATTTTAGCTGTCCTCTTCAAGTTTTATGCACATACTATTGGCGTACATCATAAGAATATGTTATGCATTTACATAATAAATTTTGTCGCCGCAACAAAAATATCATTGAATGTCCACGCCCTGTACTGATATTTCTTTATATTCGGATGGCTCAGATGGCGAAAGTGTCCAATTTGATTTAAGCTTTCTTTCTATCTCATCGTCTTCAGATACAATTGTGGAATTAAGTGCTGGTTTCTTTGAATTAGCAAATGACGCAGACTTTCAGCCGAATGAATCAGATGGGATGACAACATTTTATACTACTGTACAAATATACAATATATAGAAATACATATTTTTAAAGGTTATAGTAATTGTAAATTATTTACATGTTTCTTTATTTCGAAAGGCATCATTGTATGATCTGAACGAAATAGTTGAAGACCAGTTTCCTGCATTACCTATATGATGATGATGACAACATTATCTCTGTTACATGAGTGCCATCATCATGCACTGGTACTGAATTCTCTATTTATAAGAACATATTAGCAGGCGATATACCTATGAACCTATGAATATAGCTAGCAATGTTTTTGATCGATAGCAAACTGTTTATAATAATTTGTAGGGAATTATTCGATGGTCTGTGGGTCTGTGGGCCTAAAATGAACAAAGAAGAAATTGTTGTGCATTACGTACGGTTATCTTCATGTTTAAAGTGTTGCCATAGCAAAAATTCATAGCACATTTCATTTCAACACTAGTCACACTAGTCACAAATATTGTTAGTACAACTACTACTCCTATTACGTCTATTTAATTTAGAGACGTAGTCTGATTATAATTGTCATTTATATTATTTCAAATAAAAATCTGAATATATTATATAAAACTGAAATTTCTCCTTCCAAAATTTTATTAACTTTTTCTAATTCTCAAAATGAACGTAATGGATTCGCTATGGCAGAGTATTAGAACGATGTCGGCATCTGTGGCCATGTGGTTGAGCAACATGGTAGAAAGTTGCGCTTTAGCTACAGTGGCGGGCAGCCATATCAGTGGTGATTCGGCATTGGTGCCCTTTTATTTTCCGGCTGTTAACGACGATGTTCCCGCTTTTGGTGATAATTGGCTTGATCGCAAACGAGAACGAGTGGATGTCAGCCATCAGGAAGTTATAACTGTTCAGCCAAAGCGAACAGTACCACCTTCACATTTGGTATGTCTTATATTATACTTATACTAAACACATAAATGGAGAATATTAAGGATTTCTTTCTTTTGTATTATGCGCATATAATTGCAGTTTCCATTTATGATGATGCAACCTGAAGACGACTGCTTGGAGTATTTTACTGAGACTAGCACTGACAATGATTTACTCTGTCGCATTAACGATGACGATGACGATGATGATGATGATGATGCTGCTGCTGTGGCTGTTGCTATCAATGATATTGTGTATAGTGATGAATCCGGACAAAACTGATTTATTTGTCATGGATTATTAAGGATTTTCGAAAGACTTGTTAAGATATACGAATAGTTAAATAATTTGAATAATTTTATATCAAGTATTAGAAAATATCGTAGTATTGTTATGTGATTATGATTCCAAAATTGCAATAAATTTAAAGAGTTTTCCCTTTTAATTCTGTATTTTGGTTTTTTTTTTTTTTTTTTTTATGCAAAATGAAATCAAATTGGACAGGAACTTGTTATGCTGCAATTCAAATGGACTTGGTTTATCTACATATCGATCTATCGATTCTTATATTAAGAGAGTCCATTATAGTTATTAGTTATAGCCTAGTATGTATTTTTTAATATGAGCAACAGAGCGACAGAGGCCATCAGGGAAATTAGAAAAGTTCAAGACCAGACTTGCTTTGAGCGGGGATCGAATTCGCGACTCTTAGGATATCAGCCCGGCGCACAAACCATTGAGCCAACGAGCCAGTCAATTGTTTGTTATTTGTGCGATTTGCATAACAAAAAAGCTGTTTATTTTTGGTGATTTGTATGAGAGGTACCCTCCTTAGTGGTCCGATTCGACTGATTCCGACAAACCAACCAACCAACCACATGGAAAAATGTCAGTTTTTGTTGTAAAATTTGAATCGTTTCTAGTAGATTCAACAATGGAATCGGCTTTGAAATCCAAACAGGGCTGGAAAATTTCCGCTAGTATTGGAAAATTTGCGGTAATTTCCAACCGAAACTGTCATTTTTGACAGACTAAATTACGTAGCAGAACTTGCACAAACTGCAAATTGTTTTTAACAATGTAGTTTCCATAAATTTTACGTTTGAAATTTGCGCAACGTCCGCGCAATGTACCATGTACATATGTACGTAGATATAAGCAAAACAAAAAACAGCTGTTCAAGAATCAGAATCGCCGGTGTAAACGCAAAATCGATACTCAATGAATCACTTTGGTGTAAATTCAATGTAGCTTAGCTTTGCAAATCGGAATATATTTATTCATTTTTGTAAATCGGAATATATTTATTCAATGTAGTCTTCGATTTATATTTCAAAATATTAAGTTATTTGTCAAAGTACAATAATAAAAAACTTTTTTTTTCTTTATTACATTTATGATATATTTTTTCCTTTAAAAAAATTTATTGTGTTTTTATGCAACACGAGAAAATGTTTCATAAATATTTGGTCGCATTTATTTTTATAATAATTTTAATTGTAAGTATATTTTTGTATCCTTTTAAAATTTGTTACATACATTTTTTGCTGTACAGAGAATAAATTCAACGAATGGAAAACCAATACCAATGAAAACATCAACGACATATGAAGATGAAAGAGTAACAATTGACAATACTTTACCATTCACAATTGCAATTAAAACAACTACTTCAAAAGCGGATGAACCAGAGGATGATCAATCTACAAGGAAAATAACAAAAACAATGAAAGAGGACATTACATCTACATTAAATGTAGAAACCGATAATAATAACGACAGTAAGATAGACTTTTCTATATATCCTCTACAAATCCGTCATATACCGCGTATGAGACGTGCTCCTGTAGTATTGCCATACGATTTGGAAACAACACATTCACCTTGCGACTTTGAAGCGGAAGTCGAGTTTGAAGAAGAATTTCCAATGCAATGTATATGGATAACAAATAACCGGTTTGCTCATGAAGGATATTATCTTGTTTATCGTTTATACCAAACTGAAGGATTCTTTTTTGGACAATATTATTCTCGTTTAGTACGTTATGAACAATTAGTTTCACATGATTTCGATTATTCATTTATTCAAGGATGATAGTACAGATCTTTCAAATAAATAAATTAAATGGCTAAACAAAATTTTCATTTATTATTATTATTATTATTATTATAGGTTTTTGAAATATTTACTTCTCTACCTTTTTAACATTTTAGCATTAATGAGATGATTGAGGCAGAAATTGAAATTTTTGTTGTTGGTTGTAATGAAAATAATGCTTGCTTTTATGCGGTCTTTGGATTCATTTATTGAACATAACATAGGTACTAGAGGTCTGCATGTTGGAAAAAAAAACGACGACCGAATCAATAATGCTCTGTATCAACTGAGTGAAATAGAATGCGACGCCGAAAGAATTCGAGTGAATTTGTAGAAATTCTGGGATTTCTGATCAAAAAACTGGCGCAATACCGTTTTGCAGTCACTTGTGGAATTCATTGTTACGCCATCAAGATAATTCTGCATGGAGCGAAATAGATGGTGCTAGATCCGGACTATATGGTGGGCGCATTAACACTTCCCAGCCGAGTACCCTCAACTTTTGCTGAGTCATCAAAGATGTGTGTGACCTAGCGTTGTCGTGGTGGAAGACTATGCCTTTTCTGTTTACCAATTGTGGCCGTTTTTCCTTCAACGCTGCATTTAGTCTTGTTATTTGTTGAAAATAGAGTTCCAAATTTATCGTTTGCCCAGGTGAAAGCAACTCATAATGCACAGGACCTTTGCAATCCCACCAAATGAACAGCAACAATTTCCTCGTAGTTAGCGCCGGCTTTGCAATAGTTTGGGCGGGCTCACCTTAATTAGACCATGACCTTTTTCTCACATTATTGTCGTATGCTATCCATATTCCATCGCCAGTTCTCAATTTGGATAGAAAAAGTTGCAAATCATTCCGTTTCAGTAACATTTCGCAAATTGAAATGCGATCAATAAGATTTTTTTCTGTCAAATTGTGTGGGTATCCAAACATCCAGCTTTTTTTGCATAGCCCGCCTTTTTTAAATGGTCTAAAACTGTGGTATGGTGGATACCAAGATCCTTAGCGATGTCATGAGTTACACTTACAGAATTGTCGGAAGTTCCTTTTCCACCAACACAATACTATGAATTTCGGCTATTATAGAGAATATTGTAGAATATTCGAGAACCAAAAATGTCTACTAATCATTTATTATTACTATTTTTTTTAAATAAATTTCTTTGATCTCTAAGTTAAGTTGTATGTTATTTTTATGTAGTTTCCTCAACTGTGGGACCTTACCAGAAAATATTATTTCTTATTGAAAATTTATTTATTGATTTATTTATTTTTGTCATTTTATTTCTTTTTATTTATTTAATTTTCTTGATTTTTAAGTTTCTTCGATTTAATTACTAAATATTGAATTTCTTTTCTAATTTTTGCCCATTGAAATACGACAAATATAATTTTTATTCTAAACTTTCCTAAGAGTTTAATTTTTTAATTTTTGCCAATTGAAATATTGTTATTGTTTATTCGCGGAAAACTTGTGATGATAATGAGTAGAAGTCCGATGATGATAATGTTGGTGTTGGAGGATATTCTTCAATCAAATCCTCTTCAGGTTCTAGTCATTTGTTGGACTAAATATTCATTGTGGATTTAGTAATTTTTATCTATTTATTTATTTAATTTTCTTAATTCTGTTCTCATTTTCATTTGTTTTAATTTTTCGAATTTGATAAAAATGTCTACTAATCATTTTTTTATTTATTTTTCTAATTTTTGCCCATTGAATTAAAAAAATATAATTTCTATTTAATAAAATTTTATTTTTTTAATTTTTGCCAATTGAAATAATGTTTATTTTGTTAATCATATTCTTTAATCTATCATTCATTTCATTCAACATACAAAGTTTATTGAGAAAGCTTCAATTATCTGGCACACACTCCCATCATTAATTTTTATCTGTTTAGGATATTTTTACGTTTTTTGTTAGTTACATTTTTGAATATTTTTTTTTTTTTATATCGCAATTCATTTGATGTCGATTCATATTTTTGTTAAAATTCTTTAATATATCATTCATTTGAGTTTGTTTAGGGTTTCAATAATCTGCCACACATACATTCCCATCAGAGACTCGGCCGAAAGAGTCGGCAACGAATAATTCTATCTACTACTACTTACCAGTTATCAATTTTCCTTTCTATTTGTCCATAACATGGTTCTACCAATTTGTTATCAATTTCAAAATAACCCACAGAATCTACTTCCACATTTTGACATTGCTATTTTGATAAAATTGTATAAATCAACTAGGGTATCCTGCCCGACGTCGTACGCCCAATCGGACTGCGCCACCGAGGCTCGTGGAATAATTTCTCAAATGTAGATGTTGAATCTGAACTTACATAATGTATTTGTTTCACATATTGACAATGCTGTTTTCCAATATTGTTCGTATATGCCTCGGTGGCGCAGTTGGCAGCGCGTAAGTCTCATAATCTTAAGGTCGTGAGTTCGAGCCTCACCCGGGCATAGCTATTTTTTTTTATTCTTTTTTAAATAATAATACTTAATTATATATGTATATTGTGAATCTAAACCATTCTCAGATCCCCTTGAACACACACAAAAAATTTCATCAAAATCGGTCCAGTCGTTTAAGAGAAGTTCAGTGACATACACACTCACAGAAGAATTATATATATTAATTGTGAATCTAAAACATTCTCAGATCCTCTTGAATGCACACAAAAATTTTCATCAAAATCGGTCCAGTCATTTAAGAGAAGTTCAGTGACATACACACTCACAGAAGAATTATATATATAAAGATGATAATTGCATAAGAGGTTAATATTATTTTCATTGGATTTCCAAGATTTTCTCCTTTGGATGTCAAATCCTTATTTATAATGGTTTGGTTTCACTTAACCATTCTCTCAATTTGTCAACACTTGTTCAACCAACAAATCACTCATGAACAGTTTTCCTTGTGGGCATATATATCATGTATTCGTTGTGAGATTAAGAGCTATTTCTCTGGACTATCTGACTGCCTCTTCATCGGTATATTCGGCCAATACTATGATTTCTAATTGAAATCATTGAGTATCGGATAATATTTCGATATTTGATTGATACATATGTTCCGATTTTGATGCGGTTATTTGCTTTCTATTTCTAAAATTGAAAAGTCGCAAATTTGGCGGGAAAGCGATCATATGTTAAGTGCACAAGTCGTTTGAATGTTGCCAGACAGAAAAAATAAAAACACATACGATGCAGATAAGATAAGATATTAAAGATCAAAAACTAACGAAGGGTTAACTGTACAATAAAGGCATGTTGCTGACACTTAACATAAGAGGTCTGCATGTTTGGAAAAAAACGACGTTCGAATCAACAATATTCTGTATCAACTGAGTGAAATAGAAAGCGACGCCGAAAGAATTCGAGTGAATTTGTACTCTCATACAAAGAGGAATGAATTGAATGAGAGGTTGTTTTCGAATGAATTCGAATGCATTCATTTTTTTTTTTTGTTTTGTTAAGCATAAGAACAAAGGGTTGTTATTGCATCTTTTTCTCCACTCATTTCCTTGCACGACTGCGCGCTTCACTCAAATCAACCGAAATGAAAGAACGCGCAATGCGGATGCGTTCGGCTATGCCGAAGTTCTCATTTCCTTTTGCAGGCTAATTCTTTCTAACTCATTTCACAGAATGCAGACAGTTTTTGAACTCAAAACACAATCGCATTCATTTCATTCATTTCGTGTCATGCTTTCACTCAATTCAATTCAATTCAATTCGAATTCATTCATTGGACTTCAGTTGGGAACGAGACCACACAGCTGTCTAATAGGTACATAGTATATGAAATTCAATTTTTTTAATGATTCTCTACTAATGAAACCATGTTCGTTTATTAAGAACTGACTTCAAGGACTGACTGACTCAACATAACATAACATAAGATAACATAACATAACATTGTATGTATAAGTAAACCAAAACCAAAGCAAAGTAAAGCAAAAGAACCCAAACAAATTACTCTCATTTGCACATCAAAGAAAAAGTTATTAACATTATTATTGGCTTAGATAGAAGATACTATTATGAAGGCATGAATGTCGATGTCAAGATGATGATCAACATTAAGTGAATGTAGGCGAAGGTGGTATGTGTGAGTGGAAATTGTACCAAAAACAAATACAAACATAATAAAAATTAAGTTGTCAAAATGTCGCCTTCTTATATCCGGACACATAGTAAATGTACACACAAATACACACCCACACACAGCGACATGTAGTGTGGAAATTACAGCAACATATGTTGCAGCATCATGTTAACATATGGAAAGTTGGTCATGTTGATCCTGCTCCTTCTGCTCTTGGTCCTATTCTTGATTTTGATGTTTGTAAAAAATGTCCTTGCCATAGGCAGGCAGGCAGGCAGGCAGGCACACAAGGAAGTGAGTGAGTGAGTGAGTGAGTGAGTATATGTTTGCTTGTTGATTCGTTTGTATGAGTGCGTGTGTCAGTTAGTTAGCGAGTGAGTCAGTCATGACACCGACAAGTGTAAATATTGATTGTAGTGCGGCCATTAGGAATCGTTTATAACGCGTTGGCTTAAATGGATGATAGTCTCTTGCATTCCATTTGCCTCTACGAGTATCCAACCATCCATCAAACCATTCATCCATCCATCCATGTTATCATCTATTTGTGTTATGGTCTTTTGACATCGCCTGTGGCTCATCTAAATTCAAAAGCCGTTGACAATCTATCTACAGCTGCCGCTGCATCTGCATCTTCACTCACTTACTCAGTTAGTTGTTTGCTTCCTAGCCACGCTTATGCTGCCAATGGGCATGGGCATGGGCATGGGTATGGGCACCGTAACTGTGAATGTGAATGTGGATATGGATGTAGGAGTAGATGATGGCGTTGGCATGAATAATTTGTATGTAAGGTGGCCAAGGTGAGGCTAAGAATTACAAACACGCAAATCACAAAGATGTTAAAGTTGATTTTTTTACACCCCATGTGCAATACTTTCATATGATTCATCATCACCATCATCCACCATCATCATTACCATCATTGCAATTTATGAGATACAGCGTCAGTTGTTTTCAAGTTCTAGAGTTTGCTTGGAGCTAAGCCATCATTCATCTATGCCATCCTTACGTTATTTGATTCAACTAGTTGGGTCAAGCGATTTCTAGCTGTGTGTATTTTTTAAGTTCACTTACGAATATGTTTCCATTACAAACTTGACCCAAAAAAGGTTCAAATACAATACAATAGTACCTATTCTTCTTGAAAGCTTCCTCTTAACATCCTTGACAACAAATACAACTATAATATGAGTCTACTCGATATCCTCCATCCAATCATATTTATTTCGCAAAGTTTAATTACTACTTTGTTATACTTAACAAAAATTCTGATTCGACTCTTGATTATCATGCACGAAGGCAAAAATAGTTGAAGGCCGTCATTTTTATTTTGTTAATTGGGAAGACGCCATTTTGTAATGCTTTCGCGTCTGAAAATCAAGTAAATGAAAATGGAAATGGAAACAAAACCTTAACCAAATCAAACGGAAGCAAACACTTTAACTTTGCAACTTCGAATAGCGTGTTTCGTTGTTTCATTGTAATTTCGAACTCATTTTTTTTACTTGTGCAATACAAATTAGATTTAAATACTCGTAGAACTTGAATTGGAAAACTAAGCATTTTTATTTTTGGATGAAAGGTGAATTGTGTGAATTGTGTGAATTGTTTCACTTTAAGAATTTTCTATTTTTACTCTTCAAAATTAATTTCATTATAGAATTTTTCTTTCATTTATTTGCAAAATGTAATTTTCTCCATTGCGATCTATTTACATGGCACCAAAGGGTGACCAGGAGTCCATTCATCACCTACTATTACTACTATTATCACTAATACCATATGGCTTTCATTTATTTCGACATATATCTATTACTGTTTTGCTTGAAAGTTTCACTTTTTAATTTCCTAAATTTCCGTAGTCAAAAGTTTTGAGTATTCAACTGACGGTTGGATCGAGTGGGGCGATATACCTATCTACATATACATAGATACAAATAGTATTTCACCATTGCTACTACTGTGGTACAGTACATTATACTCGTACCCAGTTTTCTTCATTTCGTCATTTCGTCATTTCCGACATTTGCATTGAGTTTTGCAATTTTCTACAATACATTTTTTTGTTAAAAACCCAAAAATCCAAATTCAAATCCAAAAGTTTTCTCAGCTCTTCTCATTTGTTTAATTTTATTTACAATTTCAATGAATGAGTTGTGTTTTTCAGATGAAATGAAGATACAAATGAGCGTGATGATGAGGATGATGAGGCTGATGATGATCTGGACAAGATTGATTTGGTTGAATCGTAATATATGACTATGCTATAAGTACTTTCAGTCTACAAAACTCTAAAACAGAAACGAGTGGATATCAAATCAAATGCCTGTGATGGAGTGGTGAATAACATCATGTGAATGCGAAACTAATATCGAAAATTAGCAAAGCACTTGAAAGTTAATCAAGCCAAAAGTGTTTTGAGTCGCACTTGATTGACAGACAGAATGCAGATAAACAGAGGAGAAATCAGAGTGTCAGTGATGGTGGTGGTGGTGGTGGTGGTGGTGTCTGACAGTTGGCAAAAACTTGTGATAGACAAGGTAAAGGTAACGAAAATTGTTCGACATCAAAAACCTGACAGAAAATGCATAAACGATTGACTTTCTGAGTGATTGAGTAATTGATTGATTGATAGATTAAGTAAATAAACAAGTGGTTAAGTGTTCTACATAAGATGAAAAGTATTAAAAATTATTTGGAATATTGCAAAATAAAATTCAAAATCAATTTACAACTCATATTCAGTTGATTTGAGTTGAGTTCCCACTCAACTTCCGTAAATTGTAATCAATAAAGTGTGCATAAACAAAATGGGATGACGGAATAAATATAATGGAGCCATGGGATTAGAGACAAACTTTGCTATGGAGAATAAATTAAACTTTCCTTTTCAATTACAAACCTCATGGCATCAAATCAAAATGTTATAAACCACATGGCCGATTCTCCGATCGACATATATAGTCAGTCTTGTACAATCCAACATGGAGCATAAGGCAAGGTGTATGGAATCAAATCGAATGACACGTCGAAATTCCTATTGAATGTGAAACGAAATTGGCAATTTCGATTTCGATTCGATTGCTGACGAAATGCATTTCCGGCATAAGAGGTGAGCAGCGGCCACAGAAGTGCAGGCAGCAGATTGTTGCAAGCATAGCAGTAAATGCGAATGAACAGCGACAACGAAAAATCCAGAGATAAAGAGAATATTGTTAGGGATAACATTTGTATTACTACTACTACTACTACTACTACTACTACTATATACACATATATAGTATATACATATGTGCATAGTATACAGGTATAGGATAAGTATATAGTATCTGACCTGTGTGGAGTGTTGGGCAGGAAGTAAGCAGTGCTGACAGGAAGCACGCCTGGCACAGAAAATAAAATGAAGTACAGTGAAGTGAAGTGACCATGCTGTGTGTCTGGTGAAAATTGGTTGTGAGTTTGTCTGTGTGTGTGTGTGTCTGTGTGTGTGTGTGTGTGTGTCTGTGTGTGTATTGCTGCTCAACGTGCAACCGGAAGTGCAAAACAAGAACATGCAGGTCAGAATGGCAGAATGCACGTAAGACAGTGAAGCAGGGATTCATCACTAGCACTGGCACTGGCACTGGCACTGGTAACCACCACGGAGACTTCACTTCACTTTTTCTACTTGACACAGTTTTCGGGCTCTTCTGGTTTTTTTTTTTTTTTTTTTTTTCCCAACATTCACGAAGAAATGAAAATGACAACAACAATTGATGTACTACGTGACACATGTGCTGCAGACAAAATTAGTAATATGTGAGCAAAGAAATATTGTAATAAGAAAAGAAAGGAACGAAAAGGACACATGGAAAGAAAGAACGCACCGAGGCAAGGAAGCAGCAAAGTAAGCAATAAAAAAAAGTATACGAGTATAAAAATATTAGAAGAAATAAATCTGGCGTCAAAGAATAAAAAAGGCGAAGAAACATGAAGAAGAAAAAAAAAAACAAAATGGAATAAATAATGACACTTTAATATGCTGTGACGTGATGAAGGAGCAAAGTGCTTATTATTGATGCAAACACATAGCAATCGAAAGTGTGAGATGGAAGAGAGAGAGAGAAAGTGAAAGAGAGATAAATATTTTTGGTCAAGTTTGAATAGGCAACGGATGTGATAATATTATGTGGATGCATGGAGTAACAGACCAGGGAACATGCCACTTGAGAAGCCTTAGCAGCCTCAGGCGCTAAGAAAAAAAAAAGGACATACCCTCGTAATTGCAATAAAAAGCAATTTCAGGAACTACGTGCTTATCAAAACCAGAAACGCAGAAAACAAATGAATGAACAAAAGAGAAAAAACCTTACCAAAGTAAAAGATGCTGGTAAAATCACCAAGAAGATTACTTGCAACACTAGCTAGACAAATAAGGAAAAGAACAACATAGAACGGAGACTATGCGGAACATGATTTAAATTCCACGAAGCATTTTAGGACAAGAAAATCGTAAAAAGTTAGATATATTGTACAATAATATTTTTTTAAAGTGGTTTTAGTCATGATACTCGTGTGTATTTACTTGTACATAAATAGTATAAGAAAAGAACAGCAACATCATATAAGACTGTAGATGGATATTAAATAGAGATACAAAATTATCTCATGTCAAAGACCATTTAGAAGAAAGCTATGCTTTGTATCAATACTGTCAATACTATAGAATTTGTCACAACATTTTGAAGATACTTAGTAAGAATTGAATTGATTTAATAATACATATCATGATGTCCAGGCTTAAACTATGAAAAATGCAAGCAATTCTATGTATTGGTTCTATGGGAGCATTATTTTTGCATCTTCATTATGAAATTCTATTTAATGAAATTTCTATTTAATATTCTATTGTATCAAAGAACATACTAAATATTACTAACCTCACCACCCTCGCCGCATAATGCCCTCTCCCACAGTATATTCAAGTATATACATATGTACAAATGTCTTCTATCTTTCAAATGTCAGTGGAAATTGAAATGACAAAACATTTCTTGCATAAAATGTATGGATTCTTTCTTTCATCGTCCATATCATCTTCCATAACATAAAGTACTCGTACTTTTTATTTTTCTATTTTGTTGTTCTTGGTATAAGGTATAATGTATTTTCTATTGTATTTTATTTATCTTCTTTCAAAATTTGTGTTTGTATTTGTATTTTTTTTTTGTTTTTTTTTTTTTTTTGTTTTCAATTTAATATTGTGAATTATTTTGTTGTTATTGGTGGCAATGTTAGAAGGAGCATCATATCCTTTAGGAGTTGGGTTACTTAGTTTATATATTGTTGTATGTATGTATATCATTTTGTTGAGTTTTGTTTCCTTTTTGTCAATTTATGTTGACATAAACTCGTACGAGTTACAGACACACACATACATTTACACTTATAGACACTGTACTCATATATGCATGATATTTGTACAACGCCTGCAGCTTATTTTCATATCAGTTTGAAGCAGGCAACCGCCACTGGTGGCAGCTTCTGCTGCTGTTGTTGTTGTTGTTGCTTTTTTGGATGTGAGCTGTGTGAAGATTGTGAAAGCAATTGCAAAATACAAGGACGAAGAAGTAAACTTGTCACACTTTGCAATTCAAATGTCAATTTTTACTGAATTTGCGCACGCACATACTTATAAACATATACACATACACACACACACACACACATACACAGAAACAGATACAAAGATACATACATACATACATACATACATACATATACATGTACTATGTATGCACGCCTTCTTCTAAATATTTCTTGATTCTTTATTGCAAAAAATTGTTGCATTACATATTATGATGAATTTTTCTCACTTTTCATTTCAGTTTCATTTTGTTGCCTTCTTCCTTTCCTTTCTGTGCCTTGTTTCCTTCGAACTACTTACGTGGAACTTTGTTATTGTTATTGTAATTCTTCACGCGTCATAAATTTCATTAAAAGCAATTTGAATTGCAAATATTATGTATGTATCTAATCATCTATCCATCTATCTGTCGTATCTGTGTGTCCCTGAGTCATTGCTTGAAATGATGCCATGATGTTTGTCATTTTTCTAAGCGATGCGATACGATGGAGAAGCTCTGTCTGTTTGTCTTTTGTCTTGTGGCATATTTACAATAGTTTCTGATTTGTGTTATGACAGCTGAAATAGAACCAACAACAACAATATTATCATAGATTCCTTTTGTCTTTATGTTTGTCGTTTGTATTTGAGAAAAATTCTCCGCTAGCATAGAGAAAAATTATTATTCCTGTTCTATTCTTATTATTCTCGTACTTGGCATGTCAAAAGTTAAGTTGGTTTTAGTCATTTCGATGACATTTTGTATTGCAAATTATTTAAATTGCTTTTCTCTTTCATTTTTGCAGTAAAACAACTTTTGATCGAGATACATGTACCTGGACTCGTTCGTACTATGCCTAAGCTGATCTGTTTAAATGAAAGGAGAAATAAACGCAGATATACAATAAAATACTACTAGGATATTCACAAAATCTTATAAACGACGGACGTGGACTTATAGAACTCGTATTTGTATAAAGTTATACTCTCAATCTCCTGAGCTACCCGATTTTGTTTGCACTGCAAAAATCGCACCAATCAACTGTCAGTTCTGCCAATCGAATTTAATAGCATGTTTCCTCCGGCGGAAAATGTACATTTCTCAAAAAAGCGTTCAAGGCAACAAAAGGAAAATAACGCAATTTTCGTAATTTTCTTTCAGCTCTATACACTTTTCCAAACTTTTTTACACATTTTTTTTTGAGCTGTCCAAAAAGGAGTTTGTTTTAGTGATGACCTCTTCATCCAACCCAAATCTCTTAACGCCGAGCCGCATTCTTTCAGGTTTGAAAACAGGAAAATAGTTGCAGAGGGCTAAATGTGAAAATGTGTGTGCTCGATGGGGTAACAGTTCGTCGTTCCATGGTGACTACACACACATGTTTTATCAGAATGGAAAAGAACTTTTCTATTCAAATCAATGTCGAATTTGGCCATAGATCTAAATAATATTCATCGGTGATTGTTTTACCTTCTTTAAGTTATTCGATTGATGGTTGGTGATGATTGATGCACAGTCCTACAGTATTTATCAAGCATTTCTTTCTTAGTCTCGTTGGTAGCTTTTTTTTTTTTTTAATGCAAAAAATAATGCTTGATGTGCGCACGAAATTAACCTTTTTCCATTTTTTCCAATACACAATTGTCAATAAAATTAAAACAACGTGGTCGATATTACTGAGACTTCAATGGCTGATTAGTGATGGTTAATACTTCAAGACAAAATAATGTAGTTGCTATGGGCGTCCGCTCTTGGATTTTCTCAGGACGCTTAAATTTTGTGATGCAACTGAACTCTGATTAAACTATTTTTTATACAGTTAAACTGCATAGTTAGAAAATATCATAAATAACTATTAGCTCAAGGCCTTAATTGCTTCAGCATTAATATTGTATTTTAGCATTAAGTTTTCTATTGTACAATAAATAAATAAATAAATAAATAATAAATAAATAAGTCATCATTTTGGCAACGGGATTTAAGGCAACAGATCACGTCTATTTTTTTAAACATATGTAAGTAGTTTATACCAAATGGATATTTGAAGTTTCAAGTATTTCATTATTCATCTCGTCTCGTCTCGTCTCGTCTATTACTAATATAATTTCATAAAATTCTTCTACTTACCATAAATCTGTTAATTACATTAAATGCAACACTGGGTAGCACATCTGTGAATAAAAATCCAAGAAATTTTAATTAAAATTTATTTAGGACAAGAGCACAATAGATAAGATTGGTAAAATATTCAAAAAGGAGGAAAATTTAAAGTAAAATGCATAATAAATGCAACATAAAAGTCACATATACTAAAGTGATTTAATATGAACATGAAATGGGCGTTAATTAACAATTTTTGTTTACAGCAAAAATCAATTTTCTTTCCACCTTTAAAAAATAGAAAATACACATTTGGTACATGCAAACAGCGATGGGTGGATGATAACGGATGAAGGATGTACGAGTACCAGGTAGGCGGTATCAACTTAGTGAGGTGTAAAGAGAGTAAACAAGTAATACACGTTATACTATAAAGAGTAAAATTTGATATCGAATCGTTTTAACGATGTCGGCGACGACAACAAACAAAAAAAGAAAACCAATTAAGCAAATTTATTGTACTGAACACAATTTTGTTAAATTAATCAATGTAAAATGTTAATTTGACTTTTCCGACACTAGTAGATACACTACAAATATCCCTCATCCTTATCTTCTTACTTCTTTATTCATAAAAATCTGCTGTACGGATCTTTTTTTTTTTTTGTTGGCTTAACTCCTCCTAAACGACAAGACCGATTTTAATGAAATTTCTTTTGCCTGGTTGAGTAGGTCCGTAGATGGATGTGGATTGGATGTGGCAGGTTTATGCTTTGCTGCTGCTTGAATTGTTTGTGCTTATTGCTATTGCTATATTTTTTCCTCTCTTTTATTAATAAGTGAGCAAGCAACACAAGCAACATGACAACAAAGAGTATTGCGCTCTTCTTTTTGTACTACTATGATGTTCACTGAGAGCGGAGCATGAGAGAGACACAGTGTGTTTCGTTGTTCATGCTTTGCTGTATGTATGTTTCTGTTGTTATTCATTGTTCGCCCTCGAATTAGTATTTGAAAGGAGAACGGTTGAATTTCAAGTCGATAAGTGGCGTCTTATCTTAAATCTTATGATACACAATTTAGAGTATAAAATGATACTCATACGAACTCCAAAATGAGCGACTAATCATAGTGGCAATCATGATGGATGGCTATAGTCCAATGCGGTCTACATGGAAATAAGCTCTAATGGTGAGTTTTTGAAGAACAAGCACTTTAGACAGACGTAACTTATTCACAAGTGTGCGAAAATGAATGCGAGTTTCATGTAAGTCTCATGGGTGGGTGTCCTTGTTTGGTGGGTTACACTTTAAGTTACAATTGAGATGAGGGAGCAACAGTTCAGTTCAGCTCTTTTAAATCCCATTTTCAAAGTGGTAAACTGAAGCCTCAGGTGTGTGATACTTTATATATATATATATATGTGTGTGTGTGTATATGTGGGTCTTTCTGTCTGTCAGAGTGTTCATTTTCATCCACTCTGCTTTTTCGCTAAATAAATTTAGAAGCGTTTTACATTGTTTGAAGAGTTTTGAACGTAATTTTCCATATGAACTACATATAGAAGGTGAAGGAGAAGCCGATGACGGAGATGGGGATGGGGATGGGGATAGGGATAGGGATATACTCAAAGCGAAAGCAACATTTATCCTTCATCTGTCGTTATATGACGTGATGCGCTGCGTTGCGCTACGATGAGATTGGAGAGATTGAGTTGCGCAAAATTAATGTACACCAAATAAATGCAAATTTAAAACAATTTTGTTGTTGTTTCTGCTGATGTTGATGTTGCTGTTCGTGTTGTTGTTTGCTTATAAGACCTTTGTGAATTTATTTATTTTTATTTTCATTCATTTTAGTTTTTGTATTATTTTATGTTAAGCTCATGAGTATGTGTGTGTATGTGTGTTAAGTTAAGCAAGTGTGCGAGGCAAAAACTTGAACATTTTTTATTTGATGAGGAGGAAAATATATAAAGTTTTTTTTTTTTATTCACCTTTTAATGATGGTAAATGATATGAAATTTTATTTTAAGTGGAAAATTTAAACAGAAAAAATAAACAATCATAAAAAATATGAAGACAAATTTACAAAAATCTCATGCGAAATGATATTTCCAGAGTCAACACATTCGAGAAATAGTATAATAAAATTGTTAAGTGTTTCACTGAAAAATTTAAAAATTACTGACTAAAGAAAGAATTTACTTTATCATTATCATATGGTTTCCTTAGTATGCTTTCATTGTTTAACTGAAATCGGTTTGACGTAGAATATTTGCATTCTAATTAATGTGACTTTTTCCAAAGGAATATCTGTGTGGTAAGTGGTATTGTCCCTAGGATTAGAAATATTGTAAATACTGTTCAGGAAATGAAAATGTTGAAAGGGCGCCTTCTACATATTTAGCATCTCTTGTAGTAGATCTATGATGACATCAATGGTCTCCGATATCTACATTTTAATGTTGTCCCTGTCTTCTGTCCCTGTTCTTGTAACTCACTTCCTTTCTTCCTTAAAATTTTCACAAAAAGTTTATAATTTGAAATTTACCATGTCACAAGACTGGCCAAAAATGTAGTAGCCCTGAGAAACCAGTTGACAGCGCCGGCGATTAAAAAGGTGATCAATATCTGATATTCGTTTATTCATCACTGTTTTTGCGCAGAAAAAAACTCCTAAATTACGACATTTACCCTGTGGTTGTTGTAGGAAATAATCACCTTTTTCCTCTGATCACCAAAGTAATGTACTTTTTAATCATTGTGAAAACACTATGAGATGTATTCTACAATACACTCCCAATCAATCAAATAGATGCAAGGACTTAAAAATTAATAAATGAAAAAATCATCCATAAGCTTAGTGTTAAGAATCTTTTAAGCTTCATCAATAATCTGTGTAGCTACTTTTATTTGAAATACTTTAAACATTCGGTCAGGCATTGAAGCGTAAGTAATAGTTCATTCCCGACGCTCTGAATGACATTTTTTTTATGACTCGCGATCGTGAAAATGTCTGCCAAATTGATAGATATTGATATTGTTGTCAGGGGAGTACGTAGGCCACTCCGTTTAATTTTTGGGTTGTTAATCCACTTATGTGGATTATGATATGTTGAAATATCTAAGGTCCGGTATATACATATGTACTTGTGTTAAAATATCTAAGGTCCAATGATCCAAAAATGTTAGAAAAGTGTGAAAATAATTTCTGAAGCAGCTTACTGTAGCGTATGGCAATCATCTTAGATTACACAAGTTTAAATGAGCCATAAGAGCTGATTGCACCCCACACCACTATGCCCCATGTCGGCTATGATGATGGGTCAAATAGTGTTTTTTCCTTTCTTATGTCATGGAAGTAATAGTTAAAACCATCTGGTTAATGCAAAGTGTTTTTTTTTTTTATCAGAAGTAACCAGAATCTAATGAAACTTGGTATTCCAAGTAATGTGATTCGGAGTAAAAATAGAGGAAGCATGCTAACGAATGATGGTAAGAGGTGTTTTTTTTTTTTTTGTTTATTTTAATCTCTTTATATGATTTGCTTTCCTTATCACTCGCTCCACTTGTATTTACTCCCAATTTAAGTCGAATTTTATTGTAGTTGCAGAGCACATTGAGTTTGAGGTTTTTCTGCGAATTATTTGCTTTGCTTTCCTTGCAGATTTTTCCATATTTTCTTCATAAATTGATGGATTTCTTTGAAAATGACAGACAAAAGTATGATTTTTATAGATTTTTTTGTGCTATCTGCTTGGTTGGAAGGTTATTGTCTCCATAGGTTAGTATTTTGCCTTTTTCTTTTGATTTCAAAATGAAGATTATTAATTAAGCTTAAAGGATTCTTCATAAAAATATAGGATATTATTATTTATCTATTTAAATTAATGAATTTGTTGATTCAAACAAAAATTTAAGATTTAGTTGTTATACATAAAAGTTAGCAAATGGAATCATTCAAGGATTTCTATTATAAGTATGTACTACTATGGTATTGTATATGGTAAAGTAGTTTTATCGTTTAAATTCATAAAATGAAATTGAATAAATGAGTGAATGATTGAATGAGTTCTGTTGCGCGAAAAATGAACGTAACTAAGTTTTCTCATAATCAAATGGCTTCCAAAAGCGTTTATCATTTTCAACCATGCTTGCATGCATATTGAGTAGAATAAAAATGAGTGAGATGATAGAGATAGTGGTAGTGATGATGATGATGATGATGATGATGATGATGATGATGATGATTGTGTTGCTATTGGTGTTGGTGTTGGGTCTGTTATTCATGGTTTTGAATTTGAGATTGGCGATGTGAGTGGGTGGTTCAAAGCATCTGCAAATTTTCAATTATGGAAGAATAAAAGTTCCTTTTTTTTCGTATATTTTTTTTCTTTTAAAGTCTCTCTACATTTACATTTTTGTCTCTTCATTATGTATTTTTTTTTTATATATTATATTGTACTAACAAGTATATTAACTGTTTAAGAAATAGACGTTATACTTTTATGTTATTTATTTATTTTTCCCTCTTCTTTTATTAGTAAGTATAACTATGATGATATGCGATATTCCACTGTTCTATTGAGTCATCATCATCATCATCATCATCATCATCATCAGTAACAATAGAAACAGCAACAAAGCACATAATTTTATTTTACTAATATAATGGAGAGAGAGTGAGAGTTCTGTGTCCTGTTAGTTTTTGCTCCATGCCTCTTCTCATGTCATAATGTTGCTTCTGCTTTTGTTGTTATTGTCGTTGATGGTGTTGCCCGTGAGCGTTTGATGCAAATTGGCTACGCTTGTTCTTCTTTACACATTTTTGTTCTTTCGTTTTAATGTGAAATGTTGACGACAATACCATCAGCAACATCAGCAACAGCAACAAGGTAGACTGCGAAGATGATGATGATGATGATGATGATGATGTTGATAATGATGATGACGTTGATAGTGATGGCAAAGTCAGAAACAGTCAGATGCCATTATATTTCACTCTTGCTGCACCATCTTCATCTAAGCCAACAACTACTCGCATTTTCTATCTTTAAAGAAGCAAATGTTATTCATCGCATCGCTCATCGCTCATCGTTCATTTCTCTCATCTCTTTTATCGCTCCCTTTATCGTTTCCGCCTCTACGTACTATTCTCATCATCATTCACATTGTGCGCCGCAATATTTCGCCGGAAGCGGAAGTTTGATAAATTCTTTGTCATTATCATCCTGCATATTCTTTACACACTCGTACCATTTTTCCCCTTTCTCATACATACACACATACACATACAAACATTGTTGTTGTTCATTCCATTATGAAAAGAACAATAAAACGAATTGAAAGAACGCAGAAAGCAAAGAAGACAGAAAATGAATAAAGAAAATAAATAATAAAGTTGAAATTGCTAAGCGCCATTTTTGCATTCGCTATTATCTGGCACTCGTCGTCATTCTAAGCTCCTTTTAAATTATGACAATGTCATTGTTGAGTATTGCGACGACGACCCTTGATCTAATTCCATATATCCCCCACTAACTAACAGTCACACGATTCGACATGACACGACTCTACTTAGCATTGTATGTAGTATATGACAAATAGCATGATGATGAGATGAGACTCGTTGTCAGTCTTTAATTCTCTTTATTTCTCTTCAATTTTCATAATAAATCAAATTATATTAAATTATGTAGTATTATGAAAATTGATTTAATTTAATTTAATTTATCTTAATATTTTTTTATTTTATTCTCATTTATAGGGTTCCGGACTTCGGAGACTTCGTTGTCCGTCCGTCTGTCCATCCGTTTTCGGATCATACTTCATGAACCGTAATAGCTAGAGAGTTGAAATTTTCACAGAAGTTCTGTAGTTCTGTCCGGGCAACATGTTTTCAAAAATTTAAAGAGGTCCCCATACAAGAAACATTTTGGTTTGTATGGGAGCTATACGATCCAGTAACCTCACAATCTTGAAATTTGCTTGGTGGGTGAAAATGGCTTAGAAACTTTTAGTGTCGAAATTTAAATTTCATCGGACCACCAGGGAGGGTACCTCACATACAAACCCCTATTAAAATTCAGGCTCCTATTAGAAAAACTTTTTTATTTTTTTGGACTATCAGGTAAGGAACCCTCCGTGTACGAGTCTGGCACACACTTGACCCATTTTTATTTATTTAATTTTTGCCCTAATCAAAAAATACTCACAGGAAAGCATGTGAGTTAAAAGTAGTAAATTCCTCACTTGTCCCCCATCAGTCTTCACCATTAAATAGATGATTGTTCCTTGTATCTGCAGACAATCATTCGTTTGCCTGCTGGTTAATGTTACTGCAGTAGCCACATTTTGATATAATCCAGTTGGAAATATATTGCCTTTAGGGCGACTTCATTCCACTTCTCTTATTCTTTTGCTCATTTGGCCTTTCAGTCCATCGGTACATCAGCATCAGTCAGTTAGTCGATTAATGTCGTCGTCGTTGTTGCCGTTCACTGAGTAGTAAAATGGCTGCAACTTGTTTGCGGTTATATGAAATTATGGTTGTTGTATCTGCAATTAAAGCAACTTAAAATGAAATATCTGAAACGTCATTAGTAACTGATTGTGACAACATGCGGTTTGGCCTACTCGGTCGCTACTTATCGTAAAATGCCCACAAAATGAGACTTGGCAGAAACTTGTTGTATTGCACTTACATATTGCACATATTGTACTTATGCATCGTACACAATTCTCTTTGGTTAATTATCTGCTATTATATTGTACAATACAATGAGCACTTTAATTGCCATAAAACAGACATAGAATTCAATTATGCTCATGAAAGTTTTTCAAAAGTACTTACTATCGTAATATTAAATCTGATTCATCATCATTATCAGTTGAAATGCATCGTGATAAGTATGAATGATTAGGATATTAAGAACAAATTAATTATCAATAGAAATTTACTATAATAAATGCTATTACTGATCATTGACCACTGACTAAATCACTTAAGTCTACCAGCTACTTTAATAGCGAAACCATTAACATGATGATGATGCCAAATCAAAGGCTAAGCAATTTCATCTGGTGAGCCCATGCATCTGTACAAATTGTGCCTTGATTTGTTGAAACCATTGGTGTATCAATAATAATCAATCTGACTGATTACTATGCTGCCACCAGAAACCTAATCCTCGATCATGGCCGAGCAAAGTGTTGCATCATCACGAATGTGCCTTTCATGTTCACATCGTGACATCATCATAATCTTTCTCTGTGCGTCTTCTGCATATAATTGTACATAATCGTATGTTATGTATATAGGTAAATATGTACTGTATGTATGGACGAGTATGTTCAATAATTACTCTTCATTTCAAGGACCCGATTCTTTGTTTTGTATTTTAATATGTTTGATATGATGATATGAGGTGGTTAAGTATTTACGAGTAGAATTGTATTGTATTGTAGTACCACCTATTACATTTGTATAATAATGGATTACATTAATTTTATCTTTATTCATCTAATCATATATTTTGATCGAAAGGTAAATTTTGACCATTGGCAGTAACTTTCATAAAAATTTATAACTTCTACATGTTCAGATGTAGGGTAGGAAATATGATGATGATGAATGAAGATGATAGATATTTTTCTAAATTTTTTTTAATGTTAATTTTTTTTTTTTTGGAAGCTCTTAGATGCGCCTTGTTGTATGCAATGTTTTTTAATCGAAAGCAAGTAAAGGATAAGTTCAATTTCTACCTAAGGAGGTATACTTAGCATCAAAGACTTGAGGCTATGGCTTAATCAAAAATAAAGAAACAGAAAGAAATCTCCGGTGAGTGGGACGTTAATAATTTTAATACTATTGTATAACAAACATGTTAGATTCGCCATATCCCTTTATTTAGCTCAAGTATTTCAATCTATTCAACTGCTTTTCGTAACCCATTTTACAGAAATATTCCAATTAAAACAAAAGAATTGACGATGGTACAAAATCGCTGTAGGTCACAAACTTAACATAAGTCATTGCCTTTGAACCTATTCTATTGAGCAAAAATAAATGGGAATTTTTTGGGTTTGTTTTTTTTTTTGTTTTTGTTTTGTAAATATTAATTAATGAAATTTATTTCATTAGAATCAGCAAGTTGGTTAAAGGGATATTGCCATTTTACTTTTTAAAAGTGTTAAGCCTATTCAGTTGAGTGTTAGTGTGTATTTATATATATCTTTCTATTTATATATATCTTTCTAGTGTTTTTGGCAGGCGCCACTGGGCGCCAAAACTCACTTACCACAAAACTACTCACTTAAAAACGAAATTCTTTTCTTACTTTTCCATAAAAGGTTTTGTAAAATATTTATTTAAAAAATTCTTTTGCACTTGAAAGCAAAGAAATTCTTTGCTGCCCGAGTATCCTCAAAAGGGAAAGCTCCTCAAACTGAGCAACGAAAACTAGTAAAGTCCTTTTATCCAAACCAATTGTCTATCTGCAAGTGTTTCAAGTCGAGTCCCTGGATTTTTCTAGTTTCTCTATTTTTCTGTTTTCCATTGTTGCTAGTTTCTTGTTGTTTTTGTTGTTCTTGTTATTGTGAACAGACGATGACTTTGAGTTGGAATTTGGAATTGGTTGGATTGCATTGGAGTTGGAGTTGGAAAATTTGCCATGTGACGTAGGTGCGAATATCTTGAATATTGAATAACAATATAGCGGTATTGTTAATATCCATTTTTCTTTTTGCGTCTGACATTTTGTAAAGTAAAGAAATGGTTTTTGTTTTGTGTTTCATTTCATTGATATATATTGATGTATAATTCACAATTTAATCGCACAATTTTAGGCTTATCTCAGTTTGAACAGAAAACAGTTTGGAAAACAGAAAATGAAAATAATGATGCAGATGATGATGAAGCAGAGGAACACAAAATGCTTATATAAAGTTTAAAGAAAGAAAAATGAGATGACATTTAATGTCCTTGCGAATAAATAAATATTCATTTTGTATATCCTTTCATGATAATGGGAGGCAACACAACACACTTTGCCTCGTGACGCATTACACTTTCAGTTCACATTTCACCCGCTGAAGGAAACATTAGTGAAGTTAAGGAGAATTGCTAGGGATACCATCTGGTAAATAACAACTGGCATATGGTCGATCAGAGATTAGAGAGACTCAGTCATTGTTCCCAATAAGTAAATCGAGATGAGAAGAACAATTGCTATGCATCATTAGTATTAAAAATCAAATTAAAAATAAACTAATCCCCCCAAAAGTATGCAGTCCAGTAATGCCGCATTGCATTCCACTCCATTCAATTCATTCTATCCACACACACATACACACACACACTAACTATTTAAGATTCGCATATTTTCATAGACTATGTATTTCTATTCTGTGGTAACTCTGGCTACACATACAAGTCTGTTGGAGCTTGTCTCCTATAACTCTTTGTGAATATTTCTATTACTTTTCGTACAGCAGAAGCACAAGAGTGTTACGAAGTGGTAAATAAGATTAGAACGTGAACGTTACTAACTGATTCACTGATTCACTGACTCACTGACTGACTGACTGAATGTCTGAGGCAATGACGCAATGTCGTAATGAAATAAGGTTGTAGGCTATGCATGCGTTGCATGAGTTGTAAATACATACATATGTAATAAATGAAGTTGCAATATAGTTACGATGTGCAATCAGCAGCGTGTACACTGGGAAGCCAAAGGACCCACAGTAACATGCTTGCGACGCATGTTGAGCAAGCAATGTTTGCACAGGAAATGAGTTGTTTCACAAGACTTCAGCACATAGTTCAGTACAGTTCAGTTCAGTTCAGTTCAGCTCAGTTAAGTTAAGTTGGGCTGAGGTTGGCGTAATGTGGCATAGCATGGTGTGGTATAACAGAGAGACAGACAGACAGTCAGTCAGACAGGCAGGCAGGCAGGCAGGCAAGCAAATGTCTTTAGTATGATATATTGGCTCTTCTTCGTTGATGCGCTTTGGTAACATAATTCAGTTTGCGGTTCTTTTTAGCTTTTCATCATCATTTTCATTTCAAGTCACTTGTTAACTTGCTTTGATTTGTTGTTCCATCTCATACGACTATGTACTATATGAGACGCAACATAACGTTCCATAGCAGTACATACTTGTACTTGTAACTATCTTTTAAATAATTAACCAAATTAGAGACTCAAGTTGCTTATTAGGGTTCATTGTTAATGAATACTGATGAGTATTTCATGTTGGTGTTCGTTCATCATGTTGCCGCATGTCTATTGACTTGCTGGCATGCACTGTACTGTTGCCATATTGCGTATGCTACAAAAGCTAGCAATTTATGTATATCTCATATGCATATCTTATTGTATACTTATGTATTCAATAATCAACAGTTGTTCCTTAAATAGAAGCCGCCGCAATGACGCACAAATTTCGCTGTTGGTGACAATTTCAACTCCAGAAAATGTTAAATGTTATACCTATTTTAGATAAATGTCAAACAAAAATTGACGCAAGCAAGTTCATGTTAATCGATTGTCAATGACATGTGACATGTTTATTCGAACCTAGAAAATGACAGACATGATATCTGCAAATTGATAAATGAAACGCATTTCATTTCAGCAAGTGTAGCAAGGATGAAAAAAAAAAATTGCGGCGATACTTGAAACGTGTTGCTCTACCATCTCAGTCAAATGCTTCGAGCGGATTTTTAAGGAGTGTGGCCATACCAGTATTTTTGATAATCTTGGATGTACAATAGGATTTTTCGGTCTGGCTGAAATTCAGCCAAAATCAAAGCAGTCAATTGTGTATCAGCTTCAATGCTTTCTGCAGTCTAGGACATTATCCACACTTTGGTCATGTGGTTAGCACAGTTCATGGGACATTTTCAAAAATCATCGTCACATTTCAGCCAATTTACACAAAAACTTGATGGATTATATACTTATAACCTTTCTCATGAATCACTCCGTCAATTGGTGAAAACCGCATGGTAATAATTTCGATAGTTTTTGAGTTTAACGCTTTCAAACAGACAGATGCGGTCGGGGGACTTTGTTTTATAATATGTATAGATATAGATTACACAAAATTTCAATTGAACTTTTTCATATAACAAAAATTACAGCTGTTTCCATAATGTCTGATGTTTGTGATTTGACTTCTTTGCTCTTTTGAATTTATTACGAATGTGTTCTTAATGAAACTTGGTGTTTTTTCCACTATGCAAAGGGATATCCTGAATATGTGTGGTGCGAGTGCTGGTGTTGGTACTGGTTGTTGTATGGTGGAATGAATAAATTTGTCATGTATGTTATTTTGGAAACTACAAACATAAATGTGTACAAAAGAGTTGTAGTGGATTCAGAAGGTAAAATGCAAAGGGGCAACAAGGGCATTAAATCCTCTTTCATAGAAATAAATTATCGTTGGCTAATTTTGTTTCGTTTTTCTGGTTTTTTTTTTTTTTTTTGTTTCTGTTTTAGAAAGCAAAAGCGTGAGAGATCCTTGAATGTTTTTGTTTTTTGTTGTTTGTTTGTTTGTTTGTTTGTTGTTAGCTATTTTTGTGTGACTACATGGAAATTCAATGGAAACATACTTATATAGGAAACAAATTGGGAAAAAAGAAGAAATCGCTGCGAACAAGTATAAAAAGTAAAAGTTTAAAAAGCTTAATAACGCTCAGAGAAACAGAAACACAAACAAAAGCCACTAACACACTGTTGACGATAATAAAAAGGAAAATGGGAAAAAAAACGAAAACCAAAAGGAAAATCAACGCCTATTAAACAATTTTTATTTTTTCTCTCGTTTTTCAAGTGCTGCACTTTATGCCATGATGCACACACATCATCCACCTGCCTTCCCTTCTTCATTTCACTCACATTCATACATATGTACATACATATGTGTACATTCACTCACTCACACACTCACTCACCCATTGAATCATTCACTGACTGATTCACAATATCCCCAAACAACACAACACACTGAACTCATAGTAGAACAGAACTCAGAACACAACAAACAAACAAAACTTGTCTAAGTGGTACAAATGTCGCATGCTATATATTTGTTTCGTTTTCTCCTCTCGCATGCGATATATTTTTGTTTAGTTTCGCGTCACTCATTTGCTCGCATGCTACATATTTACATATGTATGTACATAAAACAGTTTTTCAACGGTCGTTTGTTTTGTTTAAAGGCAAATCGTATTAAAAATATATTCATGGAAAAATAGATATTATACATCAGATACTTATAACAAGTTTACCCATATACGTACTTGTAAAACTTTTAATCAAAAAAAAAACAAAAAAAAAATACTTTTTCGATCGAAAGGGTGTGTCTTTTTTCCCTTCATGATATTTGAAATGATCATAGCCTAGTCTGATAAAATGACAACCGTGTAAAAAAATGGCAAGCCATATTCTTAATATTCTTAAATGTAGCGTACGCTTGTTTAGCTTACTCCAGAGTTTCTTAAACTTTTTCTCGTACATATTTATGTACTGTGTAATTTTGAACATGTCCAGGACAGGAACATAATAGTATGGTGATGATTGTTCTTTGCGAAACACAGTTTAAGAAACTCTGATCCACTTTTATCGCTTGTAACTTTTATCGCTGTTGATTTACTTTTTGTTATATTTGGTTTCTGCTGCTGCACTTACTCGTAAATGTAATTTGCAAAGTTTTGAGGCTTGTTTTATGGCGCTCGTTGCTCGCTAACTCACTCAAATGTGCGTCCTTGATCCTTGTTGATGATGTTGTTGCTTGTTGTTTCCTATTGCTATCCATATATGTACGAGTATGTATGTACATATATGAGGGCATACATGTGCATACATGCGTGTGTGTGTGTGTGTGTGCGACATACAATTTCTATTGAGTGCATTCTGCTGTAATCAAGTACACACTCACACATACATAGATACACACATAGATACATGTAAATACCACTTTCTCAATTGTTGTTAGTATTGTTCCTATTGCTTTCGTAACTCGGTTGCAACAACAAAAATAAAACAAAAAGCAAAAAAAACTTTACAAATTTAGGTTAACAGTAAATACGAGTATGCATTTTTACGCGGAATTTAGTGTTATTTTTGCTTGTTGTTTTCTAACACTTTTTGTTTTCTTTTTACTGATTTTATGATCTTTGTGCAATTTCTTAACTTTGCAAAGTGTTAAGAAGTTTGAGGTTTGTGTATCCTGAAGCAATAAAACGATTTGATTTGCTTATAAACGAGAGAACAATAGAAATAAATTTATTTTCAAACACTTTCTAACTTCCCTCTGTTTTACCATTGGGCATCTGAACAGAGAGTTTGCGTGAGTAAAGCTGAAACCAATAATATGAGACTAGTTGATCTAGTAACAATATCCTTTAGGTCGTTTGTCTTGTATCTTGATTGAGATTATGTGAACTATGGTGCTGAGATTTGGATCTTATTCGCATAATTGGGAGATTTTTAAAGAAATCTGTACATACTTAAGTATAATTTGCGAATTTAATATCATTTTCCCACTAAAAATTTACAATTCTTAAAGTTGTCTTCTACTTGAGTTTACGGTGAGCGACCATCATGGTCGGGGGACATTTTCCTTTCATTTTTTTTTTTTTATTGTATAATGTGAGATACAATATATATTTATTTCCATACATAGGTATGTACGTGTATAGTAGGAGTATATAGAGAGAAATTTGTTGTAGGCAATTTTTTAAAAATTGAATAAAGTCAATCAAAGTCTTTAGATTGATTACATGATTGTTAAAGGGACCTTCGCCACTTTGTTTAACTGAATAAAATATTTTGTTTGTGAAATGAAAGGGGTTGGGGGAACTTGTACGCAGATTGATTAAAGGTTAAACGCTATGCAACAACATCAACAGCAACAACAACAACAACAACAACATTTGTTTAGTACGAAAAACAAAGGAATTCAACAGAACAGAGCCTTTCTATTATTTACTGATGGGTTGCTCCCTAAAACGATGATTTATCATTGCATTTCTTTTTGTTTTTTGTTTTGTTGTGTTTTGTTTTTTCATTGGTTTGAGTTTTATCTCGTACACTTCGCTACTTTGATATTTCAAGCATAAAACTCTCAAAGAAATTGGAAAAATTGAAAACCATTTACAATTACCAGAATCATCTGCCTTTTCATTTTAAGTGTTTTTCAACACCTAAAAACAAAATGAAAAAAAAAAAAAAATGGGATTAAAGGTAAAGTGGAGTTAAATAAATAACCAAAGGAAAGTCTCTTTGCAATGAGATCCCAGCCAAAAGCATAACTTCTGGCGGTAAATAGCATAGATGAGACTACTTCCGAATGAATCTCAGTGAATGCCAGCATCTGCAAGTGTTCACAACAATATGAAAGAACAATGACGATGAGTACGTCAACACTACAATCAACTAACACATTCCTTTTACATATCCACTCCATCACATCACATCACATCACATCACATCACATCACATCACATCCCATCCCAACCCAACCCATCCCATTTTATATCTAGCATGGCATCCATCCATAAATCCCATTGAATTCACCATTCTCATTTCCATTAACTCAGCCTGAATGTTGTTCATTTATGCACAACACTACTGTACTTGCTAGTATTGTGCTGCTATCAGGCAACAACACCACTATTGAAAGTGTTGGTAAGCTTTATTTATAAGATGTATGTGCAACACTTGCTTCGACATTCAACATTCAACATTTTGCTGTGTTGGGTTTTTTGCCTTTTGTAGTTGTAGTAGTTCCTGTTCCTCTGTTCTGTTGCCATTCCGTTTTGTTCTATTGTTTTATACTCTTTTTCTTTTGTTTGTTTTGCATATACCTACATACAATACAAAATACCATACTCCTCCTTGCTCGTAAACAAGGCAGTTTAATACGAAAACCATGGGTGGATTTGGGTTGTGAACGAACGAAAAGTGGTTAGAGAATAAGGTAATTCCAGCAAAGAATGGGAAATAGCAGAAAGGCAGGAGGGTACAAGCAGAATTGCAAACAATTTAAGTGAAGTTTTCTTTTTCATTATGGCACAAGTACAGCAAGAGTATAACAGACACAAAAAAGAAGGAAGAGGGACAGATCCAGATAGAGATAGGACACAGGACACACGGCACAGGATGGTGTACATTTTGCCTTACTTCCGCTTACCGCACGCAATTTTATTTCCGCCAATGTCGTCATTGTCTATATTGTTATCGTTAGGTGCATGATGTCTATATATATATATGTATGTGTGTGTGTGTGTGTGTGTGTGTGTGTGTGTGTGTGTGTATATATCTATGTATTTGTATTTGTGTTTGTATACATAAGAATGTGTAGCATTCATTGTCCTGACAATTGCCATAATCTAAAAATTTTTAATTGTTTCTTCACTTCCACTTTTAATATTTGCATTCATTCATGTTTCTCTTCCAACACTTCTCATCTATACAGACACCTGCTATTGTATTGCTCTGCTATGTTCTTCGTATCTTGTAAATCTCATTCGCCTTAGACAATTGCACCGTAATTCAACTCCAGTCCATGTTTATTTTATGAAAAACTTATGTACACATGACATGTTAAACTACAATAAGATTAGGTGAAAATTACCATTTCCAACTTCTAAGAAAATTTATTAGTATAAAGTGAAATAAATTAGAAAATTATCTTGATTTAGTGTATTCATAATCATGATTCGTTATACATACAATAGATATGTACATGATATATATACAATAGGTTTTTTGAAAATTTTGAAGAGTGTTGATGAATGAAAATGATATCACATTGATGACTTAAACCAGAATTTGTTGCATGTTCTTTTCTTTTCGTTTGTGGGAGTTTCAATTCCCAAACAATTTGTAACGACTTTCTTTCTCTACACTGAAATTGTTATTCAATCCATTTTGTGGTAGGAGGAGTATACTAAGTACAAATAACAAATTGCCAGGTTGTCACAGACATACAATGTTATTGCGCATTATGGCAATTGCTGACGTCAACTCTCGGCTAAAACTCCTACTAAATTATATTTGCGTAAACAATTCTTATGTATAGAATTATATTATATTATTATATTATGTCACTCGCATTTTATTACAATTTATACAATATCTCTAAAGAATTTTTTCTTAGAAATGTGTAGGTAGACACACTCCTCCACATTGTATCAAGTGACGTGTTGTCGTAAGCGCATGCGAAATCCACGTGCAATGGTATTTACTGATTTCAAAATTGATGCACGTGTCCTACACATTATTTTTTTTTTATATATCTGTGAGAAAATGTTTTACTTTAATTTTAGATAGTCCATTCATATTTTTTTAAAATTTTTAAACAATTTATTGTAAGTTCCTTTATTATGAAATAAGTCTTGCACGAATGCATTCTCAAGCAAACATTTCAAAACACATTCATTTCATATCAGTTGATTTGCCATTTCATTATGAATACATAGATTGGCACCTGAACAACGACAGCAAATTGTGTAGATTTTTTAGGTCAGAATAATCGTCTATCAGAGCAATTAATTCGAGCAACCATGAATGGTTTGCGCATCACTTTTACTGTACAGAACAAGACGCATCCTGACACACGTCGTACAGTGCATACTGAACAAGTTATTTCTGTAGTATTGAGGAAGACCCAAATAAGTCCAATCGGCATTGTGCTCAACAATTGGAACTGTGTTCATCCATTTTACCGAAGATTGTGCAGAAATATTTGGCTTTGTTAGTTTCCAAAATTCATCTCGTCAATTCATTGCAGAATTGAAGCTGCACGACCACTTGGCACACCGTACATTTGGGGAATGGACTCACAAGAAAATTGCTATTAATTCCGAATTTCACAAGAAAATTTTGTTCAGCAATGAACCTCATTTTTGCCGAAAAGCAAATGCAAACGCAATGAATGCCAGGCATATATTTATATTTATTTAATTTGTAATTAATAAAGTTTGTATTTTGTTAAGCTTAATGATAATTTAACTTAACTCATTTGCTTCCCTCAAAACGACACTCACGCTCTCAATGTCGATTTGCAGCAAAGCTAAGCAAACATAACTGTCGAAGCGAAGTCGCCACCAACCATCTCTTTAGATCCACTGTCGACTCTGTCATCTTTGTAGTTCTTCTTAAAGGCATCTATCAAGGCTACAAATTGAACGAACTTATTCCCAAGGTTGGTTTCAAGATCGTCGTTGCAAATTTGTACAAACTTATCGGCAACTTTGTGTAGTTCCAATAAACTCAAATCCTCCAAATGATTCAAGAAAGCAAATCGATCATACGTACGAATTCCCTCATTCAGAGATGCTGAAAGCGGATCAATTACTGCAATAAAATTTCGTACACGAAGTTTTTGCTTGCGATTTCTCATAATCCAGTGGATTGAGCCTAACATTTCTTGATTCTGCTTTTTCTCATTCATCAAACTTTTCTCTTTTGGACACTACGAATAACCTGAGCGATTTCAGCGCTTCCACTGCAGAAGAAAGAAAAATTTTAGGACCTAACAATATCTCATTAAGTTTGTCTACTTGAATCTCAATGTGTGCCCCGGTTGCCTCGCCGTAAATCTGGTCATGGATACACATACATATGTGGGTTATGCTTCGATCGAAAGAGGTTCATGTTCTGCTTTATGTTGTCTTGGCTTCTAAAGTATCATCGAAACAATATATCATATCACATACGTGTATTAAAACACTTAATGATTCATATTTTCTTTAATTTCACTTAATGCTCCCCAATTTGAGTTAATTTTACTATTGTACTAGGTACTAATAAAGGAAAAATATATGAAATCGAGCAACGTTTTATAAATACTTGCATATTTTGTTATTCCAATCTATTCAGCTGCTATGGTGAAGGTTATAAAACCTCCTGGTGATGCATGCATAGTAGGTGCGTGTTTAAGAAAATCAAACATCAACTGAAACATGTTTGTTTAAACTGAATTTTCAATTTTTGTGTTGTAATGTAACCATTATAATTAACACTGTTATTATTATTATTATTATTATTATTAATATTAAATTTGCTGTTGTTGTTATATTTCATTTAAATAACAAAATGCACAAATCAATTGAGCAACGTAACGTGAGCAATAACAACAAAATGTTGATATGTAATTTAATTTGCGTTAATCATACCATACGCCGTGTCAAAAGTTTCTAGTAAGTACAATAGTATATATAGTATGAAAACATACACATATGTAGATAGATATACATGTGTATGTATGCATATTACAATATGTTGTACCATATATTGTAAGTAGTAGGCATGTATTATAGTATGGCATGCACACTTCAATATATTCACTTGCATATACATACATATTTTTTAATGAATTTTCATAAATAAATAAAATGAAAATATGCAATTTCCTCACTCTTCAAATTCTAGGCCACTTCACACACATCCACATTCACATTCACATTCACATACACAGGCACAGGCACAGGCACAGGCACCTCATATATTGTATGTAAATACTCTTATGTAGTATGGCATATGTACGAGTACTTATAGGGGGGCTTTGTATGCCTACTTGGATCGCAGTACAAAAATATGTGTTTTTAATGAACACTTGAAAAGTGCAGCTCAGTCTCGCCCTTTTGTACACTACACTGTAACATATATCTCCAACATCCTCCATCCTTTTATTCAATCATCGTCAGACCCATTTTTCATTTCTGATTTACGCATTATAAAATAATTGTTGCCCATTGACCATTGCTACATTTTATACTACTAGTTTACCAATTCTGATGTTCTGGGTTCTGGATTGTAGTTACATACTATTACTATTATTGTCAGAATCTAAAAAATATAATCTTTATAATGTTGCTGTTGTTTATTAATTTAATGCATTTTAATGGATTTTATGAGAAATTTATTAACGTTATTCGTCGGTTGGTTGGTTGGTTGGTTGGTTTGTCCTTGTTACTTTGTCCTTTATAATTTTCTGTTGTGCATTGCATCCACTCTCTCTCTTCTCTTTCTCTCTCTCTCTCTCTCTCTCTATCTCTATCCCTCTCTGTGGCCATTTAGATTTATGGCATTTTAAGTGTTACGTTGTGGTTGTGTTTGTCGTTTTACCTCTTAACCCTTCTCCTCAACCATCAGCCACCAATATTCACCATCACTCATCTCATTTCTTTTGTGTTAAGACATTGAGATCTAGAAATTCTTAGTCCTTTATTATATTTGGACCCGCTGTTGCAGTAACAGCAGCATCATCAACATCATCGACCGCAAGAACTATCATCTTCCTTGCTACGATTTGAGCCACATCATGTGCAGTAATACAAACAACTGTAGAACAACAACGATGAGATGACGAGGATGAGACGAGTAGCTTGAGTCGAAGAAACTTTCACAATCAATGGCTTAAAAGTTTGCCATCAACTTTCTGTTCAAGAATGTTTTTTATACCAACCGACAACGACACCCTTACTAATTGAATATGGGTATAGAATGGAATGGAATGGAATGGAATGGAAAGGAAAGGAATGGTTTGCTATACAAAAGTATGAGTACTTACGCTAATTCCCGAAAGATACTGACTGCACTGCAACGTGCCAGAACAGAAATGCTAATCTTTAATTTTAAAGACAACGCCTTCTGAGTATTGTTGAGAAGAAAGGAAATTGTAGTTTGGGATAAACAAAGTAAATATACTGTACTGTAAGGAACAAATAATTTGACCAACTTTATTTTGGCCAAGAACAAACTAACAAATGAATGAGCAAATGACTGAATGAATAACTGAATGAATGACAGAATGGATGATAGAATGCAAGGACGAACCAATGACTTAATGACTTCAGTTAGTAAGCAGTAAGCAAATATATATGTAAGTAAAGGAAGACGTAGTGCAATACTAAGATGGTGATGACAAAACCGCGAACAGAAAGCTAACACAAGATGACAATAATGACATTACACTACAAGTAGAATTGGTTACCCCACTGTGCCCACACTATCATCTCTACTGCCTGCACTGTTCTCTCCTCTTCAATCGAAATGTAAATTCTACTTGTTATACGCATTTGGTTAGCTGCCAAAATTTTGGGATGTGAACAGCAGTGAAGGACGTTTATGGCAGAGGCCAGTTCTTGGCCAACTGTCAACATGTCAGCTTCATAAAACTCCATTAAATGCGCTCGAAAGCAGCTGGAGTATTCTTCCTTCTTGTCATCATCGTCTAGAGTCTCATAGTATAGTTATTGTCATCATCTTCTAGAGGCATCGTCGTCTTCATTGTCTTCGATGTTGTCGTTGTGCTTGCAAATTTGTGCATGTCCTTCCATGTCTTTACTGTTGTTAATAAGACGACGTGGCTTTTGTGCCACTGACATTCGCTTCTGTAATCTGTTGTTGCCAACATTTCCTTTCGTCAGTTATGATTATTATCATCACTCTCATCTTCATCATCATCATCATCATCATCATCATCACTATCATTGTTGAGTGCTGTCTGTCTGCTGCTGTCTGCTGTCCTCTGTCTATGGCTTTACTCTACCATTCGTTCTTGATTTCTTCATTTGGTCTTTCACTTTTTGTGTCCTTTCATCAAAGGACAACCAGTTTACTCGATTCCTCACACTTTGTGGCTATTGAAATTATAACTTCATATTGAGCGCATTAAAATTCCGAGAGTGACTTGCTACAACTTTCCATTGTATTCCCAATGTCAAATGCCAACTAAGAAATGGAAATTGTACAAACCAAAAAAGTTACAATCCTCTTTAATTGTCCAATATTCTATTTTTATACTTAATACTTGATGCCTGCCAAAGTATAGCATATTTTTTTTCATTTGTTCAGATACTGTATTGTATTTAGTATCTTAGTATTATAATATTCTTAAGTCTTTCATCTACGATTATTTTGTCATACATTTTTGTATCTTTAAAAACTAATTTAATACTGGACTATGCCGAAGATGAAATACTCTTCACGCAGTGAATGTTTTGTCATTGTAGTATTCAAATGGGTGGTTTGTATGGGTCCGATTCGGCTGGTTCCGACAAATGTACTGCGTATAGTAAAAATAAATGTTCGTGCAAAATTTCAGATCTCTAGCTCAAAAACTGAGGGACTAGTTTGCATACATACAGACGGACAGACGGACATGGGTTAATCAATTCGTCTAATCGAATATATTTCTCTTTTGTTTCCTTCTGACTGTTACAAACTTCATGACAAACTTATAATACATACTATTCACTCCCGTGAAGAGTATAACAAACAATATAAACCATTTCAGATTGAGTGGTGCAAACAAAGCAAATTCAATGTTTGCAAATATGGAAAAACACTTTCCATTCCATTGCATTGTTATTGTTATTGTTATTTTGTAATTCTTTATTATTTATTTAAATAAAATTTTACCTTTCAAATTGTTTACAATATACATAACATTGCACTATCTACCCTAACCTACCCCACCTTATTCCATCCCAATGATGATTGAGTTTTGTTGTTATTTGAGTAATGATTCAGAAATCAATTCACACAAGACAAAAAACAAAACAAAACTGAATAAATAAATAAAATAAAAAATATCGAAAACACAAACAATGAATTTGTAATAAACGAATTAAACGAATGTGGCAAGCTAAAAAGTTGTAAGAATTTCCATCATCCCTTGGCAGCAACCAATTGTAACCAATCCAACCGATAATAAATAGAAAGTATTACAACGAAAATGCATTTACAACAAGAATTCAGTTATGTAAGATTTTGTATATATTCAATCAGCCATCTAACTAAGAAACTGTAGGACTTACACCTAAAGGATGAGGAGTACGGGGATCATCCAAAGCTAGAAGAACAAACCAAAGAACAGGCACATCATATCATATGAAAGACTGTGTACATAAAGTATATAACTTATACTAACAATATGACAATGCTATTCACTTATTAATTACATGAAAAAAAAAAAAAAAACCAAATTGCAAGTAAATTGGATATTAGAAATCATTTCACCGGTGACACTTAACACCATTCAATCATTGTAGGTACTTTGTCATTCAGTTCAGTGCAGTTCTGTTTAATTTGGCTTAAATTTTGTTTCCTTTCTCATATTGGGCGTACAAATAGAACACCGCCGTTTTCCCATAGATGGCGCCAGCGCCGCTAATCGGTCGATCAGTACGATCAGAAACATTACATAGCCAGCTGAGGTATCGGTCAACAACTCTTAATAATCTCGCTTGTGTATTTTGACTGTGCTTTGTCCTGTTCGTTAGCGAAAATGGCAAAATTCGAGCCTACAAAGGGCCATTTGCGGGAAGTGTTGCTTTTTGTATATCATTCGAAAAAAAAATGCTACTCAGGCGCTTCGAATGATTGTAAAAACTTATGGTGAAAGCTATTGTATATTAGTGAAAGAACGTGTCGGGAATGGTTTCAAAAGTTTAAAAATGGCGAATATGGCGTGGAAGACAAGGAACGTCCCGGTCCCGTTAAAAAGTTCGAGGATGTAAAATTAGAGACTTTGCTGGATGAAGATTCGTGTAGAACGCAACAGGAACTTGCAAGTTTATTGGGCGTGACTCAGCAAGCCGTTTCTCATCGCCTAAAGAGCTTAGGAATGATCCAGAAACTGGGACATTGGGTGCCGTACGAGTTGAATCCGAGGGACATCGAACGGCGCCTTTGCATGTGCGAAAAAACTCCTCCAACGGCAAAACGGAAAGGGTTTTTTGCATCGCATCGTGACCGGCGATGAAAAGTGGATACACTATGACAACCCGAAGCGGAAAAAATCGTGGGGGCTTCCCGGCCATACATCAAGTTCGACCGCAAAACCGAACATTCATGGCTCGAAGCTGATGCTGTGTATCTGGTGGGACCAGCTCGGTGTAGTGTACTATGAACTCTTGAAACCAGGGGAAACCATCACAGGAGCCCCCTATCGGACTCAAATAATACGTTTGAATCGAGCGTTGAAGGAAAAACGCCCGCAATACTCGGAAAGACACGACAAGGTGATACTTCTACATGACAACGCTCGGCCACATGTTTCCAAGGTAGTGAAAACATACCTGGAAACTTTGAAATGGGACATCCTACCCCACCCGCCGTACTCTCCAGATATCGCCCCTTCTGATTTTTATTTATTCAGATTGATGACGCATGAACTGGCAGGACACCACTATCGTTCTTCGATTTTCTATTTGTACGCCCAATATATATTTTGCATATTTCATTTATGTTATTTTGGTATTGTACTTTCTCTCGTTCTTTATCTATCTCTCCAATAACTAAACAACTCACTCACTCACTCACTCACTCACTCACTCACTTTTCGATTCATTCCATTTCCATTTTAAATTGTTTTTATTTTTTATTTGGAATCTGCCTGAATTTTCCAATTGCAATTTTATTTACATTGATAAATGTTATCAAAATATTTATTGTATTTTATTCAATTTGTTTGCTTTTTTGTCCTTTTGATGAATGAAAATGAAAATATTGTACAATATTCTTTGCAATAGAGCACAGAAAACTTTTTTAATCAAACTATGAAAAAAAAAAAAACTCATTCCTCATTTTTTCCACTATAAATTTTGTTTTTGTTTGCCTTATGTTTTGTTTTTTATTTTGTTTTCTTTTTTTTTTTTTTTGTATTGAATTTATCTAAGATTTGTAGTTGTTGCTATAAATTGGCTGAATTTCAAAGGTTTCCCCCACATTCCCATCGATAAATTTTAGATTTTCTATTTGACGCTGTTGCATCATTGCAGAAAGAGTAAATATTTCCAATGGAGCGAAAATAAAAGTGAATAAAATTCAATAAACATGAAATAAATCAGGTGAGCTTAGAATTGGAATTGGTAATCAGATGAAGTCTATGCCAAGAGAATGACATTTAATTTAATTTATTTCATAGTTTGTATTAATAACGACAGTCATCGCTTCACGTCTTAGTCATAGTGAGTCTATGAATGGCAAATGGAAAAGTCCTTAACTGTTGGAATCAACAATCAAATAAAGTATCCTAAATGAATGCTACAAACCATCAAACAATTGCATTAGTATCCCTAGTGAACTCATACTTTGTAATAATAAATGCATGCATAGGAAATTAACGATAATAATCTTCTCTCTTTTTCCCACTGTCTCTCAGTCTTTGTGCTATGTGTGTTTGTTAGATAAAGGGGGAGGATGAAAGCAAATGTAATGATAGAAAACCACAAATATAGAAAATTGCATTGCATACTAGCAGGCGCAGACAGGAAATACATCAACCGCTAGTGTCAGTTACAATTAAGTTGCGGCTGTTGTCATTTGGACATTTTGTTGGTGGTGTTCTTGTTACTATTTAACCACAACTACACACACATACACACACACACACACATACACACACACACACACATATACACACACACACACATACACTGAAATGCTGAGAAATAAACCACGAGGAAACCTCAATTCCATTTAGCAAGATACGAAACGACGATTACGACCAAAGTCTTTCAGAAAGGAGCTTAACCAAATCTAATTTGAAAGATGCATGTTGAGCGAGCATAAATTGAAACATTGAATGAAACTGATTCAAGTCAACCACTGACCAATCATCATTAACGAATCGATGCAGAGGCAGTTAATTAACTTACGGCGGTTAAGCATACGCCACGTAAGCCTCATTCGCTAGCATCACTATCAACTTAAAATTCATTCCTTTCATCCATCCATTTGTATATTTGTTTATTCCTTTCAGCCATTGTTCAATGGTAAAATGGAACCGATCATTTAATTTACCATACCGCGAAACATGAATGTGAAATGCAGTTACGAACGAAGAATGAAGGATGTATGTATATACAATCCATAGAAGGATGCCTAAGCCAAATCGAAAACGAAATGGAAATCTTCATAGTGTTTGACAGAGTAACTTCAACATTAATTTTTATGGTTGAAAGTGGACTGGACAAGGAAACACAACAATAAAATTAACCGTAATAAACAGGAGTCGAGAACGTGAATACTAAAGATTTATTAGAGGACCGAAAAGTCCGCGTGGGTCAAATAAGGTTCGTGGTTACTTAATTTTTTTTTTTTAGCAGAAAATGAGCGTTGAATATGAATAAACACAAAAAAAAAAGAAAAAACAAAAGGAAAATTATGACTTTGCGAAAATAGAAGAACGTCAATATACTGAGTCTTATTAGGGAGAGAGACAGAGAGAGAGAGAGAGAGAGAGATAGAAAGAAAAGAAGGAGAGAGGGAGAGAGGGAGAGAGTGAAGGAGTAGAGAAAAGTCATCCAAGATATTTCGAAATTCATGAGTTTCCTGTAAAAAGTGAAACAGCCGGAAAATTACAAGAAAACGAGGGCATTGCTGCGGTTTCCGGTGCGGCCTCGTACGCTCCTACACCGCATCATCCTTCTACACGCCACTAATACTGTTATTATTGTTTAGTGTTGTACACTGTTGGGTCAACAACTACATTGCTACTTTATGTGTTATGTAGTACACATATATTTGTTTTCATAATCAACTTAGCTCGTTTCATAACGATTCGATTCGATTCGTTTCGTCTTGACTATTAGAAAAATACAATAAAATGCCGGCTTTGATGATGATGATGATGACGATGATAATGATAATGATAATGATGATATTGTGTTTGATAATAATACGAGTATTGTCATAATGAAGATGACAATGATGTTGCTCTTATTGTGGTTTTTAATAATATTGCGCTAGGTCGAGTCATGTCGTGCCCATTTTGCCTTGAGTTCAGGTCACAGACAACTAAGTACTAGATACAAACAATACACAAAAAAAAAAAAACCCCCATAGGCGCATCGACTGTAGGGAATAGCCTCCACCTTGGTAACTGCAGTGACCGTAAGTAAATGAGGGATGACAATGTTGGCACAGATGGCGGCATCAACCTTTACGATGACGTTGGCCTTTTGCAAGTTCCGGTCATAAAGTAAATACATTATACATTTTGATGTATAAACCATGCATGATATTGTACATAATAATAATAACAAAAACAAAATAGGGGAGATGCTGAATGGTAGCCATAAATGCGAAATATCTCAGAATTGCCTTAGTCCTCTCGTCTATGGTTACAAATCAGCAATGAAAGGATAACATTTGAAAGTATTTAAAACTTCTGATTGGTAGTAATGATGATAATAATGATGATGATGCTAAAAATTATGTTCTTAGCACCCAAATGGAAATCTTTTTCCTCGACTTTTCTAACTAAATTCCATTTCTTTCGATGAATCGATTCTTAGTAAATTTTAGTTATTCTACTGTTTATTTATTAATTTTTTTTTTTTTGCTATAATTAATATTCTATAAGAAACTTTTGTAAATAGGGCGCACACACCTGTTTAGAAAACAAAACTTTGTAACATAAAACTTCAAACATAACTGAACATCAAAAATACGAAGAGAAAGAAAAAGAAAAAGAAAAAGGAAAAAGAATTGTAAAGTCTTTAAGCCATTTTCACCATAACAAACAAGGAAGGATGGTTGGTGTGGCAAAGTGGAGTGGACTGGACTTGTACAAAGTAAAGAAGCCACATTTGGACAAACGTGAGTCATAGTCTCACTTGCAGTATCCTTAATGTATTTAATATCCTTGTAGACAACACGACTGCATCTATTACACTATCCTACAAATATGTATACACGTATATATGGTACACATACTTACTTAGTATACTACTCATATATTTACAATAGTAGGTACATGTGTACTATGTATGTTGTAGTGTGCTGTCCGTTAATTTCTTTACTACTTTTCTTTTCTATTCTGTTGTATTGTGTTGTGTTGCGTTGTGTTCTGTTCTGTTCTGTTCTGTTCTGTTCTGTTCTGTTCTGTTCTGTTTTCATTCCTATGTTACTATTACATCCACGGTATCCATGGTGATACAATTTCTTTAGCTTGTTAAATATTCTGGTTTCGTGTTGCACACGTTTGCACAATTGTAAACTTTTACGACTTTACTTTGGTGCAAGTAAAAAGACACACAGATGAATGGAATGGATTCGAATGGAACCGGATGGAATGGTATAGAATAGAAAGACAGTAATAAGGCAGTAAGACATAAAATAAGATAAAATGGATCTTTCGAAAGATTGGCAAAGTCTCACATCACAAGACAACCAACCAACCAACTATCAGATACGAATCGATTCAAACTATATAGACGCTATAGAATTTGTTGTTGCTCTTTCTGTACTCTGTACTCTGTACTATTGTATATACAGTTTTCTGTAGTTGCAGTTTGATGAAGTTTCGCTTATGACGCACGATGAAACTGTTGCCGCCTTCATTGGTATGCGCCTCTATCGAGTACGAGGATTATGGCGGTGTTGCAAGTTGCTTCGACTTCAATTTTCGTCCTTTTTTCGTTCCTCATGCATTTTTAATGCAACAAGAAAAGTTGCACTGTCGCCTGATTTTGCACTCGCACCAACATCACCACATGCTGCCACATATCGTGTTGATATTGTTCATTCGTTCGTGCAACATTTCAACATTTACCTGCAACAAAAGTGAATCGTACAAGCAGGACTCATGTCGCTTCATGCATTTATAATATGCTTGAGTTTGAAGTGTTGAAAGAGCAAACCAAAAATAGAGAAAAACCTATGATTTTATACCTTACAATGCCATATATTTATGTACATTTATGTAAAAAAAAAAAAAACAAAAGAACACTAATTTTAATTTACACAAAAATAGTTATGAGCTTAAGTGAATTCTTTATGGCGACTAACTTGTCCAGTAATCGGAGAATTTTGATCTTAACGTATCATCTACATCTACTTACATTCTCCTCGCCCTACAGATTATTTTGTATACTGGATGGGCCAAAATGAATTTCCTCAATTATTATCTGCACATTATGCAGACAATAGACGATAATCACTGTCAATAGACTCAAACCTACATAAGACAAAGAATGATTCAGTATCCCAACAGTTGATTAAAGCCCAATTAAATCGGTTTGAACTGTGCAGACTTGTATATGTAGGTGTATAGTATAGCATTCTTCAATATCAGAATAAGAGTTTCTTTCAAGCTCTCAAATGCACATACATATGTCTTTTTATTTAGAAAACTACGTAAATGAAGTAAACAACAAATCTATATATATATATATATATATATATATATATATCTATTTCTAAGTGAAAAACAGCTTGCAAACAGCTCATGAAATTGGAAACGTACCGGCACAGACGTCTTTAATGGAACTGAATTTCAGTAGCAGCGAGTGATGAGTGATTCATAGTTAGTGTCACACATGGGTGTAGTCAATTCAAAGATTTTAAAGTAAGTGAAGAGCAGCAGATATGTAGAGTACATATTATAAGTAGCAGTATAGTTTAAGAACAGTAGTAAACTAATATCGTACATAGTATCGCAACATGATGACATGAAGTAACCAATAGTCAGTCACTTATTCTTAAGCCCTTCATTTGACAGCATTTACAAAAAAAAAAAAAAAAATTGGAGGTGGGCGTTCCAATTAAAACTGAATCCTAAATTTTCTTTATTGTACATTTCCATCTTGTACATGAGAATTGCTGGATACTAGAACTGGTTCATTAGGAAAATTGAAAATACCAGCTATAAATATTTATAGAAAAAGATTTACCATATATTTTGTATATAATGAAATTTATTTAATTTGTAATTAATAAAGTTTGTATTTTGTTAAGCTTAATGATAATTTAACTTAACTCATTTGCTTCCCTCATAACGACACTCACACTACTCTCAATGTCGATTTGCAGCAAAGCTAAGCAAACATAACTGTCGAAGCGAAGTCGACAGTTACGTTGCTCATGCTGGAGCAATTATAAATATTTGTACCGTATTTTATTATCTGGATGATTTCCTTTATTCGAAACAGTGAAATCACCAAATATTTGTACGATAAGAAGTTGTTTTCTAATTATCAGGTGAATAGAGATGCATTTCTTTTTTGTTGTGTCATTTTGGAACATTTCCTTCGTTCGTAACTGTGAAATCACCAGTAAATAGTTGTCTTTAAAGGTCAAGGAGGGCATGCGGGTAGCTGCTTTTGCTTTAAGTACTTATGTTTTTGTTGTTTCTTGTATTATGTCACTATACTATATACTTATATGTATATATACATAATTGTATAATAAGAACATGTGAATTTGCATTTATTTATTAATACTTAATTATGTGGAAAGATATCTGATTCCGTTTCATAGAAAAAGTATTAAAATGTGAAAGAAATTTACATCGATTCATCGAATCTCATATATCTTTCATTTCTTTTGAGAATTCCCCTTCCCCTTGTTTGCACAACAGAAAGAAAAATATATTGAAAAAACAAATGATTAGTTTATACATCTAATATACACGTCGCTACATTATTCAGATTCAACTTTATTCAATATCAAGCAACATTTAAAGTTTTCATTTATCAAACCACGCAATACTCATTGGAAATTAGTTTACGATATCAAAAACAGCTGTGAAATTGGAAACTTAATAGCATCTTCGGTCTACTCATCAGCCATATTCAAGTAGAATTGCAATTCATAAGCTTTAAAATGATTGACTTGGTCTGCAATTCGTTGTGAGCTGTGAAAGCAAGCGGACGTTCTAAAATTGTCGTGCAAAATTTAAAGATCAGAAGAGTTAACGCGAAAATGATGATTGGATCTATGAACTCAGAAGGTGTTGGTGTTGGTATTGGTGTTGGTGATATTGGTAGTGAAAGGCAGGTATGTATCAACATATTTGAGTTAAGGCCACTAAGTTGTATTGCAGCATGATGAGATGAACTGATCACATAGTAAATGTAATATAGCTTTATTAGTCTGTCTGTGAATTCTCATCTTCATCTTCATCTTCATCATCCTCATAACACATAACCATCTACATCATACTCGTATATATTGAACTTTCGAATTAGTTAAGGAATCGTAATTCAAGAAACTTATTCTGGCTTAATGAACGCGATCGATTGATATTCCACTAGTTCAGCATTTTCAAGATAACAAAATTATTACCTCAACATGTAAATGTGTGTAAATGTTTTTAATGAGTTTTGATATTATCTATTAATATAGAAGACTGATAATAATATTTATGTGTTAATCGTTGATTCAATTTTAGCTGACTTTTTTTGCAAGTTTTATGGGCAAGCTACTGACTATCATCCTAAATATATTTTTTGGATTTCAAAACTTTTGTCGCCGCAACAAAAATGTCATTAAATGTGATAAGTCCACGTCTTGTACAGACTTCTCTATATATTTGAATGCGACAGATGGCCAAGGAACACACTCACCTTCTTCTTTTGAAAGTTTAAATACTAATACATTTCCCGATTCTGTCTCAATGATAACAGTGGACTTATGTGATGAAATCTTTACTATTGGAGATGATGAATGGAATGCAAATAAATCAGATTGGATGGCATCGCCAAAGACTGTAAATGCATATTGGAATATTGATAAAAGTTATTGTAATTGTTTTATATAATTTTTTTTATTTCCATAGACTGCTGCTTATAATAATCCAAATAGAAGAGAGTGTGAGCAGTTTTCATCGTCTGATGAGAATGACGGGCCAGTCGTTAAAATCGTTTATGCAGTGGTCCATGCTACAAACAGCGATGGAGATTAGAGAGATCATTATACTTAATCAAAATATGTATGACAAGCAATATACAGTAAAATGACCGGAGGGCTGACAACCCATCCCAAATTCAGGTTTTTATGCATATTTTCTCTGATCAATACAACTTATATAAATGTGCATACTCGTATTTCACACTTTACATATTCATTTATTTTAAAGTTAAATTTAACGAAAATCAATCTAATTGTGTGCAAAAAAAAAAAATTGACGAATTTGTCGACTGCTTAAAATTGTCACTTCATGTATTTTGTTCTAAAATCATAATGGGTGAAAATGGGATAGACCCGGCAACGGGTCTTGTCCGCGACTCGAGATTTTACTGTATAGTAGTACATACATAAATTTATATATGTATCTATTATATATAAGTAAATAGTATCAAAAATTACAATGTTATTGTTAACAAGTTATTAAATGAATTTTATGAAATTCTTAAACAAATTATAACACAAAGTGAAGTCTTAATTCAAATTAAGTCGAATTCAAAGTCTTTCAAAATGTCGTAATTCAGTAGTGGGTTACCAAATGCACCTATGCCGTGCAATGTTAGAGAATGCAGTAATGTTGTCTTGCATTTCGCAGGAATTGGAGTTCAGTGTTGCAAAACGCAGGTCACGAAGTTTAGTGCAGCATATTTTATGAATTGAATTAATTAAGTTAAAAGTTGCAAAATGCAGGACACAAATTTTAGTGTTGTAAAATATATAAAAAAGAAATTAAGTGTTGCAAAATGCAAGACTTGAATTTTAGTGTTGCAAAATGTATGAAATGAAGTAAAGTGTTGAAAAACGCAATATACGAAGTTAAGTGTTGTAAAACACGTGATATTAGGGCAAGTGTTGCAAAACGCAAGAAATAAAGTTAAGTGTTGATAAATGCAGTAAACTAATTTTAGTGTTGTGAAACGTAAGAAATTAAGTTAAGTGTTGAAAAACGCAATATACGAAGTTAAGTGTTGTAAACACGGGATATTAGGGCAAGTGTTGCAAAACGCAAGAAATGAAGTTTAGTGCTGCAAACATATGTTGCCATATTTATTTAGTAGTTCAACTTTTGGAACGTTGGGTGTTAATGATTAGATCAGATGAGGTTATAATAGTTGATAGAAATTACGTTGCGATTTGGGGTTTTAATCCAATATGTAACATATGATGAATGAAAGAAGAACGATAGCTCCAAATTGTTGACACTTTACACTATTGTTGGGGTTAATTAAAAATACAGTGGATTTCTTGGAGCGCCTGAAGATAACCATGGATGGAACTCATCGGACCGTACAATAATTATTGAATACTTGTTTTTATGTATTTAATTAAGGTTTATTATTCTGCTCCATACCACTTTAAGACATATTTTCCCATTCAATGTTACTCAAAATTTCATGTAGGACAACAGCAAACACAGAACCGTCACAATTGTGTTGTTGTCAGTGGTGGATCTAAGACCCCTTAATTCATTATTCATCCTTCAACCTTCATTCTTTAATCGCGTGCGTTATTGATGATTGAATGAATTCAATTGTTTGAATAGCAAAAGTTCTTATTAAACCCTCTTTTTTTCTTTCTTTTCTTTTCTTTTCTTTTCATTTCAATTCATTTAATTTCATTTTATTTCAGTTCCATAATTGATTGGTGAAGTGAAGTGATAGTGTGCTGAAAAAGCAAGTGCTTTGTCCTTGTGGATATCTTTCTGTTATGTGGCATGTTCAATATTTTCCAGTAGTATTTTTTCCATAAGAACATTTCATGAATTAAATTGATATTTTTATACGATTAAATGATTATTTAATGATGTTTACTTTTAATTTCTATCTACAACATATTGTAGTAGTAAAAGTACTTTAAACTAAAATTTTTCATTATACTTCTCAGGTGGTTCAGGAAGTTAATTCGTTATTTTTCAATAGGTGAATGATGAATGACAACACAACATTCATATCACTAGTCTTTATGACTTATAACTCTTGAAAATCACCTAATAACCTATTGAATTTTTATCTACAAGACGAAATAGGTATATTTATGGACTTATTTGTGGACTCAACTTAGTGTGGAGTTTGGTTTCATATGAAATACATTTTTGTTTTTTTTTTTTTTTTGTTTTCTTGCGAGATGTAATGAATTTGTTAAATTTTATATGATGATTGCCTTCAAATTTAAATAAATTTTAAAATGTAAATGCAAACACATCAAAAATCAATTGAAATCCAATTGAGTTTGTTAAGATCAAGTAAGATTCTCTACATGTTAAGTACTTATTTTCTATCTATAATAAATTGCTTTCGAACTCTGATTAGATTTTGGGGATTGACGAAAGGAAAACAATTGTTCATTTTGGATTCTCATTTGATGTTATTCGTTTGCATCGCAAATTTAAGTTTACTTTTCAATCAAATATTTACTTTTATTTTGTAGCCACAAAAGCAAAGGAAGTGCTACATATTACTTCTACATACATATATGTAGAAGAAAAAGTAGTAGTAGGTATTGTATATAATATGGTGATGAAGATAGTGATGGAAATGTTGCTAAAGAAGTCAAAAAAGAATGGAATGGAGAAAAGATACAAATAAAAATATACACTATATATTTATTGTACACACACACATACCTATAGTATAAACTACAATACATCATATTGGGTTTCCAACTGCTAAATATATTGGGTTGAAAGCAACCCCTAGTTGGATGACCGCAATGGATAATGCTACCAGATTGCAATAGACTGGAACTTAACCACCAAAAGGGAAACAGAAACAATAAAAAGCCAACCTAACATCTACCAATCTACTGACCAAATGAGTAACAAAAGCAAAGGAATTAAAATAACTAAAAACCCAAGATTTTATTGACATAAACTTCCTTTCTTTCCTTTCCTGATTCCTTTTCATATGCGCACAATATGCGTACAATAGTTTCAAATTTGTCAGAACGTTCGTAACGCACTCATTTGACTGAGCATTAAAAATTCCATAAATAACAATATTACAATATCACTCTAATGAAAAATCCAAATGATTTGAAGGAACTGTGTAATCTTTAAACGGAACCATACTTTTGTTGTTCTTAGAACAATGGAAATGGAATTTCGTGTATTGATAAAAAAAATTACCCAGCTAAAGCAAAGCATGAGCTTCATAAATGTTACGGTGATTTTACTAAATATTACGACTACTATTAACGAATCAATGAACCAATACTCGATGTCATAGGTATGTTATAAGTTCTATTGTTCTATGTGCCAAGATAAGAAAGGGGTTTTACTCACAGGGAAAGGTTTAGTATAGTATAGTATAAATGAAGTCGGTGCAACTGAAATTATTGTATTGTAAGATTCTGAGTGAGGTTTCTTATTTGCGCCTAGAATGTTATAGTCTGTGGTTTAGTCTACATGTGTGTGCGTCTCTATGTGTATGGTAATGTATTTGTGTTTGGTTTTCTTAACAAACTTCCTCTGATGGAATTTCTTGTGTTTTGTGTAATTTACTTAACTTAGCAAAATATTGAAAACGTATTTTCGTTACATTTCACCATCATCATCATCATCATCATCATCATCATCAGTCAGTGTCCATTGTATTATCTTCTTTTTCTCTATTTTCCTTGTTATTTGCTTTGATGTTGAATATGCATCAACAACTAAAATAAAATAAAATAAAATATATACTTACATAAAACATAAGATAACGACAAGAATAAAGAAAATTTTGTTAGTTGTTTGTGTTTTTTTGCTTTTCTCCAACTTTCAGCAACTTAATATTGTATAATTTGCCCCCTGCCGACGTGCGAAACTTTTGGTCTTATTCCTTCCCTCATACTTTAGGTATGTCCGAGCATCCGTTCGTCTGTCCATCTGTCCATCCGTCTGTCCATCCGTTTGTCCATATTGTCTATTTTAATTATTTTATTTGAAATTTGTTATTTGAAAAGTGGTTTCCACTCCAAAGAAAACAAAACCCACCAACCCAAATTTTCTCAAAATAAAATGAAATGTCTCCATGTATTTTTTAATTTTGAATGTTCAGCAACAGTCTTATATTATAGTCTGTTGATCCATCCTTCAGTCGGTTGGTTGGTCAATTTGAGTACTCATAATATAGACTAGACTGACGCCTTCCATGGTATTTATAATTTTACACAGATGTCACTTTTTGACTGTCATTTGCTCTAATCCTGTTGACAGTTGCTTTACATTAAGTCTGACTTGACTTGACTTGACTTGAGTTGACTTGACTTGCTTAAGTTCATTCCTTCATTTCGCTCTATGCTTCTATAATCTTATCATTGTTTTATCTTATGTTTTGGACTGTTACAATGTATTTACAATAAAATATTTCTCTCCGTCCCTTTGTCAGTCCGTCCGGTTATTTCCCTTAGCAATGCTATTTCTCTGGATATTTCTGTTGATTCTTATTCTTTCCTCAAAAGAAATGCAAAAAAAACTACTTACTTATATTTCTCACTTTGACAGTTTCTCACTTCATACCACTCTTTTACTCGTTCATTTATTTCTATATCTTTATCTTTATCTTTCTCTTTGTATTTCTCTGTATGTTTTTTTCTTGTCACTTTTCATTTGTAATTTTAATTCAAAACCATTTTTCCTACTGTTTTTCAGCACTCACTCACCATTTACATTTACATTCATTAAAATTACTTTATTTAACACTTTCTTCTACTTTATCTTTTGTTTCCTTAGTTCTGTGCTTGCCTGCGTTCTTCTGTCTCTTCTATGTATGATGTACATACGTATGCTTATTTTTAGGGGATTTCAAGTCTTCTTAAGCGGCTCAAATGTTGCAGCAGGAAGCCTTAATTTAACAAAAAACTCCAAACACCGAGAAAATGAAATAAAATAAGAAATGTATTAATTACCATATTATGGCAAAGTCACACTTGGTTCCTGCCTATCCAATCATTCAAAGTTTGTACAACACATTGTCCTTACAGATATCGTCGTACAGATATCGTCAACCGAACACTTTTAATCTTCTTTACCTTAAACATGTTTTAAATCAATTTGAAAATACTTTAACACTCTGAATGAAAGGTTTCTTCATTGTTCATTGTAGTTTTGGTCTCATTGGATTTGTTACCATATCTTTTAACCAATTCTGTAAAAGATTTGTGTGAATGGACATGGGCCACTCCTGCATATATGTACAAGTATGTATCTTTTCTATCAGAATATAAGAATTTTTGTTACATTTATTTTCAACAATAATTTTGTAGGGGATAATTTTGAGGTACAGAGTAGAGTATCTGATTTTCAGATGTAATTGCGTATGTTTTATATCTTGGCAATTTTTTTGTAGCTTTTCAGTTATAAAACTTTTATTTATGCCTTTTTATTCTGCTCCATTAAACAATTCACAGCAATTGAATGAATCAATGAATGAACGAAGCAAGCAAGCGAGGAAGGAAGGGAGAAAGAACTGAATGATAGAACCAATAAGCAAGCGTACAAGGGATGAAACGAAGAAAGAATAAAATAAATGTATCTTCAACACACGCAGTTACACGATATTTTTATAATTGTATAAAGTTTATACAAATAATGGTAAAATGAAAATGGTAAACGTTCTAGGGATTAGTACTTCTAAAGTAACAGGTGGACCCCACTAATAATTGTATTGTATTTCTGTAAAGGAAAGGGTATCCAAGAGTCGGACCTGTGCATTTTAGCTCTTTCTTTTTTAAGCAACTAAAGTAACGCAAAACAAAATAGCATAAACAGAGCAAACGTTTAAAGTATTCAGTATCTATGTATATCGCACCCGCCACCATTGTTTTTGTTCACGCGGACATATTCAGTCAAGTGGAATATGAAAAAGGATCGAAACAATAAATTCTACATGAGCAAAATGACAAGAGGAGTCAGTTTCGATTTGCTATGATTTTAAAAAAATCTTTTTTATACCATTCATATGTATATTCTTTATATACTAGAGCCCTGAACTAATCTGCATTACTGTATTGTTAACAGTTGGCAATCACTCTGTGTGTGCACACTATGGAAACGAGTTATGTATGTGTGCTTTTGAAACGAGTAAATCAACTCATTTTTTTTTTTATTTGTTTTGCTGACTCATTGATTCGAATGCGACGACTCGTACTCGTACTCGTACTCGTACTGAAGGACTCAGTATCACACTATCATGAAAATATAGTATCATGGTACTCATGTCTTCAGGAATAACTCGGTGTGACTTGGTGCCACTTGGTTGGACTTGGTGCCACTTGGTTGGACTTGGTGCCACTTGGTGTGACTTGATGTGACTGGTTTCTTCGGATAGGAATCGAATGACTCAGTATCGCACTGTTCAAAAATACAATAACAAAGCAAGTGCGAGTGCGAGTGCGAGCGAGAGAAAATGAATGAACAATCATGCAATAGCAATAGTGTGCACAATATAAAACACATTGTGTATACTACAATATGAAAAACGGATCAAATGTGTTTCTGATTCGAATCATTCAACTTATTTTGCTTATACTGTCGCGTCGACTCATGTTTCCTACTACTTATAACTCGGTAGCACACAGTCTTTGTTCACGAGTTAGACTGAATTGATTTACAGCACCACACGAGTAGATTTATGTTAAGATAGTGTGACTATTGATAGTGTTGCGTGTAGCACATGATTTGTTTGAGCGAGACGATGACGTTCGTAACGCATACAACCATATGGTTCCTATTTATAAGATACATATGATATGTCAAAAACAGAGTTCTCTGATTAGTAGAAGAGTATTACTCTCCGCACAAAATTCGTTTTCTATCATACACATCTATAGCTTGAACCACAATACATTTGCAAACATTTTTGATGAAAGATGATGACGTACAAATGTTAATGTTTCGTCTTTTTGGCATCATCAGTAGATTAATGTATATATATTCTTATATACTATTCACATTCATTTGTATGTATGCATGTACTACTATTTATCTTAAGTGCGGATACTTATTACTATTATTATTTTAACCTTACTTCATTCTAACTGCGATTACTAACTGTGGCAAAAGCTAGCATAAGTTTAACCATGTGTAAAAGAAAATGAATTAGGTGCATAATCTTAGATCTTAGATTTTACCCATTCATACTTATACTTAATCTGTATGCGTATGTATTAAAGTAGGTAAGTGAAGTGAGGGAGTAATACCAATTCTGAAAACAACAAGTAGTGAACAATAAAAGAACATTTTGCATTCATTTCGGAAGCTACTAGGTGCCCTCAATATGGTTTCTAGCACTATACCTATATACGAGTATATACAAGTAAGTACATACATATATAGCCCGACCGACCTATCCTAGTATGCCAAAATGAACTAAAGTGAGAGTTAATGGGCGTGAATTTTTGTTCTGCTACTTAACACTTTCCGGGGCGCACGTATGTATATACGAAAATCTTGTACCATATACGCACGAACGCATGGTTATCCAACCATCACACATTGACACATCTATCAGCCGCATTATATGTATAATTTCGTTATTATTCAATTTCATTTACATACAATATATGTGTGAAGTAGATCCCTACTCAACTGCTACTATCTTCATTATTATCTCATCTTAATCTAAGTATATACTAATCATGAGATCAACATCATCATCATCATCATCAACATCATCATCATCATCATCATCACTGTGCCAACACTTCTTCTTCATATTTGCCGGGTGATTTGTTGTAATTGTTCTCTAGCATCAATCATATTTACAATATTTGTAAAGAAATGTTCTTTGTGATAAGAAGGAGAATCGGTATACGAGAGGCATCTATTCTTTCTATTGTACTTCGAATGTAATCCCTTTTATGGCTTTCTTGGTCTTCTTGTACATTTACCACTTAGTTAACCACACCACCCCAACTTTTCTTTTCATACGCAACTCAATTTATTATATTAACTGTTATCTTGATCCAGAGTTGTTAGATTTTTGCGAAAAACTCACACATTGCGACTGTTGTTAAGTAATAAGACACTCATGGAAACCCCTCTCACTCTCAGTCTCACTCTCATACCCCAAATCCTTTTCAACGCACTCATTGTAGCACAAAGTATTGTCAACGTTTTTGCTTTCGTCATATTTATTCATCAGACACGCTCTCACCGACACGGACACTGGCACAGGCACGTATTAAACATACTTCCGTATAGGAGTAGACCATATATCAAATTAAGTTGGTCTTGGCTGGTTGCTAATATTCATCCTCATCATCTTCATCATCTTCATTATCCTCATCATCATCATCATTGTCAGCCCCATCATGAACATCGTCCCGAATATTCCGTAAATTTTAAATGTTGCTTCGGGTTCCTGTGGTCTGTCTCTGACTCCATTCCATTGCCCCTTGGGAGAATGAATCTCGCATTCATTGCTTTTACCTGTTTCGTGTGCTACCACATAGCGTGGAGTGCATAAGATTTGATATTGTGGTGAAGTCAGTGACTCAATTTCTCTAAGACACAAGTTTCTCCTTGGATTCGCTTTGATCTGCTACGTTTTACTTGACTTCATTTTGCTTTGGTTAGAATTAAATGGAATTGAGTTGAGTTGAGTTGAGTTGGTCAAGAGGTTTTCATTCAATTAGGTTTTATCATAAGCTAAATGGTCTTTGTTTGTTGGTTATTAACATTATACATACAATAATAAATAAATCATATGAAGGAAGATGTATTTCTTTAATTACACTCAGCCGAGCAACGTTGAATTTCCGGTTGAGGTTTTCCAACTAAATGCTTATGACAAAATAAAATATTTATTGTAAAATCCCCGATATGCTGATAAATTAATGAATTAAGAAATCACACTACACCCGATTGCTTTGTATGGGACTAAATTTGGAATGGTGAACTTTTATTGATGTTGGCCTTAGTTTTTAAGATTTTGTTATGTTCTCGATTCAGGTCATTTGACCAAGTTGGCGTGGATGTTACAGTAATTCGGATTTATAATCATAGTCAGGATCGGTTTTTCTGTTCAAGTGTACGAATATGTCATCTATTTATCGTATTTATCCATTTATGTTAATTTCCCTACTTTTTTAACCATTCATTCTTGACTCTTTCCCATCTTCATTATGGACATGGACTTCAATTTGTTTCATCTACTCAATTTTCAGGTTACCATGCTATTTTTGTGGTTTTGGCAAAGTTTTGTTATTTTCTTTTAGTTTGGTTTTGGCAAAATTTTCTTTCAGTATTCGATTTGGAACTCTGTGTATGTACATATGTGTGTAACTGTGTGTGTATTTGCTGCCATAAATCATTTATTTGAAAATTGTTATTGTACTGCGTTTTAATAGCATATGATCGACACACACACATGAGTAAGAGTACAAATACAGAGACAAATGGACACACGTGTCCTTTATCCATATCCATTGTCGTTCCCAAATAGTCTGCCGCATTCAGCATGCCATGCCCAACACGCCCATTAATTATGCGAATGCATGGCATGTGGTCGAATGTCATGTCTGTATGAGTATGAGTACATATCTACCACTCTACCCTACCATACAATACCCTACCCTACCCTAATGACCCTATCTAACCTACCTTTCGTTAGCTTCAATTTCATTCACATTCACATTCCCACGTTCTATCGCTCCACCTCAGTTTCACCCATCTCCTGCTGTATACTACTTACATATTTCGCTGTAAATTTTGGTATTTACTTATTTTCATATTTACAGGCTTATGTGGCTGTGGCTGGGCTGTGGAAGGGGCTGTGGCAGGTTTATGGTGGGTCTGTGGTTCTGGTGGCGACTCTGCGTTCCGTTGTCCTCTGTGCTGCGCCTTTGAATGTCTGCTTCCGGCTCGTAACGAGGTCATTTGGTTACAAAACAGAGAATTATTTTTTTGCGAGTGGGAGAGAGAGAGAGAGAGAGTGAAAGAATGAGATGGGAATGGGGAACAGGGCATGAGAGATAATGGAAGAGGTTGTTGGTGAGTGGCAGAGAAGTGGGGACATTACTTATGAATTTGGTTTGGTTTGGTAAGGACTTTTTTGGGGCCGCAAAACGCGAGAAACACGAGAAAATTGCGACATAATTGCAAATTTATTGAAGTGAATATTCGTAAATGTGCGTGTTTGCCTGCGTGTGTTTCATTGCGTGAGTCTGTTTGTGTGTGTGTGTGTGTGTGTGTGTGTGTGTGTGAAAAAGAGAAGAATAATAAGAGGACAAGGGAGAAAGAGAATATCTAAAACGGATACATATGGATATGTATGTCTTTATGTATCTGTGCGTATAGTAAAGGTTGTTCGAGCGAAAATTATGAATTGCTATAACAACTGGACCCGCTATATATCTCTCTTTCTTTTTCCTCTCTCTCTCTCTCTCTCTGTCTCTTGTAGATTTGTTCTGCTTTAAAGCAAAAGACACATTTGTCATTACTTGCTCTCATTAGATTATTATGTCGTTAGATGTTTTGAAAGTATTTTTTTTTTTTGTTGGCTACATAATTACTACACACACACACACACACACACACAGCATTAGTGTTTGTATTACTAAGATTCACCGATTTCTTAACTTTCCATCTGTGTATATTTCCTAACCATTTCATTGTAATTATATCATACCTTTATATTGAAAATTTTACTGTATAGATTTATTTTTGTCAAAGTTAAGATCTAGAATAATAAAATTATCAAGAAACATTAGGTTGCAAGAAACTCGTGCTACTCAATCACGAGCATAAAAAACTCAAGACCAAATCGAAGCAGAACGATGTGCTGCTGTACCCAAAACCTTGTGAAGCCGGGCCGGTATCCTAGTTTTTATCTATATACATAAAAATGAACCCAAAAAATAGTATGACAGCGCAAAACTCGAGAACGGCTGGACCAATTTTGATGATTTTGTTTTGTTGTACCCATGGAGTTACCAGTCAGATTTTTTGCTACATTTGGATCCGGTAGGTGGGGGTATCAAACCACAGCCACCACGATACTCCCACAAGGGGGCCGTACCCGCTGGCCAGGACAGAAACAAGTTCCGTGGGCTTCTGACCACCCGTGGTACTAGAAAATAGCCTCTGGTCAGACTTCGTACCCGAGGTACTACCAAATTCGAACTCCAAAAAGTTCATGGGTTGGTGGCCCAAATTTGAACATAGCTCTCTGGAATAGCATGCAGGTTGGTAGCCCACAGAGGGCACAGTATAAAGCTATACTCATGGGTACAGCTTCCTCTCTGTTGGGAGCGAGGTCTATTCCTACCTCTTCCGCCAATTTGGCAGCATTCATTTGATAAAAATCAGGCGAGCATATGTCCCCACTGTCACAAGGACTTTAGGCGAAAGGGTAGTAGGCTGAGACCGCTACAAGGTTATTGAAGTACCGAGGTTTTACGTGCTCGCCTGTCTGTAAGAAGACTTAAGAACACGGTGCCAAGCACGTGGATTGAACGTCAATCAGCGTCCCCTTGGATATATATCCGCAGGTACCAATTAGAGTCATATTAAATTGGAATATGACTCCCTCCTTGGTGGGGAGCGAGGCCCGCCTAAAACCTCTGCTGCTCTCTGGGTCACAGCACCCGGTTGTATAACGCAACTCCACGTCGAGTTATTACTCTACCCGCATTTGGGTATTAAACCATAGCCACCACGATACTCCCACAAGGGGGCCGTACCCGCTGGCCAGGACGGAACTAGTTCCGTGGGCTCCTGACCACCCGTGGTACCAGAAAAAGCCTGTGGTCAGACTTCGTACCAGAAGGTACTACCAAATTCGAACCCCAAAAAGTCCATGGGTTGGTGCCCCATATGTTTTCATTCATGTAGTAGCCAAGAAATCCAATTTATAGAGGATAACCTGGATCACAAATTATAAATGAAATTTATGTTCCCTCCAGGAATATGAGTTCTATACATCAAGAATAAAACTCAGAAGAATTTCCCGGAGGGGGAAGTTGCTTAGGTTATAATAAAAATATTAATTACACATTTTACAACAAATCTTTGTAGAAGAAACACCCAATTAGCGCATAGGGGGTGTGTAGCAAAGCACGCCGGGTAATGCTAGTATTGTATACAATATAAAATTCTATTGTACGGATTTTTTACATTGTACTCCTCCTAAACGGCTGGACCGATATTGATTAGATTTTTTATGTGTATTTGATTGGGTCCGTGGATGGGTGAAATTGAACCTGGTACGTAGCGCTGTTATCGATAATCAGACCAATTTTTTTTAAAACATGCAGCGGACTGCATACTAATTTTTTATGCCAAGAAGTATGCATTATAACATTTCATTATGAATTCATATTGTTCATTGCCAAAAAGTACAAAACATAAAACTTACCTGATAATGAGCAACATTCAATAAAACCATTTTGGAGAGAACATAAAATTAGAATAATTTTTAAATAAAATGATTGTGCGGCAAAATGAAACTTACCTAAAAAAAGATAGAGATGAGAAGAGAAGAGAATCAAAATTAGAATGAATAATTTATGTAATTTTAGTTGGTTATTGATTTTCATTTAATGAAATGTTTTACAAAATATCTAAACACACATTAACATAGAAAAAAGAACACTGTACAATTTACTAATTGGGTTGCATTGTATCTACTTAGTTTTGTATATGCAATGAAATTTATTTTATGTAATTGAATTTTAATTTTTATACAATATTTTCCAAATTTACAAGAATATCACTGTTACATATTTGGATTAAAAGTATTAAACATCAGCACACTACACAACATGTAAACGTGTTTTTGGAAATGAATAAATGAGGGGATATAAAAGTATCTAACTTTGCCATATGCTGCTTTATATTCCAAAGTATCTATATACTCGTACATAACCAGAAAAAAGAAGGTTCAATTAAAATTCGGGGAAAAAAGGAAATAAATAAAAATAAAAATTAAAATTAAAAATAAAATAACAAAAGTAACTTGTACGAGTATGTACATACATATGTATGTATATTTTGTCTTTATTTATTACAGATAAAAGACTAGAACTTAATTTTTTTAATATAATACTTAACATCGAGAGATTTATCTAAGCTTAATAATATACTTTCTACATTGTATTTTGTATTTTTTTTTTGTTAAATCAAATTATTGCAGACGATATAATCATCTACTCCCAAGGAGATAAAATAAACTGTATCAATACTTAACTTCAGAGAGACAGCAAGAAAAGCATTCCTTAAATATAAACATCTCTTCTTTTTCAAACACATAAACATACGAACCAAAATCATAATGTACCAAATGGTAATCATAAGATCATAAGATGCATATGCATGTCCTGCTTGGTTTAACATCTCACCTTCGTACATGGAACGAATAAGGCTGTTTGAAAGAAAATGTTTAAGATCATACACAGGCTTACACAGAACTTCACAAAGCAACTTTAGAATAGACTTTGTTCCATCGGAAGCGTTGTTGTTTCTAGACACTAAAAAGCTAATCCAAAGTCAATTTGATTCCCCGGTATTTTATCATATACATATAAAGGCGAGCTACACAAAAATCAATAGATTTCAATATATACTAACAACAAAATCTGCGTTTTGGCACTACTTTCCTGATAAAAGATTCAAAAATGAAAAAAAAAAACAAACAACTTTTCTGTTGGTTGTCCGATTAACCATGGTCCCGTCCCTATTTCCCACCTTGCTTTTCCACCGCAATTCCCGTTTTTAATCTTTAAGTTAAGTTTAAGTTAAGTTTTATTTTTCAGCGTTATTGTTATAATTTTTTTTTTTTTTGGTAATTTTTTGTTACATATAAACATATCAAACAAAGTCACCTTATAACCTGTCATTTGTCATCAAAAAATGTTTTGTAATTATCACATATAGCGCAGTAGAGTGCTCGTTGTAGAGAGAGTCTTTAAATGTATTTATAAATGGTATAATTTGTTTCTTTTCCTGTTCTAATATTAAAATCATCATATCTAAATAAACATCATTAAAAAAAATAAAACAAAAAACATTATTGTGCTAATTAAAATAATGTCGCAAGTCTTCAAAATTCAATTGCAATTCATAATAAATTCACAATGTTGGCCACCCTTAATTTACGACGTTGGTGTTATAAAGTTCCATGATTCAATTGTATGATAAGTACAAGTATGAGTAAATACTATACTCGCATTCGGGTATTAAATCACAGCCACCACGTTACTCTCCCAAAGGGGCCGTACCCGCTGGCCAGGGCAAGTTCCGTGGGCTCCTGACCACCCGTGGTAACAGAAAAAAGCCTCTGATCTGACTTCGTATCTGAGTTCATGAATTGGTGACCCAAATTTGAACGCAGCTCTCTGTAATAGAATGCAGGTTTAGTAAGCCACAGATGGCATAGTATAAAGCTTTACTCATGGATATAGCTTCCTCACTAGGTCTATTCCTACTTCTTCTTTCGCCAACTGACAGCATTTCTATGGTCAAGATCAAGCGTGCATATTTCCCCACTGTCACAAGGATATTAAGCGAGTGGGTAGTAGGCTGAGAGCGCTACAAGGCCAAACGCCCATGGTTCTAGCAAATACCTCTGGTCAGGCAGCGTAACCAAGTAACTACCAGTAGAGCTCCTTGAAGCTCAGGGACTGGTTACCCCGCGGAGAACACTTATCCAAGTCACATTCACACACACACACATAACGGACAGTCTCTGGCTACAATCGGACGACGTCTCCTAACTCTATCTTTATTGTAGAACACCCATTAACACACAAAATACCTAACTCATTCATATCTCTCAAATCATCATACAGCCATGTCTCGTCCGTCGAGCCACAAGTGCATTCCGCACTAACTTCTAGGGAAATCATGGCATACATACCGAGAACAGTTTTAAAATTGTTTGATTTATTACGAAAGACAGATAAATTCTGAAGCCATGAAATAATTACAATGCAATTATGTTTTCACCTAATAGTTTTCTCCCCACAATGCACAAATTAAATCATTTCTTGTTGAACAACAACAAAAACCAATCCTGCTCTATCCCAAACTGATTGAATCATTTCAGGATTTCTTAAAATTGTTCCAATGAAGAAATGATTGGTGTATGTAACATTGAGTAATGGCTGCCATATCTTTCAATGGGCGCATGCAAAAACTTTACTTTTCTTTGTATTAATTGTAATGAAAATAATATCAAAAATATTACTTATACGCAACGTTGCACCCACAAAGAAAACAAGAACGAACGACTTTTTTATAAAAGCCAACAAAGTTTTAGCATAAAAAAAAAGCGAAAGACAAACCGAGGTAAAGTTAGACGAAGAAATTCAAAGTTCGCCGATGCAAAAAAAAAAAAAAAACTTAGAGAAAAGAAATTGTTTAGAAAATATAATAAAATGTAAACGGGAATGAACGAGAAGTGAGAAAAGTGAGAAAATGGAGAAGAGAAGAATGAAAGAAAAAATTATATAGAAATGCGTTCAGAGAAAGCAAAAAAGGAACAACAACAAAAAAAAAAATAAAAAAAAAAACAGAAAAAATAAGACTTTCAAAACTCATTAAAATTAATGAAAGCCACGCACTTGAGCGCACTCAGCATATGGAGGAAGAGATATTGGGCACCACCAAGAGACTACGACAAGGGAAGCGGAGCAAGGCAACGCGATGCGTCGATGATAAATGGTAGTTAAAAAAAAAAAAGGAAGTGGAAAGAAATCCCTGTGAATGAGACTCTAGGAGTCCCATGGATGCTGACACTAAAACACTCACACACACACACACACACTGACTTACTTTCTTGTCTTTTACCAGGTTCGGTCGGGTGGTCGGTCGAGTAATACGAAAGAACGGAATGAATACTGAATGCTAAAAAATTATACAAGTGAACAAACATATTGCATACTTTCTGTCGGTGGACACGGTGGCAGCGGTGCTTTGTATGTGATGGGAAACAGTTGCAAGAAAGGAAGTGTTTCATGATGCGACGACGACAAAACCCGGAAAGAAATACGGTAAGGGAAATTGGAAAGGAGTGTGAACGAAGTTAAGAAAAGAGGAACATTAAGTAATTCGCTAAAGTTCATTAAAACAAATTAAAACAGAAAGTAGCAAATTCCATCAAAGGAAACGACGAGAAAGGCATGAAACATGAGACACGAGGCACGAGACACGAGAACTGAATGGAGGACCAATTCTGTCAATGGGCCATCGGCACAGTATAGCATAGGCAGTAGTACAACTACTAAATGAGATAGAAAGTTTTGAATAGAACAGGTTCTATGTACTTGTATCACACGAAGAATGCATGTATGCATACATACTTAGTAACTAAGTCAAATAACAAGCTAACTAACTAACTAACTAACTAACAAACTATGATAACTAATAACTAACTAACTAACTAACTAACTGAGTTATGGAATTGTTGAAGTACTCAAAGTAAATGGCAAATGAATCAATCGTAAAGAAAGTGCATAGCAATATTAAAACTACAAGATCATCTTAGTTATATAGAAATACTGATTAACCAAAGGAAAGGAAAAACGTTAATTGAGCGGCAGCGAAATGGAGAAAGCAATTCAAATTAAGAATTCACAAGAAAGATGGAGTGTGTGTGGGTGTGTGTGTGTGTGGAAAGAGTGGAATAACATAAAAAGTATAGATCGAATTGAAATAAACTACTTTTTCTTCATTCCTTTCCTTTCCTTTCCCTTCTTTTATTTTATTTTATTTTATTTTATTTCATTTTTACACTCAAAATACTTCATTAAATGTGGAAAAAATAAAAAAAACCAAGAAGAGGAAGAGAATAATGAGAAAATGATAAGAAAAAAGAAAATCACGTAGCAACATTAATTAATGTAATCTTAAGGTCAAAGGTTTTAAAGTGCAACACCAGCACCAGCATCAGCACTAGTAACATCAATTGAAAATAAGAAAATTACAAGAGAAACAAAAGAGTCGAATCGAGTGGAGTAAGGTAGAGTGATGTGGAGTGGAGTGGAGTGGATTGGAGTAGAGAAAGCCAACTTTGTACCAAATGAATTACGACAAAATGGTGCATAACCCGGTGCAATGATTCCCTCATCTGCATGAAAAAGATGCAAGGAAAGAAAGTATCTTTGCGCTGTAACACAAGAAGAGATCATGGGTCACATAAGATACAGGTGGGTGGCTAGAGAAGTGGGATATGTATTGTAGAAGTGCGTAGGTGAAAAGAAAAGCTGCAGACACTACAAGTGATACAAAAAAAAAAAAATATAAAAATAAAAATATGAAATACAATCTCTCTTATGCATCGTTTAAATTTTAATTAAGAAAAGTCACATTTTTTTTAGCCCTCAGTTTACTAGAAGTATTCAACTCATCTTAACACCTTTGCAAGTGAATAAATGAAATACAATAGAATAAATGGTCTTTTAATTAGAAGTTTCAGATGCAATTTCCAACAAAGAACACAGCACACATTGTTTGGTATGGTATTGGTGGTATCTTTTAATGTCATCGAGAGGATGCTTACATAGATACATACATACATACATATTTGGAGACAGTAAGTAATACAATAAGTATATAAATACAATAGAAATGTTATTGAATCCTGGAAGTATGCTTTTCAAATTATTATTATTATTATTATTCCTTAGATGACTGACTGGTGAAGCAGACAAAGTGATACAATGAACTAATCGTAATTGGCATTGCATATTGACATATGTTTCGTAAAAGTTAAATTGGATTGAGGATTGTAAGGATATATAAATAAATTGTACTTAGTACTCGTACATAATTATGTAAAAAAAGAAAAAAATCTATTTCCAAGAAGAAGTTAATTGAAATACTTTTTCTTGTTTACAATGAAAAATATCTCGTTAAAAAGGAAAACTTTGTTTAAAAGTGAAAAATGCAATCATAAGTTGCTGGTGATAATGATGATGATGATGATGATGATGATGGACTAGAAAACAAATAGAAAATAATGATACTTTTGTAGATATGAAGATGAAAACATAATAAACTAAGAGTGATAAGCTTCAATTACTTATAGTTGGCCTCAGATCCACATCTATGGTAGACATATTAAAAAGGCTGATAGCCAGAAAGAAAGCTGTCAGAAGAGGGGAAGGTAGGCAGGTAGGCAGGCAGGCAGGCAGGCAGGCAGGCAGGCAGGCAGGCAGGCAGGATACATAAAGGATGTGACTGCTTACATTTGTAGTTATTACAATATTATTGTACAGAGTTGTTGCAATAATTTGCATCTGTTATACAATACTAAGTAAGTTGAACATTAGCCCACCTCCTAATACTTGTACTTCCCATCCCTCTACCATTCATTCTACACAATTTGCAAGTAGTTTTCTTGTCATTATTATTATAACTCGTATATATTTGTGTTTTTGTTTCTGTTTCGCCCCCCTATTCTCTTATTTCTAGGCTTTTCTGTTTATTTCTTTCTTTTATTTTCTTTACGTTTTTTCACTATTTAACTTTGCATTTCGCTCCTGCTTCTTTTTTCTTCCATTGTATTGTTGAAATTGAAGCCATCACCGTCACCGTTACCGTCACCGTCACCGTCACCGTTACCATCACCATTTTTGCCTTTTAGTGTGGCCTCACTTGATTATCATAATTAAACAATTTACTTTCAAGTGTTGCCGTTGTTTCTTTTTCCTATTGTTACTTATTATATACTTATTGTGCAATATGTACAAGTATATGCATATGTTCATTATTGTTGTTGTTGCACCCAGGTTTCCGTTGTTGCTTTTCAGGCCTTAAATGCAAATTAAATAGTATGCGCCCTAAGCTGCCTTAATGATGAAAATAGCAGAGAATTAGTGAAACTTAACGGATAGAAACGCGACAACAAATTTCGTTTCGTACGAGAAAACTTACAAAAGTAAGAACAAATTCCTGACTCACTCACTCACTCACTCACTCACTCACACCCTGACCCCGACAAAACCCCTTTCCTCCTTTACTATTTTTTGAATGCCCTTTACTTACTACTTACTATACTCTCAGTGGCGTCACGCACCCCACTCTCATGCTCTAAAACAATATATTGTAAATGCATTATGCGGACTACTCCAGAGTTTCTTAAATATTTCGGTAGCGAAGCAGCACTTTCGAACATGTCCAGATAGAAATTTACGCAGAACACAGATTAAGAAACTCTGGTTTATTGTCTTGCTTTAACTATTTGTAAGTTGTAAGTGTTGAAAAAATTTTGAAAAACAAAAACAAACAAAAAAATAAAAGCAGATGGAAAGCGAAAAAGAGTGGAGAATAGAGTATGGTGTTCTGTGTTTGTTGTTGTTGCTGTTGCTATCGCTTTTAAACATCCTATATATTATACGAGTATATAATATAAATTTGAATCATGGAGGCAACTTTCTATTTTGAGCGAATTATTTTTTTTTTTCGTGAATATTTAAAAGTGCGCCTGAAAGCTTACTATAGTCAGCCCAATGAGTGGTGCATAGAAAGTGTAAAAAGTAAGGGTTACTGTTGTTACTTGAGGGAAAACAGACCCAACAACAGAGAGTCATGTACTATGTTGCAGTAATTAATGCGTAACAGTTTCAATATATGTATAAAATGAATGAATGTCGTCTTAGTGAATGACTGAATGACACTGTCATCCTCTACATTCATGGAGGTCGGTTGAGGTTTATCACTTTTTTTAGGCATTCATGTATGTATGTGCATACATATGTATGTATGTATGCAAGTTTGTTGGCATTCATGTTCCTGCTTCTACTAGTATATATTTAATTAATGTCAATGCATGTTGACATCGACATCAGCAAGCAACAACGAACAAACAACATCATGATGAACACCAAAAAAAAAAAAAAAAAAAAATACATTAACAAAACCAGCCTCCCTTTCAACAAAACTACAATAAACAAAAAAAAAAAAAAAAGAGAAATACATCTTCTCTTGAGTATAGTCGCCTTTGTGAGCATTTGAACACAAATGACTTATGTTACTATTTGGAAAAAAGAAAAAGAAAAGAAAATAAAGCTGAATTGAAATTCCTGGAAAAATAAATTAGAATTTTTATGAAAAGTTTCCTCTACTCAAAAAAAAAAAAGACTACTCTGCACTCCCTTAGACATGTAACATGACAAGGGAAATGTGGATCTATGACCGAACATATACAAGTAATAGGAACGGTCTTCTTTATTCCAAATAAAATTTTATACTGCATGTAATCAAGTTGAAAGCAAAGTGCAAAAAGTATTAGTGGGGTGCATAGTAACGAGATATGAAGAAATGGAACTTGTGGTAAGTGTTGCAGTTGTGATTCTGGTGATATCGTGGAAAAACCCTATAATAATAAAATGCAGTTAAGCGGCTGCTGTCGTTAAAGTTTCTGTGTTTCTCTTTCTCTTAGATAAGAAAGATATGAATAAATCAATGAATGAATAAATGAAATAAAATGAATGATTGAGTAAGTAAGGGTGTGCAGATGGGGGGGTTGGTAGTGAAAGAATGATGGATTCAAGACGATGGGAGCAATGAGAGAGAGCGAACGACGACAGCGTGTCCATGTTCTATGTATAATGGCTGAGATAAACTTTTTATGGCATACTTTGAGCGTCCGCAAACGTATCAACTTTAGCGCTTTCGCTTCCAGCAAAAATTTTGCATAAGTTGAAAGAAGTTTTATTGGCCTCTAACACTTAAATACATACAAACACACACACACACACACACACACACACACACACACACACACACACATTCACACAGCTACACAAATACATTTAAATGACAAATGCAAACCGCAGTTTCCCTCCTCTGTACTGCCTTCTTTTCACGCTTCGCAAGCTTCGGTTCGTTCGCTGCTTTCTTCCATTTTTTGTGGCATATTTTTGTGCGCGTAATTGAAATTCATTTTTGTTCGCTTCACTCAGTTACACTTTCTTCCTAGTTCCGCTTCCCCGTTCGTTCCCCTCGATCATTAAATATTCCTAACTTCCATCATCTTCATTATCATCATTCGCTTCCTCCTTTATACTTACTATGTTTGTTGATAAATGAACGCAAAAATATGCAAATTAGCATTTGCCACACACAAGTACAATGTGCCACAACACACTCACTACTCATGACACTAGCCATGGTACATGGTTGCCTGGCTGGCTGGCTGGCTGGCTGGCTGGCTGGCTGCCTTCCATCCTTTTCGTCTCATTCCTTTTTCTCTCTATCGTCGTCGTCGTTTGCCTAAGCAGCTGCTAAAGTCATCGTTTGACTGGCTTTTTGAAGACAAACGTTGCTAATTAGCAAAGCAAAACGTCGTCGCTTTTCTAGTTTTTACTGTTTGAATTCATTTTACTTGCAAGTTTTTTACTTGTAGTGCTCGCTGATTCCATCAACAAGCAGCTATAGAACCACTTCTTCATATCCTTATTGGCCTTGTTTAGAGTGTATAATGGGTTCATTAATGTGTGTCTTTACAGCTTTCTCTGTGACTTACGTAAGCATTCGTTCATTTACGACTATTCGAGTTCAGTATGCTCGTCAACATCATTCATTGTCCATTGTCCTTTTTCTTTTTGCTTTCTTTCTTCATTTCGATTCGAGTAAGGACTTTATAGTACTGACCTATTTCCTGTTCATTTTGATGTTGATGTTGATGTTGATGTTAATGTTAAAGTTGATGATGTTCTTGTCTTGTTGTATTTCCTTGTTCCCACTGATTCTTTGTTAGCTCATTAATGAATATCTTTTCATTTTTTTCTTTTTTCGTCTTTTTGTGTTCCTCGTAACAATGTTTTTCATTCAATGTCTTCTTTTCACATAGTTTATTAGCATTATATTTTCTTTATTCCCATTTTTTTTTTTTTTGTATTATTTTTTTATTTCAATTCAAATTTGTACATTTATTGGTTCATCAATACATCCGTACATCCATACATCAATACAAACATCAATAAATCTATCCATTTATGGATCAATTTTTCTATTTATCAACTCAGTTAATAACTTGATGATGTCAGTAGTCTCTTTCATAGGTATGCCTTTGTCTTACATAATTATTTCTTGTCTCTCTCTCTCTCACTGTCACTCTCATTATCACACTAACTACTATTCTTTCTTTTTATCTTTATAAATAGTTTCTCTATGTCGCAATCTTATAATTTTAGTTTCCCACTTATTTAGCCCCATTCACAAACACATTCATATCAAACTAGTTTCCTTTTTTTAAGGTTTTTAGGTAGAAATTGTTATACTCTCTTCTATTAAATACGTTCAAGATATGTTTCAACAATTAAAACTAATTCTTACTTCAAAAAACTTTACACTCACAGATCATACAGAGGAATCTATAAATTTAACATTCTCAATATAAAATTAATTATCAGTGAGTGGATCGGTAAATGAATCAGTGAGTTGATCAGTGGGTTAATCGAGATCAGAGTGAAGTGAATCAGTGAGTGGATCAGTGAGTAGATCAGTGAGTGAATCTGTGGTGAATCAGTCAGTGGAATGAATCAGCTAGTAGATGAATGAATTAGTGAGTTGATCAGTGATTGAATCAATGAGTGATTGAGTGTATGAGTATGATTATATGAAGAATGAAAGTTGCATGATTGCGCAATTGATTGATTCATTGATTGATATGATTTCATTCAGTGATTGCTTGAATGGATGAATAAATTAAACTATTAACATATACAATATCATCATGTGTAATGGCAAGCAAAATTCTTGTATTACAATCTATACAAGATATTAAATTCTTTATGTTCTGACATTTTACACACATCAAACATTGACAATACTTGATATAATCTTCATGTTATTGTTTATTGTGTGTATGTAAGTGTAATCCTCATCGGTCAACATGTGTCATCGCATTCCAATTATCAATGCTGCCCGGACAAGGTAACAACGTCACACACCAAACTGTACAAGTCATTTTAGTGAGTTATACATGTGCATTACAGTTTTAGCCAGTTGTCCTTCATTTAAAATCATTCCATTCCATTCCATTGTTTTCCTTTAGGTAATTTTCTGTTTGTTAATGCATACTAAATCCATTCTTGTGGAAGTTGGAGAGGAACAGTGAAATGGAATAGTCGGAAAAGATTTGTGGGAAAAAATTATATTTATATTTTACTTTTCTTTTCTTTTTTTTCTTTTTGTTTTTGAGAATTCAGTTGTGTTGTGCCATGAAAGCAATTAAATGCACGCAACCAGAACCCAAATACATTTACCTGCAACTGCAATAAAAATTCATGTCGTTTCAATTGAAATGGAAAATAGAGTAGGGACAAATTTTGTTCCATTGGCTGTTGTTTATGGCATAGGTTATAACCATCCATAAATATTGTCAAAATGACATTTCCACCTGCAGAGATCTGTTAGACAACATCACAATCCCCTCCCCATCCACAACATTTGAAATCCTGACAAATAATTTATCTGATTTGATCTTTTTGACCCTTTAAATCTCGATCCAAACTAATGTTTATATTGTACATATATCAAATCAGATTGGTCACATTGGTAGTTCTTTAATATAAGAAATTTGTGGAAAAATATACACATTTCAACACGAAAACACGAGGTCAATAATTGTAAGTACATAGTTGGTAATTAGTGATGTATTGATGAATGATGATGAGTGTGCGTTTTATTTGTTTTTTGATTTGACTGTTTGACCTTAGTTTATGGTAAAAAAAATGTGTGTGCTTAACACTCACGAGCCCTTGATGTGAAACACGTTGACTATGTTACTTAATGAATTAATAAAAGTTTGACGCAAAATTTCAGTACTAAATTTCAATTTATTAATTACAGGCGATTATTGGTCGATGATCTAAAAAAAAAATTAAAAAAATGATCTATACATTATTGATTCGAAATGCAGAAACCTCGAGAAGACCGCATCAATTTAACTTTCATTTCATCAGCCGAGCCGGCTCTTTATCCACTAGGCTATTTAGGCATTTATGTTTGTAGCCGGAAAGTGCATACTTAAAGTGTTTCACACTCATTTTATTCTAACCTAAAATGAGTTTTGCTGTATTGCCACTTATTTGTTGTAGTTATAAAGCGTTTATAAGGGGACATCATCACACATCAAAATTTTGTTCTTAAATCTATTTTAAATTTGTTAGAAATAGTATTGATGTTGATATTCTATCTCAATTGCTAAGAATGAGTCATTTCTTAGTTCTCCAATTTCGAATGCAAGTAATTTTGGTCTGAATTTGCTTTACAATCCGCGTCTGTGCTGCTTTTCGAACGGTATCCAGTGATGCAATCCTGGTCATGGCGAGTATGATGCCTGTTGACATAGTTGTTGCAGAAATAAGTCGGCTTTTTGAAACTAAGAGGAGCACTGGTGAAGTGAGAAGGATAGATGAAAGGGCCTTCAGTATGGTGGAGTGGCAGAGGAGATGGCAAAGCTCTGACAAAGGCAGGTGGACCCATCGGCTTATTAACAACGTGGAAGAATGGGTGAGCAGAAAATTTGGAGAGGTCAACCATCACCTAGCCCAGTTCTTGAGCGGTCATGGGTGCTTTAAGGAATATCTGTATAAGCGGGGATATGATGATGATCCCTTCTGTCCGACTTGCACAGGCGAAAATGAAAATGCAGAACACGTCTTCCTGCATTGCCCAAGATTTGATTTTGCTAGATCAATGATCTCATCTGCGTTTGGTGAAGTGCCGACTGTGTCGAACTGCATCCGGCATATGTGTGAATCACAGCTGAATTGGGATGTGGTAAGTCAGGCTGCAGCTCAAATTATGACAGAGCTGCGGCATATTGAACGATTACGACGAGTTCAGACGAACGAAGACGTGTTAGGTCATTAGTTTGATATTGACAAGTAGTTTTAACGTAAATTTGTTTTTGATTTACATGGGGTAAAAGCAGACTTTGAGCTGTTATGCTCCCTCTTTCCTCCTTGACGTAATGCTTTGCGGTAGTGCCAGGGGGACTGTAGGACTTGGGACGGTGGGGTTTAGTGGGTGCAAGTCCCACACTTCGAATAGTAGATTCGTTCGGCTTTTAATGCTTCCCCATCGGTAAAAAAAAAAAAAAAAAAAAAAAAAAAAAAATGTACATATACATAGTCATACATATATAAGCAAACAAACAAGTTACAAAATCTAATCAGAAATTCAACCGAGAAGCCCCCTTAAATGGTTACAAACTTTACTTAAAGTTCAAGTTGAGCCACTCGACGCCGTAGAAGAAGCAACGACAACAAAAAGCATGAGCACGAAGACACAGATAGAGGAACAATGACAATGAAAAGAAAAGAAAAACCAAAGGCAAAGGCAAAGGCAAAGAATGTAACGAAGATACAGAAAAGAATAGAACAAAACAGAATATTTCAATAAAACTGTTTAAGAAAGCCTTTCAAAGGAAAACGGCACAAATCAGACACATAAGACAATAGGGTCAAAAGGAACACAGGGGACGCATGTTGTGGTGTTAGGGTTCAGCACGACTTGACTCAATTGTTAGAAAAAGATAAGGTGAGGGTGCAGATAAGACCACAGGAATAGAGAGACTGGGCATCGAGCTTTGGCCTCTTTTAGCCATAAGGAACCGGGCCTGCTTGTTGATAATAAACATGTCGCCGAATAAGCGCCTCAAAATACAATAAAAAAAAAATAAACACATGGAAAACATTGAATAAGAAAAGAATATAAGAAAATTAAACTTTCTTCAAGAAGATAACACCAACATAACAAGAAAAAGATACAGCACAACAGATTGTACTGCAATATGGATAAAAACCAAAAGAGAATCCATAATATACAGAAGTTTAAGAAGTCTAGAGAAGTTGACTCACTCAGTAGCAGCATTGAAAGCAGAGAAGAAAATGAAGAAAGTAACAAAAATAAAACAAGCTCTGCTTATTATCATTTTTACTATGTATAAAGTTTTTCACTTTGAAATTCTGTATAATTATGGAGCGTAGTTGTTGGTGTTACTTTTGTTTTATATTTAGATACAAATCTGTTTTGCGGACTGATTAAAAAAGCCAAGCAAACAAGTAAAACATTGTAAAAATATCCGAATTACAGATTCGAATGGAGGAAGAAGACTATCACGAATTTATTATTTGTTTCTAATTAATAATCTCTCCTGAAGGACAACACAGTATATTTGTCAAGCTACCAATTGCGAAGGGCAACTTCTATTAAGGCAGCGGTGAGTATAGTTAATAAAATCATGTAGGCCTATCTATGATGAGATGAGGATATTCTGAGATGAACGTAAACTCATACGCTGTGTCCTTTTGGTTAAATATTCCGCTTTTATCTCTGTGAATGGTGTTAGAAGCAATCATGCTGACATTTTTGTAGTATCTCAATGTTATATATCCATATGAGTGATAACACTCTAACACATCATCACCATCGCCATCATAATCATCATCGCTGTTATTTGAGCACTAAACACTGTTTATATGGTAATGTGTTAGTGAGTGAAACTTGAATGAGTTCAGTTTTCAATTGTGTAAGGTTGAGTTTAAAGACTTCAAAGGTTGGAGATGGAAAAAAAATTATGAATTTACACTTAAAAATGGGAAAATTAAAAATAAGATTCATTTACCGAAAATTTTCAAAAAATGATTATTATTATTATTATACCAAATGCAAAGAGAAAAAAGAAATCAAAATACAATAATATATTGTAGATTTAACTCGAAAATATAAAAAAGGGAACCGTAATATAATCAATCAAAAATATAAAAAAGGGAACCAATGATGAGATTCAAAGTGAAGTCGACTCGGTTGGAGATGGAAACAAAAATAATTTCAATTCTATAAATCAGAATATAAATAAATACACTTTAAGATTGTAAATTAACAAAATTATACTTAAAAATGGGAAAATTAAGAATAAGATTAGGCTACCAAAAATTTCCATAAATTAAAACTATTGATTTAAATTATGATACTAAATGAAAGGAGAAAAATGAAATCAATATACAAACGCGAAAATATAAAAAAGGGAACCATAATATAATCAAAAATATAAAAAAAGAGAACTAGCGATTCAAAACGACATCGACTCGGTTGGAGATGGAAACAAAAATAATTTCAACTCAATAAATCAGAATATAAAAATTATACTTAAAAATGGGAAAATTAAGAATAAGATTCCAGTATCAAAAACTTCCATTAACTAAATACGTTTGATTTAAATTATTATACTAAATGAAAGGAGAAAAATGAAATCAATATACAAAAATATATAAACGCGAAAATATAAAAAAGGGAACCATAATATAATCAAAAATATAAAAAAAGAGAACTAGCGATTCAAAATGACATCGACTCGATTGGAGATGGAAACAAAAATAATTTCAACTCAATAAATCAGAATATAAAAATTATACTTAAAAATGGGAAAATTAAGAATAAGATTCCAGTATCAAAAACTTCCATTAACTAAATACGTTTGATTTAAATTATTATACTAAATGAAAGGAGAAAAATGAAATCAATATACAAAAATATATAAACGCGAAAATATAAAAAAGGGAACCATAATATAATCAAAAATATAAAAAAAGAGAACTAGCGATTCAAAATGACATCAATCATAATTTTATTGTGAATTAAAACAATCGAAAATAAAAAGATAAATAAAATTTTCAAGGAAATTGTCACAATTCAATAAAAATCAAAGACATACAAATTAAATTATAATGCAAACCAGGAAAAGGAAATAAAAAAGAATTGGAAATAAAATAACAAAAATAAATAAGGCGATATTTTCCATGGATTACCACGAAACACCGCTTTAGATCAGAACTTTTTCAATAGAAAAATTATAATTTTATTTTTAATGAAACATTTTGGTTTGTATGGCAGATGTACGATCCAGTGACCCCACTATCTTGAAATTTGGTTGGTTGGTGGCTATACCACATCAGGAACTTTTGTCAAAATTTCAGTTTGATCGGACCACTATGGGGGATACCTCCCATACAAACAGACATTAAAATTCATGTTTTCATTAGAAAAACTTTTTCGATTCTTGTGTTATCGAACTGAAATTTGAACTGTACAATTGTCTGTCCCATATTCAACAACCGTGTAGATTTCAAGACTCAAATAGTACTGGATCGCAAAGCTCGCATACAAATATTTCGGTCTCAGTGTTGAAATGCTCGATGTGTACTGACTATACCCTTAACATAACTGAATTCACTAATTAAATATTTCTGAATGCTCTATCACATAGCGATATTTTATTAGAATTGGTAGCAGAGTTGGCAGAGACGAAGTGGTCAAACGAGCCAGGGTGCTCTATCGCAAAAATGCTCTATTCCTATCGGTCAAAAAAGACATCCGAACTCCTACACTTTAACAAGAAAAGGATTCGGATGATGACAGGAGTCTTAACGGCGCATTTTGCAATCGGGCGAATGGCTCAGAGGCTGTACGTTCCACACCAGGGCTTCTGTCGTAGCTGCCAAAACGAAAAACAAGAAAGAAAAAAGTATTCAGCACCTCCTGTGTGACTGCCCTACACTAATCAGAAGGCGATCCCGCTTTCTTGGATGACCGTTTTTTAAGGACTTGGGTAGTGTGGCGAGAGTCCCGTTGGGAGATCTGGTATGTTTCGTAGATTCTTCTGGTTGGTGTCACTAGCCAGCACGACCAGAATTACTTCCCATTTCTATTCTCCCGCCCCATCCTCTCTTTTCCCCCCTTTTTCTTCCCTTGTTTTTTCCCTCAATAGGCATCACAATGCGCCGTAATGAAACATGGCTAAAAAGCAAAACACAATACAAAGTTATACCTTTTTCCCTCAATTTTTGTTTGTGTGTGTCTATCTATGTGTGTGTGTGAATGTTTAGAAACAAAAAGGACCCACAAATTCCACAAAGAAACACTGTTAAATACTTTTTCTGTTTCAGCTTAATGTTGTTTCTGTTTTCTTTGCTTTGTTTTTTTTTTTTTGTTTTGTTTTTGATTTTTGTTTAGCTTGCGGTCATTGTTTTTGTTGTTGTCTTTTTTAGTTTACACAAGCACACCTTTACTTCTTTCCTCATCCTCATCCTTATCCTTATCCTCAGCATTATCCTTATTTCCGTCGCCTTTTATTGCTTTAAATTGAAGCTCGCTCGCTTTTGACGCTTCTTTTTTCTTCTAGAACTTTGTTTGTTCGCTCCTGATTTTGATGTTTCTTTCTCAAATGCCTCAAATGTAAAGAAACAAAAAATGTAAACAATAGCAAATTACAATCCTGACTCAATTCCATGTAGAAAAACATACCATATACATATACGAGGGTTGTTTAAAACAAATGGTGACCGTTCAAATATCACAGACTGAATCTGTATTTTTTGGGCAAAAACGAAACCGTTATCATGCCTCAGCCACCGTGTTCACCGAACTTGGGCCCCTGCGATTTTTCCTATTCCCAACCTTGAAAAGACAATACAAGGTTTGCCACGATTGAGGAAATTAAAAACGCATTGGCAGAAGACTTCAAAGCCATAACAGAAAGCACATATCAAAAGTGCTTGGATGATTGGAAAAACCCCGTGACAAGTGTATTAGTATATCAGAGAGGGATTACTTTGAAGGCGACAAAACTAATATTGATGAATAATTAAATCACTACATATTATTGTATAAAACAAAGTCGCTTTTTTCCTATGTAAGCTTAAATCTTTAAAACTACGCAACGTATTTTGATGCGGTTTTTTTTAATAGATAGAGTGATTGAAGAGGAAGGTTTATATTTATAATAACATCCATTAAATAGTGGAGAAATACTGTTATTTTCACTATACCCTATATATGCCATAGTTGTCATAGTGGCACTAGCATACTTCATACAATATTCCAGATCGTTCTACTTTCATATCATGATATTCATAGATTTATTTTACATATTCAGTCTGATTATTACTATCAAGAAATTATAAACATGTCTGGAGATGTCGTCGTTCGAACATAGGTCTGTCTACGTGTGCAAAAGAGTCGTTCAGCAAGAGATGAAGAATCGTCAAGGAACGTGAGGCTCGCCTCAGTCAGGCGCGGAGATAGAGCTGAGAGAGAGAGAGAGAATCATCACTTATTTTCATGGGTAAATAAAGATTCTGCCATGAACAACGATCCTTCGATTTACAAGGACGATCGTATTGTATCAATAAGTACTATGTCAGTAGTGTGTGAACATTGCTTGGCATTGAACAAGGACGAATCGAAAGGCTGTTGCTTACAAGGAAAAGTCAAATTAGAAGACTCCCTCCACCTGAACCACTTCACTTCTCTACGGGAAAAAAATAGTATGACCCCGCAACTGAGAACCTGGAACAATTTTCATGATTTTGTTTGTGTATCTGGAGTTACAGTCAGGCTTTGCTACATTTGGATCCGGTAGGTAGCGCTGTTGTCCAGATATAGATAGTTTTCCATTTTAAAATTTTTTTATTTAGTGCAAAATATACTGAACCGATTTTTTTTAAAAGAACAAATGATTCTTAAAGTTTCTTAGAATATTAAAATATATTGTAAATTATTAATTACACATTTTACAACAAAGCTTTTTATAAGAAACACCCAATTAACGTATAGGGGGTGTAGCAACGCACGCCGGTTAACGCTAGTATTTTAGACAAGGAAAATAAAAAGTTACTTTTCTTTTTGTTTTTTTTTTGGAACAAACCTCGTGTACACACAATATAATATTTTATTTAAAAATATTCCTTGCAACATTTTAGAAACAATAAGATACTAGCAACATTCCATTCCTTCTTTTCAATGGTTCTTCAACAGCAAAGGTTCCTTCACTTGCTTACGTAGTGCAGAACATGTGTATATGCGTATATGTGTGTTTACTTATATGGTATGTTTTTCTACAATATATATAATAATACACATTCTACTACTTACATTTTTGCCATAGTCACTATCGTCTGTCTGTCTGTCTGTCTGTCTATCTGTCTGTCTGTCTGTGAAAGTCCTTAAAACGTGCGCCAGCTTGGTAGGTTTACATTTCAGATCTTGGTTTCAGTTTCAGTTTCTTTTATTCGGCTCTGTTTCGCTTTTTGCAGTTTCTTCACTCATATCCTATGCCATCCCAGCCATCCAAGCTCATCGCATCTCATCGTTCTATCACATCGCATCATATCTCAGCTCATCACTTATAAATACTTTCATCGCTTTGTCAAATATGCTTCATTTTCTTTTTCTTTCTTTTTTTTTCCTTCTTATTGTGTATGGGAATACTATGGTTCATTTTTTTTCTTTTCGTTTCGCTTCGCTTCACTTCACACAAAAGTTCTTCATCATTTTTATTTTCTTTTTTTTTCCCCTTAGCAATTTTCTTGTTTTATTCTTTTTCTATTGATTTTTCTTTCCATTTTTGTTATTGTCCTATCAAAAAATAATGTTTTAGTTTTTAGGGCAACCATAAATTCGTGTGCACCATTTGTTGTTTGATTGTGCCAATTTGTCGCTGAATATGGCAATATGATGATGGGGCTTTAGAGTGTTGTAGATCTTAATATACTTGCACATATTTAGTAGTAGTTCTTGGGATTTATACAATAATACAAGCAACAACCTTCTGTCCCTGCTACTCTATTCATCATTAAAAAACTATCAGTTACGGAAAAATATCTGGACATCTTCATTGTTGATAACTCGCACTTATCAAATAGTAAAATAGATTGTGTGACTTTATCTGTTGATCTGTTAATATTCTATCGGAAACCCAACAATAGTTCGTTCTTTGGACGATTTGCAATATCCATTCATATTTTGAGAAGAAGAAAACGGATATCATTTCAACATCAAACAAAGAAATACAATGACTGGTATAAATCTACACATTATTTCCGATTTTCTTCTCCTGTACGATTATTTTTACTTTGTAGGTGCAGAAACTGACAAGAAAACGAGTGCGATGAACTTCTACGCAATGAAGATAACAACAATCTCCAGCCGCCAGCTCTTTCATCAATACATTGTTGATATGTATGCAAAAATTGAAAGCGAGCGATTACGGTACATCAATTATAATCAAGCGAAGCTGCGTTCTGAAGAGTACATACATTTGCGTGATGCTATCGGCGGTAACGTAGATGGAGCAACTAACATGAATGACATCGGTACCGCAGTTATTCTTCCATCATCATATATTGGTAGTCCACGTCATATGCAGGAATACATTCAAGACGCCATGACTTTCGTGCGCGCGTACGACCGACCTGATTTCTTTTTAACATTTACATGCAATGCAAACTGGGATGAAATTAAAATATGTATTGCCAGGTCAAGCAGCAATGCATCGCCATGATATCACAGCACGTGTCTTCAAACAAAAATAAAAATCGTTGATAAACTTGATAACACGACACTCTGTATTTGGCGACACACATTGCTGTATTCTGTATTCTGTAGAATGGCAAAAACGCGGTTTACCACATGCACAGAGTTTGATTCGGTTGATTGACAAAATGCAGCCAGAACAAATTGATGAAATTATCTCAGCAGAACTTCTGGATCGGAATATCGATTAAGAATTGTTTGATATTGTTACCGCTAACATGATCCACAGTCCATGCGGTGCTGTAAACATGATGGCACCGTGCATGGAAAATGGAAAATGTAAGAGAAACGTTTCCCAAAAGAGTGTATAAACGATACCATCACTAATATCGATGGTTATCCATTGTATCGTCGTAAAGACACAGGAAATGGTGGCCAATCATAACATTTACTTATGCCAATCAGTAGAACGGTTGAAATTGACAATCGCTGGGTGATTCCGTATTTGCCATTGCAGTTATACATTTGGCTGTGTACCTTGAAAATGGACAGCGTGATTGCTTTACAACGAGCATTAACTGTTCCAAATACGACACGAACTGAGTTTTTCGAACTTTGCAACCGAACAAATATTTACATGACAACCATTGCGATCTCACACGTGCAGATGCTGTACTAAGTTCCTCTCCTCATCAAATTCGCCAATTATTCGCCATATTGTTGATGATATGTTTTCCGTCGCAAGCTTCTGTTCTTTGAGACAAATATAAAGACTCCATTAGCCAAGACATTCTGCATTGCATTCGGACTGCTGATAATGATCAAAATAATGATTTTTCCCCGGAAATATGCGAGGGGTTATCTTCGACTATGCCGAAGATGAAATACTCTTCACGGGATTTGTATGGAGGTACCCTCCTTAGTGATCCGATTCGACTGGTTCCAACAAATGTACTGCGTATGTATTGTCCTAATGTCCCCCCGGAACTGTTTTTTAATATTTCGTCGGAAAGGAAAAGGTGGAGCATCATTGCTCAAAAGTCTGTCTGTCCCATGTTGTGTGGGTCTCCTCATGTACTGTTTGTCAGTAGGTCTTTCCTACACGTCAACGAACTAAAAAATCAGTCCGAGACACCGAATGCCAAACGATTATTTTGCTCACGCAATCGTAGCGGCTCTGCCACGTTCCAGTGTGCGGAGAGTACTCATTATGTCAAACATAGCAGTTTTCACTGTTTGCCATTTCTCCGGAGATTGACACATATGTCGCACCAAATTTCCAACCGTGGGTGGTTCGCCAAAACACTCTTCAATGCGTGCTCTCTCCACAGTAAATCGAGGGCAACAGAAAAGAACGTGCTGGGCATCTTCGGCGATACCAACGCAGGCAGGACAGAAGGGGTCCTCCTCATGCTTAAAACAGTGCAGGTAGTGTTTAAAGCAACCGTGAGCATCTGCGTCATATAGTAATCCACTTCACCGTGGGCCCGCGATATCCATACATCCAGTCGTGGCATCAAGAAGAAAGCCCATCGCCCTGCTCCGACACTCTTCATCTTTAGATGCTCCAGCACCCGCATTAAATGTACGTTGCCACTCACGTGCCATTATGTCAATAGGCATCATGGACGCTATCACCTCTATCGCCACATCCGACACCGTGCGAAACACTTGCAACACGCAGCGCACTCACCGGTACGTCGACCGGATACCCACTGTATATGAGCTTTTTAGTGTTGCGTCAGCTACTGGCGCTGCGTAAAGCATTATAGAGGCGATTACCCTGGCTAATAGCCTCCGCTTGTCTGCTCGGGGCCCACCTATCCAACAACTTTAACTGCCTTATTGCTTACGTTGACCAGGTGTTTTTTGAAGGTCAGCCTAGCATCAATTAACACTCCCAGGTACCTAATAGATGGCTGGGAGGCTGTGTTGTTCTTTATAGTGAACTTTATTTTCCGATGGAATCATTTGACAATATAAGTTTAGATTTAAGAATTTGCATTTCCAAAAAATTCAAATTTTATTACTTATTTTATTCTTCAAATAAAACTTGGTATTCCCTTAAGTAAGTATGTACTTATCTTCTGCTCCTGCTCCTGCTTCTGCTCCGGAATGAGTGACCATAAAGAGTCTAAAAATCATACCAATGGGTACAATATTTTCTTCTTTTTTTTTTTGTGTGTGTTTTTTCATACCTTTTGTCTTCCATGTTTTTTTTTTTTTATAGACTAGTAACATCATCTCTATGCCCTTTGTTGTGTAATACTGTTTAACTTTTGGCAGAGTTCAAATCCCAACTCAACAATGTACTACAACAATGGACATTTTGAGAATATGAACCTTGCTATTGTATTTTGCATTTGAATTCCTCAAAAATCACCAACAATAACGGAGAAACAAAACAAAAAAAAAACCTATAAATTGGCCTATGAACTCTCGCCAACAACAAAAAAAAAAACAAATGAATCACATGAAATTGAACTCAAATGGAGAATGGAGAACTTTTTCTTTGCATTGTGGTCACTCGGTCTTTTTGTTCAGTGTAAGATCTTCTCGGTACTTATATTTTTATGCTGTATTATTTTAAATGTCAACTTATGAGTATTAAAATGATCATCAGCTTACAATATCTCCAACCCAAGTTAACCAAAACTAATCACTTTTGTGATATGTTCCAAGTAGTAAAATTATATGGAAGAATGAAAGAAAATACATTATGACACTATATTATACTATAAATTGCCTTCTTTGGTATACTCTATTCGTAAGTAAGTATATTTAAACCGGATGTTGCATATATTAGCGTCTACGCCATGTTGGCCTTTCAAAAATATGCTGCTGCTGCTGCTGCTGCTGGCCAATCTCACAACGACGACAGCGACAGCGACAGAGACAGAGACAACAACAACGACAACGACAACGACGTCAATTCAATTCAAGTCACGCTATACTACTTTATACTTTGCAAATTGTTTCTAGTGGGGGTATGGTCCCATATCATTCAGAGGATTGAGGTTTTATGAGTCATCATCCATTGGCTATTGCCACAGAACAAAAAAGCATATACTACTTTTGTATATTCTAAGTACCAACCTGCTTTGGCATTGGCTTTGTCACTATTTTTATGATTTCTCTCAGTGGTTCACTGTTCACTGTTGAATCGAATAAAGTTATCGACTCCAATTTCATATATAACATTTGTGTATATATAAATGTTTTTTAAGTTTCCTATTATCCATTCCATTATTCTCCATTCCTTGATATTCCTAAATAAGTATGAACCATAATAAAGTTCCTTATGAACATAGCAAGTCACTTTTCTAGCCTACCGCAACAACGCTGAGTCATTGGGCATTTCAGTGAAGGAGATACAAGTTATTGACACTAAAGTCTTTGGCGGCAAAGTCAACAAAGAGACGTGCCAGTCAGTTAGTCAGGCAGTCAGGCAGTCAGTCGAGGACTGCTTTTGGCAACTGCTGTCAATGACGTTGCAAATATTAAAAACAACAGCCAAGCAGAATCGAATTTAAGCGAAGTGAAGGGCATGAATTAAAGGAAGCAGAAAATGTTTAAAAAGAGACGCAGGCAGGAAGTTTTGTTTTATCTTTTTCTCTTTCTTTTTTGTTGGTTTTGTTTTTTTTTTTTTTTTTTTAGTTTTGATTCACTACTATTTGTCTAAGCTGGTAACACTAGTCGCTTTTCCAAATGCTTCCATGAAGTCCCGGCACACGTGCTCCTTCGGTGACACCAATGTCATCGTCGTCGTCATTTATCGTTTCAGTTGAGTTTAGCAAATTACTTTTGTCGTTTAGTATGTGTTGTTGTGTTGCTTTCATGTTATAGCTTTTTTGTCTTTGCCTTATGACTTTGTTTCTCGCCCGTCGTCTGTCGTTCACTTCGTTTGCGCCCTTCAAGGATATCAAATTTTTAACCACGCGTCACACATGAGTGCACAAAACCCATATACAATGCCAATCACAATGTGATTTTGTTGTCCTTTCTGTTTGTTGCCCATAGTTTTGTCATTCTTACTCAAAAATTGACGTAGACATTGAAGATTTTTATATTATGACACCCACCCCATTACCACCGTCACCGTCTCCATCACTCTGCAACCATCGGCGAGCTATCAAGATGCAATATCTGTAAACACGTTTTGATAACCCAAACAAAACCGGAAGAAACATACCACTTTTTAAGCTAAAATTACAATCGACGCTGTGTCACTGGAAAGCTATAGCATATGAGTAAAATGTATTCATATTCGTATGTAAATCAGTATTCAATCAGATTAAAGGCATGTAAACCATTCTCGATTTATGGTATTATTGATTGGTGTACCATAATATTTAAAATGCAACTGAAGGCCTACGAGATCGGATGCAACTATCTTATACTTTCTAACATGTTACTATCCGCATTTCAATTGATCTTGCGCAAATAGATTCTATTCATATAGGTACGTTGAACATTGCTCTTAAAGCAAGCTATCGTATTATTGAATACGATTTTTTAGGGTTCCGGACCCAAGGGACCCTCAGTCCGTTTGTGTTCGGGCTTTGTCTTATGTGTAGCTCTATCGGGAATATTTTTTTTTTTTTTTTTTTTTTTTCGTTTTTTATTATTTATTGCATCACTTTGAATACAACACAAAGCCTAACAATAATTGAGAAATCTTAAAAGCTAATGATGTTTTAAAAGTTTCTATAGTGGTGCGCTAAAGAAACTTTCCAGTGTTGCGTGGTCCTCCCAGGTTTATGGGGCAGGAAAGTCATTCCGACGAAGGCGCGTGCGACAACTCATATACGATAGTGATCGAGCTAGTGGATTAGGATGTTCCGAGAGCTTAACAAAATATTTTTGTTTCATTTTGTCCAATTCGGTTTTAATTAGTGGGACGTTAAGGTCTCTGTGGATATTCGCGTTCGAAATGTACCAGGGAGCACCTGTTAAGAAACGAAGTATTTTTGATTGGGCTCTTTGGATGACTTCAACGTTACTTGGGCTTGCATTCCCCCAAAGCTGGGAACCGTATGTCCAGATAGGCTTTATTAAGCTGTTATATAACAGCACCTTTAGATCGAGGCTTAGCCCAGATCTTGGGTTTAAGAGCCAGTGAAGAGACTGGGCTTTTAATTTCATAGAAATTTTTTTGGCTTCTATATGCTTCCGCCAGGTGAGTCGTCTGTCCAAATGTACTCCTAGGTAGGTGACTTCAGTACAGTGTGGTACGGTGGTGTTGTTAAAAGTAATGGACGGACAGTCTCTCTTGTTTAAGGTGAAAGTTACATGCTTGCATTTATCCGGATTGACTTTTATACGCCAATTGTCTAGCCAGTTCGATACCAGTTGTAAATGATCACTTAGCTCTTTCGTCGCTTTTTTGGGGCAGCGAGAGTGACTGATGATTGCAGTGTCATCCGCAAAGGTTGATGTAATAAGGCGGGGATTTAAAGGTATGTCAGCAGTGAAAATGACATATAAAAGCGGACCGAGAACACTGCCTTGTGGGACGCCAGCATTGATGTGGTACTCGTTTGAAGTGAAATTTTTGCATCTCACCACGAATAACCTTTTAGTAAGGTATGACTCTAGTAGTTGGTGTGAGCTCTGTGGAAGCACGCTTTTTATTTTGTGAATGAGACCAACATGCCATACACGGTCAAAAGCTTGAGCAACATCAATGAATATAGCTGAACAGTATTCTCGGTGCTCAAAAGCCGTTCTGATACCCATAGTGACACGGTTTACTTGCTCGATTGTACTGTGTTTTGATCTAAACCCGAATTGATGTGTGGGGATTATGTTGTTTGCGTTTATATACGGTATGAGCTTCTTAATAAAAATTTTTTCAAATAATTTAGATAGCACCGGCAGCAAACTTATAGGCCGATAAGAGGACACCATTGATTTGTCTTTACCAACTTTAGGGATCATAATTATTACAGACTTCTTCCAAAGTGCTGGGAAGTAGCCCACTTTGAGTATTGCGTTAAAGAGCATTGCAATGAATGATATTGCACAGTTTGGTAGCTCAATAATCATCTTGGGAGTGATGAGATCGTGTCCAGGCGCTTTCTTTGGGATTAAATTATGAATTGCTGCTCTTATCTCATTTGAATTAGTTTTAAGCACGCTGCAATTAGCCAATGGAGCGCATGGCTGCAAGGGAAGTTGAAACCCGTTTCTTGGCAAGTTTGGTTGAAAGACGGATTTGAGGTGGTTAGCAAAAGTGAAAGCCTTTTCCTCGTCAGATCTCGCCCAGTTTCCACTTTGATCCCGGATGGGGCTGTCAGCTGCTATTGGTGGATTCATGCGGTCTTGTGCTCTCCAAATCGAAAACTTGGTACTCGTTGATGAAAGGTTTTCAATGTAGTGCCTTTGGATTTTGCGATCTTCAGTCTTAAGAGCATTTCTTAACTGTTTTTTAGCAGTTTTGAGTCTTTGCAACGAAGCGGGCGATCGACTGATCTGCCATTCACGTCTTAGCCGGCGTTTTACTGAGACTAGCCGTTCAATTTCCGCACTAGTTAATACGACAGTATTCTTGGAGCCCGGTTGTACATTCGGTGTCGTGGCAACAGCAGCGCTCGCAATGGTTATGTTGAAATGTTCCAGAGACTTGTCAATGTCTGTTCCGGTATCAAGTTTTGGCCTCATACAAATGTGGGTGCTGACGTATTTTTTATACCTAAGCCAATCAGTCTTCCATGAGGTAAGCTTTAGGGAAAGATCACCTTTTGTGGGATGCTCCAGTAAGTGAAAAGTGACTGGAGAATGGTCTGAAGATAGCTCGGCATGAGTTTCCGTTGAAATCACACTACGAGAGATATTACGAGTAACTGCAAAGTCAATTAGGTCAGGAATTTTCCTTGGATCCGCTGGCCAATATGTAGGCCTTCCCGGAGAAGCAAAGTTGAGTTTGTTGATTGGATTTATTAATGTGTTGTAGAGCTGTTTTCCTTTAGGATTTGCAAGTCTAGAGCCCCAGTGAGGGTGTTTAGCATTAAAGTCACCTGCCGCAAGAAATTTGGACCCTAGGGTGTCGAAGAACTGCTTGAAGCACGATTCGGAAATCGAAAATCGGGGTGGACAGTAGACGGATGAAAGCGTCAAATTTCCATTTGAAGTTTCGATGACAATCGACGTAGCCTGCATATAGTTTTGCGAGTATGATACCGACTTATAGTGTTTTAGTCGCCTTCTGATGAGTATACCCGTTCCGCCATGTGCTTTGCCATCAGGGTGGTGTGTGGCGTAGAAGGAGTAGCCCGGGATCTCAAATTTATATTTATTTGTAAGGTGCGTTTCAGAGAGCAATAAAACATCAGTTTCTGTCTCGGATAAGTATTTTATGAGCTCAAGTTTGTGTTTCGATACGCCGTTTGCGTTCCAGGAAGTTATTTTGAACGAAGGCATTTTAAGTACAGAGTTTTTGTAAGATTAGATTTTGCGTTTTTAATATCTCTTGAAGCATATTTTGCATTAATAATGTAGTCTGGGACATACATTGTATAAAATTAGCAATCATATTTTCAAGAGAGCTATGTGGTGTAGGTGGTGTTATTTCCTGGGTTATACAATGCTGTGGGACTTCATTCTTCTGAGATTGTTGGAGTGTACGCTTGGTAGTATCTGTTACTTTCTCTGGCACTACGGTGGATATTTGTTGCGAGCCAGGTCGCAGTGCGGATGCGTATGTAATGTTGGGAGTGGTAGTTAGGAAAGTACGTGGATCTCGCATCGTGGCTTTTGTCTCAGGTCGGTTATGGGCAGTTGCAGTTACTTTGCGCTGATTCATTCGGTTTTTCAGTTCTTTAAAAACTGGACAGCCTCTATAATTAGCAGTGTGATTACCCCAGCAGTTACTACATTTTTTTGATGTTGTGTCTGTTTTGTTTGCAGTGCATTTTGAAGACTCGTGTAGGTCACCACACGATACACAGACAGAAGGTAGGGTACAATACGATTTCGTGTGCCCAAATTCCTGGCAGTTTGTACACTGCACAGGGTCTTTGCGCTTGTGAGGTTCCTCTACAGTGATTCTGCGGTGAAGCAAGTATTGTAAGTTGTATATTGGGTGAATGTTGTTTCTTTTTTCTGGTTTATTCACATGAGAGAGCTCGACCTTGAACATTGGCTGGGGGATTTTGCTTCTGTTCAAGATGTTAATCACAACCCTAGTTGGGAACCCTTTTTCCTCAAGAGCACTTTTAATTTCATTAGTGTCAACTCCAGCTTCTATTCCTTTTATAACCACTATCAGCCCTTTACTACTCTTAAGTTGGTACGTATAGTAGTTTTTGTTGGCATCACTGAGGAATTTCGAAACTATCCTGTAATTGTTCTCAGTGTAGATTTGCAGTTTAGTTTCATGTACTTTGCCTTTGATTAACGGAACAATGTGAAAATTGTTGTTGCCGATAAGTTGCGCTACCTGTGATACAAGATTGTTTGAACTGCGCTCGCGAATGTAAATTGGGGGAGGCTTGGTTTGCTTGACTGCTGGGGCCTCTTCTACGTCGATGGGATCATTATCGCTGCTAAGAGCTTCAAATCTGTTACCTTTCAACACGTTGGGCTCATTGGTTGGGGTAGAAGAGGTATTCGATCTCTTAGATTTGTTTCCAGAGTTAGGTTTTTGCGGACTGAGTTTCCGTTTAATCTGCATATAGCGATCAATTCCAGTCTGTACTGCCGAACCTTTTGATTTTGCGGTCTCCTTCTTGTGCGGGATAACTGTTTCCGTTATTTTACTGCCGACAGGGCTTTGCTTACTTATTGAATGAATTTGACTTGCTGCTATAAGAGGAACAGAGTTAGCACTATAATTTTTTTCTTTACCGTTTGTGCTGGATGTGTATGCTGTTTGTTCTCTCTGAACTGTATCAAATATGGGTGCCAAGGTTGTTGCAGTGACCAATGATGAAATTGAACAGGTAGTTGATGTTGTTGCTATTGATGCAACCGTTGTAGTAGCGGTTGTTGATGTTGTTGTGGGAGGTAGTGTACAGAGCATCACAGGTGAAGCACACTGCGAACTCCATGAGGTTTCATTGTTTGTGTTATAGCTTGTGATGTTGATCGGGAATATAGCATTAAATACTAAAAGTAAAATATAATTACAAATTGAAAGGGGTCCCCATACGAGAAACATAGGGTTTTGTATGCGAACTATACGATCCAGTAAGCCTACGGTCTTAAAATTTACATGATTAGTTTCTTTTTTTTTTTTGTGTCATATTTTATTACGCCAATCAAATACATAGGGACTTCTAAGACATATGTAAGTGTCATATATTGACTGGGGAAGAATATTGGTATGTGTATTGTTATCATTATTATTACTGAGGGTGGAGTCTTTTAAGTCGTCTGCGACAATTATGGTTGAGGAGTTCCTTGGCAAGTGGATTGAGTTGAGAAATCAGCCGATCGTTATATCTGCTAGTGTTCCTGTTGATTTCCTGCCAAACTGAAGACATCTGGAGGTCATTATGTAGAGTACTATTTTTGACGAACCATGGCACATCGATTATTTTCCAAGGACTTTATTCTGGGTGACTTGAATACGTTTGATTTGCGATAAGGATGCCAGACCCCATAGCTGTACACCGTGTGTCCAGGATGGCTTGACGACTGCTTTGTACAATGTCAGTTCGCCACTTAAGCTTAAATGTGCTCGTGGGACGTAGCAGCCAGTTTAGCCTTTGAAGTTTGGTTAAACATATTTTGGTGACCCCAGTAATGTGTCGTTTCCATATCAAGCGCCTACCTAAATGTATGCCGAGATATCTCACATTATCAGCATAGGGAATGTCAACACCAACCATGTTTACTGTGAGGCACCTTTCGCGACGCAGCGTAAAACAGCAATGTTGCGACTTTGCAGAGTTTAACCGTATGTTCCAGCGCTTAGCCCCATCTATGAAAACTGTCAAGATAATTTTGTATGTTATTCGAGGCTTAAACGTTGTAAATGCTTCTTGTTAGAAACGCTGTATCATCAGCAAATGTTGCCACCATCGAGTCTTCATGCTCAGATTTTGGCATATCAGCGTTGTACAGTGTATACAGTACCGGTCCGAGGACGCTGCCCTCTGGCACATCCATACCAAGGTGACGAATAGAGGATCTATCATCCTTCACTTCAACCAAAAAGTGACGATCAAACAGATATGATTTGAAAAGAAGATACTCTCTCTCTGGAAGATGGTTTTGACTTTGACAAGTAGAACCTCGTGCCAAACCTTGTCAAAAGCTTCTCGCATATCTAGGAATACAGTAGAGCAATACATTTTCCTTTTAAATACCTCTAGTATGAATTGGACCACTCTCTGTAAATGTTCTGGCGTGGCGTGAACGTGTCGAAATCCGAACTGATGAATCGGAATAACGCTTTGAGTGCTTTCAATTGCTACCAATATTCTCACAAGAAATATTCTTTTGAATTTATTTAGAAAATGGATTTGAAACTTATAGTGTCCAAATTTCAGTTTGATCGGACTACTCACATACAAACCACCCATTAAAATTCAGGTTCTTTTCAAAAACCTTTTTTATTTTTTTCACTATTGAACTGAAATTTAGACACTATAAGTTTTTCATGTAGGCGCTGTACATTTGTTGGAATCAGCCAAATTGAACCACTACTGGGGGCACTTCCCATATAAACAATAATTTAGTACGGAACCCTCCGATTTTGTTTTTTGTTTTGTTTTTGACTTCACCAGCTTAAGATAATTTAAGGAACATTGTTCCAATGTAGCAATATTGGCAGGTTCCTTCGACATTGAAGTTCGTTGTATGAGGGAAAGGAAGAATGAGTTTTAATTTACTTGCCTTTTGCCTTTAGTTACTTTAATCCCATGGTTAAAAAAAATACCAAATATATACCATTTTTTTTTTTTTCGGAGTGGAGTGTGTGAGTCACCAATTCTGTTGGTTGGTTGGTTTGGTTTTCTTTCGTTGTGTTTTTTTTTTTTTTTTTTTATATTCTTTGGCTAATTTACAAGACTGAAAAGCTTTTAGCCAAAGTGTGTAGAACCGGGAGCAACTCAATAGCATCTTGAAATAAGGCACTCAGCCAGCCAGCCAGGCAGGCAAGTGGCAATGTGGAAATGTGGCAAACAGAGATCTTCAGCGAGTACGAGAGACAAGAATCAAAATACAATACACATACCACAATATGTTATTTAGTATATGTATAAGTAAGTAAGTAGTAGAATGGAATGTCGCCATTTTTATACATTGAGCGCTTTGTGTCTGCTATAAGTCGCCAATTCAGTTTTGCCCATTCTACTTCCCCCCACCTCATGGTATTTTCAATAGTACTGGGTAGTTGGTAGTGGTAATGTACTGTATTGTGGTCCCCCACATCTACTGCATTGCATTCTTTGTCTATGATTTGTCACGCTTTGTGTTGTGGGTGTCTTTGAATTATTGGTTATTAAAATATATACGAGGATGCAGCAGCCTCCGGAATGGCAACAGTAGCATCATCATCAGCAGCATCAGCAACAATGATCTGAAGAAGTAGTCGTTTTCGTAAATGCAGTGGAATAATGGCAATAGCAGCAAAGTTGATTTTTTGTTGCATACTTCTTGGGGTCAGGGACTTTTTGTATTGTCCAACATTTGCGCTGAACTTTGTGTGTGCATGTGTATACATGTGTACAGAGTGTTGGCGGATCTGTCAGAGAATTAAGCAACCAGTCGGTTGTTCTATATGAATCATCGCCAACAATGATAACGATGACTACGACAAATGACATTAATGACAATGATGATGATGATGATGATGATGATGACGGTGACGATGACGATGACGATAATGGCAATACATGAGTGTGTGACAACAGCATCCGGGGACAAGAGACAGGCGGCACTGATGTCTCGTCATTTCAATTTTATGCGCTTTGGTTTGCTTTTATTTCCTGTTTACCTCTTTCACTTACATATCAGTGTTCACCATGGCCTCTATTTGTAGTATATCGAACTACAATAGCATCTCTTAGACGTTGTGATGATGATGATGATGCTGCATGTTTCGCCATAAGCTGCCTTGCTCATGGTCCGATTAAACTAAATGGCAATCGGTGTCAAGCTATAACACAATTGGTAAATAAAGTTAAAACTCCTAATCATTGATTCTTTACTACTACATGGTACTCGTAGAAAAGTATGTTTTAGATACCATTGATGGCTCAAATTTAATGTATTTCCTTTTACTTTTACTACATAAATTTTTCACTTTTCATACGCCTTTTTTTGCTTGCATTTACCCGCCACCAAGTGGCAACGTTATAAGTCATTAATCAAGTCCAACCAACACAACAACCACAATGTAACAAGCCAAGTACCAACTAATACCAAAACTGAGTCCTTTCTTTGCCTAAGCCAAGCCAAGCCAAGCCAAGCCAAGCCAACCCAAACCAGACCAACTGCTTCTTGTTGCGCTGTAAAGTTTACTTTGGAGGTGCTTTAACTGGAAAAATGGAACACACACGCTAGCAAATAATGTCGTGTGTCATAGCCAGAAGCCAAAAGAAATAGTTACAACCTTAGCCACAAGTCAGTAAAATCCACAAAAAGAAAAAAAAACAAAATAGAGAACATTTTGAAGAAATTTGTCTGCAATTGATTGTTTTATGTGCAGAAACATGGCACACCTCCTTCTTAGACCAGGTCAGGTCATCATCTGAAAGCAACCAAAGCAGCCAGCCAGCAAGTCAAGTTATGAGGCCACTATGAGGCAGGCCGGCAGGCAGGTGCAACTGACTACTATTGAGTATACTTCTCAAGTGATTTAAACAAGAGACACCCTCAGAAACCCAGCGACCCAGCGACCCAGCGACCCACAAAGTCATGTTCTTAATTTTAAATCAACCAGAATAGAAAGTTCGAATTTTGGAAGTTTTATGGTAGTTTATAATATTGTATAAGAGTACCTACCTATACCTAAATATGTATGCACTAATTGGTATATTTCATTATAAACTCATAAATCTCTTTCATCACAACATCGACAAATAATAAGGCTTATGATATAAAATATTGTAAGTACTTAGTAAGTGTAAGTGAATTGTAAACTTATGTAAATCTTTGATACAAGTTTTAATGGATCTTATCGATTTGATTTGATTTAATTTAATTTGATTGGATTGGATTGGATTTGATTGATAGTGGAATGTTAAAAATTGAATATGTGAATACTAAATAAATAAATTAACATACAAACAAACAAACAAACAAACACTTACCTGCCACAATGTCAATATTGATAGATGAATATTATTTCTTTTTCAATGTATTGTGTGTATTGTTTATTACTTTTTGTTGTCTTGTTGTCTTGTTTCTTGTTTATTCAAATTAAATACCCTAGAATTTAATCACTGAGTATGCTTATTCCAATGATGTTCAATAAGAAACAACACTACAATATTAGTGTGTTGTTCAGTTTGGTTTGATTTGGTTTGGTTTGGTTGTCTGGAATTCTTGATTTATCGGGGGTTTTTGTTTTTTTATATGTATTTTTTTTTTTTAAATTTTGTTTTCAGAATTCGCTTGACTTCTTCGCTTTGGAGAGGAGTCTTTCGAAAGTGTATTTGAATCTAAATAACAAACGCAACTAAGTGTTTTCACAATAAACATAAACATACATTTATCAAATCAATGCAAATGTAACTAGGAAACATTTATAAAATAACGAACGATCCAACAAACAAACGAAGTTTTAATCAAAATGACACGAGTACATTCAATTTCAATTCAATTTTTCACTCTTGACACTAGTAATATAGAAGTTTGATGTTTGTAAGTACACCCCATAAAGTAGAAATCGTTAGTTACCGATCATTAAAACATATAGCCCACCTCATCATCATCACATCTCCTCCTAGGTACCACCAGATACAAGTATATACATACATACATACATACATATATCACTTTAAGCTGATATTAAAGTTTTCTTGTAGAACTCAACTCAAAAGAATAAGACAACCAAACAATCAGAGATGTTGATATTTTTCTTTTCAAAATTGTAAGACTTTACCCTACTACTTTTAATGAGAAAATGCATTTGATATACAATAGAAAAAACAATATGAATTCAATACATTTATGCATTCTAAAAATATATTGAAAAATATTGTATGAATACCATATACATCCGATTATATAAGTATAAATACATATACAATACTTTAACATTATTTCCAATCAATTGAATTCTTGTAATAAACTTAAGTGACAAGTTTTGTTTCAAATATGTATGTTGCTTAGAGATTTGACTCACTTCACCGATTTGTAGCATAAAGTTTCTTTGGAACAATAATTAAGAAATGCGGAAAGTCTTACATAGATTTGCAAAGCTTACATTTTTGATTCAATTCAATTTCATTTTAAACAGGTTTCTTCGGAATTCCTGAATAAAAAAAACACTATGTTCTATATCGTATATATTGTACTATACTATATCGTTCCACTTTATGGGGTATTATGATGGTTTTTAGTAAGTATTGTACTTATTACAATATAAACATCACTTCAAGATCGTTGATCGATGATGGATAAATATCCATTCACACTAGTGTAAATAAATGCCAATACATGAAATGAAAAGATCTAATTTAGGATTCTTTTATAAACAATTGGGATAATTGGGATATATATATATATATATGGTAAGAAAGAAGAAAAGGAAATACTTGTTTGTCTTTGGGGAGAAATTATTGATTAATCGCATTTTTTTTATGGGGAAGAAAACCAGCTAATTTCACCATGTAATCGATTGAATACACAGGAAGAAAACTAACATACTACTTGTACAATAGTAATGAAGAAATGAAACACATAACAAAAACAAAACAAAAAAAAAAAAAAAAAAAACACATAAGTAAATAAGAAACATGTAGTTGAATTAGTAAAAGAAGAACGAGAAGAAGAAAAAGATATTCTAAATATGTCAGAAACAATTGAACAAAGATTGAAGGAGGCGCTCACATTGTGGACTCAAATTGAACGCGTACAAGAGCGAGAACATTTTCGTTTGCGTTTCCATTTCCGTTTTTCCGTTATTTCATTCAATACAATCGAATTCTATAGCAGATTTACACAATTCTTCCAGTTGTCTATCAGCATTGATCGATGAAACGATCAAACGATCGATCAATTGATTGTTTGATTGTTTTTCTTTATTGAAGATTGAATTTTGTTCTTTATTCTTTGTTCTTTGTTATTTATATTTATTTTTTATCCGCAAATTTGCAATTCTTATTTACTTCCTTTCTTCAGTTTTTAGCCTTTTTTTTTTTTTCTTTTAGTTGAATTTTGTTCTTTTGTTATTTTTTTAACACACAATTTTCACAATAAATTTACTATAACAAAAAAAAAAAAAAAATAATGGCACACAAAAAAAATTATGCATATTAAATAGATTTTGCTTTTACGATTTCTTTTTGACAGAAATCCAGAAAAAAAAAGAGGTTTTCATTGATTTTTTACTGTATTTTGGTTTGGTATTTCTTTTCTTTCGCAGATTTTTGCTTTTTGCTTTTTCTTTATTTTCTGATTTCTTATTTGTTGTGTGATTTTTTATTTTATTTTATATTTCCTTGCTTTTATGGGGATGTTGAGGTGTGCGGGATATTTTAATATTCCTTTTGCTTGTTTTTATTTAAATTTTATGTTGCCAAAGCACGCGATGTTGAGGAACACCAACAAGAAAAACAAACCCACAAATGTTCCAAATTTCATTCGAGGTTAGAACTTTGGACAAAAAGCAAGAGAAGAGGGTGCTTTCACACGTCACATGTCAAAAGCTAAAGAAGATACTACTCGTATACAATGAGATATAGATATAGTATTGTATATTAATGGATGAATGGTAAATGATCAATTTGGGATCCAAATATCCAATACCAAGGGTACCACTAGAACTGATGATACTATAACACTCACTCAAAGTGTTTGCTCAGAGTCAGAGAGAGAGAGAGAGAGAGAGAGAGAGAGAGAGAGAGAGGGCCTTGCAAGCACTAGATGCTTTTTATGCTTTACTACAATAGATTAGAACAATCATACACCATCGTTTGAACCACAGTTCCCCCGTTACTAGAGGTAGACAGACGTTTCGAGCCATGAATTGTAGCAATCGAATCTATCGTTTGGATTTTGAAATTTTCAACATTAGGGGCCAAGTCGAGTTGTAAGTATTTATCCTTGGTTTTAAACTGATATTTTCTTAACTTCCTTTTAATTCAATGATTCTTTGAATGGACGATCGAAATATCTGTTCTTGTTGTGTTTTGATGACCCGAATTCTTACTCACTGTGAACTGCAATTCTGTTCATTTATTGAGTACATACATAAGCATTAATATAGTTTACTCTCACTCTCTAGATAGGCAGTTGCTGTAAGTAAAGAGGAAACCAACTCTACTCACAAATTAGTGAGTTTACAGTGGTGTCTTAAGGAGATCGGTTAATAAGAAAAGATGGGTTGAAATCAATTGAAAGGAGTGATATCGGATTTTGGCTGATAATACAACACTAGCAACAATAACTTGTGATTATTCCTTGTGTTGTTGTTGTTATTGGATGGATAAAAGGTCTTGTTGTGTGAGACTGTAGAATGCCAATAATTTTCGGTGACGTTGCGTCATTGCAAGTGGTTGAAAAACGAACACAACAACAAAAGAAATGTTAAAGACAACATTAACAAGAAGACGAATGTAAGAAAGGAAAGAAGGAAGGAAAAATGAAACAACCCCAACTGAGCGAGGGCTGACTAACAACACTTTGTTGCTATCCAAACAACTAAAATTCATTGCACAATTTTAAAAGATTTTACTTAAATAATTTATGTATTTTTCTTCTTCTTCTGATAGAACTTTCTCTAGATCGGAAGAGAGAAGGAAGAATGGAGGATATTTGTTTAAGGGAAGCACAAAAGCAGCAAAAGCACGTTTCTCAGTAATAAAGAAAAACGACGCACACACGTACCGACGGACAGTCAGACCAACGTGGAGACATAGAGACACTACTTTACAAACATATGCATATGCACAGAATTAAGTATGTGTATGTGCCTTAAAGAACAAAACAAACACACAAAAAAAAAAAAAACAAAAACAAAAAAAATGGCATAATAAAAATAATAAAAGATATCACAAACACGCACGCACGCAGCTTTATATTGCACGTTAATTTTTCGACGCAACCGTAACTGTTCACGAATTTATATTCTAAAACATTGAGTAGTCAGTTGCCAGCCAGTTAACGCAGCTGTTGACTTGGTGATTTTATTGTTTTTGAAATTGTTTTTGTTTGAAATCCTTATAACCGAATTAAGTTATACAATTGAATGAATCAAATTAATTAAACACAATAAACAAAAATGAAATCGACTAAAGAAATGAATAAACGGGAGGCGAACGTGTTGCATCTGTAATACTCCGCGGCTCGATATTTTTCAACTGACGTTTCGTTCGCTTACTCGGACTTGCTTTACTTTACTCTGACGGCTGCTGCCTGACGTTCGTTGTCGTTGTGAGTTGTCAATAAACTGCACTAACGGTATTTGCAATAAATCGTCGTCGTCATCGTCGTCGTCGTCGTCAACCTCGTCGTCGGCATGGAACAATAATGTATTCGGCAGTCATCGTCGTTGCGTTGTCGTCATCGTCCTCATCTTCTAAACCATCAAGGCAAATTCTAAATCATGCGCAAAAGGCAACTGAGAGCAACAGCAATGAGAGCGTGCAAGCAAGTATAATGAGAGAGTATCCAACTGCGTAGGAAAGAAAGCTTTTGCATTGCATTGCTGAACAGTGCTGCCACATGTCTGTCATATGCCATGTATTGTACAATAATTTCAAACTGATTGGACTTTGTATGTAAATAGATACACAACAGTAAGAGATCAGGCAACGCGCTGCGTTGTAAAAATTTAAAAGCTTTTAGTGCAAGCGAAATGTGATTTGCAATTTTGACATTTGGTAAAGGACAACACAACACAACACAACAATATACATAGACCAAGAATGTGAGTGGGAGAGATAGGAATAGGGTAAATTAGAAAAGGAGAGTGTGGGGAGAGAGAGCGGCTGAGTGTGAACACGAAATGCAACAAAAATAAAAGTCAAACGATGTGATGCTTTCGTTGGTTGCCGAATGTGTCAAAAGAACTGAAGGCTCAAATAAACTCAATTCTCACTACTAATCTATTCTTTTTTTGTTTTTATTTTACCAAATGAAGTTTTCTTTGGAAAATTATTTACAATTTCACGTGGTTAAATTATTGCCTTATTTTTTATATATTCATTTATCATTAATTTGTCTTGCAATTCAATTTGTTACGTTTAACATTTTTTCCTTTTTTGTTTTGTAAATAATATACATACATACATATTTTCCTTAATTTAATTCATAAAACTACATACATATGTATGCACATACATACACACGTATGTACATATGCAAGTATCTGTGAATTAAAAACTTTTAAGCATAATAGTTTCTTTATCATGCTTCAATAAAATTTCAAATTTTGTTTTGAATATTTTCATCTTAATCATCATAAAATATTATTATAATAAATATAACAATTCATAGTCTCTTAGTTACTACATATGTATGTATGTATGTATTACACATACAAATTGTGTTTGCTCTCAAAACGTCAAAGTTCCAACAACAATTTCGTTCAAACCGTACTCACAAATACTGTATACTCTCTCACTCTCCCTCTTTCGCTCACTCTCTCGCTCTCATGTTATACTTGTTGTACATTGTCAAAGTCTCATGAATGCTTGTGAAATGTTCATGAACATTAATGAAATGCTTAATGTTACATTGTGAATGTTCGTTTCATGAAGTCAGTTTCTTTTCGCATTTCTTTTGTAGTCACTAGGTTTAATGTCATCTAACTCAAGAAATCGGTTACCGATTTGAATGACGTTTTTACGAATGGAAATTTCAAGATTTTGGCTAAATAATTGCAGTTTTAGTTAATAAGAATTTATGTTAATTATGTGTAGAAACACACAAATATTAAACATGCGCTTTAAAGTAAGCAACACACATTGAATATGTGAATATGTTGAATTGACCTCTTGATTTTATATAATACGCCTCCTGATTATTAAGCAATAAATTAAGAAGAAAAAAAATATACATATGTATATAAATTATACACGCACACACACTCTTACAACAAATCAAAATCACTTTAGTTTTGAAATTTGGAAAACAATAAAAAAAAAATGCACATTCAAAATAAATTTACGCACATGTTTAGGACAAAAAAAAAACAGAATCAAACACAAACATTCACATACACACTCGCATACATACACTATGAAGATACATACATACACATACATATCAACGATTTATACTTAAAAAAAAAAACAACACACGAACACAAATACGCGCGAGTTCATGGGCTTTCTGTCACGTAGTTCGCTCGTTCTTTCGTTCACTATAGTTCGTTCATTATTTGTTCGTTCCTTACGTGATTCGTGTTTCGTGTTTCAAACTTGAATTCATTTAAGGATTCATTCGTCTACCACATGCCACAGTAGTAGAAATCATACTAAACTCATGTGCAGCAGGACAACATCGCGCAGCACAACAAACACATTTTGACACGATTTGGCTTCAAAACGAAAATCAACCCCCAAATTTGGTGAAATGGTACATTACGTTGATTCTCTCGCTCACTTGGCCAGTGGTGTCACGCAATTACCCTTAAACAAAATTTAATTCAAAAAAATCAACAACCCCTAATGAAAAGAAAGCTTTCCAAGCTTATGAAAACTTATGAGAGTCATGTTTCCTGGAAACATCTAGTGCTGGACTTAAACACAATGATGGCGCTGCCCTGTCAGCACTCACGACCATTACTCGGCAAAACGTCTAAGGTAAACAATGAACTATGGGTTTGAAGCTTTTTAAATCGAATTCGAGTTCTGTGTTCGTATACGAACTGAATATTCAATACATGAAACTTGATTGGATCAATAAAAATTATGACTTTTACTTATCAAGTCCTCTGTAAATGAAATATATCAATAATAATTTTTTGTGAAGTGAAAACTTCTTTAGCGGCGGTGATTTCAAAACAAATAAAACGGAAGTAGAAAACTGGTCATGCTACTAAGTATAACAAATACTATTTATAGCTTATGCTTCAAGCAAAGCTTTCAAACTTAAAGCAACTTAACTTTCAAAATCAATAAAACTGATGTAGAAAACCATGATCATAATAGTAAAAAAAACCTGGTCATGTCTCTAAGTGATAAACAAAGTTTTGGAGCTTAAAGCAATTCTTAAGCTATCATTCAATGTAAAACACGAACCATAAGCTATTATAAGTCAATTGCTTAGTAGCTTGAGAGATAAACTGTTCGTCATAGGTTTGAGATCAAAATGAAAGAGTAAATATCGCTTATGTTCAGTTATTACTCTCAATGCTCTCGCAATAAAAGTTGTTACAGATATATTCTTGATCAGCTCGACGAGACGAATCGATTAAGCCATGTCCGTCTGTCCGTTTGTCCTTCTGTCCGTTTGTCCTTGTGTTAGTCTGAATGTATGCGAACTAGTCCCTCAGTTTTTGAGCAAGAGAGCTGAAATTTTGCGCGAACCTTTCTTTTTACTGGACGCAGTACATTTATCGGAACCAGCCGAATCGGACTACTAGGAGACATACCTCCCATACAAAACACCCATTAAAATTCAGGCTCTTACTAGAAAAAAATTTTTTTTTCTTAGTCCTATTGAACTTACATTTAGACACTATAAGTTTCTAATCAATGTCCATGAAATGCGTGAATTTTAAGACACCAGAGTTTCTGAATCGTATAGCTCCCATACAAACCGAAACCCACACAAAAGTTTTTATTAGAATTTTTTTTTTTGGTTTTTTGTGTTATCTCTCTGAAATTTGAAGAGTACAAGTATCTGGCTCATATTTAACAACCATATAGATTTCAAGAGCCTAGGATTACAGGATAATGATAATTAAATATTTCTGAATGCTCTATCACAGAGCGTAGGCAAAAACGTTTTCTAGGGGGTGCATGAAGTAATCAACTTCTTTTTACTTGTTTTTTACTACTATCAGCCCACCAAACCACCAACTCGTACTAGGCGAACAGCTTGCTCAGCAAGCAATTTGTCTCTTTGACAAGGGAATCATATTTGTAGATTTATAAGAAAAATGGTTATAGTTGAAGCAAACCTTTTTAACTTAGAGCAGATATTTAATATCTATTTTGTCACTACATGACCAATTTCAATTAAAGTAACAATCTGGGACACAAACCCATTACCACAGGTGGCACACCAAACACCACAAAATAAAAAGAAATCATTAAATCTAATGATTAAAAAAAGGAAGAACGTTATCTTCGCCTATGCCAAAGATGAAATACTCTTCACTGGACGCAGTGAATGTTTGATTGTAGTATTGAAATGAGTGGTTTGTATGGGTGGTACCCCCCTAGTAGTCCAAATCGAGTTGTTCCGACATATGTACTGCGTATGGTAAAAAGAAAGGTTTGTGCAAAATTTCAGCTCTCTAGCTCAAAAACTGAGGGACTAGTTGGCATACATACAGACGGACAGACGGTCATGGCTTAATCAATTCGTCTAATCGAGCTGAACAAGAATATATATACTTTAAGTGTTTTTTTTTTTATCTCTCTTTCGCAATCACTGAAAATAAGATGAAAAACCCAAAAATTCTTCTTAAGGGCGAAAAAGATATTCCAATCCAGTACAACTATGCGCTCAATATGTTCGCATATTTTAATGCAAAAGTTTTAATCAAATGTGAAGGTTAGTGTACATAAATTAAAGTTTTCACAATCTAGGAATATTTCATCATTTAAAATGAGCGTGCAACCCTAAATTCTGGCCTCCATTTGAGTTCACTTTCTGTTCCAAGCACGACTTCAAAAAACTAGCTTCCAACCTTAAGCAGATGTCTGCCTTTTTAATATTAAAATGTTAAAGGCAATTTCAATTGTTTTGCCAACTTCTATTGAATTTATTAGCATAAGTTTATTCCTTCCGAAATTCGAGATTTTTGTTAGGTGCTCTTATGTTTCTCCACGCTGGTGATTGGCAGCTTTAATGTATCACTTCGCAGCTATTGATTTCGTTGCTAAACTTACTCGAAATATTGATTTGTTGGTCATGTTAGGTGATTTTAATTTACCCAATATTTCCTGGTTCTTCTTAGGGCTTTCTGACTACCTGGTTCCGTTGGAACACTAGAAATTCTTCGATAGCCTCTTCTCCAATTGAATTTTGTAGTAAATTACCTTCACAGCTTTTTTTTGGCTTAATGTTGACTAATGTCACTGTTGTGTCGAAATCACATCATACATTATCCTTTCCTGAAGATCCTCGCAATTGGCCGATTTGTTATAAAATCGTTCAGATATTTAAGTGGCCACTAACTTAAATGTATTCCTCTTATGATTGCACCAAAATTATCTTATGAACCACCGTGGTTTACCCGTGACCTCTCCAAGCTATGAATACATTCTAGTCTCAAAGGTTCAAATACCAGCTGATTTGCTAATTTTGTTTTTGAGATTACGAGATTCTTTGGACTTATCGTTTGAACGTGAATTTATAATTTAAATATACTTGTAGATTGTTGTTGTATACTATAACGGTAAACATTTCGATAACATATATCGATATGTTATCGTCTTGTAAAAAAAAACACATAGAAACATACAGACATGAATACAATAAAAAGCAAAATAAAAAAAAAAACCCCCATCATGAGAATCACAATCCTAAAGGAAAAGGAAATATAAGAAGAGGAGAAGTGTTAGGCCTCGAATAGAAAATGAAAATAAAAGAAAAGCATGAAAAGAAGCTAGAAATGCTAGGAAAGACGAAAACCAACCCCCAAAATATGGATACAAGAATTGGGAGGTAAAGCAAATCAGCTATGTGCATGGCTACGAAACAGATTTAAAGAGTGGAGCTGGATTACGAAAATTCGAGATTGTCCATTTCAAAGAGAATGGAATAAAACTAATGAGCGAGAGAGCCGTGACCGAGAGATAGATAGAGAGAGAGAAGAATAAAGGAGGGAATTGAAAGTGGGCGCAAGCGAAATTAAGTGAAATTGGAAAAACTTTGCATGAGTTTAACTTAACTTCGCCCATTGATAGTACACCTCATACTACCCCCCCTAACCCCCCACACACGCGCACAAACACATACATATATGTAAACTATATACATATATACACACCTACACCGACACCCACACATACACACACACTCACACACACAGAAGCAATGAGGAAAACACAACAAACCATAAAACATTCGGAAAGGCCCGTTGAATTGGTCGACAACGACGACGATGAAACACATCACATCATTTGAGGGTGTGAAGAATTTGGATGAACGAAGAGAATAGGAAGTAAATGAGAAATGAGTAGGCTGCGTTGTTACACAGTAGTCCACAAACACATCAACAATTGTAGATAACAGAAAATTCGATTTATGACACACGCAAAAATACAAGAAAACGAAGAACAAATGAAAGGAAGAAAATTGCGCCTCACCTCTTGTATTAAGTATTGCGATGAGGATAACGAAGCCGGTAATGGTAGCGCACACGATATAGCGCAAATTATTGGTGAGGGAAGAATAAAATATATGGCCCTCGTAGGTGTGGGACGGCCAAATACGAAATTTCACGAAAAAACACTGCACCAAAAATTACAGTGACAATTTGATCTGTGTATTGTAGTATTGTATTTGACCAAGAATTATCACGATATCAATATCAATGTCATTTGTTTATAACAAATAGCAAATAGTCAACATGCAAATGAAACATAACATTTTGGACCTGACTGACTGACTGACTGACTGACTGAATCAATATCAATATATGTACTTCAAGGTACGAGTATAATACAATCAATACCCAATCAATAACATTGACTAATTGATTTAGTATTGATGGATTTCATTAATTTTTACAGTGTAACATTAAAACGATTTGTACTTACAATACAAGGGAAATGCTAGGGATGAGTTGAGAAGGATAAATGGTTGGATACAACAACGAAATGAAAACACAGCACGCGATAACAAACTAAAAGGACCAAAAGTTAATATAAATGCATGTTCGAGTGTGTATGTGTGTGTGTGTGTGTGTGTGTGTGTGTCTGTAGAGAGAGATTTGGGGAGAAAGAGAGGCAGGACATCAATGAGAGTGCACCACCAGAACGTTAATGAAGGCAACGACGACGACGACGACGACGACGACGACGATGACGATGACTACGAACCCGAAACCGAATGGAATCAGTCGAGGCATCCTAACAACAATAGCAATCGACATTACAAATACGAAGGATATACGAAGTCAATCAGGATACGAATAACGTTAATGATGGTGGTGTTGATGATAATGATAATGATGATGATGATGATGAGACAGCAGCAGCAGCAACGACAGTTGTACAATTGGAATCAAATGGTTGGAGGGGTTGTTGGGTTGGGTGGGTTTTGATTGGACTGACCAAATGATTGGGTGGCGCGTTCTTTGCTTCTTGCGCTTTATGATTGCTGCTACTGCTGCGTTGTAACGGCGTAAAACAAGAAACGAAAATAAGGAAGTTGACTATAATAATCATCATTATTAACATCGTCGAAGTCATCGCTGTAGCCATAGTTGTTATCCTTGTTGTTGTCGCCTTCGTCGTCAACATCATCATCATCATCATCATCATCATCATATTCATCGTCGTCATTGTGGTTCTCGTTCTCGTTCTCATTCTCGTTCTCGTCCTCGTCCTCGGTCTCATAGTCATCGCCATCATAGTCGTCGTCGTCGTCGTCATTGTCGCCTATACATAAATAAAAAGTTTTCATTCCGTCGCGACAAGTAAAACGGCGAATGACGTATTAAAAGTCCACGGCTTCAGCAAGTAGCGTTTCACTAAACTCACAGAGCTCGCGATTCCAAACGAGTTGGAACTGAGCCGAAGCTAACGGTTAAGGATACTATACTCGACTCGACGCGGAGTTGCATTTTTGCTCAAACAAAAAACCATAAAAAGAACAAATAATTTTTTTAACTAATTTTACAAGAAAAGTGTCTGTTTTTTTATCCTAGATTTGTTATGTTGACTTAAAGGAAACATCAACCAAAAAAAAAAAAAAAAAAAGAATAGAAAAGATAATTTAATGCAAAAAATGTATGAAAAGAAGAAAAAAAATATATAATTTGTGTTGAGCAAAATGAAATATACAAGGAAACATGAAATCATGAAATAAGAAAAGAAGAAAAGAAGCGAAGTATAAAAGAAAATTAGTTGAAATAGTTGAACTGACTTTATGACTGTCTGACTGTCTGTCTGTCTGTCTGTCTGCAGTTTGTCTGCCGAAGTCATACTTTTTATTATCATTTTTCCTTCTTTGTCAACTTTCCCTTTACCTTCTTCTTCGCTATTCTTTGTCCTTTCCATTATCATCATCATCATCATCATCATCATCAGTACTATCATCTTCTTGGCTCTTGGTTTTTTTTTTTTGTTTTACATTTTTTTTGTATGCTCCAAAGAGCTGAGCTCCCTCAGCTGGGATTCAGTGCTCTCTCTCTCGCACTCTTTCAGAGTCTCAGACCCGATCTCTCTGTCTCTCTCTCGAATAAGAAGGACACAAAAGGAGAGCAAGAAAAGCATCCAAAACCAAATAGGAATGAAAGAAGTCATCATCAGTATTTCACTTCTTTCTCTCTTTTTTTTTTTTTCTTGTTTGTATCTGTGAGTATGTGCGAGTGTGTGTGATGAAATTTTGACTATACAACGTTTGTTATTGTTGTTGTTGTCGGTACTTTCTTTTTTCCTGCATTTGTTTTTAAAGAATTTTTGATAAAATATATTTAACCAGAATAACAAATAACACAAACTAAATGCAAAAGCCTAAAATTATGCAGCACATTTGTCGGTTTTTTTTTTTGTCTACATGTATGTGAAGTCTTTGTGTGGGGGTGTATGCACATGCGCGCATGTGTATGTGTGTGTGCGTGTGTATCTATTTGTGTCTGTATTGAATTCTAGACTAAGCAAGTATATGTAAATATACATGTGAAGATATTTTTAACTTGATTTCTGCTACTTGACTGTGTCAATCAAAATATGCCACATGAGAAGAACTTTACTACTTCGTACAAATGAATAAATTTCTATGAAAGCATCATTGTCAAGCATATTGATTATTAAAATATGTATAAATAAATATCATGAAGGCCTATTCTACATACTTTGGGCGTTGGACATATCCTTACACACATGCAATTTTCATCAAAAACAAGGCATAACAGTAATTCCTGTCATTGTTGGTGTTTATTGTAATGTGGGGGAGACAACAACAACAACAACATTGAACATTGAATCGGAGACAAAGAATAATTGCGACAATATATATTTTTTATTGTGAATTCAAGAGGAAAAGTTTTTCATCATCAAAACTTTGCCTATCAATTCTCATTTCCTATTTCCCATTTCACAGTCTCCAATTTCCCTGTCTCCCTTTCTCCATGCCGCCATGTCCCTATCTCTCTATTCATTCCTGTGTATGCATATAATTTAATTTACTCGTAATTCTCTTGTTTTGATTTCATCAACTACCTCACTATTTTTGAAAAAAAAAACAAAAAAATATATATATATATATACATCATAACATTTTTCAAGGTACACAATCTGAGGCAACACTCTCGCTTGGAAATTCTAGCAAGTTGCTTCCATCTGGCAACACTGCACATACATCGCAGTATATAACTATTGTTTGTTGTTTCCCTTTTTAGAACAGACAAACAAAAGAACGAACGAGAAACAGAAAGCAAATTGCAAAAACAAGAATAAAAAGTAACGACAACTACAACGCATCCTTACCATTTTTCATCCTCTTACTCTCACAATCTTGTTCTCTTGCTTTTATGTTTCACACTCTTATTCTCTGTCTCTCTTTCTCTCTCTCTCTCTCTCTCTCTGAGCATTTGCACTCACTATCCTATATACTATACCTTTGTGTCCTTCTTCCCAGGCTAATTAACACTTGGCCATACACACAAGCACATATGCCCAAGAAACGAAGAGAGTAAGAATATCAAATGGGGAGCAGGCTGGACGACAAACAAAACGCGCTTACAATTTGCTTTCTTTCTTTCTTTCGTTCGTTCGTCGTTTCGTTATTTCATTCCTTTGCTCTTTCCGCGAATTTTTTCGCGCGGCTGGCTCGGCTCACTCACAACGAAAAGAAAAAGGCACGTGAAGAATTTGAAAAATCGGGTGTAGATAGAAAGATCGAAAGAAAAGGACCGTTAGTTTCATATTGTTCGTGATTGTGACTAAGTGACAAACACAAAAGTTTACACGGTGCAAGCTATCAAATATCAAATATTATATATAATATATAATATTGTATATTTATTTTTTTAATTCCCTTTTTTTTTCACATGAATAGAAGAACGCAAATAACTTTACTAATTAAACCAAATTTTTGATACCAAAAAAAAAAAAAAATCACGGCAAACCGATAAGAGAAGAAATGAAGAGAACACAAAAAAAAAGACTTAAGAATGTATAAACATTTACAGAATTTGTTTGGTTCGCGGCGGTTTCGCGATAGCAGCTGCGGTATTCGTGGCAGCAACTGCATCTGTGACTGCAGCAGCGACATTGTAAAACAGCAACAACAACAACAACAACAACAAAATATTTGAATATAAAATAGATACAAAAAAAAAAAACAGTATGAAAAGAAAATTATACCAACTGCTACAAGAAAAAGTGTAAAGCAAAAATAATAAAAAAAATAAAGAAAAATGCGACATCTTCATTATCATCATCATCGCAATCATAATCATCATCAGCAGCAACAGCAGAAGGAGCAGGAGCAGCATCCAAGAAAGCAAGAGCAGCAGCCCAAAATCAGTGGGCGCTGTCGGCGCCGGAACTCATTTTCCGGTTGAATGCTTCACATAGTTGAAGTGCTGCCACCACGTCGTCGTCGTCGTCGTCGTCGTCGTCGTCGCTCACGGAGGCGCGAAGGCGGTTGGTGTGTGTGTGTATGTTTGCGTGTCTGCTTGTGCGTTTGTATGTTGGGGCAGCAGACAAAGAGCAAAAATTAAGTGTGAATGCAAGAAACGAGAATAAATAAGTAAATAAATGTAAAGGACAATAAACACAAAAAAGAACACAAAAGAAAAAAAAAACGAATTGAATCGAAGAAAAGAAAAAAAAAGTGAAAAAGGAAAAAACCCAGACACACACATAGTGAAACACAGAGAGTAGAAAAACTAAAAGAAGAAGAAGAAGAAGAAGTGAAAACGAGCAGAAATAAGAAAATACGAAAAGTGCAAATCACAACAAGAACCGAACATTTGTATTATCGAAATTGAAGAGGAGGCGGAAGTAAAAGGAGAGGACCTAGGGAAGTAAGTGGGTAGTAGGAGTATTGAAAACACTCACAAGTGTAAGTGATAACAATAACAACAACAAACTGGCGCCTAGCACTCGTACCAAGAGAAGGAAGAAGAAGAAGCAGCCGCAGCAGCAGCAGCAGAAAGAGAGGGAGAAGAAGGCAAAGCAGCAGCAGCAACAGCAAAAGCTGCTGCTGCAACAACAACAACAGGACAGGGAGCTGCAGCAGCAACAACAACAAAAGGAACTTCAACGGCAAAGGGAGCTAAAAAAGCAACAACAGCAACAAGAACAGCAACAAAGGGAACAACAACAGCGGCAAAAGGAACTTAGACAACAACAACAGCAACTACGTCATCAGCAGCAACAGCAGGCAGAGGCACAAGCAGCAGCAGCAGCAGCAGCAACAGCAACAGCAAAGCAACGACAAATTGCAAAGCAAAAACATCATTGCAAGAGACGTGGCAGAAAACGCCACTACAGCAGTAGCAGTAGCAGCAGTAACAGCAGCATTAGCACGAGCAACAGCAGCAGCCCCAGCCGGAGTCGAAGTCCGAGTCCAAATCAGAGTCAAAGCCGAAGCCGAAGCCGGAGTCTGAGCCGGAGTCGGAGTCCCAGTCTTGACCATAGTCAAACAAGTAATAATATCACTTCAAATACTAACTCGATCAACAACAACCACAACAATAATAATAATAATACTAATAACAACAACAGTAGCAACAACAACAACAACAACAATACCTGCAATAGCAATAACAAAATGTCTAAAACGAATAACGATTTCAGTGCATTCGATTTTAATGACAGCTCTGATAATTCTGATACACCATTGGCTCCACGTTCAACATTTCTCAGTCGTGTTGGTGCATCATCAACAACTACAAATATTGCTGATTGTGGTGGCGTTGGCAGTGGAAGTGGCAGTGGCAGTAGCAGTAGCAGTAGCCGTGAAGGTAGAATTAGTGCCAATACTAACAACAACAACAACAACAACAATATCAACAGCAATTGTGTGAGCAGTTCAAACAACATAAGTTCAACGAATTGCAACAACAATTCATTGTCCAGCAATAACAACAGCAACCATATTCAACGCCAACATCATCAAAAGCAGCAACATCAACAACGTCATGACTCCAGCTCAAGTTCAAATTGTAGTAACAGCACCAGCAACAGTAGTTGCGATAGCAACATAGAGCAACAACAACAGCAACAACAGCAACTACAACTACAACGTGGCAACAGTCACAATAGTAGTATTAAGCAGCAGCAGCAGCAGCAGCAACAACATCAAGAACATCAACAACAACAACAACAACAACAGCAGCAAGTTTGCGATACACAAACTATATCGACAACGGTGAATGGCAAAGTTAGTAGAGTCAGTGGAAACGGCGTTAACAATAACACCAATAGCACGATCAGCAGCAGTAATAGCAACAGCAGCAAAAGTCATCATCAACAACAACAACAAAAACAACAACAACAACAACAGCAGCACCAACACCAGCACCACCGGAAACAACAACCACAGCATGAAGCTAACTATGATGATGATGAAGATGAGGAGGATGACGATGAGGAGGAGGAGGAGGAGGAAGAAGATGAGCAGGAAGACGAAGATGATGAAGATGATGAGGACGAAGATGAAGATGACTATGAAGAGGAAGTTACAGATCAAATTGGTCGATCAAACATACACGAACAAACAGGAGGACTCACTAGGGGTGTTGGAGGTGTTGTTAACGATGATAATGGCACCACTGATGCCACAAATGATATTAACAATACAACTGCAGCAGCTGTTGCTGTTAATGCCGCTGCTGCCGTTGCTGCTGCAGCTGCTGCCGCTACAGCGGCTGAAAGCCAAAATGTAAATCACATACATAATCGAATTGATGGCAATGGCAATGGCAATGGCAATGGCGATGGCGATGAGGACGATGATGATGAGGAGGAGGAAGAAGATGACGAAGAAGAAGAGGACGAGGAAGACGAAGAGGAAGATGATTATGATGACGAAGAATATGATGAAGGAGACCAAAGAACAACAACTGGAATTACTGAATCCACTATAACTGGCAATGGTACTGGAACTGGAACTGGAACTGGCACAGGTGGTAGCGGCTTAGCTATGGGAGCGGCGGCAGCAGCTGCTGCTGTTGCGGCCGCTACTGCAGCCGCTGCAGCTGCTACATTCAATGCAAGCAAAATAGATGATAGTGGTGAAATGTGTGACGACGATAGCGATATTGGTGCTAACAGTAATAACAACAACATCATCATCAACAACAACAACAACAACAACAACAACAACAATGGAAGTAGCACTATCACAAGTGGTTTTAATATGGATGCAACTCATAGCATACCAGGTGGCACACATATGAATAGTAACAGTGTCAGTGGTGGTGGTTGTGCTAGTAGCATTGCGAGCAATAGTAATCATGGGATGGGAGTCAGTGGAGTCGGCAGCAATGGCGGAGGCGGTGCTGGTGGCGGCGGTAGTATATGTAGTGGCAGTGAACAACATCAAACACAACAGCAGCAGCAACAGCAGCAGCAACACCACCACCACCACCAACAACAACAGCGTCTCACACAACATGGCTCCAGTGGCGGTGGTGGTGGTGGTGGTGGTGGTGGTGGTTGTGGCAGCGTCAGTAGCGCTACATCGGAACGTCGAAAGTATCGACATCAAAACTATAGCAAGAATATTTATATTGGTACAAAGAATGCCGAAAAATGGGAACACATGCGAACGCGTTTACAATTCAAAAATGATGTCGAGTTTGTCGCATACTTACTAAATCTAGCAGATAATGATCCGGACCGTTTAGCCAAGTAAGTATCTTATCATCAACGTTTTATATTGCTTAAGTTCTTGATACTTAATATAACAACTAGTATTATAGACGAAACTACTTACTTCTATAAAAAGATTTGTGATTCTGATTCCCGTCGATTGGTGCAACAGGTGTCTGTACGATTAATTTTAGGCTAATAGGTATGCTTCCAAGAAGTTTCTTAAATCATTTCTCATAGCAAATGTCTAGATTTCATTCAATCTTCTACACACATATGAGTAACATAACCATAAGCCTCGATCAAAAAACTAAGAAAAAGAAAAAGAATAGCAAAGTGTATGAATGAAACAGCATGAAGAAGCTCACATAAGAAGGAGAAATTTTCGTACAACATCAAGAGTTGAAGCTGCTTGGATATACTAGCTTGCCTTTTATCGGCGTGGTCCTTACTTACTTACTCCCTAAATGTTACTCTGCTCTCGACAGTTGCATTTTCTCGGGCACTCGAAGTAAGTAGAATGAATATGGAAATACCACATTTCGATTCTTCACTTGTTAAAGCTTTGTATCCGTCCATCCGTCCGTTCGTCCGAACCCCTCTCCACTTGTGCGACATGCGAATGTATGCGATTCTAGCACGCAAAAGCACTCTGTTTTGGCGTTGGTTGCTCTCGGTGATGCAATAATGACTTTGAATATGTTATGGGCACATGCCGAAAACGTTGTGTGTGTGTGTGTGTATGTATGTGTGTGTGTTTGTGTGTGTGTTGCTTTTTCCGCTTCCGCTGACATGGCGTCAAAAACAGGCAACGCAACTACACACACATACGAGACATGCAACTACCGACATTTGGCATTCCTGCTGTTAGCCGTGGGGTGGAGAGTCAACAACATCAACGACAACAAGGCAAAAAGCACTAGAAAAGCTTTATATTCTTACCCACACACACACAAATATGTAAGTTATGTACTCCTCGTATGTCATATAGCATGCTGTTTCTGTTCTGTTTGAGTTCCTATGGTTGATGTCGACGTTGACGATGATGATGTTGTTGATGTTGTTAATGATGATGATGATGATGATGATGATGATGATGCATTCGAGCGTAAATCGCTTTTACATGTTTTTCTCAGTCTCTTCTCGCTTCTTTGGCTTTAGCCGCTGTTTCAGCTTTAACAAGAAGGTTCCACTTCAAACAATTCTCACATGTATTGCATGTGTTCCACGGTATCCACGGTTGTTTGGTGCTCCTTTGCAAACAACGCAACAAAAATAGAACAATAGCAATAACAATAGCAATAGTTGGGTAAACCATCTACTCGTGTGCTGCTCTCAATCAGCATTCGGCATTCGGTTTTTTGTCTTTAGTTTTATGTTTTTTTTTTTTTTTTCCTTTAAATCAAGAATTTTTACAATTACAATTATGATGGATTTCACCAGCCATGTACCTTTAAAGATATGTATTTTCTTTGTAAAAGGATTTATTTCTTAGTTACTGTCCACTTTTCTCTTCTTCATTATGATTATAGCATGGCTATTTACCCATTTTCCATAAAGAGATTCAGAGTAAATTTAACTTTTAATAGTAGTTGGTTTGCACAAGTTTGTAATTCATAATGAATATTCTGTGGAAAACCCTACAGAGAAGCTCAAAAGATTATTGTGTACAATTTTTTGAAATACTTGGAAAACATCTTCATCATCAGCCTGATTAAATTGCAATCGGCTTCGTGTTTGGTTTTTGGAAGCCATTACGAGAACCTTTATTAAAAACATGCCCTCCAGAGAAGGGTAGTGTGCTCCCTCCTTAAAGTAAGTACATTAAGAATATGCGAGAAAAGCATACAAGAGGCACCCGCAGTCCAACAAGGGTATATTTCGCAAAATTCATAAAGCATCATTCAACCAACCATTCAAAGATAATATTGCTTTGACCGCAGTGTAAGCTCCAAGTTTAATTCTGTCGCTCTCTGGTACTGACTCACTCATTTTCCTACTTTCAATTCGTTTATTTATGTATTCATTCATTCATTCATTCCTTCTGTTTCTTTCATTCAAATCGAATGACAGCAAAAGCCATGCCACCACCACTCTGCATGCAATCAACTTCATATCTCCATAACCTTTCCTTTCCTTTTACACCCTTTTGCGAATTTGAATTCACATCCATTTTTGTTTGTACATATGTATCTACAATACTATGGAATGTCGTGCTCATTGTGGTCGGGTTTTCTGGATTTTAGGACTTGTTTTTTAGGAATGCCAATACAATGCCAATATCTAAGTTAAGTTAAGAACTCCTTTTTGTGGAGGTCGTTGGGGTTCCTTTGCAGTAACAGTAACGCGTTCCTTATTTGTCTTTCTCTCTCTCTCTCTATCTCTCTCTCTCTTTCTGCTCATTAAACGAATAACAAAGTCCAAGTCCAATATTTCTCTTTATCGCTCACATTACTCATAATCAATTTTCAATATTCATATTTTGTCTGTTTCCTTTTCTAGTCTACCACCACCTTCCACATCGAATACACCCACCAAAGGCTTCGATGGCAGTTTTAAATTGGAGCCGAATCTCAGTGCTAAGGAATTTCCCCCGTCAACTACTATCGCAAACAATAACAACACATCTACGTCTACAAGCGGAACTAGTGTTGTGGAGAATGGTGATTTAATGTCCAGTGTAGGAGGCAGTGGAGGAACTGCGATACAGCGCAAGAAATACAAGAAAAGGGTTCAATTCAATGATACAATTAATGGTGGTTATCCGTTAAAAACATCAAAGGCGAATTATGCGTCCGGTACTGCGAACAACTATGGATTGTCCAAGAATCAGAAGAGACAGGAGCAAAGAGCACACAAGGCGGCAATTGCTGCAAGTTCTACAACATCGCGCAACAACAGCGATACTCTGCCCGAGGTACTTGACTGTCGTATCGCTGAGAAAATAAAGAGTGAACTGGAAGCTAGTAAGGAATCTTTACCAAATGCACTGTGCCTGAAGAAACGCGATGGCTATGTGGATGCCGAAGAGGATGATGATGATGGCTTGGACGACGATGAACATGATGAGCCAATGGGCAGTAATATGGCGGCTATGAATGATACTGTGGATGGTATTAATGGACAAACAAGTTTGGCAGTATCTACAACAACGGCGACGCCAGATAACTTCCACATGCGCACAAAAGCTAGCAAAAAGAGTGCAGCCTCTGTTAAGGCAGTCATGATGCCACCTAGCGCTTACGATGACGATGATGAAGCTGGCCACACAGCAGGCATGAGTATTGGTGCTGATGATGATGATGACGATGATGAGGAACTAGATGAAGAGGCTTTGGCACGAGAAATGAAAATGGAGCAGAACTTTGTCGAAGAAGAAGATGAACATGATATTGCGTTCCGCTCACACCAATCATGCCGGGAATGTTCCATTACACACGATCATAAGCTATGTCCATTGCGAAATGCCATCGCTACAGTAACGGATGCCGTTGATTTAGCGGAGTGGATTGAACGACGTAACCTAGAAGCGCTAGCCAAGCTAAAAGCTGATGCACAGCGTCAGGCGAAACGTGCTGCTGCTGCTGCAGCAACAAATCACGGTAATCGACATAGGCAAACACATCACGACGATGACGAAGATATGGAGGATATGGACATGGATGACACTTCGCAAATGTCCGAACTAGAAACGAAGCCATTAATCACATTCGCTGAAGCTTCAGTGCCGGCTGAGTTCGAATTACACAATGTTGAGCCGAATGTTACAGGTGTATTTGCGCGTACCGAGGTACGTGCCTACACGCGACTGGGACCGCTCATCGGACAGCCGGTGCAGACAAATGATGTGCGTGAGGGAAGTGATATGAAGTGGATTTTCGAGATGTGTGAAGCTGGTGCTGATCAGTCGTATCTGCTCTGCTGCGATAATCCAAACACGTCCAACTGGTTACGCTACATACGGCCGGCCCCAAGCTATGAAGAACGTAATGTCAATCTGGTGTCCAATGAGCGGCAAGCATACTTTGTAACATGTCGTGATGTAAAGAATGGCATGGAAGTACTCTATTGGAGTGATGATTGCAATACAATGTGGCGCAAAAAGCACAACACCGAAAAAACAAGTAGGTTTCTTACACAATCCAACCCGCAATAATCCATGTTCCGTCCGTATGATTACATCAATAATTCAATACATCTCTTTCTTAAATTAAATTACAGCTTGCGGGGGCTGCAATCTTAAGTTTGATCATCCGCTTTACTACCGAACCCATTGTTCTGTCTTCCATGATCCCTCGATGAGTCTTACTATACGGAAGTACCACTGCAAGGTGTGTGGCGGAGCTGTCCTTGGTAAAGATAACATTATGAAGCACGCTGCCGAAAAACATGAAGGCAAGGGTGCTTACCAATGCCAGTTCTGTAACAAGTTTTTCCTGCGACTCAACTATCTCGAGATGCATCGCACATATGGCTGTGCAGCGAATCCAAATCGGGCACGCCCTCTTTGCGATTTTTGCGGAAGGAAATTCTGTCAACCGCAGAAGCTGAAGGCGCATATCAAACGCATGCACAGCGGTAAGCAGTAACAACGCGCCTCACATACTCTCTCTAACAATATTTGTAGGTAGTTTTCTTAGTGATCCATCCTACTAACTAACTAACTAACTAATCACATATCGTATCGTATCAAGCATATCATATCATATATGTACATATGTACTAATACATATGTACGAGTATGTATGTATGTATGTACTATAACGTATCGTATCGTATGCATCGTCTGTAGGCTCGTAGTACAGGCGTGATAAATGTTCCATATACAAGTAACATCATACTATAATATTGTATAAATATTATCACGTCATGCCATTCATATGAACTTGTATAATCCGTGCTAAAGACGCCTGCTTGAAGCTTATTTAATATTCTATAAACTAAGTTAATCTAATACATACTACTATTAATCCCTAATCACTATTCATAGTTATCATTTGCCATAGCCAACATCACCATCATCATCATCATCATCATTACCAATACCATCATTATCATCTGATTTAATTTGAGTTTTTGAATTGGTCTCATCATTGTTATGCATCATTATTTAATTATAATTACAATACATTTTTTTTTGATACTAACATTTCCAGTATATTATGTGATATGAAGTATTGTAGATAGCGTACATTTAGTACTTAGTTACCCTCCGTATAAACACTATGTATAGAGGCAATAAAAACTGTGGTACTTTGACTGAATTTAACCGACATTAACTTCACTATAGGTGGTACTACTCACAATATAAGAAGAAATAGCTACATACATAGGTTAAATTTTCTATGACTTTCTATCTTTTCATGTCAGCAGATTATAAGATTTCATATTTTTTAGAGTTCCGGACCCAAAGTGTACTAAACGGAACCCTATTACTAATGCTACGCTGTCCGCTCATCCGTCCGTTCTTGGGCTCTATCTCATGAAGTGTAATACCTAGGTACACAGAATGTGTAGTCCTATCGGGGCTACAGCATCAAATATTATAACTAAAATATAATTAAAATTTGGACTCAATACAAAAAACATATGGTTTTGTATGGGAACTATACGATCCAGTAAGCCTACGGTCTTAAAATTTACATGATTGATGAAAATGGATTTGAAACTGATTGTGTCCAAATTTTTGTTTGATCAGACCAGTAAGGGGGTACCACCCATACAAGTCACCTATTTACATTCAGGTTCTTTTTAGAACAATATGTATAGAGAAATATTGAAGGACCAGAAATGTAACATAATTTATCTATCTTATGTTATATGGTTACCTCAATCATAACTGACTAATAATGACAATTAGTCTTAGTCTTATTTAAATGAATTTAAAATCCGCAGCAATCAGTTTTCAAAGAATATTTTAGACAAGAAATGCACAAATCCAATCCTGTCTAATTGACAAGTAATTTGCCTTTATCTTTGTCCTTAATTTTCTCAAGACATCATAAGAAGTAAGACTAAAAACGAGGTTTTGTTTTGTTTTGTTTTTTGTTTTGTTTGCAATCCAATAGAAATGGACATTACTTGTAGTACAATAGATTTGATAAAACCGCTTTAATCGCATAATACCAACTAATACCCTACACACACACACACACACACACATACACACACACACACGGAAGACACAAGCACATACAAATACAAATACATGTATGATTTGAATTGATTTCGATTTAAGTTCGGTTGGTTTGTTCCAATGCTTTCATTTTTCTCAGTCCTCAAAATCACCACAATCCAAAATTTCATTTTCTTCATAAATTTCATTTTAGATATGGCTGAAGTTTTACGAGATTTTCAGTGTAAATTATGTTCAAAACTTCTAGGATCACGTGCCGCCCTGCAACGTCACTCGAAGGAGGTGCACAGTCGCAACTCAACAGTGGTGAGCTGCCCGCGATGTCAGAAACTCTTCCAGAATCGAAGTAATCTGAAGATACACATGTTGACGCATTCCGGCGTGCGTCCCTTCAAGTATGTAACCACCATAGCCAACAGCTACCTGTCTAAATCATAATCTACTATTTTTTTTTTTTTATACTTTTATGTACAAGTACTATACTATATTGTACTCCTGTTAAACTATTCTCTATATTGTTTTCTATACAATTTTTCATAAACAGATGCGCGGAGCCAGAGTGCAATGCGGCGTTCACAACTAAACAATGTCTTCAGTTCCATTACAAGAAGGTCCATAACTACACCCAAGAACAAATGCCTAAAATCGAGCGGAGTGTTGCATATACATTTGATGCTTATTCCGGTGGCATGAAAGTGGACTTTTTGGGTAAGTTGGCTATGGTTTTTATTGGACTTTACCCAATTGACCTTCAAATTGAAATACTGTTATTATATGCAGAGCAAGCGCCTCGTCGTCGGCGTAAAAGCCTTGAAGACCAAAATTCGATGCTAAGCTCAAGCATGCAAAGTGACACGGAGTACTCAGATGACAATATCTACGATGCAATAAAGAAATCTGGCAAATCTATAAAGGATCTCTGCCGCAATGAGCCAAATTTATCGCTGCTGTCTTCTAAAATATCAAGTCTTTTCAGCGACAAAGTGAATGCTACTGCTGGTGCTCCACCGACAGTCGGTCGGAAACGCAAAAAAAAGAAGGAGCCACCAGCACCATCACAACCGCAACTCGATACGCTGCAACATCATCATTTGCCTCAACACCATCACCACCACCATCAACATCAGCATGCCCAACAAGCGCCACCACATCACCTACATCATCACCAACAACAGCAGCAGCAACAACAACAGCAGCTTCAACCGCCTCCACCGCAACACCAACAACAGACATCGAACATGCTAGGCGAAGAAGACGATGACGAGGATGAACGCCTAGAACAAGTGCGCCGCAAGCAAAACGCACAGTTGAGCTTAGTGGAGTCGTTCCTTACGACAACTGCACAACGATTAAGTGCACAGCAGCAGGTGCAACAAGTGGTTGCTGCCGCAGCAGCTGTTTCCGCAATGACAGGTGGTACTGGTCCGGATGATCCAAGCAAACTTCATATGATGAGCGGCTTAAATGCACAGCACATGGGCATGGGGGCGCATGGTGGTCTCCAAGATGATGACGAGGATGATGATGAGGAAGATGATGATGGCGGCTCAGGTCACGGACCGGGAGGCCAAGGCCATCATCATCAACAGCAGCAACATGCACCGAGCCATCCACATCATCCACATGCTCACGCGCATTCGCATCACCAGCCCACCCACCATGTGCAGCACCAACAGCACCAGCAACATACTCAACAGCAACAACACCATGACAATAATAGCTACCGCCACTCTGCAGCCGCTATGAATGTCCTTGGGCAAAATTTGGTTGTAAGCAAGGGTAGCAAGAAATGGATTGGTGTCGACGATCGACACTTGAATCGCGATTGCGCTTCAGTCGACCGTTGCGGCTTGGATGGCAGCGATGTAACTGAAACTGGCAATGGCATGAACAATGCCGGTAGTGGTAATCAGAGTAGTGCATGTAGCATGTCTGGTGGGCCCAGCAGCGCTGATATTGGTCTTGCCGGCTTTGCAGTACCGCCGAGTACAGTGGATGAGCACAATAAGCTTATTGGGCAGAATCGTGACTTTTTGGCGCGTCTTATGAATTCTGCGAACGCGAATCATGCACATCATAATGCAAACAACCGCGAGGAAGATGAGAATTCCTCATTCTTAGACGTTGTGGAATCGAATAATAATGCGGCTGCTGCAGCGGCGGCCGCCGCAGCCGCAGCACAGATGTCACAGTATCATCATAATGCTTCAGTGGCTACCAATGGTTCAAATACACCCACCGGTGCTGGTGGCATGCAAGCTGGAGGCGGCGCCGACGGAACGCAAATGCAGATGAATTCATTAACACATCCACAATCTTTTATGAGTTCATTCTACAATAATGCAAATGCAAGACTAGGTGTTGCCGGCACAAGTGCATCTTCGTCGGCAAGCATGTTGGTAGAGGCAGCTCTCAATTCAGTTGGCAACATGATTGACAATGAGAGTGATGACTTAAAGGTATTTTGCTTATAGTAACAATGCTTCCATTTATAACCTAACATTCCACTTTTTAGGTACCCACCGAGAATAATATTAATACCGACAGTCCTATGAGTTCACATGTTGACCCCGAGGCCAATCGCTTCAATAACTCTGCGCCCAATAGCTCGATTGGCGGCATGGATAACCTGGAAAATGAGCTTAAGATGATGAAAAACCTAAGCAACTTCCCAATGCAGATACCACCGCTGCCCATGTTTCAGAATGCTGCCAATGCGGGAATGAGTGCCTGTAATATATCGCCAAGCGCCTCTACACCTACGAACCCGCAAAGCAACCAACCACCAAATGACGTTGAGGTGGATGCTGGCTCTACTCCTCGTCCCCAGCATATCAGTGCTACCGACTCCGATGGCTTTTCTTCAACGCATCATCGTACACCACCCTCTCCGCAACCCATCTCACCGGGTAGAGACTATGGAATGTTCACTGCCGGCAACGGCTCCAATGGAACTCCTGGTGGTCCTGGTACTGCGGGTAGCACCAGCAGCGGTGGTGGTGGTGGTGGTGCAACTGCTGGAAACAACAGCAACCACAACATATCGGCATCATCGCCTCTACCATCACTACAAGCACAACGGCGCAACGCATCCAGCGTGGGCAGCACATATCCCGAGCACGAGCTCATTTCGCCAGCTTCATCGCCATCAATACCACGTTACAATTTCAATGGTGACATGATGCGACATAAACGTGGCAGCGATATAGAGAATGAACGTCGTCACAGTCTATCGAGACACAATCATCTTTCCAGTGATGAGGAAAACAGCATCATGCCACAAAATAAGTAAGTGTAATGCAAATTAAGTATTATATTGCATTCTACTAAAAATACTCTATCCTCATTATTATCATTACACAGCACGGGCCAGGACATGCGCATGAAATTCCCACAATCGCAAATTGATCTTATGTACTCCAAGTACGAAAGTATGGCTAATGCTGCCAACCTTAACAAGTACAATAACCAGTCAGAGTTGGACTCACCAGCCGAATACCGCAACAGTAACTCAGCTAATGCAACAGTTAGTGCAGCCAACGATATGTCGGATTTACAAGGTCTTGATATGTCATCACGTTCCAACATTGTTGGTGGAGGCGGGTCGTCAAGTAACTATCATCACAACTTCCAACTGCCAAGCAGTGCCAGCGCAAACCTGCCAGGCATCGGACGCTATCATCATCACATTTATGATATACTCTCTGAACGCGAACAAAACCAACAAGCCCAATCTCAGTCCCAGCAACAACAACACCACAGTTCTGCGGCGGCAGCTGCAGCCGCCGCTGCTGCCGCTCAACATTCTCACCAACAGGACTCGCACAGTAGCCAGCTGGCTATGCAGCAGCACCAGTCAGCTACTGCCATGCACAACATGCTCTCCGATCAACTTAGCGAGCAGGAGCACGATCAGACCACATCTGTTGATCTAAGCCGCACGGCCAACTATGTAGTCTCATCGCCACCTCAGTTGCCCTACAACCATCCCCACCATGACATGCTACGCATGGCCTCACTCGATCTCACACCCAATACAAATATGAGTGTTAGCAACAATCGCTCCTTCCTCTCATCTCAAATGCAACATCAGAGCCGCGAATCACTCGAACACCATCGACTACTCTCGACTGTTGAACAGCATCGCATACTTGCCGCCTCCAATGCTGCAGATCAACATCGTTTGCTTGTCGATCCAACTGCTCACCTATTAATGGAGCAAAATAATCGCTTGCTTGCTGGGTCAGCGGATCAAACCCGACTACTTGGTGAATCGGCGGCTGCTGCAGCGCAAAATCGTCATATGGCTCGTAGTTTCGGGGCCTATCATCAGGTTGCTTCCGGCAATTACCATCCGGGAGTAAGGCCGCCACCCGTTCTGCCTTCGGCTAATCATCATGCTTCCAATCCATCCAACTACCATCCGTTTCCAGCTTACTATTAGATAAGATAATGCTGAACCAAGGAACGCAGGAACGTAGGAACGAGGACATGACAGCACCCACATTGTGACACTATGTTTTTGTTTACTTTATTTTTTTTTTTTTTTTTTTGTTTTTGTAAACCAGAGAAGCTAAATTCTACACATTTATGCATATACATACATATATAAATATAAATATACATATATAATTGATATTTAGTACATATATGTATATGTACATAAGTATTGTAATACTAATTAAAATAATAATATATATAATTTATTACAAATGCAATGCCATGGGACATGCAAGAAAAATAAGCCTACTTATTAATTAATTAATTAATTACTTACACATTCCATATAAAGAGAAAATATATATAAAATTACGAGTATAACAAATAAAACATATTGTCAATATTTGTGTAATTTATAAAGAAACAAAACAAAAAATTTATTTATATCATCTCTCTCCCAATTGTTGGTGAACACACAATCGGAGAAAAATAAAATGAAAGAAATTCATTGTGAAAAGCTTTTTAATAAAGAAATTGTCTGGCAACCTTGGATGGCATCTATGGAGGAGAGTGGAGAGTGGAGAGAGTCATTCTACAATCTTCCAATAATTATTGTACTACTAATGATCATCAATGTCAGCAGTATGAAGTAACAAAAACTAAGTTGAATGCTTAAAAAATAAAATAAAAATAAAAATAAAAAAAAAAAACAAATTAAAAGTGAAAATAATTACTACATAAAATTATTGAAATTTTAATTAAACAAAAAACAAAAAAATAAAAAATAAATGTTTATACATACACAAATATAAAATATATATGTATATTGTATTAATGCAAATTATTGTGTTTCTGTTCCTTTTGCAAATAATTAATTAAATATTTATTTATCAACAAAAAGAAAACTGAAAAATGAAACAATTATTTATGTAAACATAAATTATTAAATAAGTAATGCATATTTTTTTTTTTTAACTTATTTTTATTGTAAAAAAATATTCTAATATAAATTGTGCCAATAAATTAAAACGTCAAATGCGTTTAATTTAAATTCTTTCATTATATTATTATTTTGGTTTTTTTTTTTTTTTTTTATATATTGTATTTATACGAAGTAGACTATTTGAAAACCAAAATATAAAAAACAAAAACAAACTTAGAGTATAAAACTTCGGTTCAACATCGAAGCTTACATGCCTTTCACACCCACCCAAGATGAAAATGAAATGAGTTTATACGCCTATATAATTTTTAGAAGTTCGAGTATATGACTCGATTTGATTCGATCAAGTTTTAATGATCTACAATCTACAATCTACAAAGTTGTTTAACTCCTTTTCCAGTCATGGAGGATTGAATTCCAGTACTCCTTGATGCTCATCAGACAAACTTACTTAAATCTTTCAGTTGACTACACTACTCTGATCCATATACAATATATCCATATATATACCTACAAATAGACTTTGTGAGTTTGGAACTCAAAGGTTTGAAAGGTTTACAAAGAACATACTCGTATATGTATGTACTTACCATATACTTAGTAAATGAAAAATATGTACTTGCAATACACAAAAGTAAATGTAATACATATTATCAACATCTAGCAACCATTCAGAATTTTATACATACATAATATACCTATATGGTATACCTACATGGTTTGTACAATAAATTACATATTTTAGACCGTAGAACAGAAGAAACAAAAAACAACAAGGAAATTCTCAAATTTATCATTTGAGATTGTTTTTATACTAAATATATTCTTAGATCCACACATAGCATATTTACTACCAAATACTACAATATTTAAAAAGAAATTGAATGTATGAGGCGGGTATATTTTGTATCCATTCCAATATAATCTTCATTTGAACTAAAAGGCTTTCCATAAGTTTGGATAATTTTATATTAATACATAATATATATGATCGAATTTTTGAAATTAATAAAAAAAGGAAAGCAAGTTATTTCATTTTGAAAAGTATCAAGATTAGATGCATAAGTTAAGATTACCGGTGACAGGTGACAGGTGACAGGTGACTAGAACTGGTGACTGGTTAGTTTACTTATGGAAATTCTCTGAAGCCTATTCTTGGGTCAGTCGTTGATAAGTATTGATACCATTATTACAACAATACATTCAATTTTCTAAACTGAGCCCAGGTCCATTTTCAACTCATCAAAGGAGAATATCTCTCTCTCTCTCTCTCTCTCTCTCTATCTCTCTCTCTCTCGCTCTGTCTATCTATCTCTCTCTCTGTCAGCAAAAGTCAATGACTGTAGACAGTGAACAGTTGGCAGTTGACAGTGGGAAGTGGGAAGTGGGTAGTTGGCAGTATCACATAATACTGTATTGAGTATTGTATCAGTTCTTTCCAATTCTTAATTTCTATTCTATAATCTACAAAGACTTGGTTTCGAAAAACTATGTAATACATTTGTAATACTGCTAATGGAACTGCTACTATACAACAATATTATAGAAGGTTTTTCGAAACAATTGATTGAGTACTTGGACATACATGTATGTAAGTAGTATTGAGGAAGTTTTATAGAAAAAATTCTAATCTAATCTAGAAATATACATACATACATACATACATACATAGATCTTACATATTGTATTGTAATAATAAAGTAAATGGAGAAGTTTGTAAAGCTATTTTTACACCGAAAATTGGAAATTTAAATAAGTACAAAAAAAGACAAGTGAATAATGCAGAATATACCATACCATACTATGTGTACTCATCAATGGGTGAATGGGTGAATGGGTGAATCAATAAAATCAACACTTGTACTATGTATATTAAATCCGCATTCCCATGGAAAGGAAGGATAATTAAATTAATATTGTACAACCAACAAAATACAAGAATACATGATATTTGAGATACCAACTATATAGTTTTTTTTTTTTTTTTTAAATATTTATACACATATACTATATATACCTACCACATAAGCTGGTATATAACATATACATACATATATAGTACATAGGCACATATACTATATAGAATGCGGAGATATGATATGTAGAATCTATCAGATAGATGATAGATATATTACAAGTATGTATGATGTAAGCTGTAAAGATTAACCAAAGAAGATTTACTGAACGATGTACGAACAGTAAATGAATGAAGATGAAATGCTAAAAAATTAACAAAATATGTAAACATTAATGAAATTGAAGTATATTTAAATGTAAACAGAAAAAAAAAAATAATAATAATAATAAAAGAATATAAAAACATCAGGAACACAGCTCAAGCAACATGGGAAATTATTTTTATACATCAAAACACACTTCAAGAACATTTTTTTTTTTTTGTTTGTTTTTTGTTTCTTTTTTTTTGCCATTTATACAATGATTAATAATAATAATTAATAAAAATATTAAGAATTATAATACAAATATATATAATATAAAATTAAAATAAAATAAAAAATTAAAAACAGAAAATATAATAAAATGTTGCTAGATGTTAATGGTTTAAGTTAGACATATAAATACATACACATACACATACACATACACATAATATGATGCATCATTTGTGTACTTTACATACTTATATAATAAGTAGGACATACTTATTCTACATACATACATACATACATACATACATACATACATACATGCATGCATGCGTACATATGTTTTTGATGTGTGTGTGTGTGTGTGTGTGTGTGTGTGTGTGTGTGTGTGTGTGTGTGTGTGTAATAATAAAATTTTAACATGTAAATTTCATGTAAAATGCAAAAGAAAAACACACAAAAACAGGCAAGCTTAATTAAATAATCGCATAGTACAGGAGTACAGTGGTGATCAAAATAATGAGTACACCCTCACATACTCCCATGTTTGGTCCAAATATTCTCAATCGGATTGCAACCCGTATCTTTAATGGTGGACTGACTGTGAGTATTTTCACAATATTCCATATGCATAGTACATCACTGCACACTATATTACCGAAACGAAATGATCGGTGATGAATGCCAAAATTTTCATTTATGTATGTATATTTGACTAATGACACTAGTTTTTAATTTTTGACAAAACCCAAAAATTCTAATGATCTATTATTGATTGATGATGATGATCATGTCTACTCTTAATTGAAAATAATGTTGAGTATCAGTGATCCATAATTTTCTAAATATAATAAGAGCGTGTACTTATTGTTTTAACCATCAGTGTACACTGACCTACATACATTATATATGTATATAACATATGTATAGCATATAAATACATACATAAATAAAATGAATACACATGTACAACATACTAATAAGTATGTAATAATATTTAGAGCACATGATGATGATGATGATGATGATGATGATAATGTTAAGGAGCATGGAAATGATGATGATTGATATTGATCATGAATATACACATATGCAAAACAAAAGCAAACAAAAAATATATGGCATAACTATACATGTATGTATTACATATGTATGTACAAAAATATACAAAGTACTTGTAATTGTGTATGAATTTTGTATTGTGTTTATTCTGCAACGTTAATGGTATAGTACTACAAGGCAACTAAGCTTTGCTCGGAGCTTGTATGGGGCTAGATTCTTGAAATTTGCATGGTTGTTGAATATAATTCAGGCTTTTAAAGCGTCCAAATCTCAGTTTGATAATCCAAAAACCAAAAAATTTTTTCTAATGAGAACATGAATTTAAATCTGGTGTTTGGATGGGAGATACCCCTGCTAGTAATCCTAGGGTCTTGAACTTTACATGGTAGGCTAAAAAGAGTCAGGCAATTATAGTGTCCAATTTTATTTCATTCATTAGAGCCGTTTCCGAGATTCGCAATATATATACATATATATATATATATATATATATATATAAGTATATATAAGAATTGATCGTTTAAATATTTGGGTGTCCCAATAAGAGTGCACTATTTAAATTTTGGGAAATTTTTTGTTTTTTAGTGCATGTGTCAACAGTTCAATAATTATGAAGAAACTGGGTCGAGTAAATCTCCTTTACGTCGACTTACTGGTTGCTCTCTTCTAAACGAGAATGTCCCGAAAACTCGAAAACAGCAATTCGCCATTTTTCTCAACAACGTCAAATGTCACGAAACCCTAAGCAGCAACGAAGGATCTCCACCTTCATCCGTACAAAAGCCAGAGCCGCGAGACCAATTACCGGATATTTCATTCCATACTTAATCAGAGAATGTCTATATTACAATGCAATAAAAATACTTATATACATGTTTTTGTTTTTAAATGAAATAGTGAATTCTACAATAATTGAGACACCCTACATTACTAGATACTACATGGATAGATTAGATATTGTTAAGTTTTTTCAATAATACATATAATTATTTGGTTCCATCCAACTTTGTGAAATCGGTTGTCAAAATTTTTGAAAATAAAATAAGATGGCATTCGTTTATAATAAACTAGCGTTACCCGGCGTGCATTGCTACGTCCTCTGGGCGTGCTCAGTTATTACAAAAAAAAAATGTCAAGTGCGAGTCAGACTCGTACACGGAGGGTTCTGTACCAAATTGGGGTTTGTATTGGAGACACTCCCCCTAGTGATCCGATTGGATTAATTCCAACAAATGTACCGCGCCTATATCAAAACCTTATAGTATCTAAATTTCAGTTCGATAGAACAAACAACAGAAAAGTTTTTCTAATAACAACCTGAATTTTAATGGGGGTTTGTATGGGAGGTACCCTCTCTAGTGGTCCGATCAAGCTGAAATATCAACAATATAAGTTTCTGATGTAAAGTCACCAACCATCCAAATTTCAAGATCGTGGGATTACTGGATCGTATAGCTGCCATACAAACCATAATGTTTCTTGTATGGGGACCCGTTTAAGTTTTTGAAAATATTTTACTGTTAGTATTTGTTGCTGATGCCCGGATAGTGAAAATTTCAACTCTCTAGCTATTGCGGTTTATGAGATATGAAAAAAGTATCCTATGTCCGTCTCCTGGTTCTAAGCTACCTCCCCACCAATTTTCAGACAAAACGGTTCAGCCGTTCTTGAATTAAAAATAGTGTAACTAACACGACTTTCTTTTATATACATATGTATGTATATAGATGTATGCATAATCACCCAACACATACTCGTATGTATTGTATATAAACATTATTGCGATCTACATATTCTCCTGAAACATGTATGGAAAATTTTGTTATGTTTCCGATTCAGATTTCGGGGTTACCGTTTTCCCGGTCCGGGTATTCGACTAAGGCAACCCTTTCCATTTTGATGTTTTTGACATTTTATATAGAAAAAATATCGATATCAACAATATTTTTATTATTAATTTTTCGTTCAAGCGATTTATTTACAACTCAATAAAATTGTTAAAACTTCGCGTCTTTAGTTTCATTAAATCAAAATAAAACAAAAAGAAAAACAAAAATAAAAACAGAAACAGAAACGTGAACTTGGCAGTAAAAAAACAATGAAATAAAACGCCATTGGATTCTGAAGCGTGTTGATAAGATTACAAATAGAGATTGGAAAGGGATTAATCAGAAAACCCACAATAAAAGCAAGAGAAGCAGCTATGAGAAAAGAGAAAAGAGAAAAGTACTAAGTATTTAATATTGCAAGAAATAAAAAGTGTTACTGGGAAGAAAAGATACGAAGAGAGAGAGAGAGAGCAGCAGCCGGTTGTGTTGGTGTTGATAAGAGAGGGTAACCAAGTGAGGCTGAAGAATTGATAACCATGACGCAATTTCAAATAAACGCATGAAAGCAAAAGCATAAGCAACAAACAGTAAGCACGAGAAGAGAAAATAAGAAGAGGAAAGCACTAAGTACACACAAACATATGCACATGAATGCATGCATGTGTGAAAATTGTGAATTTGCGATAGTAAGGAACCATAAACCATAAATAAACAAAGTATGCAAGCAATCAACTGTACAATCGAACTGTGTGTAAGTGAATGAGTGAGCAGTGAGTGAGTGTTAAGCTGATAAGCGAAGAAATATAGAAAATAAAGTGAGAGCAAGTGATGCCGGACAAAAAGCATTCGCCGCCACCCGATCTGGAGCAAGCGCAAGTGGGTAGCGCTGTTCTTCTCTTAACGCCCGAAGAGATTGAAGAGTTCTTAAAATTGCTCGAGGAAAGAGAACGAGAACGTCAAAACAACGAAGAAAAGAACGCCGACAATAGTAGCAGCGACGACGGCAACGATCATGAAGTGCTTAGCGGCTTCTTTGGATCAATACGAGCGCGAGTGTTGCGGTTGCTTGGTAAAATTCTACGGCGAATAAAGACTTTGGATATGCACGGCGGTACAACAGGCGAGAATACACAAGTTGTTCATGGACTTGTCGATTTTCTGGGTGGTTCACTTGGTAGGTAGCCCATCAGTTTGAATCTTGATTAAAATTGATTGATTGGCAGACCGACAACTCTTGAACTAAGATCAGCTTCACATCATGTTTACAATGATAAAGTGAATAGTAATGGACGCTTCAATGAGGCCACTAATAGTGGCGGTAGATGAGACAATCGGCGGCGGCACGCCGGAGGTGTCAAGCACGTGTTCACTTGTTGTTGTTATTTTTTTATTGATTAGTAGACAGACAGACGAAGAAACTTTCTTTTTTTTTTGTGTGTGTGCTTGTATTTAATTCTTAATGACAATTTGTCTTTCTTTTCTTTTCTTTTGGTTTTGTTGACTTGTGGAACAGGTGGTGCCGCTCAGGTTTATGTCTCGCAACCCCTTGATACGGTCAAGGTTAAGCAACAGACCTTCCCAGAACGTTACAAATCAATGGTTGATTGCTTCATGCAAACATATCGCAAAGATGGTATACATCGAGGCCTTTATGCTGGTTCAGTGCCAGCGGTTATTGCAAATGTTGCCGAAAATTCAGTGTTGTTTGCCGCCTATGGCGGCTGTCAGAACTTCGTCGCCTATTTGGTTAACAAGGAGACCGGAGACAGTTTAACAACATTAGAAAATGCGTTTGCCGGTTTTTTTGCGGCCTTTTTTTCAACGTTCACGCTTTGCCCAACAGAATTAATAAAATGCAAGCTGCAATCTTTGCGTGAAATGAAGAATTTCGTGGAGCCAGGCATGGCACGAATACGTACGCCATGGGGTCTAACTCGTTATATTTACAAACAAGAGGGTATCCCAGGCTTCTATCGTGGTCTAGGCACAACATTTATACGCGAGATGCCAGGTTATTTTTTCTTCTTTGGCGGCTACGAGGGCACACGTGAACTCCTAAGGAAGTGAGTCCAATCTAATCCAAGGCAATTTGACAATATTTGTTACACATTTTTTTTTTTACACATTCATTTCATTTTATATAGACCCGAACAGAGCAAGGATGAAATTGGTGCTTTGCGTACAATGATAGCTGGTGCCATTGGCGGTGTAACATTATGGACTTCTACATTTCCAGCGGATGTCGTCAAATCTCGTATACAAGTGAAAAATCTTAACCAAGGCATGGTTGCCGTTGCCGTTGATATTGTGCGTCGTGAGGGTTTCTCAGCTCTCTACACGGGTCTCCTGCCATCCATATTGCGTACAATACCAGCGACGGCAACACTCTTTGTCGTTTATGAGTACACAAAGAAGACACTATTGGGAACAATGTGACCTTACCTGACCTGACCTAATCTAATCTAATCTGACCAAGTCAGCATCCAGAAGTACAGCAAATCAATGGTAATGGTGACGCCAGAGGTGGTTCTACAATCACCAGGATATAAGAGCCTGTTACAATTGTTTTGACTCTCTCTCTCTTCTCTCACAACATGTGTTCATTATAATTGTCATTTCGTTACATCAACATGAGTTGCACATTTACCTTAAATTATATAAGTACACATGTTTGTTGTATGTACATAAGTATATATATTATAATTTATGTACAAATATATACATAAGAAATTCCATACATAAGATATACATAAATTTTTATAGTAAATGAAAATAGTATTCTTCCAACTATCGGCGTCAGTCAACTTCTAAAGTTTAATTGTGTTCCATACTTTTATACATTGGCGAAGCGTCGCTTGAGAAATTCTTGACGATCCTTTGGGGTTTCCAGTTCGCGCCATTCATTCCAATAGATCTATGAGTATATAGAGATAAAGAGGAATACTTATGTTATTATGATGTAACCACTATAGAGATACAGCTTAGTATTAAATTAATTTTATTATGTTAGGCTCTTAAGATTTGTTGTTCTATTTGTTCCATAATAAAAATCAACGAAGAATGGAAGCAGCTAACTACATTAGTATTTATCAATACATACCACAATAGGTTTGTGCCCGAGAAGTCGTAATTGCTGCAATTTCATATCGAAGAGACCCGTATTCCGCTCTTTATTACGCACAACATTATTCCAGCCAGCGACGACAACAACAATAGTCTCGATGGTATCGTCAAATGCATTGGCGCCCAAGAGATGCAGTCGCGTCAGTATTTCACCACTGTAGTGCTCAGGGCATTCCGCGACAATGGGTAGAGCCTTTTGTCGCTGCTTGTCATAGCAAATAACCAAGTCACAACGTTCGTAATGTGGTAACACATGCTTTAGACTGTGTTCTCGGTAAAGTGTTCCTGCACATTCTTTGATTTCGAGCAGAATGCGGTCGGTGCTGTTCAACCTAAATTTAGGATTACGTTCTGGAATATATTGCGTATAGTATTTGCCCATTGTGCGTCGTTGTTTGTCAGTAAGTTGTCGTCCCGAATAGTCTTTAGTGCCATTCAAATGGATCTTTATAAAAGAATCAAGGTGAAAGTACTCACGGCCAGGCAGGCCGGTCTTATACGTATGTTTGATAAATCGATCGGTGAAGACCGCTTCCAGCAATTCTGCATCATACTGGCCACCACGTAACGTTAAGTAGTGCAAACAATTGCTATAGCAACGTGGATAACGTAGGATTTCATCGATGCGTTCCGGTTGTCGCAGAACTGTTGGTATTCTAGAGCAGATCCTCTGCGCAACACCAGATGGACTCTCATAATTGAAAAGCGCAATCACATGGCAAATGCGTTCGATGTCTTTGAGACGAGACGTTTCCAACTCACGATCGAAACGTTCTAACACACATTCGAGAAGCTTATCATCACATGTCTGCAAATCACAGCCAAGTAAGGCAACATGCAGACACGCTAACGACGAAATACGTTTAATTTGAACCCGAAGTGCCTCAAGTAAGCGCATCATACTATCCACTTGTCCCAATTTACTGCTGTACCGCAGTACTTTCAGTATTGATACGAGTGTGATATCCTCGACGGTATCTAATTCGTCAAGCAAACGTTGATAGAGTTGCTCAAGAAGTTCTGGGTTACGTATAGGCGTTTGTGTCTTAAAGAAGCCCATTGACATGACACCTAGTTCAGGCAAAGTCATTTCAGCAGAGCAACGCGCTAAATTCTCCTCAAAATCGAACATACTCATGATGGGTCGACGCATTACATTACATAAAAACATAGATTGAACCAATTGCTCTGCTGGCATTTTGCGTACCTTACGACCGAGTTTACGTAGAGCCTCCCATACAAATTCACCGATACGCGCCAGTCCTAGTACATACCAAGCATCGCAAACCAGCAACAATTGTTCTTTGGGCCATCGCTCAATGCGCCTACAGCATTCAATGTCCAATGTATTCCACAGTGGCATATAGTTGGGTGTACGAGTGCTCGGCATTGGCGGCAATAGAGCGATTTGTCGTAGCGTTTCTAACAGTTGCTCATCACTTAACTTATGCACAATATCACAGTAGCGTTTAAAGAATTCTTTAAAACATTCATCTTCCATAGGTGTCTGTGGTGTACGGATGAAGTATGCAATAAGCGTGCAAAAATCCGCAAAAAGCTCTTCTGTTGTTGCTTCGTTCGATGGTGCCAGTATGCGTGGTGGTGGAGCAGATAGTGTTGTTGCTGTTATTAAATCATCACTGGTATCACTAACGGGAGCTGCTGCTGTGCGGAAGATTTGATATGGTTTCAAGGATTGCACTAGTACTGCATGAGCAAACTGATTCTCTCGATCAACGAAAGCTTTGACAGATGCACACGCAGTTCGATGTAAGAAGGAACGCTGTGTAAAACTTGTGGTGGTGGTGGTGGTGGTGATAGTGGTGATGCCCGCTCTAAATATTTGTCTTAACATCTTAACATTTTATATATACATCAAATTTAATTCATGATTTATATATAAAATTAATTTGCCAAGCAAAAGGAACCCAACAGAATATCAAGCACAAAATACACAACACAATCAGCTGATTGTATGTTAATGAACAGTGCTGTCAATGTTATTAAAATGACTCATAACAAATGTACGCCGTAATTCCGCCGCCAGTGTTGCTATGAAGTATTTGGTTGGGCTCTAAGGGAACCGTTTTAACTGAAACTCCTTGAATTCCCGTTGTAATAAATAAACCGTAAGCTTCTCAGAGTTCTATAAATTCTTTATTAACATAAATTCTTCTTGTAAAAAATAATTCATTCCTTTTTTTTCACTCTTCTTCTTTGGTCATACCAATTTTAATAGCATTTGTATAATTAAACTAGAGATTGAGATATTTAAAAAAATTGAGTTTGTGTTGGTGATCCTTGGACCAGCAAGCAAGCAGTCGAGTGTACTGCACTTCATCATAATCTGCATTCAAGGGCTATCACATTTTTACTTTAATGCATTCTCCAGCTGCTCTATCAAGGATCAAAACCATTTTATCACGGTTGACTCGAGCTGCTGGCAATGATCTATCATGGCCAAAAAACACACGCTACAAATATGAAATGAATATCTCTTAAACAATCAGTCATAATACAATGCGTTGCTACTACTCACCTCGACCATTTCAGCTTTGTTAGCGCCCATTATAGCGAACATGGTAACATGCGCGTTATTTATCAGTCTATATGTCATGGTTATGCGTTTGGGTGGCGGCTTTGGGGAATCGTCAACAATTGTTATAAGTTGGGTGGACTCTTCGAGAGCTTTATGCTCGGGAAATAACGAACAGGTGTGACCGTCTGGTCCCATTCCTAACAAGAGCAAATCAAATTGTGGTGTCTCACCGCTGTCTACAGTCAGGCCGAAATCCTTCCATATCAATTTCTCATAGTTCGCTGCACATGATATTAAATCTAGCTTAGTATCTGCTGGTTTCAAGTGAGCATAACCGACGGCTGGCAATCGATTGAAGACTTTTCGCTTAAATACATACATATTGGAGTCGTCATCATCGTCGGGTACATGGCGCTCATCGCATAGGTAAAAATGCCACTTACTAAGATCGCAGGATACAAGGGGCAATGCCTCTGCCAAAAGATCGATTAGTGAACCGCCTGAAATGCATACAAACAACAAACAAATTCCATAAGAAGTCATGATATGATTTTCGTGCATATGTGTAACATGATAAGTGTTGATTGGGTGCGATTGGAGTGAAGGTCACCTTGCTCCGTAAATTGTTGCTATAGTTACCAGAAAAGCCGACGCGAAACGCCGTTTTTGCATTGGGACTGTTTGCTGCAACCCTCTCCAATTCACGAACCAAAGCTTTGATCACCGAGTGTTCCGTTGTTTCAATGCACAAACGCATTTTTAATCTTTTTTTTCCTGCTGTTTGAAATTTGTTTGTCTCCTTCGAGCGAATTGTGGTTTAGAACAGATTGTTTTAAGCGAGCGATATGACCTGTCTTTTTGCTATTCTCTTTACACTTTGCGCGGTTAAGAGTTCAGTAATGCCAGATGTCATCAAATTATCGCCTCATGGCTGAGCTGCCATACTGTTGTTTGATGTTTATCGAAAATACGCTGACCATCATATCTTTCCGTTTATAATAAGCATACCATAATATCTTTTTCGTGATAATAACAATAATACCATCATATCTTCTCCTTGATAAGCATACCATAATATCATTTCCTTGAAAATAAGAATACCATCGTATATTTCTCCTTGAAAACAAGCATACCCTCATATCTCTTTCCTTGATAATAAGCATACCATCATATCTTGTGCTTGATGATAAGCTATCATAAGACCACTGCAATTGTGTGTTTTTTTTTTCGAGTTCGAGGGGGATGTGATATATGCATGCATTAATTTAATATTTTATTATTATTTTATAACAAATTCAAATTTCGAGATTATTAATTTGTTTATAAAAATATAGTATACATAACTTTAAAATTTTTGTTGCTTACATGCCGGCGGCCATGAATTAATCGTTCGTGTGGCGTCATAAGTAAATCAGCTGATGATGGACCTGCGCAAGTCACACAAATTTCACATCTCTACTTATTGGGTCAGTCAGTGCAAGTGATTGTAATTTTCATTAGAATCTGGGATAAAAAAAAAAGCTTGTAAACTTTTACAAGTTTTAATAAAACATAAATAAATAAAATGTATTTATAAGGAAATAGAAAAACTTAATAAAGAAGTGAAAACAAATTTGACAGTAATTTGGCAATAATAATAATATCGACAAATGTGTCACAATAATAATAATAATTGTATATAATTTGTTGCCAAAGCAGAGACATCACGGAGACGAAAAATTTAGTGTGAGATTTGAAAAAACTATTATTGTAAGAATGGCACAGGCGAGGAAGCTTGACGCAGAGCGGATTTGTCGTGTTTGCCTGCGTGAGCACAGTGAACTGTTTCTCATTTATGATGAGACGCCTGTGGAGCAAGGCATGAACATTGTTCAGATCCTAAATGAATGTACGCGCTATACAGTGGAGCGGTTTGATAAGATGCCGCATCAAATGTGTGCCGGTTGCATTGCTGAGGCGCGTGCCGCTTACCGCTTCAAGCGAACAGCCGATGAGTCCTATAGGACACTAGTTGGTATGTTGGGTCGTATTCCACGCAAGAATAAGGACAATTGTGTCGATAGCGGTACACAGACTGAACAAAGTACTCTGTATCCATGTGAGATGTGCGATGAGAAGCTCTTTAGCATGGGTGAATTGCGCCAGCACCGCAATACTGTGCATCAGTCCGAGTTGAAGTGCAAGGTGTGTGGAAAGGTGTATGAACAATTGCGACTGTTGCAAATGCATTTGGCGCAGGCACATGATGAACATGGATCTGTGAGTGCACACTTGCAATGCAAACAGTGTGAGAGGGTTTTTTCGCGACGCGATCATCTCATGCGGCACAAGCGTAATGTACACCACCAGCAGATACCGGTGCGTTCAAAGCCGGAGCAGCAAAGTAAAGGGAAAGCGGAAAAACCGCCGGATGGACTCTCATCACTATTGGAAGAACCGGAAATGGTGGTAATGACAGATGCCACTGATAAGAGCCTTGATAATTACTGGATGAACAACATGGAATCCGGTGATGCAACGGAATTGGGGGGTGCAGGAGGCGATTACCAAACAAATCCAATATCTAGCGATGACGAGACGAAGCCAGATGACATTGATATCAATCATAAGCTGTGGGTGGCACTGGAACCAGAAGTGAATATGGATTTTTCATCATCACAACTGGATGAAAAAGAGGCAGAGGAGACCAGCAAAAAGAAATTGAAACGAAAAAGATCCGCCCGCAAAAACAAAAACTATAGTCAGGACAACGATAATGATGGCGATGATAATGATGAAAGCACTGACAATAATAACGGCGATGACGATGGTGCATATGATCCGAATAGCGATCGAGATCATTCATCAGATGTGGAGGATGAACTATCCGAAAAAACTACTGACGCAAACACAAAGAATGGCGTGGACATAGAAATAAAGAGTAAGTAATCAACAAACCTTTAATATGCTCATGGCCATAACTACAATAAATTGTTGTTATCCTTAGCCGAACCATTGGAATTTCAAAGCATCATAGGTGAAGAAGAAACCATAGATACCCTAAGCAACACTGGAATCTCATTGAAGAGCGAGAAACTGGAAATCGAAGAACAAGTGAACTCATCTGCGGAACAAAGTGATGTAATAGATGTCAACAAATCTAATTCTAATGCAATTGAATTATCAGAAGGGGCTGCAACTAGCGGCAATGAAAGCGGCAAGGCTAAAACAACAAAAATGAGTAAACCCAAAGTAGAGATTGTGCGTGAATATTTGGAGAAAAAACGAACGCCACGTAGACACCGACGCGATGATAATCCCGAGAATCGCTGCGATCTTTGCCAGCGCACATTCTCAAGGCATTGTCATCTACTAAGACACAAACTATCACATCTAGAGCAGAAACCTCATGCTTGTCCACACTGCCCAAAGACATTCGCACGCAGCGACCATCTAAAGGCCCACGTACTGAGCTTGCATGGCACACGTGACTTCAAGTGCACGATTTGTGATTCGGCATTCACTCGTGCCGATGCGCTTGAACGCCATAAGGTTAGCAAACACGATGGTGCCGTTCTAGATGGCAGCAGTAGCTCAGCCGCAGGCAGCTTACTGGAAGCTAAGCTTCATGCCTGTGAATACTGTGAAAAGAAGTTCACCAGCAAAAGTTACTTGCGCAAACACACGCTCATACACACTGATCTGTTGTACGCCTGCAAGAGTTGCGATATGACATTCAAGGATCGCCAACAGTTGCGTGAGCACGAAAAGACACACACAAGTGAACGCAACTTTCTTTGCTGCATTTGTGGCGATAGCTTTGCGCGTAATGATTATCTTCGTGTACATATGCGACGTCATAATGGTGAGAAGCCCTACAAGTGTAAATATTGTGGCAAAGGATTCCCAAGAGCCACCGATGTCAAGGTGCATGAGCGGTAAGTCAAACAAATAACAATTTCATTCAAATCCTCCAATTCCATTGTATCTGTGTCACAGTTATCATACCGGTACTAAACCAAACTTGTGCACGCTCTGCGGCAAAGGTTTCCATCGCGCCTATAATCTGACAATTCACATGCGAACGCATACGGGCGAACGCCCATACAAATGCGATCAGTGCCCCAAGAGCTTTACGCAAAGTAACGATCTGAAGGCACACATACGACGACACACCGGGGAGCGTTACAAGTGCAATGAATGTGATGCTTGCTTCCTGCAACTCTATGCAATGCGTCACCATGCTCTTAGTGTGCATGGCACCCATATTGAATCGAAAACAGGTCGCTTGCAACGAACTGGTCTCTATGATGATCCCTCAACACATCCACAAATAACAACTGTACTGGTTGCACCGCAAAACTATGAGGCCTCAACACATCAAGCACAACCATTACCGCCGCCACCACAACCAGTGCAGGCAACAACAACATCCGTCGCAGCCACAACGACAACCGCAACTATATTAAACCAACAGCTGCAGCAACAGCACCAACAACAACAGTCTTTGTCATCTCCACAATTACATGGACAGCACTCTCAGGATTCGGGAGAGAGTTATGCATCGTCATCTATTGAGACTGTTGTCGTACAGCCAATGGCTGCTGCTCAACTGGCAGTGCCCGGTCATGAATATTTGGCACCATATTTACATCTTCCCAGTGCAATTGGTAAGTTGGATTAAACAGAACCGAACTTGTTTCAATATTTGCCACTCACAATTAATATTTATAATGAATCATCTGTCTACAGTTCGGATACAACAATCAATCAATCATCAACGGCCAGTTTCCAATCAGGAGCAGCAACAAACATAAACAGCGAATAAATAAATCCACAAAGTGAGATCCGCAATCTAAATCCCTGTGTGGTCTAGCCAAGCCAAACGAAGCGAAGCCTTTCGTGCACAAAAGCCAGAATGATAAAGACAACAGTACTACGAGTAAGCGAGTGCATGCGCGAGCGAAATTGAAAGAATCGAATGTATGAATTTGAGTGAGTCGGCTATGTTACGAGTAATGTCTCTCGCTCGCTCTGCTAGAAAACAACTTTCAACTATCAACCTAAGCAAACTTCGGATATACCGAAGATTTTATAGTTTTCATGTTTCACCAACAAGTTGAGGATTTCAAATCCAAGAAATAGACAACTGTAGAATGCAGAACAATCATTTTTAAATTTAAGATTCCAATCAATGTTTAGATTGCGATTTGTAATAGAATTCAAAATGGGACTAACCCAATCTAATATGAAATTAACATCATATAAACTAGTAATCAATCAATCTGTAGACTGAGTCCATTTGTATTACATATCCCAAGGGCTCAAGTCAAACTATTATGCTCTCCATTGTACAATATGGCATTTTTTATTCGTGAAAACTATAATCATCCTTTATTACATCATTATTACGTATGCATATGTAATTGTTTATAATATAAAGAACTTCTAGTGTATAAAATTCCATGGGACAATTTATTATAATTAAATATTATAATGCAAAATATATGATAACTTGTATAATACTATATATGTGCGTTTGACTTTTCGGAATGCTTGGATCTCATTGCATGTAAGATTCTATTACAGCTTGAGTATCTCAATTCAGATCAGATCCATGTAGCCACCGAACTTATTGGCGAAAATCTCTATTAAGAATTACAAATTATGCCATTTATTAAGGTGCCCTAGGTCCCCTGCGAAGTAGCTTTTTGCCATCCCAGATTAGTTTGAAACCAAAGTTATACATTTTTTATTGTCTTTTATTCTATTTCTTCTTTAAATCAAAATTGTAGTATTCCAAACACAATTCATAACAACTTTAACTTTCTAAAAATAATAATAAACAAAAAAAAAAAAAAACATCCATTAACATAAATGCTGTCACATTGGTACGTAAAGGAACAATAGGTCTCAGGTAGAGTATGCAATATACTAAAATAGTAGTAGTACTGGTGTTCTTTGATATGGGTGTCCAGATCCAACAGATTGGGTTGCACCACTGGTACTCAAATGTTGTGTAGTCTTGGAACGTACTGAACGAACGTAGCGTCCCACTTGTTGATGATGCGCAGATGCAGATGGTGTTGCACCATTGCTACTCAAATATTGTGTAGGCTGGGAACGTACTGAACGAACGTAGCGTCCCACTTGTTGATGATGCACAGATGGAGATGGTGTTGCAATTTTCCTTGGTTTCGGCAGCCTTGCTAGATCATCATTTTCTTTTAGTATCTCTGGACTGATACCGTTGTTGTTCATGGTGTTTATATACATTTTTGCCTGCGTCTGTGTACGTTTAGCATTTGCTACTGTAGCAGCGGAAGCAGCAGGTGTTCTGCCCTTGGCATGCTTGCGTTCATTGTTCGCACGCAGAACGGATGATCGTGCAGCTGGCCCAATGCATTTTTGAAATGATTCATATGTATCGTCCGTATGCATTTCACAATCAGTCTCTTCCGAATCACTACCACTCGCAGGTACAATAGCCACTGAAGGCGGTGGTGGCATTTGTTGTCGTGAATCGTTTTTGTTTAGCGAACGACGTTTGCTAACTTTTTTGATAGTTTTGATAATGCTAGCAATACCGTTTGAGCTTGGGGCCGTGCTGGAGTACCCATTGCTACGACGCCCAAATGATTTGCGTTTGAAGGTAGTGGCAATGATGCGCTTCCGTGGTGATCTATTATTGTTGTTCCTAATCGACATAGACGGCGGCTTAAGGCACAAAGCAGGGACTGCTGGTGAATTTAATGCTCTTAAGAGGCTGCGTGTAGCATTCGAAGTAGTTCTATCTGTTGGATTGAGTTTACGTTTATTTAAGTGTCCAGTAGTTGCACCAGCGAGCATAAGATTGGCATTCGAATTGGGAGTTTTTCGTAGGGATTGAGTCGTTGTTGACATATTCGAAATGCTTCGTATTGAGATTGGAGTACGCGGTGGCGCAGCAGTTTTCTTGTATTGTGGTTGTGGTGTTTGACCTTGCCCACCATGTTTGCGTGCGGTACTCTTCTGCTCCTTTGTTTGACGTCTCCATTCCCAGTCGGCAGCCATTAGTTCCAGTATATTTTTTCCGTGTACATTAAAGGTTTTATGCTCACGCTTTTCATAAATCTTTACAAGTTCAGTGATCTGTTGCTCAATTTTGGGTAATTTCGTTGCAATGGTCTTTCGCTCGCGTTCTTCTTTAAGCAACTGACCGCCACGACTATTATAACGACCTGGCTTATTAGCCTTGGCCTCTAGCGCCAACATGCGATCCCACAGGATTTTTCGTTCTTCAAATAATTCAAAAATCTCATGATTTTGACTGTAGTAACATTTGATGAAGACCAGCTCGATCTCATGCAACGTTATGAGGTGTTCACTATAGACATCGTTACGATATGCAGTAAAACATTGGCGTTCGGCATCTGAGGCAAGCGTTTTACTCCACCATTCAGCAATCTCTTCGCGTATCTTATCTACGTAAATCTTAGGTTTCTGGCAACGCAGAGTCTCACAACGTTGCAACTCTGCAGAAAGAACATCGTATGTTGTTTGGTCACAGGCAACATGCTTACGAATACTTTCCATATGCACTTCGTCCGACTCCTCTAGGCGCTCCCAGAACTTCTCGATCTTTTGCCGCTTATTTTCGATGCGCTCTTTAAGATCTGCAACCTTGTTGGACATAAGATTCTGCATGTTGCGCAGTAACGTCAACGATTCATTCGTAAGACAAGGGTATCGTTGATTTAATAGACGATCCTCAGCATCCGTAGACGTAACTAGCTGCAGTATTTTCATATTCTTCTTAATATCACCACGTAACTTTAACACCATGTCCCAACGCTCAATCAGTCCCTTGAGAAATTGACGATAGTCTTCAATATCATCAGCATCAGGCAAAGGATCCACTATCAATGGCCATGGCGTCAGACCCAGCTCGTCCATCAGCAGCTTTAGGTCACAAATTTTTACCCGTAGCTTGCGCAGCTTTTCAGGCAAATCATTCAGGCGCTTACTGATTTTCATGTTAAAATCTATTAAAGGCATATATAATGCTTTTAACTCAGGCGTTCCACGCAAATCCTCCAGCATCTTACCGACTTCGATCTGATCTTCTATACCTGCTTTTATCTCAGACAACCAACTATCTGTCTTTAAATAGCGTTGCAATTCTAATGATTCTTCCCTTAATACTTTAATGATGCCTTCCAAGTCCTCTTTTTCTTTTTTCTCCATCGTCTCTAGTAAGATGCCTTCGAAAAATTCATCCGAGTGATTAATGTGTCGCTCCATGTTCTGTGTAAATGACTCCGCATCGAACATATGCTCCCATAATGCAAATAATTTATCCCGTTTTTCCACAATATTCTGCAGTTCTTCGGAACGATCCATCTTATTTTAATTTATTTTCTTTCACAGTGTGATTTCCGCTATTTTTTCAACTTTTTTTCTTTCAATCCTCAGACACTCAATTTAGCAAAAGTAGAAATACGATAGAAACACACAGCGACGCCGACAACCATTTTTCCAATTCGTTAAATTACCACACAAGTCTAAAAGCGTTTACTAGCACTTTTGAGTGTTGGTAGTAGGTACTAGAAAAAATGCAACTCTAATAATGGCCAAAATAAACAACAGAATTTGTCGATATCGGCTTTCTAGGCATTAACAAAGTTAACTGCGTCAAAGTCTACTGCCGACGTCAAACTATGCAAACGACTTCACCGTTTGCGTCGTTAGTAAACAAGAAACATCTGTGAATTTGTATGTATGTATTGCATTCAAATATAGAATAACAAAAATAGAAAGTGAATATTGAATACGAAATTGTTAAAAGTTGAATTATAAAAAAAAAATTATAATTATTGGTAATATTATGTCGTATTTACACAGAGAATTTACTCCGCCTAGTTCTGATGTAGCATAGAAGACCGTATAATTTGCGGATAAAAACAAAGAAAAGATGAAATTGTTCTAGTTCCTAGACGGTTGTCTATGCCTCCGTTAGTATTAGACGGAGGTGAGATGAGTATAACAGAATGGTCAGCCTGTGAATTGTTATGCGGTAACATAAAACAGCTGATGATGATTTTATAAATCTACAAATTGTAATCTTTTTGTTAAATTTTAAATAAAATGCGTAGCAGTAATGAAAATGGGAGATGCCGGAAACATTTCCATAAATTGCAAATTGTTCTAAATAATACATTTTCCACACATTTTCAGTTTTAATTTGTAACACTGAGCCACAAAGTTCCATTTGTTTGTATAACCAAAAACTGCTGTTCTTTACGAATCAATGCCAGTGAAAGCAGAAATACCTATTCCTATTTAAATTCGTGATGTGACGCCTATCTAAAAACAGTATTATTCCAATAACGAAGATTGTTATTATTTTTATTAATAAATTAATTTATTCCCAAACAACTTCTCGTTGTATATTAACTTCACATTTATTCATAAAATGCAATGACAATTGCTTAACATAAAATAAGAAAACAAGAAATAAAATTAAATGAATTAATCTCTCATAAGTTTCATATTTCCATTCACCAAAACAAATTTTTGTTATTCATTAAAACTTCATTTAGTATTTTTGGTTCACAAAATCATTCCTTTGCCAGTTCTTTTCTCATTATCAACATTGCATGCATTCTGTTGAAGTGGCAAGTTGCTCAACTTTTGGCGTTGCGGCTCCGGCGCCCATTCCATGTTGCTTGCTTTATATGGTTCAATCCACTTTAACTTTTGTTTGAATGCGTGTAAAAGTTGATATCGCTGAAAAAGTCGTTTATGTAACTTGTATTTAGTAACAAGAAAAAATACAACTCTATTTTCAAGGGAAAATGCAACTCTGAATAATTGTATGGAAGCTTCAAATTTAACGAATTGGAAAAATGGTTGTCGGCGTCGCTGTGTGTTTCTATCGTATTTTTACTTTTGCTAAATTGAGTGTCTGAGGATTGAAAGAAAAAAAGTTAAAAAAATAGCGGAAATCACACTGTGAAAGAAAATAATTTAAAATAAGATGGATCGTTTCGAAGAACTGCAGAAGAAGCATCTGCAGAATATTGTGGAAAAACGGGATAAAATATTTGCATTATGGCGGCATATGTTCGATGCGGAGTCATTTACACAGCACATGGAGCGACTCATTAATCACTCGGATGAATTTTTCGAAGGCATCTTATTAGAGTCGATAGAGAAAAAAGAGAACTTGGAAGGCGCCATCAATGGATTAAAGGAAGAAGCATTAAAATTGCAACGCCAACTCAAGACAGATAGTTGGCAATTGCCTGATATAAAAGCAGATATGCCTTTAATAGATGTTCAGATGGAAATCGATAAGAGCCTGGAGGATTTGCGTGCAACGCTGCGCAAGCGACAGGAAGAAATTTGTGAATTAGTGCTGCAGCAGGACCTTCTGTGTGATGAGCTGGGTGAGACGCCACAGCCATTGACAGTGGATCCTTTGCCTAGTGCTGATGAAATTAAGGACTTTCGTCATTATCTCCAGGCACTGAGTGAGGAACGTTTGAAGCGTTTGGACATGGTGGTAAAGTTACGTGGTGATATTAAGAAGAATATGAAAATACTGCAGCTAGTTACGTCTACGGATGCTGATGATCGTCTATTAAATCAACGATACCCTTGTCTTAAGAATGAATCGTTGACGTTATTGCGCAACATGCAGAAGCTTATGTCCAACAAGGTTGCAGATCTTAAAGAGCGCATCGAAAATAAGCGGCAAAAGATCGAGAAATTATGGGAGCGCCTAGAGGAGTCGGACGAAGTGCATATGGAAAGTATTCGTAAGCATGTTGCCTGTGACCAAACAACATACGATGTTCTCTCTGCAGAGTTGCAACGTTGTGAGACTCTGCGTTGCCAGAACCTTAAGATTTACGTAGATAAGATGCGCGAAGAGATTGCTGAATGGTGGAGTAAAACGCTTGCCTCAGATGTCGAACGCCAACGTTTTACTGCATATCGTAACGATTTCTATAGTGAAGACCTCCTAACGCTGCATGAGCTCGAGCTGGATGACATCAAATGTTACTACAATACAAATCATGAGATTTTTGAATTATTTGAAGAACGAAAAATCCTGTGGGATCGCATGGTGGCGCTAGAGGCCAAGGCTAATGAGCCAGGTCGTTATAATAATCGTGGCGGCCAGTTGCTTAAAGAAGAACGCGAGCGAAAGGCCATTGCAACGAAATTACCCAAAATTGAGCAACAGATCACTGAACTTGTAAAGATTTATGAAAAGCGTGAGCATAAAACCTTTAATGTACACGGCAAAAATATACTGGAACTAATGGCTGCCGACTGGGAACGGAGACGTCAAACAAAGGAGCAGAAGAGTACCGCACGCAAACATGGTGGGCAAGGTCAAACACCACAACCACAATACAAGAAAACTGCTGCGCCACCGCGTACTCCAATCTCAATACGAAGCATTTCGAATATGTCAACAACGACTCAATCCCTACGAAAAACTCCCAATTCGAATGCCAATCTTATGCTCGCTGGTGCAACTACTGGACACTTAAATAAACGTAAACTCAATCCAACAGATAGAACTACTCCGAATGCTAAACGCAGCCTCTTAAGAGCATTAAATTCACCAGCAGTCCCTGCTTTGTGCCTTAAGCCGCCGTCTATGTCGATTAGGAACAACAATAATAGATCACCACGGAAGCGCATCATTGCCACTACCATCAAACGCAAATCAATTGGGCGTCGTAGCAATGGGTTCGCCAGCACGGGTCCAAGCTCAAACGGTATTGCTAGCATTATCAAAACTATCAAAAAAGTTAGCAAACGTCGTTCGCTAAACAAAAGCGATTCACGACAACAAATGCCACCACCGCCTTCAGTGGCTATTGTACCTGCGAGTGGTAGTGATTCGGAAGAGACTGATTGTGAAATGCATACGGACGATACATATGAATCATTTCAAAAATGCATTGGGCCAGCTGCACGATCATCCGTTCTGCGTGCGAACAATGAACGCAAGCATGCCAAGGGCAGAACACCTGCTGCTTCCGCTGCTACAGTAGCAAGTGCTAAACGTACACAGACGCAGGCAAAAATGTATATTAACACCATGAACAACAACGGTATCAGTCCAGAGATACTAAAAGAAAATGATGATCTAGCAAGGCTGCCGAAACCAAGGAAAATTGCAACACCATCTCCATCTGCGCATCATCAACAAGTGGGACGTTACGTTCGTTCTTTCACACCAAGTCTGGTACGTTCACAGTCTACACAACATTTGAGTACCAGTAATGCAATCCAATCTGGACCTGGATCTGGACACCCATTGCAAAGAACACCAGGTGGCTCCAGCACCAGCACTAACTCCATCCACACAGCCGGCTTAGTCGAAAGTTCGCGGAAGTTGACATCTAAGAACTTGCCCATTATGATCTAATCTGATGATTTTACTTACTAACTACTTTAACTACTATTTAATATATTGCATACTCTACCTGAGATCTGTTGATTCTTTACGCACCAATGTGACTTATCATTTATGTTTATGTATTTATGGATTTTTTTTTCTGTTTTTTGTTTTTTTTTTTTTTGTTTATTATTACTTTTAGAAAGTTAAAGTTGTTATGAATTGTGTAAAATCTGTGCAGTATTTTAATTAGATGTCTTCTCCAATTAGATTGGCAATGGCCGCGAGTGTTTGGAACACTACAATTTTGATTTAAAGAAGAAATAGAATAAAAGACAATAAAAAATGTACAACTTTGGTTTCAAACTAATCTGGGATGGCAAAAAGCTACTTTGCAGGGGACCTAGGGCACCTTAATAAATGGCATAATTTGTAATTCTTAATAGAGATTTTCGCCAATAAGTTCGGTGGCTACATGGATCTGATCTGAATTGAGATACTCAAGCTGTAATAGAATCTTACATGCAATGAGATCCAAGCATTCCGAAAAGTCAAACGCACATATATAGTATTATACAAGTTATCATTTATTTTGCATTATAATATTTAATTATAATAAATTGTCCCATGGAATTTTATACACTAGAAGTTCTTTATATTATAAACAATTACATATGCATACATAACAATGATGTAATAAAGGATGATTATAGTTTTCACGAATAAAAAATGCCATATTGTACAATGGAGAGCATAATAATTTGACTTGAGCCCTTGGGATATGTAATACAAATGGACTCAGTCTACAGATTGATTGATTACTAGTTTATGTGATGTTAATTTCATATTAGATTGGGTTAGTCCCATTTTGAATTCTATTACAAATCGCAATCTAAACATTGATTGGAATCTTAAATTTAAAAATGATTGTTCTGCATTCCTGAATTTGATATCCTCAACTTGTTGGTGAAACGTGTTTGCGGTTCCATCAAAGGTCAAAAGAATCATCTAAAGGTTCTTTCGTTATCCATTTTAATCCATATTATTGCAGATCTATTATTAATGCGTTTGAATAGTTGGAGTGAAGTAAGTTTTTCGTTAACCGTTAACTTATCGGGATCGTATATTTTCGTAAGTGGACTATGACTGATTCATGTTGGTTAGCGTTTTTATTAATTTTCTACCTCCCATTCAAATCCTCCATTAAAATTCTGGTCTTTATTTATTTATTATCTTATTACTTACTTTGGTTTTTTGAAGAATTGAACGGAAATTTAGACGTTATAAGTTTTTAAACAATGTTCACCAAACGTGTTCATGACCTTAGGATTACTGGATCGTAAAGCTCCAATCCAAATATTTCGGTCTCATTGTTGAAATGCTGTACGTGTAACACAAGACAAATCAAATCAAATATTTCTCACAAGAGCGTTGGCAAAAACGCTTTCTAGGGGCGCGTGAAGAGTATGACAACTTCGGTGTATGCGAAGTCAAACTTGGCATGGGTTTCGAAAATCCTTATGTACAATTCGCTTTTAAATCTTCATGAAAGGCGATAGATGTTCTTTTGCCCCGAGCAAAGTGAGGAGTAAAGGAATGGGATTTTGTGTGAGGAGCGGGTAGAGGGAGTTGGGAAAACAAACAGTAAACAAGCTCAAGGAGAAGAAGTCAAGTGAGCCTACTGTCTCAAAATTACGAGTAAGATATATGTACATGTACACAATAGACACATTTATTTAATTTAAGAGAAAAATAAAAATTAAAAATATTTCTCCAATTATTTGTAATAAAATGTACCCTATGATTTCGATCATACTAGACTGGTTCCAAGCTTCAGTAATGAATGTATCAAGCTGTTTTGGAGATATTCCCTTAGCTGCAGTCTATGTACATCTATGTACCTAGATACAATGTTTTGTAGTCGATGTTCCGCCAAGTCCTTGGAAGACATGGACTGAGATTTATAGCATGTGGTGAATACTTGGCATAAATATATGCGGACCATACAACTCACTAGTCACTCCACATGTGAACCAACATATTGGCCCACAGATATATAGAAGATCCCTGATGTACTGAACATTGCTCTGAGCAAAGGAATTGATCCTATCGAAATCTGTACTGCAATACTTCATGCTTCTGCTGGGATCACTCAGCCAGAATTTTTAGAAGAACCACCAACCTGAACCAAACGGAACTCAATCAAGCAACGAAAGAATTGACAAAGCTGCTGGCTGGGGCAAAAAACAAGGCAACTGCAGATTTTCTTGCAGAAATTGAACCAGGGGGTGCAGATCATAATTTATGGAACATATACTTGAAGCATTCGAATGCAAATTGTATTGCTCAGGTACATTTCTTGATGTACGTCAGGCGTTGGACAGAGTGTGGCACTCAGGATTTCTATTTAAACTGCAGAAATTCCTCCCAACGCCTTATTATTTGGTCATCACGTCTTACCTTGACAAGAGAACTTTCTATGTCACATGTGAGGGTACGGAATCGGACATAAAGCAAATCAGAGCTGGAGTGCCACAAGGCAGTGTGCTAGGACCAATTCTTTATACGCTTTATACATTTTTGTAAACACAGACAAATCTTCCCCGGTCCAGCTAAACGGAAATAACATAATCACCTACACTTTAGCCATGTACCTTGGATTGACACTTCATAGGCGTTTGACCTGGAGACCCCACATCAAAAACAAAAAGAAACAGCTAAACCTCAAACTAATCAGGATGAGCTAGCTCATGAGTCACAACTCAAAATTAAGCACAAAACCATTCTCAAACCAGTATGGGCTTATGGCATTGATCTTTGGGGCACAACTTCAAAATCAAATGCCCAAATTATACAAAGTCTTTAGTCTTCAATTGTATGTCTGCAACTCAGTCATCCATAGAGGTTTGGAAGTGTTTGATACTCAGGTTTTTTTTTTTTTTCATTGATTCCGGGAACTTTTACTACAAAATGTTGCTCCGCGTAGTTAAAAACCCAGCAGCGAAGACCATGTCAATAACTAATATCGAATGAATTTTATCTTGGTAATTAAAAGAAATTTCAAATATTGCAAGTAATGCATTTTATTGGGAATTATTGTGAGTAAATTAAAACTATCGCAAACGAACCGAATGCGATATTAGAAGACACTTAAAAAGTATCACAAACGGACCGAACAAACCCCCATTAAAATTCATAAAAAATGGGAACACTAGGGGAGTACCTCCCATACAAACGCCAATCTGGTACGGAACCCTCCGTGTACGAGTCTGACTCGCACTTGGCCGATTTTTACTATTGTTAAAAGAAAAATAACTCTGTGTTTCACACAACAAGCGAATGGGGTTTGTAGGTTTGCACTTTAGGTTGTGTTGTTGTTGTTCTTGTTGGAATTTTATGGGTGGCCGTATTACATGAAAATGTTAATACGCCGCTTTCTGATTTTTCGGGTACTCGCTATTATTTTCTACTATCGCACATTCCTAATCGGTAAGTGTTACCAGGGTGCCAAAATTGTTCGCATTTATTCTTTCTTTGCGTGGAGGTTGGAATAAAGTTGAGAACGAAGAGCAGCGTAAAATAAATAAAGCAAAATGACGGACATTAAATCATTTTTATATTCTTATTGTACTAAAAACAAAATCGAACCAACTTTCCAAGTGCGCGCTGCTGGTAAGTGACAAAAGTGTGCAAAGAATTGCCGGTGGCCCTTGTACTGAAATGCTTGTAAATTTTCCAGGTCCAAAGCATCGTCAGCGTTTCCTATGCGAAGTTCGTTGTGATGGCATTCCTTATATGGCCGTAGGTAATTCAACTACCCGCAAGGATGCAGAAAACAATGCTGCACGAGATTATGTCGATTATTTGGTGCGTGCCAGAAAATTAAATCCCAATGATGTACCTAATAATTCGGAAGGAGACCCGGCTTCTTCCAGTGTGCATCACGATAGCGGCGAAGGCATTAACAGAGGTGATGTTGGCGACTCTGGCGGCGGTCAAAAACAACAACAACAGGAGCAGCAGCAACAACGACGCTTCTATGGCGGTAATTTCGGTCCACAAGATATGGGCGAAGCATATCGTCCACTTAAAAACGAAGGTGGGCGTTCGTTTGATCGTGCTCAAGAACAAAAAGACATGAATGAAGCTGAATTAATTGATGTTAATGCAACAATCCATGGCAATTGGACTATTGAGAATGCCAAGCAGCGTTTGCATCAGTTTATGCAAATGCGTAAGATTACTGGGGATTACAAGTACACACCAGTTGGCCCGGATCATTCAAGGTATTATTATTAGTCACTACTTTTAAATAATTGGGGATTTCTATGTGGATTGTGTCTGTGAAATGAAATCCTTAATTATTTCTCATGTAATTTTGACATTAGAATTACTTGAAAAATATTTATTTTTCTTATATTTTTTTTTTTTGTTTCATTTCTCTTACAGCCCGCAGATCGCAACGTGCGACATTTGGGCTGTAAATCAAATTATAATTTTGTATATATTTTTTTTATGCTATTCGGAATTTGTTCCATTTGTTTGCAAAACTCGAAAAGCATATTATCCACTTATCAAATTTGTGTATGATCTGTGGGCGTCTTGAGAGAAAAGATATGAAATATGAGGTTCAGTTATCAATGCAGTTCAATATTCAAATTTCAAATCACAAAATTACATTATATAGAGTGGTTTGTTTTGTTGTTATATAATAGAGATTCCACATTATGCACACAGATCATGCTCAACAATTTAAAGCGGAATGGTAAGTTTTTTGCCTTTTATTTTGTTTTTGTTTGTTTTTGACCACTAATGGGAGAATTTTTGGAAATTTTAAACAAATTTGGGACTATTAATTTAGGAGCTTCATGGCCGAAATTACGCTTTATATACCCGATTTGAGGCGTAAGGTGACTGCACGTGAAACTGGATCAAATAAACAATCAGCAAGCAAATCGTGTGCTCTCTCTATTGTTCGTCAGTTGTATCATTTAAAAGTTATTGAGGCCTTCACCGGCACATTCAAAGCCAAGAAGGATGAGGAACTAAAACCATATCCCGTTAAGATTAAACCAATGATAGTCACTCGCATGGAATCAGTGGTGAAAAAGCTAAACTTGCCAGTAGTGTCAACGGAATATGTTAATTTTGATACGCCAGATACCGTGATTTCCTTAATGGTTTGTAATTTTTTTCAATTCATTCATTCACTATTCATTAACAAAAAAAACTACATTACTACATTATTGTTTTAATAGGATCCACGTGCTGAAAATAATAATAATATTCAGCCGACTGATAATGTTCGTAAATTTGATGCATCTATTATTGCATGGTCACCACCAAAATCAAATTGGAACGTATGGTTAGCATGTAGCATCGACGAAGGTGAATTGGCCCGAGTGTCTTTGGATGATCTTTCCAGAGAATTGGAAAACGAGGTCAAAGAGAAGCGTAAAAATGATCCTCGGTATAGAGAATTTCTTACATTCCGTGAAAAATTACCAATTGCCGCAATGCGTTCGGATATTATGACGACTATCAATGACAATTCTGTTGTTATCATACGCGGTAACACGGGCTGCGGTAAAACTACGCAAATTGCTCAGTATATACTTGATGATTATATTTCATCGGGTCAAGGCGCCTATGCAAATATTTATGTAACTCAACCTCGACGCATTTCCGCCATAGCGGTGTCCGAACGCATTACTGCCGAACGATGCGATATGAGCTTGGGTGACTCTGTGGGGTATTCGGTACGTTTCGAATCACGTATACCGCGTCCCTATGGTGCCATACTATTCTGTACGGTTGGTGTGTTATTGCGTAAATTATCGGAGGGACTACATGGAATTTCTCACATTATTGTCGATGAAATCCATGAGCGTGACATCAATTCCGATTTCTTGTTGGTTATATTACGCGATATGGTTGACACTTATCCGGATTTACGCGTAATTTTGATGTCGGCTACCATTGATACTACACTGTTCTCTGAATATTTTGGCAGTTGTCCCGTTCTGGAAGTGCCCGGCCGAGCATATCCAGTTCAACAGTTCTTCCTGGAAGATTGTATCGAAATGACAAAATTTGTGCCAACCGCCGATTCACGTAAAAAACGTAAAGATCGTGGTGATGATGAGGAAAAATCAATCCTTGAGGAGAAAGACAGTCAAGACGAACAAAACATGAACAAAGTTTGCGATTCTAAATACTCCGAACAAACTCGGAATTCAATGGCAATTCTATCGGAATCAGATTGTTCTTTTGAATTGATTGAATCAATTTTGAATTTGATCAAATCAAAAGATGTTGAAGGTGCGATTTTGGTTTTTCTTCCGGGCTGGAATTTAATATTTGCTCTTATGAAATTTCTGCAAAATTCACCAATCTATGGAAATAGTAAAAAGTATCGTATTTTGCCATGTCACTCCCAAATTCCACGTGAGGATCAACGCAAAGTATTTGAACCGGTCCCACCTGATGTTACAAAGGTGAGTTGAACTACGGATTAAATGAGAAAGAATTCATGAATTCTAATTTCTTGTAGATTATTCTCTCCACTAATATTGCCGAAACTTCGATTACAATTGATGATATCGTCTTCGTGATTGATGTTTGCAAGGCGCGCATGAAGCTCTACACTTCACACAATAATTTGACCAGTTACGCAACAGTGTGGGCTAGTAAAACAAATCTTGAGCAACGTAAAGGTCGCGCTGGACGGGTTTGTCCTGGGTTTTGCTTTACTCTTTGTTCACGAGCACGTTTCGCTAGTTTGGAAGAGAATTTAACACCGGAAATGTTCCGTACACCTTTGCATGAAATTGCTTTAACCATAAAGCTTCTGCAATTGGGCTCAATTCAAATGTTCTTGTCCAAGGCCTTGGAAGCTCCGCCACTTGATGCTGTCATTGAGGCTGAAGTATTATTAAGGGAGATGCGCTGCTTGGATGCCAATGACGAGCTAACACCATTGGGTTCTATTTTAGCGAAACTTCCAATAGAGCCACGATTAGGCAAAATGATTATCATGGGTATTATATTCGGCTGTGCTGAGACAGTGACCAGCATGGCTTCATATTCGAGCACATTTTCTGAAATTTTCGCTTTAGATACCAATCAACGCCGTTTGGCCAACCATCAAAAGGCGCTAAGCGGCAATAAGTGCTCAGATCATGTAGCCATGATTATGGCCAGCCGGATGTGTGAGATCGCCAGACAACGTGGGGATGAAGAAGAGGAACAGTTTTGCGAATGGAAAGGACTGCAGTTGTCGACAATGCGTATTATAAATGAAGCCAAAGGACAACTGATTAGTTTGCTAGTACAGGCTGATTTTCCGGAAACGGCTTTCGTGCCACATCACATTGACGCTTACAGTGAAAATCCCAAACTGGACATGGCTATATCCTTGCTTTGCTTGGGCCTATATCCTAACATTTGCTATCATAAAGAGAAACGTAAGGTGTTCACCACAGAATCAAAAGCTGCACTTCTGCACAAGACTTCAGTAAACTGTAGCAATCTAGATGTGAGCTTCCCTTATCCATTCTTTATTTTCGGTGAAAAGATACGCACACGTACCGTGTCCTGTAAGCAACTGAGTATGGTGGCGCCGTTGCAAATTATGTTATTTGGTTGTCGAAAGATCGATTTGGTGCAAAAGAATATTGTGCGTGTAGACAATTGGCTCAATTTCGAAATGGAACCACGTGAAGCGGCATTGATTGCGTCTTTGAAACCGGCACTGGAAGATCTCTTAATAATTGCATGTGATAGTCCAAAGCAAGTTTTAGATCTGCAAAAACCGTATGCACAATTTGTAAGTATAGTTAAAGATCTGTGTGTAGTCACCGCGGGTGACTATCAAATCAGACGCCAAGTAGGTGTATTGCCAACCCAAATACGCAGTGGCGGACCTCCAGCTAAGCGATATCGCGATGAGGGACATGGTGTCAACAGCGGTGGCTATGGAGGTAGATGTTGTGGTGGTAACTACAATCGCAATCATGGTAATAAATGGTTAAGTAGCAACTCGCGTGGCAATGCAGGTGGTTGCAACTGGCGTGGCAATGCAGGTTGTTGCAACTGGCGTTGTAATAAAGGCGGCGGATATGGTGGCGGCAGGCGTAGATTTTAAAAAAATTTACTTTAATGTACTCCTAACTTATTTATTTTTTCTTTTTTTTTCAATAAAAAGATTTCTAAAAAATGAACAATATTAACAAAATAGTGAAAGCGCTGCAATCGTGGTAATCTTTAATCCTCTGTTGACTTTTCTTTTGAGTATTTTTCAGACCATAGGTCATCTTTCTTTCGTTATTCGTTTGTGATTCCTGCCATTTTGTTCAGCAGTTTCACTTCAATAGTGTGCTTATATTGGTGAGTTAATAGAGATTTTAATTCGAATAGAGCAGGATTCGAGCAGGAAGTCTTATTGGTAGATTATCGGTAGTTTCTGCAGATATGTCCCTAGGTCTTATATGCAAAATATGATCCACCAATTTCTCGACAACGGCACCACATATCGGATCGAAAAATATCTTATGTTCAAGGCTGGAATCACCCATACACAACTGCAATATTGCATTACAATCAAATTAACGGAATGGCCGCGCATAAGACTCGGAACAAAAAAACATACTTATTTTAGATTTTAATTCATCTCATTTTTTGTAGGTCTATCCGTTTGTCTAAAATAATAACAATAATTGGGGTCCTCACGAGATTGCATAAACTGCATAAACAACCGTTGCATAAACTAAGTGACAGTTAGTTTATATAAAAAAAATTTGAACATTTGAGTAAATTGCATAAAATATAATATGAGCGTTGCCACATTGGTCTGAAAGGATGTACACATTTATTATGTATAACTTCGTACCACCGTAATTATACTTATTATTATTATTATTATATATTAAAATTTGCAATAATAATAAGTCATGTATTGCCCTTTCTGTAGTTAATTTAACTAATTTGTCATTTTCGCTCGTTTTCGGCATATTTTCAGTTACATTGGCAGTTGTGCTTGCGAGAACAGCTGATTGCATTTATTTATACACTGCCACCCGTTTCGGACCCAGACTAATAATAATCTACAGTGGCACCAGTTGGCAATACTTGCATTGCAGAGTTGCAAATTCAAATTCAAATTTTCTATTTGTATTTTATTTGTCTTTTCCTCTGATTTTTTAATTATTTATTTTCTCGATCTCTAAGAAAGTAAATGAACTAAATCGGCAGTCGTCAATGGAAAGCAAAGACGACTGCTGATATTCTTTTCATTTATTATTTATTTTTTGTTAGTGATTTTTATCTCAAATCCATTATTTTTCTTTTGGCAATTAATTTTGAAAACTTTTTATTTATGAATCCATTTCATAAACTAATGCTGATGCTGTATTTTCTGGAGTTTCTTCTAACAATTTTGTTTGCAATATATGTCACTAAAATTTTGTTGTGTTCACTAATATTATTATTATTATTTTCTCTAATATTTATTTATTAATTTTTTTTTTTTTTGTTATTGCCCATTTTAATATTTTACAAATTTGCATTCGAATGGTTTGAAAAAGCTTAAGAAACCAGTCGATTTTTATTTGCATTTCATTCATTCAATAATGTTTTACTTTCATTGTTAATTTTCTGTTTCACAATTTGCATTTTTTCAATACATATATAAAAATATATACATATACATTATTATTGCTTTGTAGATTTATTGTGCCAAGTCTCACAGCCATATAGCAAGTTAAATATTTTTATTTTCGTCATGCTCATTTTAATATTTTACAAATTTGCATTCGAATGGTTTGAAAAAGCTTAAGAAACTAGTCTATTTTTATTTGCATTTCATTCATTTAATATATTTTACTTTATTTGCTAATTTTCTGTTTTACAATTTGCCTTGGATATAGAATTTGTATTTAGGTGAGATTGTGCGAATATTTTTTCAATACATATATAAAAATATATACATATACATTACATTATTATTATTATTATTTATGACGTATTTACAATTTAGAGAAATTATAAACATAGTCTATTCACAAAGTTGATTAATCTTGTAAATACAAGAATCGATGCGTTTTCAGACGCAATGGAAGATTAAACCAGAGCGTCCTAGTTCGGTGGCAGGGTTGCTGTCTTTTATCAACGTCCTGGATTTAGTCCTTGAAGCTGCAGAAATCGAAAACATAGGACTCAACTGGAAGTTGCACAGGAAATTAAGCGACCTAGAATACGCCGACGATCTAGCACTGCTAAAGAATCGCTGTTCGGATATGCAAACCCAACTAGACAAACTCACTGTGGAGTCTAAAAAAGTGGGATTGAATATTAACTGCATGAAGACCAATAACAACAAACGGGGGAACACATATCGATATAAAATATAGAATTCAAAAAGCCAAGACCGCATTTGAGAGACTAAGAAACTTCTGGAGAGCTAAGCATGTCCACCAGAAGACGAAAATAAAAATATTTAACTTGCTATATGGCTGTGAGACTTGGCACAATAAATCTACAAAGCAATAATAATGTATATGTATATATTTTTATATATGTATTGAAAAAATGCAAATTGTGAAACAGAAAATTAACAATTAAAGTAAAACATTATTGAATGAATGAAATGCAAATAAAAATAGACTAGTTTCTTAAGCTTTTTCAATCCATTCGAATGCAAATTTGTAAAATATTAAAATGAGCATGACGAAAATAAAAATATTTAACTTGCTATATGGCTGTGAGACTTGGCACAATAAATCTACAAAGCAATAATAATGTATATGTATATATTTTTATATATGTATTGAAAAAATGCAAATTGTGAAACAGAAAATTAACAATTAAAGTAAAACATTATTGAATGAATGAAATGCAAATAAAAATAGACTAGTTTCTTAAGCTTTTTCAATCCATTCGAATGCAAATTTGTAAAATATTAAAATGAGCATTAACAACAAAAAAATAAAATTAAATAAATAAATAAATATTAAAGAAAATAATAATAATAATATTAGTGAACACAACAAAATTTTAGTGACATATATTGCAAACATAATTGTTAGAAGAAACTCCAGAAAATACAGCATCAGCATTAGTTTATGAAATGGATTCATAAATAAAAAGTTTTCAAAATTAATTGCCAATGAAAGAAACAAAAAAAGAAAAATAATGGATTTGAGATAAAAATCACTAACAAAAAATAAATAATAAATGAAAAGAATATCAGCAGTCGTCTTTGCTTTCCATTGACGACTGCCGATTTAGTTCATTTACTTTCTTAGAGATCGAGAAAATAAATATTTAAAAAATCAGAGGAAAAGACAAATAAAATACAAATAGAAAATTTGAATTTGAATTTGAATTTGGAACTCTGCAATGCAAGTATTGCCAACTGGTGCCACTGTAGATTATTATTAGTCTGGGTCCGAAACGGGTGGCAGTGTATAAATAAATGCAATCAGCTGTTCTCGCAAGCACAACTGCCAATGTAACTAAAAATATGCCGAAAACGAGCGAAAATGACAAATTAGTTAAATTAACTACAGAAAGGGCAATACATGACTTATTATTATTGCAAATTTTAATATATAATAATAATAATAATAAGTATAATTACGGTGGTACGAAGTTATACATAATAAATGTGTACCTCCTTTCAGACCAATGTGGCAACGCTCATATTATATTTTATGCAATTTACTCAAATGTTCAAATTTTTTTTATATAAACTAACTGTCACTTAGTTTATGCAACGGTTGTTTATGCAGTTTATGCAATCTCGTGAGGACCCCAATTATTGTTATTATTTTAGACAAACGGATAGACCTACAAAAAATGAGATGAATTAAAATCTAAAATAAGTATGTTTTTTTGTTCCGAGTCTTATGCGCGGCCATTCCGTTAATTTGATTGTAATGCAATATTGCAGTTGTCTATGGTTGATTCCAGCCTTGAACATAAGATATTTTTCGATCCGATATGTGGTGCCGTTGTCGAGAAATTGGTGGATCATATTTTGCATATAAGACCTAGGGACATATCTGCAGAAACTACCGATAATCTACCAATAAGACTTCCTGCTCCTTCAATAATCTTTACATTTCCATGAATTCATATCCACAGACGATTTCAAATCGGACAGTGCCTCCTCCTCTTCTTTCAGTTTAGTAAATAATGGCGAAACCTCACTACAGTTCAACTTAACAAACCGAGATCATCGCCATCTATAAGTCAGTACAGTCCTAAATACGTCTTTCGAAACACGACGATCGTAGTTTTTAAGCATTTTATTGCTCCAATCGACACGTTACATGTCAATCTTCCATTATTAGTCTACGAACAGCATCGATGTTTTGGGGCGTAAGATCTATTTTTGGTCAACCATAAACCAGCGATATACGGTGGTCTTATGTGATGCTTCATTAGCAAAACCGAATGAAGTTTTTCCGCACTATCTTGCCAAGATAATCCACTTCGAAAATCGTAAAATGTCCACGATTTCAATTCATTTATTTTCTCGAGATGACATTTTCAAGTTAGCAAAAAGTAAATGAAATCACTCGATAGTGTGCCAGATTGCAAAACTTTTGTAGTACCTCACGTATAACTAATTATTCCATAAAATCAATCTCTATTCGAATTAAAATCTTTATTAACTCACCAATATAAGCACACTATTGAAGTGAAACTGCTGAACAAAATGGCAGGAATCACAAACGAATAACGAAAGAAAGATGACCTATGGTCTGAAAAGTACTTATGTCTGAAAAATACTCAAAAGAAAAGTCAACAGAGGATTAAAGATTACCACGATTGCAGCGCTTTCACTATTTTGTTAATATTGTTCATTTTTTAGAAATCTTTTTATTGAAAAGAAAAAAGAAAAAATAAATAAGTTAGGAGTACATTAAAGTAAATTTTTTTAAAATCTACGCCTGCCGCCACCATATCCGCCGCCTTTATTACAACGCCAGTTGCAACCACCTGCATTGCCACGCGAGTTGCTACTTAACCATTTATTACCATGATTGCGATTGTAGTTACCACCACAACATCTACCTCCATAGCCGCCGCTGTTGCCACTATGTCCCTCATCGCGATATCGCTTAGCTGGAGGTCCGCCACTGCGTATTTGGGTTGGCAATACACCTACTTGGCGTCTGATTTGATAGTCACCCGCGGTGACTACACACAGATCTTTAACTATACTTACAAATTGTGCATACGGTTTTTGCAGATCTAAAACTTGCTTTGGACTATCACATGCAATTATTAAGAGATCTTCCAGTGCCGGTTTCAAAGACGCAATCAATGCCGCTTCACGTGGTTCCATTTCGAAATTGAGCCAATTGTCTACACGCACAATATTCTTTTGCACCAAATCGATCTTTCGACAACCAAATAACATAATTTGCAACGGCGCCACCATACTCAGTTGCTTACAGGACACGGTACGTGTGCGTATCTTTTCACCGAAAATAAAGAATGGATAAGGGAAGCTCACATCTAGATTGCTACAGTTTACTGAAGTCTTGTGCAGAAGTGCAGCTTTTGATTCTGTGGTGAACACCTTACGTTTCTCTTTATGATAGCAAATGTTAGGATATAGGCCCAAGCAAAGCAAGGATATAGCCATGTCCAGTTTGGGATTTTCACTGTAAGCGTCAATGTGATGTGGCACGAAAGCCGTTTCCGGAAAATCAGCCTGTTGTCTTGCGATCTCACACATCCGGCTGGCCATAACCATGGAGAAATTGGTGAATCATATTTTGTTCTCGAAAACATAGGCTTACAGATTGATTCCGACTCGTCAAACTCATTTAAAATCTACGCCTTATATTTTCCTGGTCCTACGGCAAAATGTCTAATTAATTGACAATAAGCACCTTAGAGATACTTATGTTTAAAGCTGATCTTCTTAGCATAAATATGTTGTATTGATGGCGTTTTTGTATCAGCTGGCGACTTGAACTATAGAAATCGTCAATGGAGTTTCTTAAGAGCTAACTGTTGGGGTGACCTTCTTCAAGTAATGGCATCCTTTAGCAAATTCTTAATCTTGTACTCTTGTAAGGATCCCAAATACATACCTAATAATTGTAAGTCGAAGCCCTGAATTCTTGATCTGTTTCTGACAAATGCTCCGAGTTTCTTTACGGAACCAATTGCTCTTAACGATCTATCGTCTCACCACCCACCGGTCATCAGCAACTCCAGCACAAAATACTTACTTCCAGTTTTCAAAGGCAAACTGGAAAGTAAATAAAAGCATTTTAAACTGGGTCATAGGATCTATTTCATATTCTGTTATCCAGCTTGCCCCTAGCGAGATTGATTGCACTTGGCAATACAAATAAATATGCTGGCGACCAAGCTGTTTCCACTACGCCGATTATTCAAAACTCGCCTAAACTAACTAATTATGTCTTGAATCATATTAAGCATAGCCTAAAGTAGCCTAAAGAAAATGGATTAGAACATGGCATCCGTTATTCAAAGCGAGACTCAACCCCTTAAACCGCTTAAGTTTAATAATAAAACTTGAAATTACAAACTCCTTACGGTTGATCCAAATTTTAAACACCTCTGAATAATAGCTAAAATAATTAAAAATATAAAATTAGTCATCCCAAGTTTCAGCCTTAACAACCAAACGTATACTACCTCCGATGGAAGAGCTTACATATTTCTTTCCCTTTCGGCGGCATTGCTTGTTTTTATGGTGATAATATTTTTGATACCAGCGAAACATCTTAAATTAATTACCTGCATAAAATTTCTAAAAAGAAAACAACTTTAATAAGGAGAATTCAATTACAATAAAACAAGACTCGGGGTGTTGAGGCGAATATTTATACATATATGGGTGCGCAGACTATTTCATACAACGAAGTGAGAACTGATGCTGAGGTCAATTGAAATTGATTGGTACTAACGAATAGGCGAAGTTGGAAAATGCTTGATGATGGGTGAATCAATGAGAGACGTCTAATTGATCTAGTCGCAGTTTACTCCAATTCCCAAAGTCAACGAAGGACGATGATGATGCTAAGCGCAGAAAGCGAGATCTCAGGCGAGAGGTCGTGATAGAACTTACAATATTATAAAGTGTGCAGAAAACTTGGAAACGGTCATATAGGAGACAGTTAGATGTGCATGGGTATACTTACCTATAGATAAGGGAACGAAATTTCTAGTTGTACGACTAATGACACAGAATCTAAGTTGACTCAAAAGCACTGACGAAACAGTTAGCCTTAGTATCTCTTCAAAACTTTTGCGAGGGCTTTTTTTTTTTTTTTGTTTCCATTCAATATTAGGAAGATTTACCTTCAAGGCATCGTTGGAGTTATATTTTTGTTAAACCCAAGGCAGCCCGCACATCGATTCCGTATGCAGCTTTTGGCCTCTTTATAGCCCATAACTCATAAGATGGAACCTGAAGTTATCTGCAGATAGCCTTTTTAATAAATAGTACGAAGCAGTCCCAGACTAGCTTCGATTTGATCCCGAAGGTACCGAGTGCAGGTGTCCACATGAGAATCACAAACTGTGGCTGAGGTTTTAACAGTTGCCAGTGTATTTGGAACTATACTGGAATGTCTAATTTTTAGGCCATTTTTACCCATTGCGTGCTTCACAGATTGTCCTGATTTGAATTGTTCTTCGATATCAATTTATTTAATTTCGAGACTTAACTCCAAAACGCATAACGAATGCCCTCAATGTCGTGACCTAAACCTAAACCTAATCTGTGTGTGCTCCACTCCATGTACATATTTGCTTATAATCTTCAATGGCTCTCGGCGACAGACTAAACTTATAATCGATCGTAACGATTTACAATAATTTTTCCTTGGACTCATTAGAATTAAAAATCAAGTGTCTGTCGGTCGGAATATAAACTGGCGTTTCAACATTCAACATTCTAATCATTTATCATACAATCGACAGGACAGTTTGCGGCATCTAGACATCTAGTGTCTGAGACATCTATCTATCTCGAGATTTTGAGATGGACATGGAGAGAGTTGATAACATCTTTATGGATCGATCTCTGACCAAATCGAGCTCTTCTTTCTTCCTTTTTCTCTCTGACTGTTAGATGAAGGTTGGTTGGTAATTGCTTCCAGATTTGCTGTTCTCCATTGATCATCTGTTGAGTGAAACATTTGATTGACCTATAGATGATGGATGGATGGATGGATGGATGGATTCCTTATAGTGTAAACTGATAAAAATAAGTAATAAAAAATGTAATAAAACATGGTATAATTTTTTTATTGTTGTAATTTTTATTTGTTTTTAAATTTTTAGTTTTTGTTCATGTTTTTTTTTGTTTTTTTGTTTTTGTTTTTGCTGCATTGTGTTTGTGTGTTGTTTCAGTTTCGCTTTCTTGATGTCTTCTTCATCGTTATGTTTTTGTTCTATTCTCATATTTCTCATTCATTCATTTTCTCTTCCCTTTTTAATGATTAACGCAAAAATGTATTGAATTTTCTTTTGTTTTTGTTTTTGTTTTGTGGAATTAAGCATTATTTTTTTTTTTTTTTAGTTTCTTTGTTTGTTTTTCTCCTCAGCTTTGTTTGTTGCTTTGTTGTCTGTTGTCTGTTCTCTGTTGTCTGTTTTGTTCTTTTCCTTTATTTTTGTTCTTGTTGTTGTTGCTATTGTTGTTGTTGTTGTTGTTGTTCTTTTGTTCTATATTGTGTAGGTTGTAGGGTGTTTGTCTTGTCTTGTAAATTATTTACTTTAAGGTTATGTAATTAATTTATTAAATTTAATTAAATGTGTAATTGGTTGGTTTGTTCTTTGTGTCTGTTGTTGTTGTTGTTGTTGTTGTTGTTGTTGGTTGCTTTAAATATTTTTTTTTGTTTTTTGTTTTTTTTTATATATATATCTTTTATTGCTTTTATTACTTTAATATTATATATATATATATATATATATAATTGTTTATTTTTTTATTTAGACTTCGACTACAATTTGGTTGTTCCTTTTTACGCATAAACTTTATTAAATTTTTTTTTTTTTTTTTAATTTAATTCTCAATGCGTTTATCAATTTTTTTCCTCCATTTTATACTTTTTTAATTAAATTTATTTTTGTTTTATATATATATATATAAATAAATGTTTTTTTTTTTATATAAACAACTTATGGCAATTTGTCTCTACTTGTGTTCCTGTGTGTGTGTGTGTGTGTATGTGTGTGTGTGTGTGTGTGTGTAAAAAAAAATCATTATGAAATTATTGCTCGTATTTGCTTAAACTTTTATGTTGTTTTTTTTTTTTTTTTTATAATGTCTTTTCTTTTTTGGGTTTTCCTTCTTTTTTTATTTTTTATAATTTCATAATGTGCTGAATTTTTTATTTCTTTTATTATTGTTTATTTTTAAAATTACTTTATTTATTTTATTAGTTTTATGACCAACAAAAACCATTTTTTGTTTCTTTTGTTTTTGTGTTTTTTTTTTTTGTATTTCTTTAATACATTTTTTCGTTTAGTTTTAAAATTAAGCAATCAATTTAAGATTAAAACAATAATTAAAATAATAATAATAATAAAAAAAAAAAATGGAAACAAATATAAAAAAAATATTTAGTTGACTTAACCTAAAGTCAGGTTTATAAAAATAAAAATTGTTTAATTTAATTTTATGTGTAAGTAGTTTATTTATTATTTTTTCTATATTTTTTTATATATAATAATAATAATATTATTATTAATAATCATAATAATAATAATAATAATAAGCTTATTTGTCATTAAGTTTTAATTAATTAATAAATATTGTAAATATTTACGGATTTATTAATTTTGTTTAATGTCTTTCTTGGGGTTTTTTTTTTCATTTTTATTTTTGAATTTTCAATTGCAGCTAAAATGTTTGTTTGATTAGTAAATGTTTTTTTTTTTTTTTTTTTTGTTTAAATATAAATTTCTTATATTTTTTTCTTTTTTTTTTCGTGTTTTGTTTTTAGGTGATTCCTTCCTTCTTCTTTGTCTTCTTTGTTTTTGTTTTCATTTAGAGGCTTTCATTTTCATTCATCATCATCATCATCGTCATCGTCATCATTTATTTATTTTTATTGGCATTTGCGCTTTTGAAGGCGTTTTGTTTGAATTATTTTTTATATTTAAATTTATATAAATAAATAGTTTTTATATTCGTTCTACTTTATTTATTTTATTCTGTTTTTTTTTTTGAATGTTTTTTTTTTTCGAGGTTTCGTTTGCTATCGCGTCTATCGGTCTGTCCAAAGGTCTACTATAAACGAGTATGTAGGTTTGTTTGTCTCCATGTCCGATAAATGTTATTGTGATCCCGTCGATTATCCAGTTTTGATCTATTTAACCATTCCATTTCCATTCACAATCTTATGCTCCAATTCCAATCATTTGTAAGCACTGTTCCTCCCCCCATAAACAGGAACCGAGACCATAGAGAGGTCTTCGAGAAATACTGGAAGAGTTCTTCATTGTTTTTATAGACGTGCTGCCACCATGGAAGTTTTCAAATAGAGATATGATTACTTTAGCATTTGGTCTGTAGAAAAATCGTGCCAAGGGCTAAATAGAAGGAAGGTAAGTAAGTAAGTAAGAAGCCAGGGGAAGTCGGTATGTTACTTTGGGATAAGGAAGCGTGAATGGAAAGCAATCATAGAAACTCTATGATGTTCTACATACTTGTACATATGTGGGTGTGGGTGTGGGTTGGTATGGATGGTAATTTGTTCTTTTGGACTTTTGTATTCTTACTTTAGTTACAAAACTCTCTTCCTGCTCTTGTTGTTTTGGGTATTGGGTTTTGGGTGCCTTTGTAGAAGATTGTGAATAGTCCTAATCCTAATATATTCATCACGACACCATCATCCCCACTTCTGCTTTTGTGATTGTTGTTGTGATTTGTTTTTAATTTTCACTATTTCTATTTATATAAACTTTATATTTGTTTTTGTTTTTGTTTTTTATGTTCATATGGAATCGCTTTGTTTTTTCTTTTTTTTTATTTTATATTTAAAGTGCATGGTTTTTATAATTTTCGCTTTCGTTTTCGTTTTTAGTATTGTATTTTGATGTCTTTTTTCTTTTTAAATTTATATTCGAACGGAATTTCTCTTTTTTGTTTTTAAATTTGTTTTAGTTTTTATTTGAATTGCTTTTGTATTTTTTGTTATTAATATTATATTAATTTTTGACCCTTCACATTTATTTAAGTATACATTTAAAACACCATCTTCGTCTTCATCTATATCCTTTAAGATAATTAAGATTGAAATCAGATGATTCAATCAGTTAAGGTTGAGTTTACCAGTGTAAATGGAAGGGCGGTCAGGTGAGGCCTAATCATGTGCCATGTCTTCAATAAAGAGAGGAATGAGGGGATTGAGGAAGGGTTGATTGACATGATTACCAATGGCAAAGCGCTACAATCGTGGTAGTCTACAATCCTCTGAATATTTTTCAAACAAAATTATTTTCCAGACCATAGGTCATCTTTCTTTCTTTCGTTATTGGTTTATGAATAGTTTTGTTCGTTTCGAAGACTCAGCCAGTCCTGTAATGGGGGGAGCTAAGTCTAAATGATGGAAGTAGGAAGTAATCACGACGCCCACAAAGTGAATATCATGAATCATAATACCAATAAAAGTACATACATATGTATGTTAACAAGATCAGAGTAAGGCCGAGATGGTAGTAGCCCCAAATTGAGTATTATAAGTCCACTCGTCCATTGGTGAGTGATTTCTGGAATAGTTTTGTCTCTGAGACTTAGCCTTGTGGTGTTAAGTTTAGACAGACACAGACACACAGATAGGCAGGCGGCAGGGCAGACCCTTTATGGAGTCGTTTCAATTGATTTGACGAATAACCTATTATATTTTCGTTTATTGCAAGTTTATCACCAATATCATGTGAAGGGTATTTCGATACTCGATGGAACCGAAGAAGTAGTGCGAATTTGTCTTTTCTTTTTCTTTTTCTTGTTGTTTTGATTGATGGATTTTTTAATTATATTTATTTATTTATTATTATACTTAGTAATCTGTTTTGTTTTGTTTTTTAGTTTATTTTCTTCCTAATTTTATAATTTAATTAATTATTTTATTTTAATTTTATATATTTATTTATATAAAGTTGATTTAATATTACATAATATTATTTTTATTGTTGCAAATTTTCCTTTAGTTTGGTCCAAAACCTTCCAAGTCTAGACTCGAGCGTTTCATTTTGTATTTTTTATTTTTTTGTTTTTTTAGGTATTTCTAAGTTTTTTTTTTTTGCTAGACTGGAAAGGCTTTGGTCCGAACGTCAGGTCTTTTGCATAGATTGTTTCTTCTCTAATTGGAATTTTATTTATTTATTTCTAATGTTAATTTTAATATTAATATTAATAATAATTTTAATTCTTTTTTTTGTTTTATTTATATCTAAGATAAATAACAAGAGTATCTTTCCGTCTGTTTGTCTTTCTGTCCGTCCGTCTTTGCTTTAACATGTCCTATGTCCCATGCCCTCCTGGATTTTATGTTCTTCTATTCTTTACTGATTTGGTTTTGGGATTTTTTTTAATACAAGATACAATATTTGTCAAGTTGATTTTAAGCGGCTTTTGATAAAAATGGACAATTCTTTGTTGCTTTTGCAAGAAATTTTTTCTAGTCGAAAAAGAAGGGTCAAGGGGCAACGGGGCAACGGGGCTACGTTAAATCCATTCACCATCCAATCATGTTCGTTCCTCCACCCTTCTCTGAATCTCAATGTCAAGTATTGGTTTTTGTTTTTTTAATTCTTGGTTTTTTTTTTTTCGCTAATTTTAATTCAACAAAAATTGTATTTTTTTTGTTTTGTTTTTCTATTAACGAAATTATATTTTTTTTTTTTTTTAAATAATTTTTTAAATATCTTATTGTTTTTTGTTTTGTTTTTATAAATAAATTTATAATTTTTATTTTGTTGTTTATATTAATGTTTTTCTTTACAATTTTTAAGTTGAAACTTAATAATTTTTGTTGTTATATTTTCTTTTTTTATTTTTGAGAAATTATTTTCTTTCTTTTTAAATTGTTTTCCGTTTTGTTTTATTATTTGATTTGATCATCGCTCGATCTCTTGACAAGATTGAAAGATCAGTAACAGATCACTAATAGATCACACAACTGTTAGTTGTTGTTGTTGTTGTTGTTGTTAATGTTGAATTGTTGCTGGTTTCTTCGGTTGTCGTTCGGCTGCTCCTTTTGCTGCTGTTGCCAGCCAGTTCGTTTGTTCTTCCAGAGTCTGTGGTTGATCTTTGTGTTGGTTTTGGTTTAAGTGTCTTCTCTCTGTCTCTCTGTCTGTCTGTCTTAAGCGCGCTAACCCGCAGTTGTCGTTGCTTGGGCCTGTGCACCATCATTTCCGCCATTGCCGCCACCATTGCCACCGCCATTTCCACCAGCAGCACCACCACCACCACCAGATGCTGACTCCGAAGTTGCTGATGCTGCTGCTGCAAGATCACCACCACTTGAATTTTGTCCATTATTGCCGCCGCCAGAAGCACCGCCGCCAGATGCACCACCGCCGTTTCCACTGTTACTGGAGCTGCCATCTCCAGCACCTCCGATGGCCTCATTCACATCACTACTGCCGCCACCAGCAATGCTTTTGGTTTGCGTTTGATTCTTTGATGTGGCCCCACTGCTGCTACTAACGCCGCCTGTTGTACTACCACCACCATTGTTGCCACTAGCCTCACTACCACCACCACCACCATTGGGACCACTTTTGTTCAAAGCGCTGCTTGATTGCGAACCTGTCGATCATATCCAAATTATTTAACAAAATATTAATGAAAATGTTGAAATATCAGGAGAAGCATTCAGAAATTACAATATAATAACGCATGCACATTTTCTAAAAAGGCATTTACGGAAAGTGGGCATAGGCCAATACACTGGGTGAATAATGAATCCAATTATCAATCATCAGCAGTAAAATTACACTGCTCCATAGAAGCATACATGGAAATTTTCGGGTTAGAATTAACGAACGATTTTGACGGGGGAAATCCAATTAAAATATACGAGTACTGGGAGGATATCCCAACATTGAATATTCTCACAACTTTGACGCCATGAGTTTGGCTTCCAAGAATATATTTCCCCTTTGTATCGGTGAGACCCATGAAAAACTATACAACTAACCATTGATATGAGTAATTATCGCTTGAGATGAAATCACTCATATAAAGTATATAGTAAAGCAAACATATTCTTCTATACTGGAAAGCTGGACTCGCTGGCAACTGAAATTGCTTCTTAGTATAGGAAATATTGCGACTTGTTTATTTATTCATCCTTCAAATTGGACTGGACAATAAAATAGCTGTATGTATGTGTGTGTGCGGTAAAAATTTAAAGGAAATTAAATAGAGAAGCATTTTGCCTATGCTACTGTGATTAAGCATACAGAAGTATTTCATTATTGATTTGACTTATGCTCAGGGTAGAGTCAGTATATATACAGTATGTCTACATAGAGGCCGATATATTTGTATGGGAGCTATACGATCCAGTAATCCAAGGATTTTGGAATTTACTTGGTTGGTTGGTTGAATATGGATCAGATCGTATAGTATTCAAATTTCAGTTCGCGAATACAAATGTTGTAATAAGAACATAAATTTTAATTTCCGTTTGAATGGGAGCTGCTGTACAACCCAGTATCCTTAGGGTCTTGAAATTGAAAGTGTGTGTGCCTGGAGATGGACTAGAAATTTATATTATCTAAATTTCAGTTCGAAATACAAATGATTCTAATAAGAACCTGAACTTTATTGGGTATTGATATGGAAGGTACGGTACTTCCCCTGACAAATGTACAATGTACTGCGTTCGTGCAAAATTTCAGATCTCTTAGCTCAAAAACTGAGGGACTAGTTTGCAAACGTACTGACGGACATGGCTTAATCAATTCGTCTCGTCAAGCTGATCAAGAATGTATTTACTTTATGAGGTCTTGTCTCCGATGTCTCCTTTCTGTTACAAATTTCATGACAAAGTTATAAAACTATACACTGCGTGAAGAATATAAAGATAATCACAACTATAAATTTTGTCCGTTACCCCGGACTAATCCTAGAAAAGCGCCTCACATGGCATATGCTCGTATTAAAACCACAACCGCATGATGATGTTATGCAAAGTTGCGTATGCTTGACTGGTTGCTAAGGTTGTTCAGTAAATTGTCGCTCAACAACAAGACTACAATTTACAGACAAGTAGTGGCCGGCCCCTGTTTGGCGTTACGCAAATCAAATCTGGGGTGCTGCTGCTGCTGCAATTAACATTCAGAGAGTCCAGGCCTGGGGCTCCTAGGTTTGTGCGCAACACCATCTTGCACAGAGACCGAAGGATGTCCACGGTAAGGGACGAAATCCTGCAAAGCAGCAATTGTCAACAGAGCAAAAGGCTACAAAGCCATCTAAACCTCACCCATTCTAATGGCCTTGCAAGTAAGTAGAAGGTCACCATCAACTTAATGCCAAGTCAAGTCAAGTCAATATTCTATTAAATAATATATGTAAAAAGCCTATTATTTTGTCCAGCTGTGTTATGTGTATGTTGTTTTTAAGCAATTTACAGGATATATCATATGAAAGAACATGTTCTCTTAGTAACCAAAGAGGAATTCATGCGAAATGATCAAATAAATAAAGAAAATAAAAATGAAAAATGGAAATAAAAAGAATTTCCACTAAAAGAAAGAAAGGAAAGGAAAAGAAATTATGAAAGAAATCAAAGATAAAAACAGAACAGAAAGAGAAATTGAAACTGAAACAGAAGCAGAAACAGAAAAACAAAAATTAAATACTTTTTACAGATTTTTTTTTTTATTTTTCTTGGTTTTTGTTTTAAATAAATTTTTCTCTTAAAATTTTAAATATTTTTTTTTGTTTTTTTTTATTTTTTTTGTTTTTATTCTTAAAAAACCCACTATAAATTTAATTGCTAAAAGATTCTCTCAGTGTAGAATTTATATAAAATATTTAAATAATTTTTTATTTATAATATTTTGCCCTTTTTTAATGGTTTTTTTTCTTCTCTCTTTTCTTCATCTTCTAGTTTAACATTGACACAAAAAAAAAAAACATAGATATATTTAAACAAAAAAAAAAAAAAAAAAAAATCATTACAAAGACGTCAATAAGTTTGTTTGTTTGTTTGTTTTACACTCTACTACACACAAAACAAATCCATATAATCATAATATAATTAAGTTAAATAATCATAATAAAGTAAATAATTAATTAATAAATAATTTTTATTTATACAATTTCTTCTTTCATTTCATTTGTTAATTAGTAATTAGTCCTTTTCCTTTTCCATTTCCATTTCCATTTCCATTTCCAGATCATCTTCCACTGATTGAATGGGATCGATCGTCTTGTCTTCTCCTCCTCCTCCCTCCTCCTCCTCCTCCTCTCTTTCCACCAGAGTGTTGCCTATGTTTCTGTTTCTGTTTGTGTTTGTGTTTTTTTTTAAATTTTTTTATTTATTTATTATTTTTTATATATTAATAAATTAATTTATTTGTTTTGTTTTAAACGCCACATACAATCAATATGAACAAAACTGATGGGGATGGATGATGGTGATGGTGATCATCATTAAGACTTAGTACAAACATATTTATGTGTCTATAAAATTGGCTAAAACGACGACGACGATTGAACATTGAACATAAATAATATTATTTTTTTTTTTTTTTTTTTTTAAATTAATTTCATTATGATTTCTTTTACACAAATGTAACAAAAACTAAACTTGACAAGGCGGCAAAAGTTGACATGAAAATAAAATCCGAATTTCATATTATTATTATTAGATGAGAAGAGAATCCTGCTGATGTGTGTGATCTATATCTATTTCTCTGTTCTTTCTTTCTCTTTCTTTCTTTCTTTCTACACACATACTACATACATCATCATCATGATCATGATCATCCTAAGCCTAATCTAATTTATGATTGCCCTTATATGTTGTAATAATCAATTATTATTAATTATTATTATTGTATCTTCAACAAACATCAACAAGAAAATAATTCGAAATTTTCTTTTCTTCATTTAAATATTTTTTATTATTTTTTCCTTTTTTTAATATTATTTTTGTTTTGTTTTTGTTTTTATTAATTTTTTAATTAATTTCTCTACGTATTGCAACTAAACCGACTGACAAATATATATTTTATTTTTATCATTTTTTTTTTGTTTTTTTGTTTTTGTTTTTATTAGTTTTGTATATGCGCTCGCTCTGCTGATTTATTTAATTTATTTATTTTATTTATTTATGTCTGATGATGCATCTATTTATTTATTTATTTTTTTTTTTTGTTTTCTGTATAAATTTCTATATATAAATAATTAAAATAATCAAAAAAAAAAAAAAAAAACATATGATTTCTTTTCTCTTCTTTTGTTTTTGTATGTATAATTTATGCTTGCATGCGCGTGTTTGTTTAGGTTTATTGGTGGATTGCTCGGGTTGGGATTGGATGGGATGGGATGGTATGAGATGGTGGCCATGATTTCTATATAATTTTTATCATTACACAATAAAATTTTAATTAAATAAAATTGTTTTAATAAAAAAATTTATATAGAAATTTTATCAATGTTTATGATGAATTAGTTTTCATATTTTATTTTTGATTGAGTGTTTTTAATTATTTTTAATCAATTTAAGTTGATTTTGTATGTTTCTTTTTTTTGTTTTTTTTTTTTTTATACAATTAAAAAATTTTTGTTTTTCTTTTTTGTTAAATAAAATTAATTAAAATAATTAATTTTGTTGTTGTATGTGATTTTTTTTTTTTCTATAATTTCTTAATTTGATGCCTTTTTGTTAATTATATTAATTTTATATTGATTTTCATTTTATGTTTACAATCATTTTTTTGTTTGTTGTCGTGCAGCAGCAAATGAAATAATTGTTTTGTGATTAATTAATTAATTAGACACACACACAAACACATCTACACACACATGCCCACGCACACTCATATAAGTATGTATATTTAAATATTTAATTTCATAATAATTTTTTATTTAAAGTAAATCATCATCATCATCATTTGATCAATTGGGGTGTTTTTTTTTTGTTTTAATTATTTTAATTAATTAATTTGTATCAGTTTGTGTGTGTGTGTGTGTGTGTGTGTGTGTGTGTGTGTGTGTCTGATTGCGCTGCTTCTTTATAAGAATAATAATAATAATAATAATAAATATTTTTTTTTTTTAAATTAATAAAATTGATAGAATCTAAAAAAAAAAAATTAAATAATATTGCAATTTGTCTGCTTCATAAATCTTTCTATTTTTTGTATAAATTGTCAAAAAAAAAAAAAAAACATTTAAATAATTTAGGGATTTAATTAATTAATCAATCAATCATTTATAATTTATTGTTGTGTATAATTTTTGTGATTGATCAATCCATCATCATTCATCATCTGTTCTGAGTATAATAATAATGTTTCCTTCTTCTTCATCATCATGATGATGATAATCATCATTATTATTTGCTGATGATCATTGTTCTTTTTTTTATCATTATCATTATCATTATTATTATTATTCTTATTACAATTATTAATATTATTATTAATTTTAATAGTATTTTTGTTTTTATCTAATGTTTATGCATTTTTGTATTCTCTCGCTCATTTCTTGATCTCATCATCATCACATCATCATCATCATCATCATCATCATCATCATAATGATAATCTTCACACCATCATTACTATCATTTTTATAAGAATATGCAGTTAGTTATGTATATGTATATGTTTTTATATATATAAATATATATGCATACATATACATCATTTATATATATATAATATAAATTTCTATTGCCCCTATGAATCTGTAAAAAAAATATAAAAAAAAAGAAAAAAAAGAAAGAAAAAATACAATAAAATTTAAATTAATAAAAAAAAAAAAAAATAAAAAAAATATTTACATTACAATTTACAAAATATTTAAGGACGAAACAACAACAAACTGAAAATATAAATACACACATAGAGATAAAGAAAGAAAGGAAGGTACATCATACATGCATACAATTGTTATAGATAGACATAGATAGGACTTAGGACTTAGAACAAGATCAAAATGAAGACAGATAAGAAAGACCCAAATTTCACCAAAATAGAGTGTTGCAGGAGGTGCAATGCTTTCAAAGTCGAAATGTTAATCAAATGGTCATGGTCATGTCACAACAATACAATCCACCATACTCTACTCTACTCTACTCCAACTAGATCGGATCGTGCAGATATTTGCAACTATATACAATATATCCCATCCCTACTTACTATTACTACTGCTGGCATGCTACATGTGATTTGTAATCACAAATCAGAACAATAAACTAAGTCTTGACCAACTTTAAACTATATCCTATAACTATAAAGTAGGTGGGAGATATCGAACTTTATTATGTATATGTCAAGTCATGTATTGTAAATTCGAGATCGATTCCAACTCTGTGCCCAGCAAACAATGTCCCTATCCCTCACTCAACATGGGTGAGATGATTGTATGGTATTGTATGTGACCTTTTGGAAAACTTTACTGAAATCTACAATTATTCATTTAATATCTTATAATTTTTTTGGGGGTCGGGGAGTCTTCTCTATGGTTCACGTGTATCACATCATCACCCAGTATTGTAAAGCAAATAATTTTTAAATCAAATAATCTTAAATCATTCTATATTTAGTAAATCAATTTCAATAATTTTGAATTATCCAATTTTGACACAATTTTTTTAATTTTGTAATTTTTGCTTGAAACTTTCTTCCGAGAATCTATCAATCAATATCTGGTCAGATTTTTTGGCTTGAAACAATTATCGAATCGAATCGAATCGAATGATTTGCATTTCAAGGAACAGTTTAGTTATTTCTATTGCATAATGGATCTTCTTCTTGTATTAAGGAAATGAATTTGATTTTGATTTTGGGAGTGACAACGATCGACCGATTATTATTTATTTTTTCCTATTCTTGATTTCTTGGAGGCCGCAGAACCTGTAATAATATATGTAATAACAACAATAAAACCAGAGGTCAAGATGGATTTAAATAAATAAATATTATTGTATTAATTTCGTTTTCACTAAATAATATTTGATAATAAACCCAACCCTCACAATCTCACGAATTTTATATGCTGAATTGAGAGGGAGGACTTCAGTTTTTAGAGAAAAAAACAAAAAAAAAACCTGTCAGACAGTTAGATATGTAAATATGGTAGATAGATCCAACATACAATATATGTACGAAGGATATACATTTTTTATTTAGGGGGCAAGTAAGCTAAGGTGCATTGCACAATTATAGAACCACCTAAAAATTTTTGATTTCTTAAAAGCGAAGCGAAAACATTACCTACGCTATAATGAAGAATACTCCGAGACTATTACAACGCCATAAGCAGGCTAAGGTTGGGTAAATTTGACCAGAAACTGGGAATCCGTAAGCGAAAAATGCGCCACCGCTGTGTGATGGTTTTTAACAACTTTTCCTGTTTAAGGTCATATTTTCTAATGAAAAAAAGTGGAACCTGTATGGTCCAGACGGTTTCCGAGGGTATTGGCATGATATTAGAAAGGAGCTGTTGGTGTTTTCAAAGCTAAAGTTTGGAGGAGGAAGCCTTATGACTTGCGCGGCTTTTTCTGCATTAGGCTGTCTAGAAAAATTCAATTTGTATCCTCGAAAATGAAAAGCGGCGACTACATTAATGTTCTTGGAATGAGCCTAGTGGCATTTATTAGACAAAATTCGGAAACAGAATGGACATTCCAACAAGATAATGCCACAATTCACGTGAGTCGCGAAACCAAGTCATGGTTTTCTGGAAAATCCATTGTTGTTATGGATTGGCTGGCTTATTCCCCAGACCTAAATCCAATGGAAAACATATGGGGAATTTTAGTCTGAAGGATTTACAACAATCAAAAACAATATGATTCCATTGAAGAGTTGAAAAGGTCAATAATAAGAGAATGAGACCAATTGGAACCAAATTTGCTTGTGATACCTTATAGTCTGTCGTTTTTAAAAAATCAAAATTTTTTTTAGTTGGTTCTACAATTTTGCAACGCACCTTAGTAGATTGAAATGTCACCCAACCCACTAAACAGAGAGGATACAGAATTAGTATTACACTTGGGACAGACAAGACGATAAGACGAGACAAATAAAAATACACAAAATATGTGAAGTCAGAAAGATATTGTAATTCAGTTAAAACAAATACACCATCATGCTAATATTATTGTATATTTGGCAGATCTGTAGAAAGTTAGCAACATACATAGAGTTCAGTCTGTCACTCACTGTTCGTCACTCACCTGAAACATTAGAGGTGCCATTGCCACCTGTTGTTGTTGAACTGCCACCAGCTGCAGATGATGTTGCGGCAGCGCCAGCATTGCTCGAAAGCTGTTGTGGCTGGGGCTGTGCCGATGTTGTTGCCGAAGTGGCATTATTGCCGCTTCCTGCACCTTCACTAGTAGCTGGCGTAACACCGCTGCTACCTGTTCCTCCTGCAACACTACCACCAGCCCCTGATCCAGATGCTGACGCCGTTGTTGCACGTGAAGAGCTGTTTGTGCCACCACTACCGCCGGTGTCGCCTGAATTACCACTATTATTGGTATTATTCTGCAAATGTTTGGGTAACAATTGTGGCACTAGGCTGGGTTGTATCGAAAGTTCTAGTTTGAACAAATAAAAATCAATCAGTCAATTCAACAAATTACATATAGCATCATATAGTAAAGTAAGTAGATATATACGAGTATGTAATTAAAAATGGTCAACTTACCATGTTTTGTGAAGTTAAATAATGGCGGCATCTCACGTCCATTTGGCAAGGTATGATTACCCTCTAGGCGCAACTCATCGAAAAACGGATGTGCGCAAGCCTTGAGCGGTGTGATGCGTGCGCTGGGCGTGTACTCAAGCAGTTGTGATACCAAATTGATAGCTTCTGTTGGAGTGCGTATACGGAAAACCTATAGAACAAATGAAATAGTTTTGAAATATATTGTCACAGTCTCTTATAAAGGCATCATCATCATTCTCCCAAAAACCAAAACATCATCAAAATACAATACATACAAATCTTTATAAAAAAAAAAAAAAAAATGGAGGGAGGACTTCAAAATAGGAGATAAACATAATTTTTATAAATAAAAGAAAGAAAGAAAGAAACAAGCTTAAGTATAAAAACTGCATAAGCCAGAAGGAACAGAACAGAACGACCAAACGAAGACGACACATTCAAAGGCGGCAATAAAGATATTGGCAACATATTTAGGATTTAGGGACTTGATTGCAGATAAATAAGTAAGTAGTTTTAGTAGATTTGGTGATGATAGTACAAAGGTAGGACAGGGACAGACAAAAGGCCTGAAAAAATTTGTTGCAATGCGATTGGAAATTCAAACACATTCAGAATGAATGGAGAGGGAGAGAGTGGGAGTGGAATGGATGGTCAAAGGTCACATATTTAATACCCTTTATACATTAATTTTGATATTTCTTTTTACTATTCATTATCGAGATATTTCAGTAGTATTATCAAGGATCATCCAATAAATGCTTACAAACTTTGTATCGACAAAGATGTCATCATCAGCTGATTTTTTTTTTCGATTATGGAAACTTTCAGACGAAGAATCTTGAATCTTGTGGTAATATTAAAGATCAAAAGGTTCTATTTCTATGCAGACTTGGCATAAAGGGTATTATTATTATTTGCATACATAAGAGAGTGTTTCGTTTCTGTTAGAAAGAATGATGGATTGTAGATGGTGAATTGAAGGATGTTTGGAAGGCGGAGGTGGCACTCTTAAACTCTTAAATCAAAGGGTTCAAAATTTTGTTTCGAAAAATATAAAATTGAAAGTTCGAAGAAGGAATGCACGGAGGATGATATGATTAAGGGAGGTTAGGAGGTTAGGTTCGCCTTTTGCTTTTCATTGGGTTTCTCTTTTATTTCGGGGGCAGCAATTCTTTTGTTTTTTTTTTGTTTTTAGCTTACTCTCCATCGTTGTTTCTGGTTTAGGGCATTTGGAAATTGGGTACGTTCAAGTAGTGACTGCAAATAGTAGTTTATAATATGTACAAAAGTCAATAAAAATAGAAAAGAAATAGAAAAATAGAGATAGGGAGAGAGAGAGTGAGAGAGAGAGAGAGAGAGAGAGTGAGAGTGACACGTAACATGTGCGGTCCGGTCCATTCACATTAGGTTAGGTATTGCTCGTAGATCAGATCAAGATAGCATCATGATAGGACTGATTGACTGGCAGTCGTATGCTTATGGATTGGTATATTGGTTAGGACAAAATACATAGGTAAAATGTTCTGTGGTAAAGATTATGTTTAATATTAAGAATTGATTGAGAAAGTAAAAGTACAAGTAGTTTCTTGTGAAAGGGTAATGAAGAGTTTAAGGAGAGGAGGAGGCGGAGGCGGAGATACCTTATACTTGGATTTTATAGATCTAGATATGTACATAATACTCCATGGATACAAGGTACTTACTTTCTGCCATGGATGACTTTTAATTTGTGGAAATTTGAATTCCGTGTAATTTGGATTCATTTCACGTATTTGTTCTCTTGTTGGTGTACCCAAAACTTTAATAACTTCCACCAATTGGTCAACGCCAGAATCGCCAGGGAAAATTGGTTGTCCCAAAAGTAATTCGGCTAAAACGCAACCAGCGCTCCACACGTCTAGAAATATTAAGTGAAATATATAATAATAATAATATAAAATTATTGTAAGTTGGCAAATCTTACCAATTTTTGTTGTATAATTAATGGCGCCAAATATTAATTCGGGTGCACGATAATATCGCGAACAGATATAAGAACATTCGGTTCACCGTGTAACAATTGTTTCGCGCTACCGAAATCGCAAAGCTTCAGTACGGCTGTTTCGGGATCCAATAAAAGATTTTGTGGTTTGATATCACGATGGCAAATCCCCAACGAATGAATATAGGCCAAACTTCTGAACAATTGATACATGTAGAGCTAAATGCGAAATCGAAATGGAATTTTTTTTAATATTTTTTTAGTTCATTTACATATGTATATTATCATCATCATCATCATCATCATCATCATCACTTACCCGTATGAAGTTAATTGGTATCGTTTGCTATTCAGTTACTTCATTGCCACTTTATATACAGTTTCGGGTATATATTCGAGGACTAAATTCAGAAATACTTCATCACGCTGTGTTGAAAAAAAATAAGAATGGAAAAACAAAATAAAAAAATAAAAACAAAAAGGAAATAAAAGAAATTAGAGAGATATTGATATTTCACAATTCAATTGTATTACACATAGATTACTTTTTTTTAAATTAATTAATTTTCTTTGCTGCTGCTTCATGTAAGCAAAAATTAATATGAAATCAAAATTTGTTTGTTTTTGTTTTTGTTTTGTTTTGTTTTGTTTAGTTTGGTTTTGTTTGGTTTTGTTTTGTTTTGTTTAGTTTTCTGTCTTTTGGTTTTAGTTTTGTCTTTATAAGAAGTAATAGTATTTGATATGATTATAAATTAAGTATAAAAGTATAAAAGTATATACATACAATACATACATACATCAAGATACATCTAAAGTTTGCCATATACCATACATGTATGTAAGTAAGTATAGTATGTAGTAGTAGTAGTAGTAGTAGTAAAGTAACAGTTAAGAGATAAATAATATAATAATAATGTGATCACAAACAGCAAAATTGATTGATGGCAAAATTAAATTATTGTATTTCTATTTTTATATTATTATGAATTAATTAAAACTATATAATCAAAAGTAGTACGACGAAAGACGGCGGCAATTGACGACGACCACGACGACGACGACGACGAAGACGACGACGATATTAAAGACAAAGCATTTCTTGGAAAATTAGATACTGATGAAGAAGTGTTCGTTTGTATATATTGTATGTATGTATGTATGTATGTATTCATGTATTTAAGTATGTATAATAAGTATTGTATATAGAGTATGCAGAACAAACAATTAACAATTAACTTCGATTCACCGAAGCTTACACACATACCTTTCACACACACTAACTACTACACTACACACTAGGCTACTACACCCACAATCCACAATCCACAACCCAGTGGGTGATCTTCCAATGACTTGAATAGACAGAGATGTGTCATTCAGTACCGCCGTCAATACTACTAGTCTTCGCATTTTGGAACCAAACACAGTCAGTCATATGGTTGCTCATATGGTTGACACTAAACCTGATTTTGATTTGATTTTGACTCTCTGGCAGCTTTAATAAGCAAAATTGTAGTATTCGGGAAAAAGGGAAAATCCACAAGAGATAACCAAATGACCAAAAAAAGTGACTGAGATATTTTTTCAGACAAAACAAAACAATCGATGAAAATCGATATTCATGGATGTTGGTTGGCTCATGGTTTCAACAACTGACCCCTTCGGACTTCTTTTTGTGGGGTGGGTGGGTACATATTTCAAAAACGAATTATAGGTCAGGCCAGCAATTGCCAATCCCGAAAAATACTAGAAAAATGTAATGGAAAACGTAGAAAAAATGGTTTTATTTTGGTGTGCCCAAAAAAAAAAAGGCAGCCAAAGGATCAAATTTGATAAAAATATCTAAAAAAAAAAGTTATTCAATGTTTGCATACCGACCGACCTTGTAGAGAAATATCAAATATGGAATATGATTGGATGGTTGGTTGGTTGGTTGGTTGGTATAGTTGGATAATTTGTGACACTCCACCTTGAAAACACCACTTGACTTATTATGACATACTATTTACTTATAAATTAATTGTACTTATTATTACTCATCAATGAAGATGGTGGTTGGACAAAACCGAACTGGATCTGGAACCTAGGCCCAATCAAATTCATTTAAAATGCTACTTCAATATGTAACAGAGAGCATGTCACATAGCAGAGCATGTCACATACATATACATATATGTTATATGTATAAGGATATGGTGTATGAAGTACTTGACTTGTGGTGGAGTGTCTGTCTCTGTCTCTCATGGATATTTGATATATTTGGTTCCTACAAACATCACGACAATATCTGATAATTTCTATTCACACAGCAAGTGTGAAAAAGGTATGTAAGTATTGTACCTATACTCGTATTGTAGATAGATTTGAGAAGCCTTTTTTAATATATTTTATATATAGAATATATAATACATTGTAATTTTAAAGCCAAGGGAAAATCAATAAAAACAACTACAAACAAACTATTGTATGTATGTATATTGTAAATAACAGTCATATAATATTGAGGAGTAGAATATAAGTATGATGAAGTATGAAGTAAATACATAATATGTATTTGTATTGTAGTTTGGCAGAGAAGATTATAATATTGTATTTAGAGATCATCAATAAATTTGTACATATATACATACATAGAGACAACACAAATTTACAAATTTTTTTGCATATTCTTCAGCTTCTTCTTCTTCTTCGCGAGAATACTCATCTTCGGAAGTAGCACTTTTATCTTCTTCATCTTCATCAATATCATTATCACAATCACCATAACCATCAGCATATTCATGATTTATATAAATACCTTTCCATTCTTTCTGTAAATGAAAAAACGCAACGGCAACAATAACAACAACAACAACAGTTATAGGATGGATGTCAGTCAGAGAGATGTGAATGTGACTGTGACTGTGACTGTGACACAGACAACGTCGATTTTTAATAGATAATTTTGCCATTTTGGCATAAGTACATAGATTACAGATTACAGATTACAGATTACCGATTCATAAAGATCATCATAGTATTAGACTCATGGCAATTACATAACAATGTAGTATGTACATAAGTATTTCAATAGATACGACACAGAAAGATGGATAGATAGATAGATAGATAAGAGATAAATATATGTAGTAGTAGTAGTAGTAGTAATATTATCTAATTATTATGCATGTGCATGAGGTGTAGCTATAAAATAACAAGATCAATGATTAATCAATCGTAAGACACACACAGCTGTCTTATGCAACAGTAGTCCCCCGCCGTCCCACACAATCAGAGACCTAAGGCCTTGGCCTTTCTTTGTTTCAGATTTCATTCATATGTGTTAAACATATGCGCGGAAAACCGAATGAGTTTGTGATTGGTTTCATGTTTTTTGAATGAAACAACTTAAGTAAAGTAAAATAAACTAAAGTAAAGGAGAATTTTTTTTTTAAATGTGATTTTTGTCATTAATCTCATCTTATCTTGTCATTATTTCATAACCACACCTCCTCGTATAAAGAAAAGTTTGTTGTCTTGTTTGTTGTTGTTGTTGTTGTTGTCATATCTCTGCATGTATGTAGTATGTAATATTGTAATATTATGTATTTGTTTTTGTTTTTGAGAGAAGATCAGTAAGATTTACTATATACATAAACAAAAAAAGAGTGGACTGCCGGCCATCGATTGGTGCGATTTTGATTTAGTCATTTGGTCATGATGTTCATGGTTCAAAAAAAAAAAAAAGTTAATTTCTTTCGCTCTATTTAATAGAAGAATGAAAAATTATTTCATTCAAATGTTGGCCGCATCCATCAAGCACTTTGTCCACACACAGTTGCCTGCCTGGTCAATTTAGGCAATTTCATCGCAAATGTTCTATTTCATTCATGGTTTCTTCCAAATTTTTTACTCAATTTTCGCCATGAAAGTCCCGCACAGCAGGCAGCATTCCACCAAATAAGTTTATAGTATTTCAATCAAAGCATTCATTGCTCCAAAAAGAGAAGCGTTGTTCCATATTCGTTTGACAGGTTCAAGTTCAAAATCGCACCAATAGATGGGTAACACACCAAGCATCATGCGATGAATCTTACGGAAGGTACGAACGAACGAGTATAAGGTGTTTCATTCAAGCAACAACAATTAACAGCGATATAAGACTACGTCCATAGATATAATGCACAGCTATAAATATGTAGAGAGAGAGAGAGAGAGAATACATTTGTTGTATGGTATGTGTAGATGATATCTACTCGTATCATTGAATGTTCATTACATTATTCAATGGATGGAGTAGATGATCATAAAAGCATGTTGGCAGCAGCATGATTGTTGTGTGTGGGTGTTGTGTTGGTGTTATTGTTTGTATTTTATTTCTTGTAATGTGAAGTAATGAAAAAGAAAAGAGGGAATGGATGGATGGATGGATGGATGGATAAATGGATGGATGGATGGTTTGAAGGATAGATGAATGTGTGGATTTTATGATTATAGTACAATAGCTCAGCTCTATAGATGACAGAAACTCACTCTCTTATTTCTCATGTATTTGTATTTTTTAATTTATATTTTAAGTTTAGCTTAAATTTTTTTTTGTACTTTGAGTTTCGTGTTTTGATGATGATTGAGATAGATATAGATAGATAGATAGATAGATAGATAGATTTTGATTGACTGATTGATTCGTTTGATTTTGGTTTGATTTGGTTTGATTTGGTTTATTTGTATACCTTTCACACTAATGTGAATGCATAGGTAATTTTGTTTTTATTTTTTTAAATCATTTTATTGGGTGTTTCGTGATGTTTGCTGCTACTCATAAAGATCATCAAAGTTATCATCATTATTGCTGACTAGTGTAGTGGGTGGGTGGGTGGTTGGTTAGTTGTTGGGTGGTTAGTCCCTCTGAAGGGACAAATCAAAATCAATTAGACATGACAACAATTCAAATAAAATAAAAAGATCTAAGCAGCAACAGTCATACATACTTCTACATACTGTTTGTCTGTCTGTCTATCTGTCTGTATGTGAGTAAATAAGATTTCCATCTTCAAAGTTGAACTGCAGCAGGGGCGTGTGTGTGAAAGGTATGCAAAAACCTCGGTGGGACCGAAGTTAATGTTTTGTTTGGTTTTGTTTTGTTTTGTATATTTTATTTGGAATTTTAATTTTTTTTTTTGTTGTTTAATTTTGTTTTACACTTTGATTGATTGATTGTTCTAGATACCTGTGGTCTAAGTACCCCAGCAAATATGCCCAGATCGATGGGGAATTCAGCCAACTATGTATTATTATTGTGTATTTATATAAATATTGGCGAAACGTAGATTTATTTGTGTTTTTCGAAATAGATTCATTTAAATTTTGTATTTTATTATTTATTATTATTTTTTTTTTTTAAATTTATTGTTTTGTTGGTTTTTTTTTTTGTTTTTTGTTTTTTTTTTTTTAAATAAAAGAAAAAAAAAGACAAGAGAAAAATAACATAGAAATGTCAACTTCGATTTTATGTACCAAAGTTTCTATACCCTTTACATAATTTGTGGATGCAATGAATGAATGAATGAATGATTGAATGAATGTGTATTCCTAGTATAATCTCATTTCAATTTCTGACTTGGTAGAAACACAATAATACAGACTACTCATAACAGACAAAAACACATCTCGTCGACCACCTACACAATTTCCGGTGTTTCAAAATGATTGCGGTTTAATTGGTAAACCTGATTGTTCCGTGTTCTAGCTGCCTGCTATGCATGGAGGATGTGTTTGCCGCCTTGGTGATGTTGGTGGTGGTGGTGTTACAAATTCTAACACACTGTGACTGTGATATAAATTCGTTAGTTCCTTTCCTTTTTCTCTCTTCCATTGTTCTCTTAGTATAGAAAGTTAGATAGACAGAGAGAGAGAGAGAGAGAGAGAGAGAGAGAGAGAGAGGAGAGAGATGCACTTGCAAACACTTTAATGACTATGTGAAGGGTATGTATTTGCATTATGGGGGAAATGGAACTGCTGGTTGGTTGGTTGATTGATTGGGTTTGATGATTGGTAGGGACAAAGACTCAAAATATATCGCATGCTATTTTATTACTGGAGTTAATTTCTTTTTTTATCTTTTTGCCTTTGTGATCTGTGAGATTTTTTGTTGGACTTCTCTATGATGACTACTACTTTCTTTTTATTCTCTCTTTTTTTTTTTTTTGTTTTTTTTGTTTATGCTTTTGGACTTAATAATTTTGATTGTTTATAGATAGAATGGAATGATAATTAAGATCGATCGATCGATTGGATCATGAGTTTATTATGTACATAAGTATGAAATACTCACCTTCTCTCCGCTCGAATAGAAAAAGTACAAAAGTTTTACAATATTACAATGTTCCAATTTTCGCATTATTTGCAATTCACGGTTCTGGTGATGGAGATATTGAGAGATAAAATTTAACATTTATTGATTGCATTGTGTATTGTGTATTTTGTATTGAACACTTACCTTAAATCGTCTGTCTTGTAAAACTTTCTTAATTGCTACCAGTTCCCCAGTGTCGCAGAGTTTCGCCTGAAAGACGACACCAAAACTGCCATTGCCAATGACTTTTGTATCTGTGTAGGAAACTTCTTGCACACGATCGGTACCCTGACCAGGCGTGGCAACAACTGTTGTAATTTTCGAACCATCTCGACCTGTTAATTTTACAATAAAAAAAAAAACAAACAAACATATATCATTGAAAAGAAGTGATACATTTATTAATCATCCCTTCAACAATCATCATACTACTAAGTAGTATGTACGATTGATAACTTCACATAAGAAAAAAAGTTTCATTTTGTAAGGCACAAAAAAAAAAAAGAAAAAAAAAATAGAATACAATAGAATAGAATAGAATAGAATTCTGTATGATGCTTTTGTTCTGTTCTACCTGTTGTTTCCCAGGCGCCTTCAAGTTTCTCCTTCGTTTTATCAATCTCCTTTGGAATGGAAAGTGCAACACTATGTTCCGGCCAAAGATCGTTCAATTTACCGATCAATTGTTTCATGCCTATTATATATGTTATGTATGTATATCAATAGCAAATAGCAAATAGCAATGGCAACCAATTCAACACCATGATCATCATCACCAAATACACCACACCCCAGAGAAACGAAAAAACAGTAGCAAGCAGTAGAAATTGTAGTAGAAGTAGCAGCATCATCATCATAATGCAAATCAATGATGAGTAGAGTTTGAGATAATCAAAAAATATATATGTATGTATGTAGTAGATATGAGGAAGATATTGTACTTATAAAATATTAAGTCAAGTAAATAACAAAGACATAAAGACATAAGAGAATTGATTGAGTGAAGAAGGAGTTGTAGTAGTGTTAAGATTTATGTTATTTTATCAATTAAATTTATGCGTTTTAATAAGAAAATGAAAATGCTGCTTACATCTTAGTTATTTCATCTTCGATAAACATCCGGCAGGGCAGGCAATGAAACATGAAGAGAGCAGCACACAGCACACAACAATAACACAAAACAATACAAAAAAACATAAAAACACAAGCAGTTCATGCCGACGACGTCGTCAACAAACAAAACAAACGTTAATAAAATATTAAATAAATAAATAACAAAATTATTTTCGAATTTTGAATAAGTTTAGGTTTAGTTCGCTTGGCTCCTCCACCAATCATCATCATCATTATCATCATATTGTTGCCAGTCGGTCAGTCACTAAGTAGAATAGCATTTGTCTTTGGGGTTTGGGTTTGGGTCTGGGTCTGGGTCTGGGTCTCTGTATTGATTATCATCATTATTATATTTGGATATTTTTATAGCAAATTGATCATCAACATCAAGATCATTTTATCATGTTTGTCCAGTCAGCGGTTATAAATCGATTCATGTCATCAAGTAACTGTAACAGTCTGTAACAGTAGCAGCAGCAGCAGCAGTCATCTCCACCATCTCCATCTGCATTTGCTGTTGCTGTTCTGCCTCTTTTTAGTCTTTGTCATCATATTTCGATGCTTTTGTTTTGTGAGGAATAAAGTTTTTTTATTTTTTGTTTACATTAAATAGTAAAACAATATTATTTTTCCTGGGTTTGTTTTTTTTTTTTTTCTTTATCTTTATTGTTAAGCGAGAAGTTGAGAATGATTCTACAATATTATTGTTGGCCACAAGTGAAGGAGGATTGTAAAGAATAGAAGGGAATGGAAGAGAAGGGAATGGAAGGAAAGATGGGATCAATATGATTACGCAATATATAGACTTGTTTGTTTGTGGAAGAGACGAAATTCTAAACGACATGAACTAACAATAATAAAATGAATCGATCGATAACTAGGAAAACAAAACAATATAAGATTAAGATGACGAAGACTTCTACACACACACACACACACACACACACACACACACACATACACATATGTATGTAGACTTTCATATGAGTAAATTATTGAGAAATAAAAACATATGTTTCTGTATTAAATAATATTAAATGTAATTTGTTACAACTCAAATCTTCTAAGAAGAAAAAAGTCTGGTTTTCTAGTGGTCTTTCCTTGGAAATAGAATTCCATGTATCATGAACAAAGGCATGGCAAGACAAACAAAATGGAGTCTGGTATCATTATTTTAAAAAGAAAAATAAGTAATCATAATCATAAAACAAAACAAAACGCAAAACAAATGCAGAAAACTGTTTTAATTTTTCGTATCAGAGGACAAATGGGGACAGACAAATGACTGTTAATTTCCGTTTATAACGAAAATGGTAATGGAAATATTTTTGTCTGGTAAACCATAATTTTTGTAATTTGTAATGCTGAAGATGAAGATAAAGAAGAAATGGACTCAGTCACTCATTCAATTCACCCACTCACTCACTCACTTTTCTTAACTTCTTCTTGATATTTGCATTTTATTTTTTATATTTTTTTCTATTTTTTATTTGCATATTCTATTTGGGTTTTGTCATTTTTTAAATTGTTGTTATGGGAGGACTTTCTCTTTCTCTCTCTCTCTCTCGTGTGTGTGTGTGTGTGTGTGTGTGTGTGTGTGTGTGTGTGTGTGTGTGTGTGTGTGTGTCTATGCCACATGTCATGTCATGAAGAAGGCAGGCGTCTCAATGCCATGCAATGTGGCACATACACATGTCGCCTACCTATATGAGTGTGTGTAAGTCTGTGTGAATAATGAGCATGCATGGGTGTATAACAGGTGCATCCATCATCATGAGAGCAATAAGTGGGTGAGTGAGTGAGTGACTGAGTACTACGAAAATGAAATGAGTGAGTTATTTTCGTATACTTTATATTATATTTCTTTACAAAGGAAAGGAAAGGAAAGGAAAGGAAAGGAAAGGAAATGGAGTTTCTTTTGAAATTGTACAATATATATTTTTATTTTTCCATTATAGAAGAAGGGCAAAATACTATAAACAAATGTCATGAAATCGGATTAATCGGACAACATTCATTTACCAACCATACTATTAACTTTCTGTACTATCTACTGTGGAGTTTTACTTTGTGAATGATATGAAATGCTTTTTGATTTCATAAATTTCATCATCATTGGAAATGACCCACCCATTTTAATTATGAGAAATTGGATTAATCGGATAACCTTAATTCATATACTTATACTACTCATTCATGTGTAGTTTCGATTAGTTAGCTTCTTTTTGCTTTGTGGCACAAAATTATTTTGTTTTTTGTTACAAAAAATGTCTTGGAAATGACGCCCCTTCAAGGTTTTTATGAAATCGGAACAATCGGACTATACTAATACCTATTACTTACACTACTACTCATTTATTGTTGGGATTTGGATTAGCTGTTTTTTTTTTGATCTTTTGGGTTTTTTTTTGTTTTCTTTTTCTTGAGATCTAAAATTTCTGGTGAATAATTTAGTGAAAAATGTTTATGAAATTGTGTTGTGTGTTTTTCGCCGGGAAAGGTGGTTGGTGGCTGGTGGCTGGAATCTTTGGCAATACCAAAGTTAATGAGGTACCTCTTCTTTCTCATTTCAATATTACTAAAGGGAGACTACTACTCTACTGGGATGGGACTAGGAACTAGGGACTGTTGACTGTTGACTGGTGACTGCGGCTTTGGTTTTCTAATTTCTTATTGTAGTCTGTTTTTAGAATTAGTACGACGATTTGCCCTCAGCTTTGACATTCAAACTATATAAAAGAAACCAAAATCTATCTTTTTATCTATTTCTTTTTGTCTTTTTCTGTCACTCTTATTTTTTCTTTGTTTTGTGCTCTGTCTCTCTCTCTCTCTCTCTCTCTCTCTCACATATATATATACATATATATGTCAATTGTTTGGTCTTGAAGATTGCGAATTGTGGCCGAGGAGGAGTATTTTCATCACAAATTAATTTTATTTGATTTTATTTTTTTTAATTAATTTTGGCATTCACACAACATTTTTCGCAGTTTTTCTTTTCTTTTTTCATTTCAATTTTTTATGAACCAATTGATGAGAGAAACACAGAGATAGGGAGAGCAAGAGAGCATATCAAATAAAAGGAGCGAAACCACAAAAAGAAGTGAGTGAAAAATTGAAAAAATTTTCTGATTTTAAGTGTTTTTTTTTTTTTTTTTTCGTTTCTATTCAAAATTACAAATACAAATAAACAAAATAATAAATGGGATTCCCCTTTCTTAGTTCTGAAAATTAAGGACTTCTCCCTCTTTCTTTCTTTTTCTTAGTGAGATCAGCAGAATCATACATGTGTTGTATATGTAGAATACTTTGGAAGGATGATCCACCAGACAAGAGGGAGTGGGAGTGGGAGTTTCACTCCCAACCATTGAGAATTGCATTCATCAGTTAAAGAAATAAAGAATGTGGGGTGTTGGGTGTGGGGATGTTGAAGGGCGCGGGGAGTGAGAAAGTAGAGTACTTTTGATTAAATCTAAGTTTCTTTTTTTTTTTTTGGTTTTTTTTTTTTGTTATTGTTTTTTTGGATTTTTACGTGGCACTTGTTCTGTTAAAAAAAAAAAAAATTATAAGAAAAAATTAAACCAAATAATAAGAAAACAAAAGGAAAAATTAAAAAAAAAAATAGAAAAGAAATGCGAAAAGATAAAAAATGTAAAAATAAAAAAATAAAAAAAATAAAAAACTAAATCATTGAAAACATAAAAAAAAAACAAAATAATTGAAAACAAGGAAAATAAAAATTTTACAAAAAAAAATAAAAGGGTCTTAATTTTTTCATCTGCCAATTTTGGGATGGGAGTTCAAACCAGCTGTCATATGGCAGGAATTCAGGAATTTCTTTATTTTAGTTGGTTTTCCTCTTATTCATTTTTTTTTTTTTTTTCTATTTTTGTTTTGTTTTTTTTTTTGGATTTTACGTGGTTCTTGTTCTGTTTAAAATGAAGAATGAATAAATCAAAACTAAAATTTAAAAAGAAAAAAAAACAATAATAATAATGATGGATTAGAAAAAAAGAAATAATAATAAAAAAAAAAAAACTAAATACTTGAAAACATAAAAAGAAATAAGAGAAAATTAAAATATTATGAGAATTATGAAGTTTTCCCCATCTGCCAAAATTGAGAGTTCCCAATTGATGCCGCCATCTGGCATCTCCTACGACAGAAATGCTCAGTTAGATTCATCATGTGAATTCAGTCAATTCGGTAGATAAGAAATCCTATCTGATAAAAAAAAAAATGGGATAAAATGATGGACGGAAATGAAGGGAAACGAATGATAGATTTATGTATATGAAGGATGATTGATTATGAAGAGGGTGGGGGTGGGGGTGGGGGTGGGTGTAAGAGTGTCACACATTAAAATGGGTTGGATGGGAGGACTGGGCTTGTTGGCCCAGAGGTTAGTGCGCTGGCTGAAAGCAAGTCTGGTTCTGCACTTTTTAAATTCCCTCCTTTCCTTCTTAACTTTCCTCTGAGCCTGAGCCTGAAGGCCTCTGTCGCTATTGCCCATAATAAATACTAGGTTATAATTTGTAATTATAATCATAGTTCTAATAAAATAAAAATAAAAATAAAAAATAGGTTGGATGAATTTTTGGGGTTTTCTGGTTTACACATTTAGTTTTTTTTTTTAAAACAGACGTAACGACTGGGGGGATTTGGAAAATCATAGACAGCAGACACAATCGAGATAATCGAAATCAAATTAAATTATAAAAAACCTGGAGAACAAACTATGAGCTACCTTCACTCCCTGTGATAGTTGGTTGGGCAGAACTGGACAGAAACTTGAATGAAGATGGCCATCGGGATATTTTTCACAAATGCTGTGATTGTCAGGCTTGTGGTAACTCTTTTTTTTTTTTTTTTTTTGTGTTGTAACAAACATTGAGACATTGAGGTTTAGTTTTGTCTATATATATATTCACCCATTTGTGTATGGAACTGTTGTGGACTATGAAAGGAGAGGGGACATACAGAAAGGAAATGAGTAATGAGTAAATGATGATGATGATGATGATGATTTGGGTTATACCGATATCCATCAATATGTAAACATACGTAAGTATGTATATACATTTATGTATCGGGCGATTTATTGAAATCGTTAGACCCGTCGTTATCAGAGAAACAGAATCTTTCATTTTGGAAGGCGTTTCGCGACTAAAAAGGTCGAAAGAAAGAAATTCTGTCACAGATAATCATTATTTTTCTGATCTTGTGTGGTTTCATTTTGGGGAAAAATAATGAAAAACCACCTTCCACAATAAAAAGAAAGAAAATAAAAGAAAAAAAAAAAAATTATTTCACAGACCTTCATATCTTTTATTAAGAGGAATTTTGTATTATGAAAATTAAATATTTTATTTTTGTCATTTTTATTTATTATGTCTACAAATTGATCGGACGGATGGATTCTATCTAATTGAAACAAAATGCAGGCAATCAAAGAAATAAATCTCATTAGATCAAATTACATTGGTTGGTTATCTGTGAAAGTTATAAAAAGATCTTTGGTAGAACCAAAGGATAACGAGATACATTCTCTGTCAGAGTTGGGGTATGGTTATTCTACCATATGTTGTTGATGGGATATCTAATGGTGATAAAAGGTCACCGGGTCATCTCTTGTTTCAGAGTATATATTGTTTTCGATGATCTTAAGATGGAATGATGATGATTTTTTTTTTTTTTTTGTGTTTTGTTTGGTTTTTTTTTTTTTTTTTTTAATGAAATGAAATGGTTAAAAGGAACTGATGATTTTTTTATTTTTTGTTTTTGTGTTTTGTTTGGTTTTTCTTTTTTTTTAAATGAAATGAAATGGTTAAAATGAATTGATGATTTTTTTTTTTTATAATTTTTTTTTTTTATTATTTTTTTTGTTGCAATTTTGCATTTTACGTGGTTCTTGTTATGGGGGGCGCACTAATAACTTGCTAAGTGGGCTACGTGGTTGGGTGATAGTTTTGTTAAAGGAAAAATAAAATTGGTTTGTCTCCTCCTCGTTTTTGTCGTGTCTTTTGAAAATTGATAAAATGAGTTAAGAAAATTTTAAAAAAATTTTATGAAATTTGGATTTTTTGTATGCAAAATTTATGACAAAAATAGATGAGGTTAGTTTAATTAGAAAAAAAAAAAATAAAAAAAGAGAAACAGGGAAAAAAAGGGAGGGAGACAAAACAAAGCAATCAATCACAATAGGGGGCACATCAAAAGGTCTGTCAAAGTTATGTGGTGATGAATGTTTTTGGATGGGGACAAAACTCAATTATTAATATCGCTTAAATCTGCAGTACTTGGATCTTTGTATTGCTTTGAGTTAGCGCGTGAAAATTGAGGTTTCCCCTTCACCAATGGCGTCTTCTTTTTTCCTGCTTTATCCATCAACGAACTGGTGACCGATGCAGATGATGATGACGATGACGATGAAGATGTCGACGACGCAGACGATGTCGACGATGAGGATGATGACGACGACGCCGACGATGATGGAAGATCGGAATCGTTTCCATTGTCCAAATCCGAAGCTTCTACAGATTCAGACGTAGAGGCGCCAACATTTTCGGTTTTGGCTATTCCATCATTTTTGCGTGATTGGCCACCAGCAGCAGTACGACGCTTCAATTTTGTCTTGACGGGTGGTTTGCGTGGTGGCATTGGTGTCCAGGGTCGGCTTGTGGTAGCAGCTAAAGCAACTGCAGTTTCATGGGCTCCAATGATCGCTTCTATTTCCTCAGTGGGTGCGTTGTAGTAGTGGCGCACTGATGTTCCTTGCTGAGCTTCTCCCTCTCCTTCACCTTCAGCAGCTGTGGCCGTTTCGGTAACCTCGGCCGCAGTGTTATTAGTATCGGAATCGCTAGTGTTCACATGCCGCTTCTTTTTGCGAACCACACGTACCACTTTCTTAACCTTAATCACTTTGACAAACGAACGAAGCGGAACAGAGAACCCGATAAAACGGGAACACTGCACCAACTTTAGGCAAAATAAAAGAAAATAAATGAAATCGAAGAAGAAGTAGCTCCAGCGACTACTTCACGCAACTTCTACGACCTTTTTTTTCTCTATAGGTCTTTAAGTTTATTATAATTTAGAAATGTTTAGTTGGTCGCGGGTCAAGATTCACATATCATACACTTGTAACACCACACACGTCCTTCATATAAGCTGTAAATGCTGCGTTGGATTGCATTGGCTCCGATTGGAGAGCTTTGGCCTACTTGCGCGTGATATTTACTTGACCAATTTTTTGTTTTTTTTTTTTCTATTGTTTGATTTTCTTGATTCTTAATTGTTGGTGTTGTTCTTTAGGTTTTTTTTTTTTTCTAGTCTTTTATGTCACGATTTTGAGGAATTTCACTTTGGCTACAGAGTGGAAAACAAAAAAAAAAACAAAAAAAAAAACAAAAAAACAAAAAAAAAACAAATAAATAAAACAAAAAACCGTTCCGATTTGAATAGATCAAGCGATCGATCGTTTGAGCACAAATGCGATATAATCACCAGAATAAAAAAGAAAAATAGTATTAAAAAAAAAAAAAAAAGAAAAAACCACCGAAACACAAACACAATTTTCACAACTTCCGAGACGAAGACGCCAAACCTTTTTGAAAATGCAAAATGCTATTTTCAATTTCAATTTCAATTTAGACGCGTTCAACACTTTGTAGTTGCTCCGATTTTTAAAAGACGATTTGATTTGACCGACTGATTGCTTTATTCTGACTTGAATCTAGCAAAACGAAGACGTTTAAATTGCCTCGACATTTTGGTTAGAACAGAACAATTTGCAATTATGCTTCGGCCGAGCTCTCGACAGTAGAGGACTCGGACTTCTCTCTCCATCTATTACAGTACAGTACAAACAGACAGCGGTGATGAGTGAGTAGTGAGGTAGTGAGCGGCGCCAATGTGATTGAGTATTGTGAATAGAAATGAGTAAACACTCATTACATTAAGTGAGCATAAAGAATAAACAAATTACAAAAACTTATCGCCGAACAGAGTTTATCGAAGTATGTAGTAACTCTCACTCTCTGGTCGTCTAACATGAATATGGGAGCTGCAAGGAATCGAATTGAGAGTACGATTAATTCGATCAAAACTTATAAGCGAGAGAGCTTTCATTCACTCACTCACTCACATGGACTTGGTGCTCTTGGCTGTCGAGAGGATATCGAACGACCAATCAGCAAACAATTGATCGTTCTCTTTCTTTAAAACTCAATGAAGAAGTTCATTCAAACACACAACAGATCAATAAACTATAGTTGGAGCGAAAAAGAACGATATATGTATGCACTCTGCAACAAACTCTAACTTCTCCTTACTGCTTACTGCTTTTCAATATAATGAATAATGAATCACACTACTACATATACATATACATATATACATATGCATTAATCGCTAAGTTTGCAATTTTATGTCGTCGTCACTATTTTCACTATATTTATTATTGCTGATCTGGACCGAAAAATACTCAATGCTGATCGATTCTACAAAATTCTATTATCTACATGCAGATCCAACTTCTTCTTACCCCCATCCCATCCCATATAACTAATCATCAATCAAATTGATCGCTGAAACTGCAATTACATCGCCGCCATCACTGATTTTACTCATCCACGCACGTGTTATGGTTGGCTTAGCTTTAGGTTTCAATCATTCTAAAAATACTCACTCAAACTTCAATCTCATTTACTTCTCCTTATCAACTCATTAACTCACTGAGACAATGCGCCAGAGAGCAGCTTATTCCCACCAACGAGTAGTGAGAATCAATGCAATAGATTCACTCTAACATTATTATTTCTTAAAAAATGATTCCTCTTTTTTACTCATCCTCTCTTTCTCTTTCCCTTTCCCTTTCTCACTCTCACTCTCTCCCTTTATTTATCTTAATCTGTGTGTGAGTGAGTGAGTGTGTAAATATTCTCAGCCAATTATAAAGTATAATCGGTTTTTCGCATTTGTTTCTAGCCAAAATCAATAAAACCCACCGTCAGTCATCGTCATCACCGCCAACCAACGATGAACGACCGATGACAATTTCAGGCAGGCGGCAATATGGCGGCTATACACGATAAACTTATGTATTTGATGATGATGATTCTTGATTCAATCAAAAAGCATTCTATTCCGTGGTGTATTCTCTATTACCCTCCAGTCCCCAACACCATCATCACTTTCACCTTACCTTATTCTATATACCTTTATGCATTTACTTTACTACTATTTGTTATTTTGTTTTGACAAATTGCCGTTGGGGTCTTTGCAGCAATTTATATGCATAATAAAAAATAAAATAAATACTCGTATCGAGGAAAATGAAAATGCAAATCTATTCAATTCACAATTCACGAAATCATGAAATATGTGATTTTGGTTCGCGAAATTAAGAAAATTATTTTACCGTAGTCGGGAGGAAAAATGATTTGATTTTGATTTACATTTTATTAACGCGCATTTTTCTTTACCGCAACAAAAAATTAATTGCAGGAAAATTATGAAGAAAAAAAGCAAAACAGCAGCAAGCAGCAAAGAAGCAAAACAAAACGACATTGAGAGAAGTGATCGAAACTGAGAGATAAAAATGCAACAACTGCAAAAAATAATGATAAAATGATATATTTATTTATTTATTTATTTTTTTGGTGAAAATTCACTAATTTTTCTTCACATTGAGTAATTAAAATGAACAAATTTAACACAAAAAAAAAATAATAATAAAAAAAAAAAAAAAAAACTAAAAAATAATAAATAATTTAGTAATTAAAATGCAACAATTTACAATTCTGTTGGTGACAATTACGAGTTAAGGGTACACAGAAGGGTGAGGTTAGGTTTAGGGGAGCGTAGCAATGGGAATGGAAGGAAAAGTGATGAAGGTAAATTGAACGCCACCGTGTAAAAGAAAAATTCAAATAAATCATTATAAAATTATAGGAAAGAATCACAGAATCACATAAACGATGAATACATCAATTTCACAGTTTCACTGAAGCTCAAAGATCTTCAATTTAGCATCCACAAAAAAAATACAACACCATACCCCTACATAGCTGATATACATTTCACAAGCAACCAACCAACAAACCTCAGGAAATTAATAATATATTCAGACATTGTTATGTACAATAGTTTTTAAGTTTATCCAAAAGTTGATTCTACCAAAACTTAATAATGAAGAATAAATATCAACCAGCAATCTGCAATTAAGATAATGAATCCATTAGTGAACTTGTACTTGTCCCATCATCCCAATTATAGAGATGATGTTTTAGGGCAATGGGTCAAAGTCAATCATTCGATTGGGATCAAATTTTTCAATATCAATATTTGTATTATATAAGTACATATGTTTCTAATTCAAAAGACTAATGAAGTTGGGTGAGGTTGATTGAAGCCTCTCCTATTCTAACTAATACTAACTAATCATTCATTCATTCATTTCTTTTTTTTTTCTGTTTTTTTTTTACCATAGTCATGACATGATGATGACGAGTATTGATCGGTCGGTTATTGAAACATATCTTTTCAACATGCAACATGCTACCAATTTCAATTTCAGAAATACAAATTTTGTTCATGTATGAAATATATCAAAATCAAATTGTTTGTGGTTGAAATCGACAAAGTTGTTCGTTCATTGGCAATGACAATTAATGCATGTGTATCGTCGATATTCGGGCATTCGGGCACCTTGCCCGCTCGATCATACCAATATAAATGTGTGTATATTGTAAATAGTTTTGGGGGCGTCATATCTTTTTTATATAAATTTAATTTAAATTCATTATTCTGTTCTAAATGATGATGATGATGATGATGATGATGATGATGATGATGATGTTACATATTTTGATAATAGCGAAGCGAGGAATTGCATGAGGTTCTTAGTCATTTGTCAATATAAAAAACTGAGAATTCCACAATTAGTTATAAGTTTGACTAATAACAAAGAAAACATGCACCAATTTTCTAAAATTTATACATCATCATATAAATAAATAAATAGATTAAAATACTCCTGCACATAGATAAATATACATATCTACAATGCCTCATTATTAAGTTGGCGATTTATACTTTAGATTTGTTTTTTAATAAATCAATTGATTGATTGATTGATTGATTGAAATATTGACACCTCGAGAGTCTGAAATTCCTAAAATTCTTTTAAATAAAATGAAAGACAAATTGTCAATAATAAGGCGAAGCCAAAACAAAAATCAAGGAACGAAGGAAGCGAGGGTGAAACAGATGGGAGCTCAAAAGAAGACGAGAGGTGATGAGAGAGGGCTGACATCGATGATAATCAAGTTAAGTAACGTCGGTTGGTTGTTGCTTCCCGGTCGTTCGGACGCTTTGTCAAGAGACATTTCACGAAAACGCCTGACGTTTGGGGGAAAATACTATAACACAAAGACCCCATCACCCTTCATCATCATCATCATCATCATCATTATCACGAGATCAATAAGAATTAAGTACAAATTTATACAAAAGAAGAACAAAGTATCCACTGAAATTGAACCATAAAAGAAAATGCACACAGAAAAGAAAAGAAAACTCGCAGAAAGAAAGAAAAAAAAAAAAGATTAATGACAAATGTGCAAACAGAGAAAAAAAAAAACAAAGTCTACAAATGCAAATGTAAAAAATAAATAAAAACAAAAAAATTTAAGTGTAGTGTGCATGCAAGTGTGTTGAATTTGGTGTGGTGCATTTAGGTGAGGTGAGGTGAGGTGAGATGACTGAGTGAGTGAGTGAGTAAGAAACCCCGTCAGCCGTTAAGTGCGCACTGAATAATGAAATAGAATTTTTTATTGTTTTTTTTTACTGCATACTTTTGTGCTGCATCAATTTTATTATTTTGGTCATGGGTTTGGTTTGGTCATGCTTAGTGTTTGTGTAAAACATAGGGCAATTCCGTAGTTAATATTAATTTAAAAATTGCCGTTATAAAATATGGAACCCTAACAAAGGCAAACAAAACTCACGAATGAATCGAATCAATTGATGAATGGATGGCGGAGCCAAACAGCAGGTGCGGCTGGCTCTGACTTTACCACCACCGCGTCATCATCGTCATTCCATTCCATTCCCCTTTCCTTTTCCCTTCTATTCTTTGTATGGTATTCGATGCTGATGTTGTGGTTCTTTGGTTGTTTTTTTTTTGTTTTTTTTTGTTTGTTGTGGCCAAATACACACAACATTTATTTTTATTGTTTAGCAACGGCGCCAACGACAATGACATTGAAACAATGTAAATAGAAGACATTTCTACTTTTTCTACATTTACTCGTATTTTTCGGACTATTTGGAATGGTTGAGTTTCATTGATTATGCCAGGCAGGCAGGCAGGCAGGCAAGGCAAGATATGAAAACTGGGCGTGTTCGGACCTCAAGTATAAAAGTAGACAGAAAATTGTTGGTTATGTGTCGCCGCGCCCATAAAATTAAACTAACCAACTAACAAAACAGAGTGGCAACAATTGGCGACATCTGTCTGTTGTTCTTTCCTTTCCTATCCAACTATCCACTATCCAGTCCAATCAAAAATGATGAGAGAGACGACGATGGTTAAAACCAATTAATAATATCATTTTTATGAAAAAGGATACAAAGGAAAGAAGGTTGTATGGTTATTAGTTGCTTGCTCAAGGATCGACCTCAATTTAAATACAAAATACAATCCTTGATGACTAACAAACACCACAGAACAGACACTAAATGAATAAACTACAGTGGACACACAGATAGAGATATAGAAAGAACCAGAACTTCAATAAATGATTCGATCATAAACATCGTACATATTTTGTTAAATTAAAAACATGCCGAAGTTGATAAAACTACTCTCTTCACGCACCCCCTAGAAAACGCTTTTGCCAACGCTCTGTGATAGAGCATTCAGAGATATTCGATTATTGATTTGACTTATGTTTAGTACACATAGAGCATTTCGAAATATTTGTATGGGAGCTTCACGATCCAGTAATCCTAGGGTCTTGAAATCTACGCAGTTGTTGAATATGGATCAGACAGACAATTGTACAGTTCAGATAACACAAAAAACAAAAAAGTTTTTCTAACAAAAACCTAAATTTGGGTTTGGGTTTGGGTTTGTTTGGGAGCTATATGATCCAGTAACTCTAGGATTTTGAAATTTACCCATTTCATGGATATTGATTAGAAACTTATAGTATCTAAATTTTAGTTCAATAGGGCAAAAAACAAAAAAGTTTTTCAAATAAGACCATACATTTTAATGGATGGTTTGTATGGGAGGTGGTCCGAAATTTTATATGTATTCTCTTTTCTAATGTATCGTGTGTGTGTGTGTGTGTGTGTATTAGAAAATCATCATAACAACATTAAAGTGATAAAATAAATACCATTTAAATTTAATGTGCTATCCTGATATGAAGGGGAGGGGGAGGTCTAGTCTATATAAAAAAAGATTTTCCGAAAATAAATTGGAAAACATAAAAAACAATTAATGAGAACACCACAACACAATTATCATCATCATTACCATCACCATCACCATCACCACCACCATCATCATCATCTTCATCATCATCATGAAAGCCACGCCACATTGACCTGCGTCAGCAAAATAATAATAAATAAATTATAATGTATATAAAAACAAATAACAAATCGGTTTGTTATATTGCTACTATATAATATAGATTGCTTTAAATATAGATTTTTTTCTTCTAAGTTTTGTATTTTTCTTTGAATGTGTGACACGCCCATCTTTCTTTCTACCATTTCTGAATATTGATAGATAGATAATGGCAACGCAACGCCAATGCCAATGACAGTGACAGTGACGACATCCCTCCCTCTAGTCAACAAGAAATAAATAAATGAACAAGGGGGTAGAGGTAGAGGTAGAGGTAGTCGCCAGCCAGTTTAATCGCGTCATTGGGGATCAATAAACAGTTAATAGTCAGTCAGTCGTCAGTCGTCAGTCTTCAGTCTTCAGTAAGGTGAGTTGAGTTTGCGTTGTGAAATTGAAATTAAAAAATAAATGACGTTTCATAACCTTTTCCAAAAAACAAAAAAACAAAAACCGAATTTGTCGACTCATTCTTGGAATACTTAGAAAGAGATTAAGTCATCTTCTTTTGAAATAATATAATCAATGAAACATTTCTAATTTTGTTAGTGATGAGTTGAGGAGGTGGATCTATTTTTCTGTTTCGATCTATACAAATTCAATCTATTCCAATCTAACGAAGAGAAGAGAATGAACATCAAAAGTAAGCATGATCCATTTGATTGCATTAATTTCCTTTACCAAATAAATATTTTAAATCATTTTTATTGTATTTATAAATCATCATTACCATAAAGAGAAGATGAAGAAGAAGAAGTAACTGCTTATCAGAATATACTACATAATAAATAAAAAATAAAACAAAGAATCATCCAGAAACAAGAAGAAGAATTATAGCAGTTTTATAGCACTTTATATGACTGACGGCTATGGCTATGACCAGGCCAGTTTAAAACAGTCAACAGGCCAAGATGGGTTAGTTAGTCCCTTTGCCTCACACAACACATCATCATCATCATCATCATCATCAACAACAAATTTGCTCGTGCAAGCTCTCTACCTCACTCACTTTCCCTCCTTATACCTTATATACCATGGGGACGGACCATGAAGCGTTTCAAAAACTTAGTACAATATATTCGCACACATAATCACATGAATTGTGAGTTCTTCTTATCAGTCACAGTCAGTCAGTCAGTCAGTTAGTCATTCAGTCAATTAGTCAGTTTGTCAGTGAGATATAAAACGACAGAATGATTTTACAATATTTTTATAAAAGAAAATACTATAAAAAGGTTTTATACAATACAATAATTTTGTACAATATATATAGAGAATTTCCGTTTAAAAAATCATCTATCTGACAGAGGAAAACTTTCAATGCGCATTTTAAAATTTATTTAATTGCATCAACCAGAGACGCGTCGTCGCACATTTTACCTCTAAGTTTTATTATAATTAGTATGATAGATAAATGACATCGACACCAAACTACCGATGACCCCATCCACCTTCAAGACGACAACACACTCTTTGTTAGTACACAACAAAACAATACTCGCACTCAAGTGTGATGATTATTGGTGAGGTTGTTTGTTGTGGTTAAGTAAATGTTTATCACAACTGAATAAAAAAAATCTTTATTGCTCTCTTCTTTCTTTCTTTCGGAAAAAAAATTAGAGTAATAATAAAGATTAAAAGTAGAATATAATAAAACATCAGAGGACCCAGAGATACCAGGCTAAAATAATCACATGACCAAATCCAATCCAAAACAAATATGAATATACGGGTGAGTACTTACTTCTTACTAACCACAAAACAAAGCAATCTCACACGTCTTCAACAATCTTACGACGACGAATGATGAAAGAAAAAATAAATAAATAACAGAACAGAATAGAACACAGCAGCAGATGGAGATGATGATGACATTTCATAGTTGTCAACAGACTACCTACCACCTACTCTATACATATATATATATATATTATGTATGATGTAGTACAACAAAATATAATCTAATTCGTCTATGTACATAATGTACTCTTACTCCAATACATAATGTATTTAAAATATTTATTTATATTGGTGAGGAAAGCGGAGTGTCGTCGTTTGTTAAGATGTTTTATTAATATTTTTTCAAAGTATTGTATTTGCAAATTAGAGATCTGAAATCTTTTAGATACAATAATTCATATTTTATCACATCTTGTATAGATTGTAATGTGATTGTGTAATCTCTAGCAAAGCAAATACATAGTGGTAATGGTAATCTGAAATGAACAAACGAATTACGAATATATGGAGGAACGGAATGAAAATTGCTTCAAACAGGAAGTTGGTATGTTGTGGTGGACGGACTGTTGATGATCCAGAGAATGAAGATTATTTTTATTTTGATGTTAATTACATAGAAAAGATTGGTAGCAGTTGAAGCCTATTCTTTCATTCAATTTTCATCTGTTCCTCTCTACTACTCCGTTTACTAGTTAAAAGATATTTTCTAATTAGTTTTTGTGCCTTACCGAAACTTTCAATAAATACATATGTGTAGCCTAGTAGTATTGTATTGTGTGTGGTAGGACGTAGGACGACCATTTCAATTGGACTTACCTAGAAAGAAAATGAATAGAGAAAGAAATGGAATATTATTATATGTCTTGGGAACTTTAAACTATAAACTATATAGATATTATTATAGGTATACATCTGTGGAACTGTCTAGCCCCATTAAAAAATCATTGATAGAAATCGAGAACTGATATAGTAGTAGTAGTAGTAATTGTATACAATAAATTATTGGTATTACCTAAAATATGTTTAAATTTTTGTATAACTTTGGTCCAGCTAACGCAGGATGGTGTCATGCCTGACGATGTTGGTTGTTTTGCAGTCTTATTATTCTGTGATGATGAGTTTTCATCGTTATCGTTATCGTTATCGTTATCGTTATCATTATCATCATAATCATCGATGGTCGCTGAATAATCATCTTGACCAGCCTCAGTGCAGGCATCGACAGCGTGCACATCATCCACATTAACAACATCGTCGTCATCATCATCATCATCGCCTTCGATGGTTAGACGTGGTCTTTGATGTTGTGTGGTGGAGAAGGAGGAGCTTATAACTCTATTATTATCACAGTTTGATTTGGTGGTGGTGGTGTTGGTGGTTTTAGTATTATTGATGTCTTCTAATGTTGCATCATCATTGCTGGCCTCGGCGGCATCGACATCGATGCCGCCGGCAGCTGCCAGATTTGATGCTACAGTCGTATTACGTTTCTTGCGTTCCTCTTCGCGTTGTTTCTTCAAATTAGCCTTTTTTTGTTTTGCTTCCTTTTGCTTTTGTTTCCTTGCGAATTTCTCACGTAACTTCGGACTACCAAATTCATCTAAATAATACATAGTATCTTGTAGACCATCCTTTTTATTAATTAGCTTAGCATCGATATGCATTTCATCAGAGATTTTCAATAATGGAAACACATGATAGCCATCAGTACCCATATTCTTATCAAGCTTTGCTTTGGCACCACTATCTGATGAGGACGGTACTGGTGATACTGGTACCACTGGCACTGATGTAGTAGCCAAAGTTTCGACTTTTGCTACCGTTTCTGTTTCTACATTTGCTGTAGTTTTCTTTGATACTGATTCAATTTGTTGTTGATGATTTGATGTAGCCGCAGCAGCAATAGTCCCACCACTTATAGACTCACTATTAGTAGTTGTTGTCGTAGTGGCTAATCCTCTAGGCGACTCTTTCTTGAGATTAATGACTATACCCGATTGTGAGTCATCTAGTAAATCATCATCAACATCATCCTCAAGACCAGCATCAACTTGATCATCATCATCCACATCCACATCCACATCATCATCGACATTATCGTCGCATATGTCGACTTCTTCAATGCGATCTTCCATATCGAAACCTTGAGTGCCTGTACTATTGGTGCTTTTATATTTGATCCGGCGCATACCCATATTACTGCTAGATATTAAATTGCCGCCTGTCATCATGCTTAGTTCTAAGGCCGAGGCAGCACGTGATGAGACGCCACTTTCGCCACCTATACCTCCTGGGCCAACACCAACGCCACCATCCTCTGAGTATTTCGATGATCCAAGACCAGAAGAATTACCACCTAAGGATTCACTGCTCGATGATGAGCATTGTGCTGATGATGATAGCTTGAGGAGATGTTGTTGAGAACCGGAACCAGAATCGATACCGCCACCACTTTTTCTAACATGGTGCAGTTGTTGTTGCTGTTGTAGACTATCTATCCCACTATCTTGTGACATAAGTTGGCGATATTTTTTATCATTTTCCTTTTGATTGTGATTATTATTATTATTATTATCATTATTAGTAGTCCTTTTCTTAGAAGAAACTTGCGTCGTCATCATCATCATCATTAAATTATTATTATCCTTAGTTGGTTTGCTGCTAGCCAAACTTATACAATTAGAACTATTTCGATCTGGTTGTTGTTGTTGTTGTTGTTGTTGCTGATGTGATGTTGCAAGTTGCTTTTGTGATACCGACGATGTGGTTACAATGACTCCACTGTCTGCTGATCCAGTTGAGATTTGAGTTGAGAAAGGCTCACGTTCAATGAGTGGAATCTTAATACTGCTGCTTGATTGTTTTTGATGATGGAACTGATGATGTTGGCAACATCATCATCATCATCATCATGACCACCATTATGGGCAGCATTTCTTGTTAGTATTGTTGTTGTTGTTGTTGGTGGTGGCGGCTGCCGCTGCTGTTGTTTTTGTTGTTGCGTTGTTGCCATCAGGTTTTTTTTTTTTTTAATTTACTTTTCTTTTTGTTATGATTTTGTCACAAGTGTCTTGTTTTCTCTTGTTTTTGTTTGTGTTCTTTTATTTTATTCTGTTTTCTTTTCTTTTTTTTTTTTTTTATTAATTGGCTTAAAAAAGAAGCAACGTGTTTGGTTCTTCTTATTTTCTTTGGAAAATTATTTAATTCCTTTTTTGTTTTGTCTTTAATGCAATCACGTTTTGTTTTAATTAATTTGTTTATTTTTATTTATTTTTTTTTCTTTTCTTGCTTTTAAAGTCACATTGCCTATGAAGGTTTTTTTTATTTTTTTTTTTTATTGAAAATGAATAAAATTAATTTTTTTCATTGCAGATAAATACAAAGTGGGGAAAAAGGGATAAGAGACCAAAGGGGCGAATTCACATAAAAAAAACTATTTAACAAAAAAAAAAAAAAAGAAACAAAAATTCATGATTGAATTTTTTTATCATAATTTTTTTATTTATTTATGATTTTTTTTCTATTTAGCTATTTTTGTTTAAACACAGTGGCACACATAACAAAACAAAAAAAATAGAAATAAATAAAAAAAAAATACAAACACACATACACATCTACATATACACACATACAAGTGGGAAAATATATGCGCGCCTTTATAAATTTTATTTTTAACAACACAAAATTCTTTTATATATATATATATTTTTTTTTTTTTTTGTTTTGTTTTTTCTTATTTGGTTTATATTCGTCGACGTTCATATATTTATTGTGTACATTTATTTATACTCGCACATTAAATTTTATTCAGTTCTGTAAAACTTTTTCCTTTGAAATAACAATAATTAAAAAAAATGAGACATGTTCTGCCCGCTTTTAAGGCCACGAATCAACTGAAACTGAAAATATCAAAAATGCGTCAATGCCACTCAGCAGTCAACAAGCAACTCAACTTGACTTGACTCTTCTGCTTGCTTGCCTGCCTGTGTGCCTGTATGCCTGTGTGAATGAATGAATAGATGAATGGGGAGCAGAGCGTAAAAATCGTTCAGAGTGCGAATGACGATGAGATAGAGCGAGTTAGTGAGCGCCAACAATGTGAGGAATGAAGAGGCAGCCAGCCAGCCAAACCGCAAGTCAACCAAACTTAAGAACGAAGCAAATAAATACACTACACTACGCTACACTACACTACACACATATGACGCTTTGCTGCTAAGTAGTCAAGCAAAGCAAATGAACGCAACAAGAGAACAACATGCTACATAAATTGTGAGTGCAAAATGAGTTAGTGAACAAACGCAAGAGCGCAAGGTGCTTCTTTCGAACTTTGTGAGTATGTGAGAATGAATGCATGCATCTGTATTGAACATTAGATGTGATGTGAACACAAACACTAGCACTAGTGACTGAGGGCAGAGAGAAAACGAAAGTTCCATGGACATGTAGTAAGATTATAGTAGAATAGTACAATATACGCGTATATTGTTAGAAAAAAAAAAGGTTGTCGCTTGACACTACACACCATTTTAATACTCTCCAACAACACATTACATTGGCTTCTTCGCAGCTTATACTCACTCGTCTCTTTCTTCATAGTAGAATAGTATAATTGATAGGGAAATTTGTCATAAATCAAATCAAATTTTAATTGGTCTCAACGATTTCAAATCAACTGATTAGACCAAGAACTAAGAGGTGGGTGTTATCCATCTGGGAGAACTGAAATACATTCGTAAAAAACATAAGCTGAGGACTATACCCAGCGCATCTTCTCACTTGGTAGGCTCAATTTGCCATAGATTCTGTAGGAGAACTAAAGGGAGCAAGACTCCTCATTTGGATACTTCCGAATTGGATGAATTCCTATGTGACTCAAAGATGACTTTTTGGCATGACAACAGAACTTTTTAGGTTGATAGTTTATAATAAATAATACATACATAATCTAATCAAAGGGACTAGCGATAGGAAGTTTCCAATGTACAGTCCAATTCTATATGAACAATGTTACAAACAAGACAGAATGGTGATAATATTTATTCACTAATCACTGTAGTGTGTAAGAGGTAAAGGTAGCAGAACTGTTGCTGCTTCTACTCTCTTGCTTCCATTAAAAAATACAAAAAAGAGAGCAATAGAACTAGGAAAGAGCAGCAGTTAGAGTACATCATCTGAACGAAGACAGAGAAACGTGTGAGTTGATGTGAAGTAGGCAGATGGTGGGTGGGTGGTTAGGTAGCTTAATTATCACTAACCAATACCGTCAACCACTGTCAGCCATAGGGTGTTTATTACAATAATTAACATAGGACTATCTATTGTCGTCATCCCCATACATCATTTTATAATAAACAAGATATTTTTGATCTATCTAAAGATTCTTCGCAGATTACAAATGATGATTATGATACTAATAATGACGAGTACTTTTCTTCTTCCTTTCATAAAAATTATGAATCAAAAACAAAATGAACTGACTGAATGACGACTCACTGACAGAAGAATAATAAAGAACAATGAGGATGATGATCTTCAACCAATTACAACGCAAAATCTTATCAAAACGAGAAGAATTGTGGTAAATAAGGAAAAAAACAAACAATAAAAAGGAAGATAGAATGGAAGAATATGGCGCATAATGACTTGTGTACTTATTATTTCATTAAAAAAAAAAAAAAATAATAATAATAATAAAACAAAAATAATTATAAAAAAATATATTTAGCAATGAAGTTATAATAATTTTTCTTCTTATGTATGCCCACTCAACATGTGATAAGAACTGAACAGAACAGAGAGCAGAGTAGCCCCGTAATACTCATAATCAATCCATAGCAACAACAACAATAAAAAATATATACATATATATATAAAACCAACAATGCTGCACTCAGTCAGTATATGGAAGATTAAAATATGCAATACTGGAACTGAAGGAACTGGAGTACAACACACACACACACACACGCACACACCACACCATACCATACCATAAAAATTGAACAATAAAGATTGGTGGAGTAGTGAGTGGTGGTAGATAAGGTCTGAGGTCTGTCAGTTCCTCGGTCGGTCGGTCGGTCGATAGATAGATTGGTTGGTTGTACTCGGGTCGGTACTCGTATAGTTGTTGTCGTCATCCGCTATTTCTGACTGGCATATAAAGCGCGAATGCGATAAGAACAGAACATAACATAACCACAGAAATATATGTAAGTACATACAACAAAAGAAAACACTGAAAGACAGTCGGACAAAGAGAAACACATGAGAATACATTATATGGATGTTTAAAACAAAAACAATTCCACAAAAGCTCAGCTCTACTGGTGGTGAGGTGACTTCCTCGCATATTATTCCATCACCATGGTATGCTAGCTGTTATAGCCTCTCCACACCACTGATCCAGTCTACATTCTTCCGTTTAAAAGTGAAGAGAGAGAGAGAGAGAGAGAGAGAGAGAGAGACCCCCCCGAAAAACAATTAGGTAAGATGCAGAGTTATAGAAATAAGTATGCAGAAAAAAAACTACAAAACAAAAAATAGAGAAATAGAGAAATGCATTGGGGCGCTACAACTGGAACTAATACAAATTATGCACATATTTCCTCCTCCTTTGTCTGACTGACGGTCTGACTTGCGTTGCGTGTTGTTGGGGTTGCACATTTGCTAAGGTATTAAGAGTTTTGTGTTGTATGTTGCCAATTGCACATTTATCCAAGCCAAGTTGACGGCAGAAACTCACTCATTACGTTACCTACCCTAGTACCCTAGGAAGTATGGATTAGTTTTTGCATTGAAATGTCTATCATACAACAACAACAACAAGGACGAGGAGTACATACATACGTGTACATACATATGTATGTCCCCAATTCTCTTGTGTTATGTTGCTTTTATTTTGATATAGTTGAGTTGAGTCATTGGATGATACATTTTAGATTAACATACTCTCTATATATTTATTTGCACTCCTCCTGGTTGTTAAACTTAAGCTACAAGACAAAAAAAAAAAAAAAACTGTCAGCTGTTACCATTCTTCTAGTTGCGATACAGTAGTAAAAAATCGGAGTCAGACTCGCACATTGAGGTTTCCGTACCGAATTAGAGAGGCTATATCTTTCTTCAAGGGACCCTACCCTTTTAAATTTGTAATTATATTTTTGTTTTAGAATTTGCTGCGTTAGACCCAAAGGAACTACACATTTTCAACTTTTTACCTATTGGGACTATGCATTAATTTTAAAGGTTGCACACAGATGGCGTTATTTACAACAGTATCGCATCTGGCGCCGTCGACGTCCAAGCCGAATATTCATGGTTCGAAGGTCATGCTCTGTATTTGGTGGGATCAGAAGGGTGTGGTGTACTATGAGCTGCTCCAACCCAACGAAACCATCTCTGGGGAAGTCTACCGACGTCAATTGATGCGTTTGAGCCGAGCATTGCTTGAAAAACGGTCGGAAACGGTCGAAAGACACGACAAGGTTATTTTGCAGCATGACAACGCTCGGCCGCATGTTGCACAGGTCGTCAAAACATACCTTGGAACGCTCAACTGGGAAGTGCTACCCCACCCGCCGTACAGCCCAGACATTGCTCCTTCGGATTACCACTTGTTCCGGGAGATGCAGCGTAAGCTGGCTGAACACCGCTTCTCTTCATATGAAGAGACCAAAAAATGGATCGATTCATTCATAGCCGCCCAGAAGCCGGAATTTTGGAGAAACGGAATCCGGAAATTGAAAGAAAGATGGGAAAAGGTTGTGGCTAGCGACGGACAGTACTTTGAATGATGTATCAATCCATTTTGAAATCGAAATAAAGCCCCATTTTTGGTGAAAAACCTTTAAAATTAATGCATAGTCCCAATATTATGGTTGATGAAATAGAGCTAGAGGACGGATGAAGGAAGGTACCCTTTCGATCCGAAATTCTAAAAATGTGTATGTTTATGTGCATCTTATTATGTATTTTGTTCTCCGAAATTCAAAGATTCAATTTCATAAAAACATGTCTCAAGGCTTCCTTCTATATATTTCAGTTCAGTAAATGGGAAATTTCAACATTATAGAACAATAAGAGGGAAAGGACTAAATTCTTAAGTGCTTTATGAGAATATTATTGAAATTTGAGAACTTTACAAATATAAATTGACAGGCGACCATCATCAGCCTAGCCTAGCCTAGCCGAGCCAAGCCAAGCCAGAGTCTCTGAAGGACATTGGACAACTGACAATCAGTAGCACACAGTTCTTTCTAATAAATATTACTAATCATCAAGAGAAAGATAAGATATACAAATTGATTAGACGGGATGGTTATTATATGTTGTTATATGTTGGTATTTGATATTCTATAATGTTGGTATACAATAATTTAATCGCTTTGTCAATGCGGGTGTGGGACTAAGAATAAAAATAGATGGAAAACAAAAGACGATGGATGGCATTTTATTGATAGATGAATGAATGAATGAACAAATGCTTTCCATTAAATTGACTTTTGTTTGTTTGTTAGCAAACAAAAAGAAAAAAAATAAAAAAAAAGAAACAAAAAACAAATATAGAATGTACAAAACAATAAAACCTGCTACTGTGTATCGGATCTAAAGGATGAGTTCTACATATTCCTCTATTTATTTATTAACTATACATTTCATGGGATTAAGACTAGAAAAATTCAATATCTAGACATCGATGGAGAGAAAGGAAGAGTCAGAGGAATATACTATGTAGAATTCTAATTACTACATAGTAAGAATTTCTATAGTAAATAAGAAGAGAGAATAAATATTGTATCTATCGTCATCGCAACACTATGAAAATATAAACTATTGCAATTAATAGCAAATGAATTTTAAAGTCTGAACTTGAACTTGTTGTTGGGTTTCGTCATTTCGAAACTTGTCAAGCAACATTGGAAAAAAATCTACAATTTTAGGCACAAGTGCACTAACATATAAAGTATATAGTTGCAGCAGCAGCAGCAGCAGCAATAGAACTACGAGTCGAGTACCGAGTACTGATTAGTTGTGGTTAATTATTGTACATTGTAGCCTTTTCTAGTCAAGATACTACAAATTTAATGAAATATTCATAAAGTTGGTTGAAAAACGGCGAGAAAAAAGAAAACACAAATAGAAAAGAAACAAAGCATTCGACAATTGACGAGTTGAATCGATTTGAATTGAATCGTATCGTTCAAGAACGGCTAGGCTGGTTGGCAAAGTTTATTGCTAAGACTTTTTAGGTCTAGGACAGCCAGACCGACAGATGGATGGATGGACGGACAGAGAGACAGACAAGACAGGCGACAGACGAAGACAAAGTTTGCCTTGCTTGTTATGTAGACATTAGTCAATAAATGTGCACTACTGTGCACCGCACAACAAAAATAACTTTTGTGATGTGATGTGATGTGATGCGATGTGCTGTGGTATTGCATACTCAACTAACTCACTCACTCAGAACGAAAGTGAATACGATGGATGAAAAGAAAGATGGGAAAACATCGAACGAAAGAAACAACAAGAAGAATCGACTTCCACTTTTGCTTTGGTCAACAAAGAAAGACAACAAGCTAAAATTAGTAGCAAAACGCACTCATCAGTGGACAATAAGAGAGAGAAGAGGCAGCATTTGGCAAATTATGCGGGGACTACGGCGACTACCAACAGACCAGACCAGACGAGAGAGTTTGTCGATCCGTCGATCTAAGTTGACTGAGACATATGAGAATGATCCATGCTGCTGTTATAAGAGTTGATATGGTGATAGATACCGATTAACAAACGATGATGCATAAAAGAAAACCAGAAACGGGGTGTTGGGGGACTGAGATGGCTGCGCTACTGGCCAAAATTAGAACACAACAAAAATAAAAACAAATCAAATGAAAAGCAAAGAAAAACTAACGCAAGCACAAACGACGATCTAAAGAAAAGTGAAAGTGACAAATATCCACGCATCATCATCACTCACAACAAAACAAAACAAAACAAAACAAAATAGAGTAAAATGTTATAGTAGAACAACATCGAAATCGAAACTTCTTTATGTATTCATATATTTTTTTTCGCTAAAAATAAGAAATTTCTTAAAAACAAGAAATAAGTTAAAAGAAGGTTAACTTCGGCTATGCCGAAGTTGTCATACTCTTTACGCAACCCGAAAAAAGGTTTTTCTCCTACGCTCCTCTGTGGCTTAGCATACAAAAATATTTAATTATTGATTTGACTTATGCTCAGTATTTCTACTGCATTTCTACATTGAGACCGAAATATTTGTATGAGAGGTATACGACGACCCAGTTATCCTAGGGTCTTGAAATATACATGGTTAGTGGAGAGAAGTCAAAGACTTAGAGTACCTCAGTTTCAGTTCGATCATGCCAAAGATAAAAAAAACTTTTTTATAATAAGAGTATAAAAAACGAAAATGGAAAGAATTTCTAAATTCTGATTTGAATTTAATTGAAATTATATCATTTCTAATTAGACCAATTTACTATAATTATGTATGATTAATGATTAATTTGATGCGGTGGTAAGTACAATAATTCCTCTCCCCCACCATCCATTATTTGCTTGCTTTCTTTGTTCTTTGTTTCCCTTTGCATTTGGCAGCCAATTATTAATATTATCAAAGAAGAAGGGAGCAAAGCAAGTAGTGACTTAAAGGATTTTAAAAGTAATTAACGTACGTCAATATACCCTACACTACCCTTTACATACATGTGACACAACGATCTCTAATCTACACGTGTCAAATAAACAAAAAAAAAATAATAAATTAATAAACAAATAAATAAATAAAATACTATTCAGGAAAAACCATTTTTTTTTTTTTGTTTTAATAATTTCAAATTGAAAATTAAATTGGATGTTTTTTTTTTTCTTTTAAAAGCAACTGCCGATTGACAGATTAAATGTGGTAAATATTTGGTGGAGCAGCCACTTTGCAATTGATCCATCATCCATCAATCGAGTTGAGTTCAAAAATCCAAACTTGAAGTTGAGTTGAGGGAGGGTGAAAGGTTGTGGCACGAGAATGTTGGATACCACTTTCATGTACTGAATGCATCCAAATTTTATTAGCAAAACACAATAAGGTAAGGAAGGCGCAAAAAATAGAAATATGAAATATGTTTCCGTATGTGAGAGAGAAGAAAAATTGTGGAATTGTTAGCCTAACATGGCTGCATTAAGAGAAAGGGAAGGGGGGAGAAACTTAAAGTGTATCCACTCATATTTACAAAGAAAACAATAAGAACAACAATAACAATAATATTAATATAAATGTAAGTAAATAACAAGTAAAAATATTAAAAACAAATAAAATCGTCTCAACTAGAAAAACAATTCTCCAAGTATTTGTTCATCATCATCATCATCATGATCATGAACATCAGACAGATATGATGTATGTTATTATATATGTAAAATTATAATCTCATATAGGAAATTATTTATAATATGGAAAATATGTACATATTGTATATTGTATTGTAAAAAAGCAAAACAATCGATAAAATAAATAAACAAGCTGAGGACAACAGAAGCACAACAATACAAAAGTGACAAATACAAGAATTTTATGGGGGGTAGGGGGTATGACGTGTACCCACGCCAATATTCAGAGCTCTGAGATTGACACACGTTGAGACATAAGCTAGGAGGAGCCAGCCAACGTATGAAATCGCCTCCAATCTTCCTTCCCTTTGTGTGGGTTGTAGGGGAAAATATTTGATTGATTATGAAAATGAGTTAAGCGTTTATGTGTATGATAGGAGGATATGACAGAGGTGGGTAGTCAGTCAGTCAGTCAGTCAGTCCGTGTCATCTGACGTTGATTGCTTTATCGAAAAAACAAGTGAAAACAAGTGAAAATGAAAGTAAAAAAAAAAAAAAAAAAAAAAAACCAAGAAATAATAAAGGATAACAAAAATAAACATGTAGAAAATAACACGCGTGTCAACAGAAAAATATGTACATAAGAAATGGTGGGTGAGTGAATGACATACAGACAACAGAGACTGGAATCTGCTGACTACTGTGAAAATTCAATTCTGATTCAATACAAGACAAGTAAATTAAGATCCAATGATTGGAATGGTTTCAACGTTCTAACATAGTGGACAACATGATGTAGTGACATTGTGACATTGAAGGAGTAGACATATTTCCTTTACTCTTCTGGAGTTCTGGATTAGACTTAATTATCTGTTTTTCTTTCAAAACATTCTAGATGAACACTAACACTAACCATGTTAATCTGCTAACGGCGGTCATAATAATTTTAATAAGTATGTAGCTCATCATAGTTATTTTTGGAATTACAATATCTTTCAATTCTAATAATATTGTACTTGTACTACAATATAAGTAGAAATAATGATAAACACAAACACCACTTAAATGATGATAGTATTGAATAATCAATGTGAATTCTTAAAATGAATCGTAATCGATTACAATATTTAATTAGCTTTATCATTTTAGATATCATATTAATGATGATGATGATGATGATAATTGAGTTCCTTCAAATACTTTATGCACTACTCTACTACATAATCAACGAAATACAATAACTAACTGAACTGACTAACAAACCAATGACCAATCAAATAAACAACTGATAACTGGTACATATTATTGTATTAATATGCATTTATAGATAAAGTTGGTAAACAAATAATATTAGTAATAACTAATAATGACATTGTATGTAATAGCGATAAAAGGCTTTCCGATTTACACCACCAACCCTCCTCCGACGACCCGACCCTCCTCCTTTAGTAACACGCTACGCTATGAAATGAAATAGGAAAACTACTAAATGAGCAGAGAAAAGAAGAAAATTATGCAAAATATTATTATAATGTAAAATACACTTATAATAAGTTTTGTGTTTTTAAAAAAATTGTAAACAAATGCAAATAAATCAGATGTGAGTTGCCCACTGTCAGCCGCCATCACAACAATATGTTCATGGTACGAGGGGCGATCAATTATGCTTAAGAAAATCCGAAATAAAGTCTCAATAATATTGCAAACATAGTTTACATTTCATTATCAATGGAATCAACAAACTGATGGGGACGACGACTATCCATCCACCCATTTCGATAGTTGCAAGAGTGAAGAAGAGGCTTACTGTTCTGATGGAATGATATTGGACGATCGATCGTGAGGTGACTGAGACTGAGACTGAAGTGCATCACAATACACCAGAGACCAAGGAAAAGTCAAAACAGTGGACTTTCCCGGGTGAATGTGAACCAAAGAAGGCCCAGGCGGGTCTGTCGGCCAACAAGGCTATGACGACAGTTTATTTTTTTTTTTGTTTTTTTTGAAATGCATGTGGTGTCATTCACTTTGAATAACTTAAAAATGGTAAAACAAACAATCGCCGACGAAGATTATTCAGATCTGTTGGACAGATTCGCCATAGAAGATTTGAAGTGAAAACGACCGCATTTGTGAAGAAAAAGTTGTCTTCAATACACGTGTGTGTGTGTAGTCACCATGGAAAAAATCCATTAATTAAGCTCCATCCAGCATATTTTACAAATTTATCCTTCTGCAAATTTATATTTCCTGTTTTCAAACCTGAAGAAATGGCTCGGCATCAAGAGATTTTGGTCGAATGCTAAAACATGTGCCTACTTTGAGAAAACCTATTACATATTTTTGGAAGGGATACACACAAAAATTGGAACAGATGCTGGACTACTCGTAAATGTACTAAATGTACTAAAAGGAAATTAAATTGAAAAAATAAGAAGAAAATTACGAAAATTAAAACAAAAATATTGTTTTTCTAAGGATCGAACCTCGTATCAATGTGTGCAAGTTTCCATGTATCAAGCAATGTATATATGTATATACCTCCTATACATATGTATGTAAGTAATATGTAGGACAGACAAATACACACACACACACACACCCGGGTCCGTACCAGAGAGTCAGACATGTTTTCTTGTTTTTTTTTTTCTCATTCTCATTCTTGTTGTTGTTATTGATGTTCTTTCTAGACTTGTTGTTCTAGGCATCATGATGATGACAGAACAGCGACATGTGGCAGCATGAGGTGATTTTATGACAAAAACACAAAGTATATTTCCATAAATATACATATATATGTATATAAATAAATAAATACGTAAGTATATTTATTATAAATTTGTATATAGGTATGTGTGTTACAGAACATTAACTTCGGTTCACCGAAGTTTACATACCTTTCTCATCACACAACATCGCACTATAAATGTTTAAATACTATTTTTGTATAAGTAAATTGCCTTCTTGTCTTTTCTTCGGTTTTTTTTTTTGTTTTTTTGAAACTTCTTGAACGAAGGGGAGTAAATCCAAAAAAAAATATGAAAATGAAATGTGGCGAAAATCAAAATTTGACAATGTTATTATTATATTGGAGCTATTTAGGCAAATACGATTGAAATATCTCCGTGGCGTAATCTTTAGAGAGTAGGACTTGCAAACCGAGGGCGTGAGGTACGAGTCCTGCACTGGATGTTTTTTTTTTTTTTTTTTTTTTTTTGAAGTGAAACTTCTTTAGGGAAGGGGAGTAAAATTTGACAATGTTATTATATTATATTGGAGCTGTTTAGGCAAATACAATAAGGAAGTGAAACTTCTAAAGTAGATGGTCAGGTCAAGCAAGAATATAGAATATTGTAGTGTTATATTGTTTCAATACAAAAGAGTTATTTTATTTTTCGGTCATTCGGCCACTTTTTCGTACGTTCTTTAGTAAAGTAAACACAATCAGTAAAGCTTATTTTATCTCTCTCTTACTCATGCACAAGCATTCATTCTATACGCTGTAGACGAGCCCGCACAAGACAATGCGCATTACGTCTCTGAAGCATCATCGCATTTTGATTTTCGTCACATTTCATTTTCTAATTTTTGGATTCACCTCCCTACGCTAAAGAAGTTTCAATTCCATATTGTGCTTATGAGAGTGACGCACACTACTTATTTTGTTTTGTTTTTTTTTTATCAAAAACTAAACTTGTTAGAAGTGGATGAACATAAATCAGGATTAAGTCATCGTCGTGAATTTGAATGGAAATGGAACAAACAAATCGTTCTCGGTTAGCATCGAGCCTTTGTTTTAAGAAAACTATATACCAATAAAACCTTCTTCGTGAGGAGAAGATTTAAACAATCCAGAAGAATCTTTGTTAAATTGTATATTCGTTAAGGGCTTTTATTAATTGATAGTAAATTTGAAACAAGTTTTTGATCTATGAACTATGAGAGATCAAGATCTCTTTTTACGTCACCATCCATTGTCATGTCATCATGTCATCATTTTTTCCTTTTGTTTTTATCTTTATTTGCTTGTTTCCCCTTTACCCAATACAAATTATGTACTTATAAATATTTTGCATATCGTAATCTTGCTCTGTTCCGATCTGATTTGATCTGTTCGTCATTGCTGCTGGTTGTTTTTGTATGCCGTTTTTTTTTTTTTTTTTTATACAACAACTCGACATTCCCGTTTTGGACAAGCCTCCTCATTTATAAAATATGTTAAATTTATGGTGGATGGGGGATAGCGGAGGTGGGTTAAACGTAGGCTTGTGAATGCTTGCATGTGTAGGTTTTTAATTTAAATTATTATTGTATTTACGACGTCGTTTTTATAATTTTAATGTTTTGTTACGATTGTTTTCTTTTTCTTATTGTTTTTGTTCTTTTTTTGATTTCAAAGAAATTTACTTCCGACGTTTTAAATTTTACGACAAAAAAAAAAAGAACTCGCTCTTTTTTTGCTACTTGAGAAGCAAGTAAGCGTGCTTAAGTCGATTGGACCCGATTATTAGATACCCTCCCCTCCCCTTCAACGCTAAAGATAAAATACTCATATTTCTTATTAATAAAATACATATATGTAGAATCCACATGTGAATCTATTCACCAAGAGCAGAGGAGTCATGGGTGATTTTCTATAGCGGTGGGGCGGCATTAGGAAGTATGATATGCTATCTGCATCTGGCAACTCTATTCATGTTAAGGCATCATCATTTCCCTCTAAAAATTAATATGTGTCGTTTAGCTATAAAATAAACAACATACATATTTCCTTTATGCCCTAAGCATGTCAACGTATGTGCCAATTTGCGGGAAACGCTGCTTTTTCGTTTCAATGTGAAGAAAAGTGCAGCTGTTGGACATCGATTGATGTGTGTTCCATCATATAAGTACTGGTTCCATTGCTTAAAAGTGGCGATTTTAACATCAGCAACAAACAAAGAACGTGACATAAGTTTGAAGATGTTGAATTGAAGGCATTATTGGAGCAAGACTCATTCTAAACTAAACAAAACGAGCGCTACGAAACCTTGGGAGTTAATCACCAAACGATTTTTAACCGTCACATGACTCCATCGATATTGTGCAGAAACAAGACAATTGGATTCCTTATGAACTCAAGCCGAGAGACGTCAAACACCGTTGTTTATGTGGAAACAATTGCTTCAAAAGCAAAATCGACATGGTTTTTTGCATTGAATTATGGATCCTGTATGACAACCCAAGTTCAACAGCCAAACCGAATGTTCATGGCAAGAAGCCAATGCTGTGCATCTGGTGGCATCAGTTGGAAGTGATCTACTATAAGTTAATCTAGCCTAATAAAACCATCACTGGGGTGCGTTATCAACACACAATTGATATCCGATAATACGATCATTGAAGCTCAAACGTCGCCCTCAATATATCTAAAGATATGAAAAAGTCATATTTTAACACTACAAACGCTCGGCCACATGTTGCAAAAGTCATCAAGGGAACTTTGGAGGTGCTTCAATGGGTTGTCCCCACCACACCACACCACACCAGGTATATTCACCAAACATTCCTCCTTTCGACTAACCACTTGTTCCAGTCGAAAATACCAAAAATTGGGTCAAAAGACGAAGAATTTTTCTTGAAAGATAAGACAAAACTTTGAATAAAATTCATTGTAACAATTTCTTATATATAATTCTATAAATTAATAGAGTCTTCTTGCTTTTCTTCTCTTGAACGTCATCTGGATGAACTGCTCATAGTTTTGACGGCACGAAAGTTGACATACTCGGAGCACAAAAAAACTATGTTGTGTACACTTCAGCGAAATGACAGATACTGGTAAACAAAGCCTAATGATGAGGCTTTGACATGAATATAGTTACAGTATTGCCAGATGCGATACTGTTGTAAATAACGCCATCTGTGTGCAACCTTTAAAATTAATGCATAGTCCCAATACATACCCTTGATATTGGGTTTACATATGTAAGTTTACACAGGGTTTAAAAAAAACACAGTTCAGTCAATGCCAATTCATATCATCATCATCATCATCATCCTAAAATCTCATCTCATCTCATCTCAATTCAAATTCAATGACATTTATTTCAATATTATTATTATTATTAGTCATAACATGAAAAAAGAAGACTAAATCATAATTATGGCGCCAGTTTAAAAGTAAAAAAAGTTGTAATACAACTTCAAAATGCAATTTTTTTTTTGTTTGTTTTAAGGTTTAAGGTAATCACCCAAAGTCAACAATTAAATAAAAAGTGCAGAGCGAGTCACATGACAAAAAACAAAACTAATCGAAAAAGAAATATTTTAAAAAAAATAGAACAAAATAGTAACAAAACTTAAAAATTTCAACTTCCATTTAAAAGTCAGAGGACAAATACTTTGGGTTTCTGTTTTGTTGTTTTCAATATAAAAAAAAAATATATTATTGTATTTCCTAATAATAATTCAATAGTTTTCCATTTTTTAAAAGTTGGGTTGCAGTTCAGTTTCAATGCTAAAATTGAAATTGCAATGAATAAAAATTTCAGTTTCACTCAAGATTTTATACCTTTCGCCGCAATACAAAAACAACATTCAATTTCATTTTTCAGTTTGATATCTTAAAAACTAAGTGATTGTGTTGTCGAGGACACGACGAAGACTATAGAAAAACTAAAAATTGGACGTTTTGCCAAGACTGTGACTTCATTTCATTGTTATTTATTTATGTAATTTTATTTGACATAATTCCAACGTGATATCTTAAAAACTGGGGGACTTTATTATTTATTGTATTTTAATCATATTTACATTCGAGACTGTGTTCCAATGTAACAAACTTCAATGGAAACTTAAAATGCCACATATTCATTCGCTCTCTCATGACTTTGTACCAATAGTATTTCTTTTTTTTGATATCTTATTCATTACTCGTTCGTTCATTCGTTGTTGGTAAATCTTATGAATCAGTTATAAGTTATTTCAGAAAAAAATACAAAAGAAAACAAAAAGATAAATAACAAGAAGACGAAGAAAAAGAGAAAGGGGATTTTCGTATATCAGAATTTTACAAACAAAAAAACAAAAAACTGTCTTCAGACGTCATTGGCCATTTCTCGTTTCTTTATTGGTTTGGATTTTTTTGGATCACGTTAAACATAAATTAATTGCATCAGACAAAATATTGTACAATACAATAGAAATAAATAGTAAATTTAGTGATTGATTCAATAAACGAATGAATGAATGAATGAGTGAATGATTGAGTGGGTGGATGGTTGAGTTATGACTTGACATACTTGTATGTAAATAACATCTTCATTGATAATGTGATGCGATGCGATGTGATGTGATAGATGATGGCTGATGACTTTAACCTCTTGATTGATGGCAATAATTTGCTAGTTTAATGATAAAAGTCAGTGAACTCTAATTATCAGAGATCAAAATTTATAAATACAAATGTACAATAGACACATATTCACAACTACAACTTTGGTGGCCAAGGTCAAGTTAAAAGTTAATAGTTCAAGAAGCTTAAATGTGGGGCGCTACAAATGAAGATGAATGAAGAAGTGGCTTCGACAACAACAGTACGGAGGAAGAAGGACTGACCTCCATTCATTTCAGGCCACAAACTGTCCGACAACAGCAATAAGATTGTCACTTCTTGTCAATCTTCCCCCTCTGGGAAATTCTTCTGGAGTTTTATAAGTCTTGATGCCTAGAACTCATATTCCTGGAGGGAACATTATTTTCATTTATAATTTGTGATCCAGGTTATCCTCTATAAATGAGATTTCTTGGCAACTAGATGAATGAGAAGCCCACGGAACTTGCTTCCGTCCTGGCCAGCGGGTACGGCCCCCTTGTTGGAGTATCGTGGTGGCTGTGGTTTAATACCCAAATGCGGGTAGAGTAATAACTCGATCTGGAGTTGCGTTATACAACCGGGTGCTGTGACCCAGAGAGCAGCAGAGGTTTAAGATGAGCCTCGCTCCCCACCAAGGAGTCAAGGACTTCTTGTCAATCTCATCTAAACAACCAATAAAATACAGAATGAGATGTAAGGTAGATAGATAAACTATTCTAAGTTCATGGCAATTAAAAGTTGATTGTTCCAAACGACCGATTGATTCACCATGAACTCACTCACTCACTCACTCACTAACTCAATCATCTGTCGTCAAAAAAAAAAAACTTATGCTTTACAGAAAAAACTAAATACATACATATTGATTGTCTTTTAAAGTGAATGTTTGTGTTTGAATTTAAAGTATAAAGAAATAGTATCTATGTATGGCTTTGTAATATTTGGATATCCATTTGCTATATAATTAAATAGTTAAGAAACAATGAATGTTTCGAATGTTTCGTTTGTTGTTTATTAATTTGAAATTCATTGAACGCAACGTAAAATGTTTATATTTTTAGATACTTTCACAGTTTAGTTGTACACTGTTTATTTTATTATTATTATTATTTAAGAGTCACCGACAGCAGACTGCCAAGCAAATGTGTATACAGTTAAGCCAGACTACTGACAAAGGAGGCCCAGACCCGCCATCTCTGATTCTGACTGATTGACAAACAACTGTTCAAACTCACATCGATTGAATGCGTGATTGAATGTGTGTCGTCTGCATATGAATGATTAAATTAAGAAATAACGCGTTGGTGATGATGAGGGTGGGGTTCGGGGGGCGAGAGATTTTAACCAAAAAGACTGCGAGTGAGTAGTGACTGATATTTTGGGACTTGTAGTAAAGTTAAAATAAATGACGCAATTTATATTCAAATTTACGTCAAAAGAAAACAATTTAAAATTAGTCATTCATCGATGACGAAAATGACGACGTACATACAAACATAGGCATCCGTCCGTCCGTCCGTCCAAGTGTCTTAGTTTTATTTTTATTTTTCAATGGAAAACAAAATCTACCATGATTTGGGTAGGCTAACGAAAACGAAATAGCAGAAAAGGCCAGAATCACTATGACTCAACATAATTAAACAAATAAAAATCAGAAAACACCTCATTTTATTGGAGCTGCAAAACCGGAATAGACTTTTTATTTATGTATGTACAATATTTAGAATAATTTCAGCATCAAATTTGAAGTTTCATTCAAAAGAAGAGTACAAAAATCAATTTTAACAATCAATCAATCAGTTATTTGTTTCGGTCTGGTGCAATATTAGTTTGCTTAATGCAAAAATATTATTATTTGTTAGAGATTTTACCACCCGAAATTGGAAGAACAAAAACAAACCCACAATTTTCCTATATTTTATTTTATTGTCGATAAAAATCATGAACAACAAACTGTAATTAGCACATCCTACTATGTATCTCCATCTACCTTCCTACCAATCCACCACCACCATCCACCTAACCAACCACCCACCAACTGACTGACTATCAAATACGCGTCGATATCAGAGAATCGACCGATCGATCTTTCGATTTTTGCCATAACTTGACAAACAACTCGTGCAAATTCAATTAACATAAACAACACATAATAGAGGTAAACAAATAAAATAAAATTAAAAAAAAAAAAATATATATGCAAAAATAGAGAAATAATTAGAGCAACAAAAAAAAGAAATATTGAAAAAAAGAAGGTTATATTCGGCTCTGCCGAAATTGTTATCCGCTTCATGCACACATAGAAAACATTTTTACTTACGCTCCTATGTTTGAGCACATAGAAATATTTCATTATTCATTGGACTTATGTTTAGGGAGCAGTCAGTATTCATTCTGCATTTCAACATTAAGACCGAAAAATTTGTATGAGACCTATACGATCCACTAATCCTAGGGTCTTGAAATTCACATGGTTGAAGAACATAGGTGAATGATCTATAGCTTTCAAATTTCATTTCGTTAATCGGAAAAACAAAAAAAGTTTTTCTAATAAGAACATGATTTTAAATTTGGGCTTGTTTGAGAGCTATACGATCCACTAATGCTAGGGTCTTGAAACATACATGGCTGATGGACATGGGTGAAAGATTTATAGCTTTCAAATTTCATTTCGTTAATCGGAAAAACAAAAAAAGTTTTTCTAATAAGAACATGATTTTAAATTTGGGCTTGTTTGAGAGCTATACGATCCACTAATGCTAGGGTCTTGAAATATACATGGCTGATGGACATGCGTGAAAGATTTATAGCTTTTAAATTTCATTTCGTTAATCGGAAAAACAAAAAAAAGTTTTTCTAATAAGAACATGATTTTAAATTTGGGCTTGTATGAGAGCTATACGATCTACTAATGCTAGGGTCTTGCAAATTTCAGCTTTTTAGCTCAAAACCTGAGACTATTTTGCTTACATATTTAGAGACGGAGGACATGGCTTAAACAACAACAATTCGTCTCGTTCTCGTCGAGCTGATCAAGAATATTTATACTTAATGCGGTCTCCGATGTCTCCTTCTGACTGTTACAAACTTCATGACAAACTTATAATAGTTTACACTGCGTGAAGAGTATAAAAATAGAATTGTATCCACAAATATTGATTAGAGTTATCATAATTGATTTTTTATTGTTGGAAATCAAATTCAAAATTATGCTAAATGCAAATGTTAATAATATCAAATCAATCAAGAAATTAATTCACGTGATAAAAACGATGATGATGATGATGATGATGATGTTGTTTAAGTGATAATTTGAACACCGAAAAAATATATAAGCAAACAATGAATCAAAATCCCGATCCGTGTGAATTCTACAGTGGCAGAGAAAAATATTTCACAAATCTTTCTTCTTTGAATCTTAACCTTCTTGAAAATCAAAGTATCTGAAAGAAGACTTTTAGAAGGAAAAAGTGTTTTGGGTGGGTAGTTCCCCACCTACCTGATACGGCGAAAACTTTAATAGAAAATTCTCTATAAGGCGCTTAGTCTTGGCCAAAACAAAGTGAGTGAAAAGTGCACTGAAAGTTTGAAGGAAGTTGCAGGTCTTCATTAACCAAGTGGAAGTTCAGCAGGTATATGGGCGACGATTCTGGTCCAGGTCCTCCAGTAAAAACTTTGCCAAACTACCCAACGGCTTCCTTAGAAAACGGGATCGCATACCAAGAGCAAGGCAGTCACAAAGAAGGTACAGAATGCTCTCTGATTTTTCTCCTATCCTGACAGCTAAAGACTAAAGAAGTCTTGATGCGAAATATACAATTTTTGGCCCATCACTCCAATTATGCAAGTGCCCCGCGTTAAGACTCCCGTCATCATGCGAATCCCTTTCCTTTTTAAAGTGTAGGAGCTTGGCGGTCCGTTTTGGTTGGACTGTATAATGTAAAAGTAATTCTCTCTCTAATATCACATTTCTGCGTTTCATGGGTAACACAGTTTTGTGTGCTAGAAGGTCGGGTCGATCGATAGTGATCGTGATCATGATCACGATAATGATGATGATAAGTGCAAAAATATAAAATGTTATTTAATTTGATAAACTCGTCGTCTTTGTGTTTTTTTTTTTTTCATTATTGATTAATTTATTTGTTTGTTTGTTTGTTTGTCGGTTAAATCTTTCCATCGATCAATGATGTTAATCAAATGAAAACTTTCCGTTTATTTTCATCATCTCAATTTAATATTTCAATTATCATTTTTAATAAATTTTAATGCGATTACATTCATTATTTTATTTATTTATTAAGTATAATATGAGACCCCATGCATATATAATACAATATTTACATATATAAATCACTCATTCATCTTTATCACGAAGAAATCAAATAAGTAAATAATATGGAAGCAGGCAAAGCAGGCAGGCAGGCAGACAGACAGACAATGTAGTGGAAGGCATGAAAGAAGCACAGCGGCTGGGAAATAGGCAGACAGACATCAGTACTGGGTCTGGTAGTACTGCCTTATTTCGAAACATTTGATAATATGCTCAATCCAGATCGATTCATCGATTGAAATAATAATCACCTAATTGTAAATTTTATAGTAAGAAATACCAGAAATATTGTTAACAGGAATCAACCAAATTCAAACAATTGGTCATTCGATTTTGCAGAGATTGATTGCAAAAAAAAAAGGGTTAGCGTGTCCTTCGATTTAAGAATAAAAAAGCTTTACGAAACATACCAATATTCATTCATAACATGTCGTCGTTCGTTCGACTACTTATTTTGTTATATACACATATTATTTTAACTTAACCTTGTTGTCGTAGCTATATAGCAGTCAATGCTCAATCAGTCAGATAGTCAGTCAGTCAGTCAGTTAATCAGTCAGTCAGTCAGTCAGTCAATCACTCGCTTTGTCAATGTTGCATGTCGCATTTACGAATTGTTTTTTTTTGCAATTTACAATAACAAAAACCCCATTGATTTATGGTGGGAAACTCGTTTAAACCAATTTTCAAGCTCAACAAAACCACAACCTTGCGAATGAAGCGACTTTTTCAAACAACCCATAAAAAAATCAATAAAAAAAAAACCATTTTTGAAAGTGTAAAACCAAAAATGCATAGTACGAGTACAAATACAAAATAATAAAAATTATACTAAAGCTGTTCATTCAATTCAATTCAAAAATCATAGATTTTCAGAACAAAACAGTTCAGAAGATTTAAGAAAGAGTTCAAAAAAATTAATCAAAAAAAAAAAAAAATAAGAAAATTTATACTCGTATAGAAAAGTGCAATAAACTGACTGAATTGATTGGAATGATGAACTGATTTCAGAGAATTATTTTAAGTATTATTACGGTACGAATATCAGACATGTGATCGGAAATTTTTGTACACCTTAAAAAGGTCAATGACAGAATTACTTATATATATATATATATTCTTTTTTTATACTTATACTAAATTTAAAGAAATGTAAATTATTGATTAAGCAAAATCAGAATATAAAAAGAAGATTGAATAGTAGTGCGGACAGGAGAAACAACTCCACTCACTCACTGGATATGTGTGTGTATGAATGATCCTCTATGGAAACTAGAATACCAAGCTTAAGACACTGGAAAGGAGAACAAAGTCTCCGGGCCGCATGTGTCTGTCTGAAAGCGATAAACTCATAGAGTACCGAACGTATTTTCATACGGTTTTCACCAATTGAAGGAGTGATCCATGCGAAAGGTTATAGGGTAATATAAATCATTAATGTTTTGTCAAAATTGGCTGAAATATGACGATGATAGATAGAATAGATTTCTGTAAATGTGACAATTATGGAATTGTAAAACCACATATAAGAATCGACCAAGTGCGAATCAGACTTGCAAACGGAGGGTGGTTCCGTGCCAAATGGAAGGTCTGTATGGGAGCCTTAATAACATGGTTCCTTTTGTTTGGTACCCTTGCGATCCGGAACCCTAAAAACGACATTAACAAATAAGGGCGCAGAAAGGGGAAACACGAGTTTTTAAATACAAAAATATTATGTTGTATGCTTCAACAAAATTAACAATGAAAAATTAAAAACCCACAATAATAACAAAAAAAAAAAAAAAAACAAAAAGCGACACAACAATGTTGTCAATTTGACAGAGGAACAAACGGAGGGGTGCAGGGAGGATGGGGTCTATCAATATATATAATAATGATCGAATGATTACTTTAAGAAATATACGATGTCATTATTAAATACAAAGTTTTGTTTTTCTCAATTCATTTTCATCGCTATGAATTAATTAACACTGGTCAACACAGATTTTGTCACATGAACTTTGTGATGATGATGATGGGTTTTTTTTTTAATGAAAATTTTGTGTATAGTGAGTAATTACCGAGGTCATTAGGACATTTCTTTAATAGAGTAGCACTATCAAGGGAAATGGAGTCCAGGAATGCTAATAAATTACTGTTGGAGACTTAAAATTGACTTAACAGAAGATAAATAATAATAATAATAATAATAGGTAACAAATTTTACAATTATTTGTTAAAATATTATGATATTATAAAGGAACCTGATGTGTCAAATCTCTTCTAGAACATCCAAAATTCCAATCAAGTACAAAATTTTGTAGGTCAGTGTAATTTATTATAACAATAACAACAACAATAACAACAACTATTATTAATAGGGTCACCGCCATTTGGCAATTTGAATATTCCACAAACAATCAATAGATTATACATAAGTATAAGTATATTTATTGTAGTAGAGAACGATCCTCTCAGATCCTATTCTAAGAGCCCAGATATATGTACACACAATATACCGAACTGGGACTTACGAATTGATAAGAAATTTATATAAGTCATACTCAAGTTTACATCTGATTTACTCGATTTAAAAGTGGCCATGATGATTGGAATGATCATCCAAGACCCCTGGGCGACCACTAGAAGCTGAGTTGATGGGAAAAGTGCGTGAAATAATCGCTATCGATGGGAATTTCACTGTAAGAATGCTGATAGAAGAAATAAATATATCTTGCGGATTAATCCACAAACTTTTAACTAAAGATTTGTGTAAAATAAAGGTCTGTGAACGTTCGCTCGTGTTAAGCATTGCAATGACATCCAGACGATCCAGATTATCTTGATTCAATCGTAGCTGGATGACAATCTGCAGAATGAAAGTCGAAAGACAAGCTAAAATCTAAAAAATCTACACTGTTTATCATAAGTGAAGAGCCAAGACAATATTAATATGATTAATGATTCCAAGGATGTTGTTCTCAAGGGATTTGTTTTGAGAAGGTAAAACTATCAATGGATAATACATACTGTTTACTAGTTTTACATCTTTTGTGGTCAAGAGTTGTTCGTGTTAGGAAAGCAATTATTTTTAGTGCATCATCACCCTCCGTATTCACCATGTGACTATTTTCTGTCCCCAAAGCAGCGGTCATGAATCTTTCTAATAGAAAAAAATAAAACGAATATTCGCGCCGACGGCACTAAAACTTATAACAAAATTGTGAAGGACTAAGGTAAGGTAAGATAATTGTGGGTCTAATGAAGTCAATAAGTTCCTTTTTCTGCTTGCCTAAGAGCTTTTCCATTTCACACTCGCCTATTCCGTTTAGCTTTTAAGTTCAAACAATTGAAGTGGTGTTAAAGCTTTCCTTTTGCCAATGTAAAGCTTTCAAGCATTAAGGGGTTTATGACTTAATACAAACACACACACACACACACACACACACACACACACACACACACACACAACCACAATTAAAACCAAAACAAAGAACTTCATGATTGTTTGAGGAGAGAACAACATTTTAATGGGTGGAAATTTATGAATAACGGTACATTTAATTTAACTATCTATACTCATCGCGTAAATGGTATAGATATGTATGTATGTATGAAGAAATCACCATGATGTTCACCATGTGCACCAATGAAATACCTTGAACTATAAACACATTTCATCCATTTCATTCCATTCCATTCCATCACATCACATCACATCATATGTGTGTGTGTGTAGAAGAAGAAACGTGAAAGGCGAGAGATGAAAGATACATAATAAATTGCATTGCAGCAAGAACAATGGGTGATAGATACGATAGATAATCGATCGCTTTTGTATATGCGCACGCGTCTCGTGAGCTTTTTGTTTTTTGCCTTTCTTAAACGAAGAAAGATACAATCGAGGAGATTCAACCAAAGAACACGTTTGAGCGAGCGTAAGAGAACAAAACGAGAGCGAAGAAGCAGAGAACACGAAATCGTTAGAAATTCCATTTTATCTAATCGGAATGTTCTATAACAACAAACACAATCATTAAGTACCCAACAACACCAACATCAATACAACAACACAAATGTCCATGTACACACACACACACTACATACACACATGTATTTCGTTGTCGTTGCGGACCATAAACTAACAAACTATAAAATGCGGCGTTGTGCTATTTTTATTACCCAAGAAAAAAAGAAAAAAAAATTGCTAGAAAAAAACAGAAATTACAAAACCAACAACAACAGCCACAACTAAGTACAAATACAAAAAAAAAATACTTTGAAGAGGGGCCAACAACAACAACAACAATAATAATAATAAAAAAAACTAAACAAGTAGAACGAACGAACGAACGAACCCAATAAGAACAGAAGCCCGAAACAGCAAACTAAAAACCAAAAATGAAAAGAAAAAAAAAAGAAAACAAGTAAACCGAAAAATACATCCAATAATCGGGGAGACTCAAAAACAAATTATTGCTTGGTGTTTGGTCTTATGCCTCACCACCCCCACCACCCACGGAAGGAACAGGGGGCCGGGCATGCAAACTTTCTTTGCTGTTGTACCTTTTCAAATTCACAAACAAAAAAACAACCTAGTGGTTTCATTTCTTATGAGGTTCATCACTTTGCCCAGGATATTTGTAACGAAGAAGGCAGAAGGAAGGGGGGATCCCCACCTTAAATAATGAAGAAATTTTCCAATGAATCATAAGAGTCTCCGTCTCCTTTTAGTTTTTAAAATATTTGCATACATCATTGCATACATTTTGACTAAACAACAATTACAACCAACCATAATAGTCATAGAGTTGGGTGGTGGGGTGGTGCATCATGAATTTCGTAATGATTATTTGTAATATTTGAGGATTCGAAGGATCACAAATTGACATATGCGCGAATATGTACATATTTTATTGAAGTTTCTGTGACGATTTGCCTAGCTAAAGAATTCTATTTATTGTATGTTATATCTCATACTAGAGGAGCATGTATGGACCACCACCATCCATATGTAAATGCATCACTATGTGGTCTGTCTGCTGAAGCACTTCGATCGCTTACTAAAAATAAATATACGTAAAAGTCTGAAAATTGGATTGTCGTATCAAATAGATCTTTGCTCCGGAAATCAATAATAGATGTTGGATCAAGGAACAATGCCCATTATCTCAGCTAACATGATTGTTATAGAGATTTGGATCAATGATGAATCAATCTTCTTTCTTTCTTTCTTTCCTTGTTTTTAGGGAAGGGTATATTATTTTCAATGAAACTGAAGATATAAAATCTCATTTTGTCTTGATTCATCATCATCTTGTTGGTGTTGGTGTTGTTGTTGTTGTTGTTATTGGTAGCTTCAGTTGCTTACTTACTTTTTTTTTTCCTTTTTTTGCTACTTTTGTTTTTGGGAATTTTCCACTTGAACAAGTCACACACACACACACACACACAGATACTACTATATACTAACAGAAGACGGACATTCATATATATAGTTGGGGATACATGGACATGGGACGGATGGACAAGTAAATGCCGGGGGATTGGTGATGCTGGACGGAAGGATGGAGAGACGGACGGACAGGTGGACAAATCGCGTGCATAACACGTAAGAGCAGAAGAATGTTGTTGATTTTTTTTCTTTTTGCTGTTGTGTGTTGTGTTAGTTGCACAGTTGTTTCACATGTTGATGTTTGATTCATGTCTGCAAAAAAATATTAAAAAAAAAAAATGCGGAGCGGCATATCTTCTCGATTTGGTTTTTTATTTCTGCATGCGCGCACGCACGCATGAGATCTTAACATTTCTTGAAGTTTCTTAAACAATTCAATTCTCAAAACAGCAACAAAGTATTATATTGGATAAAATAACGACATCTGCTGCTTCCACAAATGTTGGAATTGCAACAAACAAAGGACCCTACTAGGAGGTTGAACAAAAGAGTGAAGAGTGAACAATAATAATTACATTGATCTTGATTGAAAGAGATCCCGCCAAAGAGCATCGTCTGAATCCTTTTCGGAAAAGAGTCCCCAATAAATATGGCTCCAAACAAAAAACCGAAATTCGTATCGTTTTCCCAATAAATAAATGGAAGAGATGAGAAAGTAATCATTATTAAGGGACACACCATGCCACGCCACATTAGTCAAAACGAGCCACCACTAAGTGAATGGAGGTTTAGGTTTACAATCCAATAATCATCGAACGAATGATCGATTTGTGTGTTGCTTATTCAATGAACATTTCTCAGCATCATCCATCATCACCTTGATTGGTGAATACGAATGCGAAAGGAAGCGAGGAAGCGAGGGGGAGGAGAGTAGAAGACTAGAATAAGAGATCAATAATAATTGTAATAATAACAACAACAACAACAACAACGACAGGTGATTGAAAAATGCTGTTGAGAGAGAGAGCACTCTCTGATTGAGAGTCAGTTTGGACAATCATCGTAAAGATTCAATGAGTGTGTGCGAGTGAGTGAACGAGCGCAAAGAAATGCCAACACAAAAATAAATAGCAAAAACAGGTTTCTCTTTCTTTTTTTTTTTTTAATTCAATTTTTTGCATGTGTATGTGATGTTTCTTCTCCTTTTTTTTTTTTTTTTTCTTCTTCCATCATCTTTGGCAAACTCTTCTTCTTCGCATAAGAAATCTTTAGTTCCAAGAAAGACACACACACACACACACACACACACATGAATAACAAAAAAGTATACAAACAAAAAGCAAGCAAGTAAAGAAACTATACAGAAAGAAAGAGAGAGAGAGTGGAGTGGATCATGCAAAAACGAGACAAAATATTGCAGAAAATTTTCCATTGATAGATTTGTTGATGTTGCTGTTGTTGTTGTGTTTTGTGTCCCCCTTTTTTTTTTGCACATTTTTCAAAATTGCGCGCGCCCGCACACATATTTCATTGAATGAAACAAACCTTTTATTATTGTACTTTATTACTCACGGATGAATAGAGAGAGGGAAGAAGAGAATGGAATGAATTTCCATTGCGCATACGCATAATTTTGCAAAGGTAAATGGAAACAAAACCAAAATAAAATTTAGTAAAAAAAAAAAAAAATTAGCAATGTAAAATTTAATTGGAATTAAAATTTATGGATTATGGATGGCAGATGGCATCAAATGACTGATGGTTGATAGTTTTTGGGTTTTTATTGATATGAAAAATATAAAATACTATCCCAAATAAATATTTTTATGATATTTAAACGTGACTGGAAATTTTATTGATCGGTTTATTTATTTATTATTATTATTATTGCCTTTATTCAATTTTATTGGGTTGTTAAAAACTGCAAAGGCAAAGTGAGGGAAGCGCTGCCTCCTCCGGTGATTTTCAAAATTGCAAGCACACAAACGCGCAACCGATCAATTCATATTTTTTTATATATTATTTCATATTTATTTCATTTTTCAGGGGTTGACAAACATTTGTCAACAACACAAGGCGCGTAAATAATTCCCCCACCACCCACCACCCACCACAAATGGACAATGATTTTAATGTGCCACACACAGCAGAAGGGAGGGGTGTAGTAGTTGATGGTTATATATATATTTTTTTATGTATTTTTCGTTATGTTGCCACTCTTTAAAAACACAAAATAAAAATAAAATAATTTTTATTTTAAAGAAAAGCACAAATTAATTTTTTTTTTTTTTTTTTTAATTTGGTAAAAAAAAAATAAAAAAAAACTCATGAAACACGAACGACATACAAAATATAAAAATATATTGTTTTATATATTTGAAGTGCGCGGCGCCTGCTGCTCGTGAAGTTAACCGCAAGTAAACTAAAGTTTAGTGGCGCTGAATTTGCGACCGACAAAATAAAGACAAAAAATTTAAAGAAAAAGAAAAAAATAAATGTCTTTAAACGGATGAGCGAGCTAAGTGAATGAAGAAGAGAAGAAGTAACAGCAACAAAAAGCAACAACTGCAACAGTAGCAAAACCACACGTTAAAAAAGAGCGCATAAGTAGCAAAAAGAGTAAGTAGATATAGTAAATATAATGATCACCAGGCCAACGGTCCCCCACCCCAAATTCACTCACTTCTTGTATCTGCCTGCGTGCTCTTTTCTTTCTCTACCAACACCAACAACATAAACAACAATAACAACAAAAATTTCTTCATTCGTTCATTCACATGCTTACTACTCTCCCTCACTTACTTACTCATCACCAGCCATTCCTTGGTTTGTTTGAACACGAGAGCAACGACACACGAACACGAACTAAGCACGCGAGCCCCAAAATTGGAGTGAACGCGCGCGCCTTTTAGAAAACAAAAACAAAAACAAAACTCAAGCAAGCGCCAAATAGTAAGAGAGGAGACAGACAACAGAGCTGCTGAGAGCATTTGTCTAAACAAACAAAGCCAAAGAAAGCCAAAGCATAAAGAAAGCACCATTAACCAATTGTCGTCAATGAGTGAGTGAGTGAGTGAGTGGCGCAAAGCATATACATATAAAGAAAGCACTCTTACCTGCCAATCAATCAGCGAGCGAGCTGCATACAAGACAACACACACAATAATAACCATTGACTTAATGTCAATTAGCGAGCGGCCTATCTCTCTATCAATGGCCATTCAATGAGTGAGTAAGCGGCAATTGGCAAATAAAAAGCACCATTGCCGGTCTGATAGATAGTCAATGAACGAGTGTCAGTCAGTCAGTCAGTCAGTCAGTAGTACAACAAAGATTTTGTTGTCCTCATGTAATCAATGGAATATTGAACGAGTTATGCGTCTTGATTTCATTCACTTGATTTTGATTTTAATATAAAGCAAGCATTGATTGTATAAATGCTTTGACAGCATTTCCCCAACATACATATGTTTGTATAGTCGATACATATGTATGTATGTATAGTCGTCTGGGATCAATCGATCTTCAATGCAGAGACGGCAGCAAAATGTTTATTGATATGTAATTTATAGAGCATCAATGAAAACACATTGAAAGTGACGGCAAAGTAAAATACAATACAAAAAAATCAAATTGTAATGAAATGAACACAAAACAAAAAACACACTCTCTCTCTCTCTCTCTCCCCCAACCGCTTTTTCTACTCTCTTAAAAACAATTCGATTATGAACATGCAGCCTTTTGTCGCTATTCATTGACACTGCCTAAAAGTATGCAATGCCAAAGACAAACAACACACGACACAAAACAGAAACAGAAGCAGAAGCAGAAAATCATTACAGCATACAACAATTTCATTTTATAGTAAATTTGCTACGTAGTAAACTAAGTAAGTGGCAGTTACTCCATTTAAAAAAATCCAACCCAGTGCGGATTTGAATCCTCGCACGCACTTGGTTGGAGTGCCACAGTCTTACGCCCTAACCATTGCGCCGCTATTGGAAACATTGGGCTGTCTCTGCCTAAACAGTTTCACTATAAACGGAAAACTGACGATTTTATTTTTAGCCAGACAATTTTTGAAATTTCACTCCTGCCATAACGCGTATAAAAGAGCTTCGCTTTAGAAGACCTAAAATGTCAAATGTGCGATTCATTTTTGTATCGCAAACTGTCAAAATCTATAGTAAAGTCCGGGGTCACCAACATTTTGAATTTATCGTCCAAAAGTGAGATGTTTTACCAATTTTATTAATGTACTTTTCTCACATATTGTATTTTGCCATTTTCAATTGTTTGTTTAAATTCAATCGGCGGCAGTTGTGTTTGCGAGAGCAACAGATTTACAAAGTGCAAAACAAAATGGGTCGCTCACGAAATGTCATTCGCAAAATTTAACAAAATACTAAATTGAGAGAGGATTTGCAACATTTCGTGAGTCTGACTCGTACACCGAGGGTTCCGTCGTACCAGACTGGAGTTTGTATGGGAGGTACTCACCCTAGTGGTCCCATTTGACTGATTCAAACAAATGTACCGCGTCTATTTTAAAAACTTATAGTGTCTAAATTTCCATTTAACAGTGACAAAAAAAAAATTTTTTTCGAATAATAACCTGAATCTTACTTAATGGTGGAATTGTATGGGAGGTGGTGCCCTCTTTAGAGGTCCGATCAAACTGAAATTTCAACAGTACAAGTTTCTGTTGTATAGCCACCAACTACCCAAATTTCAAGGTCATGAGATTACTGGATCTTATAGCTGCCTTATATACCAAAATGTTTCTCTGTAGCTATTACGGTTCATGACATATGACTCGAGGACCAAGTCCGTGTAAGTCTCTGTTCCGTTTGGTACTCTTTGGGTCCGTCCGGAACCCGAACAATATCAAACAAAACAATAGTCAATTAAAATTTGTACTTACATAGATGGAATATCTCAATTTCGATAAAACAACAAATCATCAATCAATCAATAAAATTAATTTTGTACGAAGTTTTCCATTTTCTTTTCTTTTTTTTTTTTTTTTTTTTTGTTGTAAATATGCATAAATCTATTACGTATGAAGATGATGAATGAAACTTACCTGCAAAAGAAAGAAAGAAATACAAAATTAATTATAATATTGATAATATTGTAATAATAGATAAATTTGTTAATTTATATAATTTGATGAATGTCCTTTTGAAAATTGCTCTTATTGTCGCAGAATGAATCAATCAACCAATCAACACACCTTGCTCCAGCTGCCTCAAATAAAGTCCCTGTGATTCGCCTGCCATTTGAAATTTTGAATTGCTTTTCGTTGCCTGAAGAAAGTGTCTTGAGTTAACTTCAAATTAAATTTTGACCACACAGGATTCACTGCTCATTACAATTTTATCGAAATTCTTAGGGAAATTTCTTTTTTTTTACACAATTAAAAATTAGAAAAATATAATCTGACGTTGTTAGTTTTACTTTACTGATGCTCGAAACCAAAACAAAAATTATCTGTCAAAATAATGGGGAAATCTGACATACAAATTTTGCCCTACTAAGTTGTTTTTTTTTACATTTTTATTAAAAGGAAAGTATTGACAAACTCCTTTTAAGGAGGTCGTTGGGCTGAGAAGCCGTTTTAGCCGACGGGGAGCTCGCTCTGTTGTGTGTTAGGGTCTTTTTGCTAGGGGTAGGGGGTTGTTGAGGTGCTTTAGCAAGCGATCATTGTAACGGCTGCTGAAAAAATGTATTTCCTCAATCACCGTTGTCATCTTAAGGTCAGGTCAGGTCAGGTCAGGTCAGGTCAAGGTGTAGTATGGTGTTTTTAAAATACCATGGTGCACAAGTTAAGCGTCGTAAGGCTTGGTCTTGAATAAAAATTACATAGAATATCGGAATATGAAGAAATCTCATCTCATCTCATTCCGTAATCCTAATCCCAATTCATTAACTTACGCATTTAACGATGTACGTACGTGTAAAAATTGTGAATCCCCCGGGACCATAGTTTAAAGACTGCTAACCCCTACCCAATTAGATGTTTATTGCTTTTGATTTTGTTAAACTTAATTTTATGGATTTTTATCCAATTCTCAAAGCTCATTTCTATCTCTCACTCACTCACTCACTCACTTTCTCTCGCTCTCTCTCTCTCTCTCCTCATTCTATCTATATCTATCCATTTATATTGTATATTACAAATCTATCTATCTATAGTGTGAATTGTGTGCTTTTCTATCTTTTTGAGTATTTGCCAAAATAATTCGGAATATAAAACAACCGTCGTTTAAATGAAGGAAGGAAGAAGAGAAGAACAATGGGGGCACGACGAATCATTATGGTTAGTGGGTGGGTGTGTCTTTATTCTAATGCAACAAAATCCTCTTCCCACCGTCCTCCACACTGTCTCATTCTCTCTATTACACACACAGTGTCTCTATTTGTTTTTTTTTTTTGAAATTTAAAATATTTAATGCATTTAATGTGGGTCATCATCATCATCATCATCATTCTATTGATGATTATTATCTGGCAGCCTTTAATGTCATTCTCGCTCTCTCTCTCCCACTTGTTGGCTCTCTTTCTCTCTCATTTATAAGTTAATAATGGCAAGGACAGGACAACAACGTCGTCAGCAAAATATCATTCAAAATGCATAGCAACAACAACAAATTGCATTATACAACGTAATCGAGTAAGTCAGCTGATAATCATAATCATAATGATAATGATGATGATGATGATGATGATGATGATGATGAGATGTTCATGTTGCTTCCCTTCTCTCATCTGTCATCACATCACATTGCATTGCATTCGCATTGCATTGCATCACAATACATAAATTCAATCGAAAATCGAACTTATTACATACAACAACAACAACAACAACAAGAACAAAGTTTTTAAAGTTTTAGTTAAAGTTTTTAACAACAAATCTGTGTATAGACTTAAAGCCTCCCCCCTTCCCTTAAGTTTCATGTATTACAATTGAGTTTGAATTGAATCCCCTCCTAGTGATTCAATCTCATTTATCTCACTCTCTTTGGAAACTCTTTCTTGCCACCTCTCATATAAAGGGGCACAACATTAGTGTAAGGATCATGAGAGTAATGCCTTTGGTAGCCCAAGATGTAGATAGGCTCGAAGGCGAACACTAAAACTAAGGACCTTAGTACAATACAACAAACTAGGTATCTCAATGGACCATACGATTTCCGGGTGAACTGGTGAACCAGTCTATCCTCTCCCTCCCTCAGATGAATGAATGGATCAACAAATTGAAATAATATTACTCCTTTACAATCTATGTATTATCTTCTATTCGAAACTTTTAATTCTAAATCAATAATAATATCATCATCATCATCATAATATCGAGTATTAAGACTTTTTAGAAAATAAATATAGGTATGTACAATAATAATAAAGAACATTGATAACACCATTTTTTTTTTTTTTATTGCTTATCATTATCAAGAAAAAAATACCGACGAGACCCTTGATAGCTTTGAAATTTTTAAATGTTTACTATTTCCCTTGAATTATACACTTAGAATTAACAAACAAAAAATACCACAACAAATCTACAGATTTTTGTGTTAATTGAGAATAGAAAAATACAACAAATCTTATAAGTCTATGCAATTAGGAAACGGGAGAAAGAGGACGCTAGACTAGACTAGATTTGAGATTTGATACCAAACATTAGGAAATGGATTTCATCTTGTAGAACAAAAAATGCTAGGCATGAAACACACCACACCACACTTCAGAGAAATGCTTGTTCTTTACTTAACGATAAAAGATAAGGAGGAAAAGTAAGACCCAAGGATTTTGATACAGCAGTTTATGTTGAACACAAAAGATAACCTAAAAGACACGATCAAAACCCCATACCCCATATTGGCTGTCCAGAAAGGAAACAGTTTATACCGCACGAGGGAAGGAACCAGAGAACCTCGGTTTTATGAAATCTTAGGAATCGATCAATGTTACAATTGAACAAATTGTTCCAATTCCTAGGCAGATCAATTTCTACGACTATGATGATGATGATTGTTAGATAAACTTAACTGAAACAAAGGATTTTCATTTCATATCTATCAATTCAAAACCAAATGAAGAACGATGGATGGATATACATAAGTAGATTGTTTTCAAATGCATCATTTTCATCTGTCACCTTTCTTTTATCATCCTTCTGTTTTTTATTGTTTTTTCTTTAATTTGTATTTTTGTTATTTGTGTTATTCACTAATTAAAATTACATAGAAATAAAGGTCAACAAGAAGAATGAACAAAAACAAAAATCAAAGAAACAAAATGACGAAAAAATAAATGAAATAAATCAAACACTTTGAAGTGATTTTCATAAAATTTAAATTTTATTTAGCAAAAATAAATTAAGAAAAAACAATGAAGAGACCAAGAACAAAATATAAGAGAAAATAACTCTCCCATTCTCTCTCTCTCTTTGGTATACAATTAAAAGTAAATGACAAAAACAAAAATATGTATGTATGATTGAGTGAGGTGAATGAACATGACACAATGCTCATTACTCAATTGCAACGTGCTCCCTCCCTCCCACACGTCTCCCTCCATTCCATCTAAGGATAATCAATGAGTTTATCCACCAACAAGTGTCAAGTTCTACACTCCCGATCAAACAAATAGACTCAATCAAGGCTTTTAAATAGATTATGTATGTAATCCGAAAAATGATGAAAAGCGCTGAGAAATTGCTGACCCAAGGCTGGAAACTTTTTACTTTTCAAGGGTATTTTTCTTTGCTCGCCAACATAAAACAGTTGATGATCATTTCTGTAAATTGCATATTGTAAACTTTAGAGGCTTTACTGGATGAAGATCCGTGCCAAACGCAAACTGAACTCACAGAATCGTAGGTAGTGGTGACTCAGCAAGCAATTTCCGTTCGGTTAAAACAATTGGGATTTATTCAAAAGCAAGGATATTGGGTGCCGTACTAGTTGAGGCCAAGAGATGTCGAAAGGCGATTTTTCGCTTCGAAACTGCTTGTCTTGAAAGACATCAACAAGGAAGGGATTTTTGCACCGGGTCGTGACTGGAGATGAAAAATGGATATACTACGATAACCCCAAGAAGAAAAAATACTATGCTAAGCCTGGTGAACCCGTTCCATCATCGTCTACATCGACGCCGAAACAAAACATCCACGGTTCAAAGGTCATGCTCTGCATATGGTGGGACCAGACGGGTGTGGTATATTATGAACTACTAAAACCAAACGAAACCATTAATGCGGAACGTTATCGACTACAACTAATGCGTTTGAGCCGTGCATTGCGTGAAAAACGGCCAGAATCGGCCGAAAGGCATGACAAGGTGATTTCGCAACATGACAACGCTCGGCCCCACGTAGCTGTAACGGTCAAAAATTACCTGGAAACGCTGAAATGGGAGGTCTTACCCCACCCGCCGTGTTCTGCAGACCTTGCTCCTTCCGACTACTGGGTTTTTCGACGGATGCAAAACGATTTGGGGGGTCACCGGTTCGAGGACAGAGAGGACTCATTTTTTAGAGATGGTATTCGAAAATTACCAGAGAGATGGGAAAAAGTAGTCGCTTCCAGCGGACAATACTTTGAATGATGTATTTTTTACTTTTTTTTCAATAAAAAACCACTTTTTTGAACACAAAAAATCTGACCGGATTAATTTGTACTTCCAATTCTTACAAAAAACAAACAAAAAAAAAAACAGCTGTTTTAATAATCAAAACCACAGTGTGAAGAGAAACGAAGAAACTTTTTATCGATCAATCAAATAGACTGAAGAACTTAAAAATCAATGTATTGTAAATGAAAAAATCTTCCAAAAACTTAATTAACATTTTTCATCAAATTATGGACAAAATATGACGCCTTTTTGTGAAGAACGAACAATTTGTCAAGAAGCCCCAAACTCAATGTGCTCTACAGTCAAAATTCGACGTAATGTTGTAGAGAGCAATCTCCTCTTATGGCTCATTCGAACTCCAATTCGCTTCACCTATAATGAATGCTACCTACCATAACGCAGAGCATTTCCCCACTTTTCTAAAACTTTTGGGCGATTACCTTGGAGTATGGAATATGATAATGCACTTCGAGTGGCAAATAAGTGATTTACCGACCCAACTGTTACCGTAATGGAGTGGCCTCCGTACTCTCCTAACCACAATATCATTGAGAACGTAAAGTCTATGAATCTAGCAGACAATTTCAAGAATTTCTTAAATCCTTAAAAAAAAGCCATTAAGAGCGACTGGAGCGAACTACAATATCATTAAATCCCTTTACGATTCAATGCCTGACCGAATTTTTGAAGCGATTTCAAATAAATGTGGATCCACAGATTATTAAGCTCAAAACATTATAAGAACACAAAGGGTTATCAATAAGTCCTTAGAAAATCAGAGGCATGGCAATCGGAGCTTTGGTAACATGTTGTTTTTTTTTTTTATTTTTTTTATTTTTTTTGTAAGGTTAGTTCATCACTAAACTCCTGTTGAAGTCTTAATATTATTGGCCGAATGGTTTCAGTTTTAGTGTCCAATTAAAGCAACAAACTTTTGCGTATTTAAAAGAATGGGAAAAGGTGAATTTCGTGTACTCATCGAGCATTAAACTATCACCGAAATACCTTAGGGATTGTGCAACATCAATTTCAATGGTGAACTGAACTGGTTACTGAAATCTTTGTGATCGTACCAGCACAAGGGAAGCTGAACATTCAGTTCGCCGAAAAGAGGTGGTCACTCCAGAAATCGTCAATTAAATCCATGGAATGATGTTGGATGATGGTGAGTTCACTAAGACTGAGACTGAAGGCATCTCAACTGAGCGGCTACATCACATTTTATAGGAATATATATAAGCGCAACTGGGTGGTCAATTCAAAAGAGTGTTCTGCGATTCATCACAATACACCGGAGACCAAGGAAAAGATAAAGCAGTGGACTTTTTCGGGAGAACGTGAACCAGAGAAGGCCAAGTTGGGTCTGACGGTCAACAAGGCTATGGCAAAAGTTTCTTGGAATGCATGCGGCGTTTTCATTCAAATTGAATATCTTAAAAATGGTAAAACAAACAACCTCCGACGAATATTATGCACAGCTTCTGGACAGATTCGACATTGATTTGAAGCTAAAACGAACTCTTTTGATAAAGAAAAAAAGTGCTTTTCCACAATGACGCCATGGAAAAAGAACCATAAATTAGGCCCCATCATCCAGAATATTTTACAAATTTAGCCCTCTGTAACTTTGAATTTCCTGTTCTCAGACCTGAAGAAATGGCTCGGTGTTAAGAGATACAGATTGAATGCAGAGATCATCACTGAAACAAATTCATATTTTAATGGCCTTGAGAAAACCTATTACATATGTATTTGGAAAGTGGCATAGATTATGTGAATATTTTTGATGTCAATCAACCACATTATTCAGGTTTCAGTGTATTAAAATCGTTAAAATTGGGGATGCCGTTTTATGTCATTGAAAAAGAAATTGATAGATAAATGTATTAGAATTCCATCAAATCTAAAGATCAATTACCAGAAATCAATGAAGCAAAGAAAATTGTACGGAGAACTTGCGTAAAATAGTTTTTGAGAATATTTGGGTCCATCATGTTGTTCTTCACCACCAAGCACATTTTAGACATTTTTCTGGAAATCGAAATCATGATCTTATAGAAACGAGACCACAGTCAGTGATCAGTCCTTGATGTCCAACCATATACCAACTGAATTGAAGAGAAAAGAAGGATTTATGTACGATTTTGGCACATGTACATGTATGGTTTATATTATTTATATTTTACAACCGGCACAGTGGAGGAAATCAAACGAAATACAAATCATTTCCTTTCCGAACATATCATACCAAGTGATGGTCAAAATCAAGTTGATGTGGTGAGTGAGAAAAGGACAGTAAAGGCAGTGAGTGGTCCGTGACCTTCCATAGATTTTGTAAATATTTATTATCCACTTGTATGAATTTGTTAATTATTTAATTCAATTTTCACATAAATTTTGTCAATTTGTTTTGTCATTTAACAAATTACAATTTGCAGTTTTTGACCCTTTTTCTTTTTGCATTGCTCATGCATAATTAATCTAATTTAATAATTCTTCTGATAATCTGATAGTCGATTATAATGATTATGATTCTAATGATGATGACAAATATGATGATTACCTTCAACAAGCGAACCACGATTGAGCAACATGTCGCAGCCGGTGTCGTTTAGAGACTGAATCTGACTGACTGACTGAGTGGTTGACAGTAGGCAGTCACGCACGCACGCAGTGTCGGTCGTTAGGTGTCCGCAGCGAAGGCAAGCAGAGGAGCAATGTAGCGACAGAGCCAAGTAAGAATCGTTTGTAGGGAGAACGAACGAACGAACGAACGAACGAACAGCAAACAAACAAAACACACAAAAAAAACACAAAATTTAATAACATAAAAAAAAAAAAACACAATCTGGCAGCGCGCTTTCACTGAGCCCACGCGATTACTCTCTCTTCACACTAAACGCACTGCTCTCTTGTGTACATCACACTGACTGCACACACACACACATACACACGCACACGAATCTATTGACGCGCTCACTAAGCAAGAGACACTCAGTCGTCAGTGAGTCCTCAGTCGCTGACCTTCTTTGGTTGCTTTTTGCTTTGGCTGCTGTTCTCTCGCTGCTGCCGTTGCCGCTGCCGCCACTGCTGCTATTTGGATCTGTTCCCCTCCTCTCTTACTTTCCTGCTTCCTTGCTTCTTAGTTGATAGTTAAGTTGTTTGTTTTTTTTTTTTGTTCAATGCCCCCCGCTCGATGTTTAAATTACTTTTTGTTCACTTCTCTCGGATGATTGTCATTCCATAAATTATTATTTATTATTATTAGTTTCTTGTTGTTATATTAAATTGTCTTCTTATTGCACTTTTATTGTTAATTTTCCTTTTATAAATAAACAATTAAGGGCTGTTGGCTGTTGAGTTTCACTAAAACATTTCCGTTGGTATTTTAAAAAAATTTTAAACCAGAGAGTGAATGCAAGATGAGAGAGTGAAAATTATTGCATTCATGTGTATGGTTATGTTGCTGCTGCCTCTCTCTCTCTCACACACACTCTGAGGTTGAGTGTGAGGATGTGTCTATAGCAATGCGCACACACTCGCACATTCTAACTGATGTTGTTTTTGTTGTCTATTGTTGGCAGCGGAAAAGGTAAAAGCAGCAAAATTTACACAAATAAATATATAATACACACACACACACTCTCTCTCTCTCTTTTTGCTTTTGCTTGTTTTAAATGGAAGAAGAAACTGCAACTTTTGACTGTCTTTTCATCGAACGAATCTTGTAACATTTTCTCTTTGCTTTTGTTTTTAGAATTTCCACAGCAAAAATAAAAAATCTTTTTATTTAAATTAACAAACAAAAAAAAAAAAAAAAAAACACACACACACAAGCCGCTCTCACTCTATCTTCTCTTCATCGCTCTTATAAAACACACTCATCACCTTCGTTCAGTTCAGTTCCATCGTTTGGTTTTTGGTTTTAATAAAAATGACTTTCCAAACTTCTACTGCTGCTGCTTCTTCTTTTTTTTATTTGTTCTTCGTTTTGTGTTAACCACAAAAAAAAAAAAAAAGAATAGGCAGAAGATGAGGAAAAGGAAGCACGGTGGCACTGCACGTTCAATAAACACGCGTCGTCGTGGTCACCATCACCGTCGTCAAAGGCGCACTTTTCACTAAGTCAAAAAGTCCCCCTTTCCACCATATACTGTTCACTCCTTTCATTTCCTTTCCTACCTCAATCGACCGACCAGCCGACGATGGACAATGTCTCCTCTTTATCTTCTTTCTTCTTCAGTTGGAATAACCGAAACATTTACCCACTTACTCTTACACGCAAACACACGGACGACGGATGGATATAGAAATCGACTTGACTTAACTATTATGGCGACGACTGTGACACTCGACTCGAAACAAACAGCGCCAACTTTACGAACAACAAATAAACAAAAAGATGTTTGAATACCGTAAAAAAAAAAAAAAAACCAAAAAAGAACCAACAATAAGTCAGTGAAGAAGAAGCAGAGCGGCACAGTTAGCGCAAAAAGAAGATGTAAAAGAGACGACGGCAAACGGTTAGTCGGTCGATTGGTCGTCGGTAAAATAGCACAGACGGCATAGAACAGAGTAGAATGCAGAAACAAGAAGTTTTGTTTAAAAAAATTTTAAATCATTTTAGTTTTTTTTTTTTTTTTTTGAGGTGAAGAGACAATAATGAGAACATAAAAAGAGTAAGAACTAAACAGTCGCACACACACACACGCACGCACACACTCAGATGAGAGACTGAACTGAGGAAACTCACAAACAAACAAACAACATTATTCGGACATTCGCATTCGAATTTATTGAAAATTTTGATTAAATATTTCTCATTTTTCATATTTTGTTGTTGCACATTTTTTGTGTTTTTCATTTTGCAATAATTTCTTTCGATTTTGGCAATACATTTAATTATGATATAGAAGAAGAAGATTTATTATGTATATAGAAACAATCGCGCGCTGCTGCTGCTCGTCAAACAGAATTTTTGTACTGAAAAACATGAAAACTGTGTGCAGCCAACGAAGCGACTGAGCGGGAGCAACACACGAACTCACGTGAACAAACAACAACTATAGGCTAACAAACTGAACGAACGAACAAACGAGCGACCGACCGACAGACCGACCACAACTGAACGAAACGAAGAAACAAATGTACGAACGACCAAACGAATAAATTTTGAGAGCGTAAGCAAGTTATAACACTCAAAAAGAGAGAGCAAGCATGCGATGCGAACATGCACTGCTCGACGACATCTGTATATACTCGTCGTATGAACAGAACACAAATCTGAGATACAGTCCGCAGGCGAAATGAAAATATGTAGAATGTAGAAAAATGAAATACACAACAAATTTATTGTTGTTGAGAGCAACAGCAACAGCAACTGCAGCAGTGGCAGCAGTAGTAACAACAACAGGGGACCCAAAGGGTACGTGCAAACACAATATGATTGTATGTATGCAAATGGAAGTGTCTACTACGAACGAGTATAAGAGAATGAAGAGAGTTTAAAGAGCGCACGAACGGTTACTTATGTTGTAGGTATGTGTTTATTTATGGTAAACTCTCTCGCTCTCTCTGAAGAATATTTAGTGGATTGCAGTAGTATTAGCTAACGCGGTGGATCCAATTATCATCTTTCCATAGTATGTAATACTAGACGAAGAATGTGGAGCCTGTTTCAGACACGACCAGTGCTTCTCAAAGTATATTTCTAATAAAATAGTGAATCAGATATTATATTGAAAAAAAAAAACAAAAAGAAAACATATGGATGAACATATCTAAACTCAAATATCATTATATCATGTTCACGTCACAAAAACAGACGATCAGATCAAATATACACGGAATGTCAACGCCTTCATATTACTTAAAAAGAAGATTAACTTCGGCTATATCGAGGTTGTTATACTCTTTACACCGCCCTAGATACCGTTTTAGCCAACGCTCCTGTATTCTAGCATACAGAAATATTTCATTATTGTTTTTACTTAGGCTGAGTGTAGAGTCAGCATTCATACAGCATTTCAACACTGAGACCAAAATATTTGCATGGGAGCTATACGATCCCGGAATCCCAAGGTCTAGAAACTTACATGGTCAGTGAATTATGGGTCAGACACTCACATTTACTATCAAAGTTTCTGATCGATAATATGAAAAACAAAATATAATAAGAATTTCAATCTGGGTTTGATAATTTTGCTTCCCATTGTATTGTACATATGTATATACAAAATTTGATCCAATAATTTTGACTTTTCCAGTGGTCCGATCCGCACCAAACTCCATACCGAAATACTGTCCAATCTATGCTAGAGTTTCATCAAAATCGATCCATCAATATGTCATACAAATACAAGTGGTCTGGCCAAACCATGTTGATATAAAGGACTGATGTCCACTTACCCTTGACTATCCATCCCCTGATGACAAAATATAAATTCTACTGAAACAATCAGAAGAAACTCTTATGTACCTATAGTGGATTTTATGACTTTGATTGCTCAAATGGATTGAAGTGGACTCAGTAGTAAAACAATTCAATAATCGCAATGCTCATGATCATTAGATTGGATATAGATGACTGACGACGAATGATCTCTAAAATAAATGATGCGTTCGTTGTAATAATTGAGTAAAACCACCACCACCACCTTATATCCTAATGCTCTGTTTGCCTTAGTACTAGAAAGAGTGGGACCAAATATCTTTTCAATCAATTCTTAAGTCTTTGAGCATTGCACTTAGGGGGTAGGGTAGATACATCATACATACCTATGTATTGTATGTATATACTTAGTACAAAGTTAGTTAAAGTTATAGATATAGAAAGAGAAATACATGTTAGTTGAATTGAACTTACTGCATGTTTTAACACCGCCTAGCACGAGACTCGGTGACTGTTTATTTCCCTCAGCGAATGAGGATGTCCTTGGGCGTCCGCTCATTGTGTTATATGTTGTTGCTGTTGTTGTAGCTCCTTATTGTTGTTGCTGTTGTCCTTGATATAATAATGATGATTTTCTTTTTTTTTATTCAATTTGTGACTAAAGATCCGTCCGATGATCGATGAGGCTTCGAGAAGTGATACACAAAACAAAAACTCTTTCTCTGTCGTTTCTTTTTTAGCTCTTTTAGTTGTGTTTTGCTTTGTTTTGTTTCAATTTGTTTTTGTTATGTTTTTTTGGAGGAAAACTGTGAAGAGAACAGAAAATAAGAAGAGAAAAATGTTTAAACAGAAATTCAATTTGTAGTTTTTCTCAATAGCACACTCTCAGCTACTCTCCCTCTCTCTCTATCTCTCTCTCTCTCACTCTATTGTGGCTCTTGATTTGTTTTATTTTGAAGAGAAGAAAGAAAAAGCAATGAAACAATACAATTTTAGTAGAAATACATTAGGAATGTTGAAAATAAATGATGATGATCCCCTCCTCCTTGTCAGTAGAAATATGCAGTGACAATAGAAGTTAAATTTCGTTACTGAAAAGTTGAATAGCCCTAACAACATAAGTATGTAGGAGGAGGCTGTTCTAGCTCCTCTGCTTCTTGTGCTTTTGTTAAATGAACGCAAGCACGGTTGATCAAATTTTAAGCTCCACTCTCTCCACCTCTTCCTCACGCAAGTCTCTTTATATCTCACTCTCACTCAAGTGCTCCTTACACTTTGGCCATATTGCACTACAATTTTTGTTGTAGCTTCATGATGTATAGCTTCGGACGGGTCGGTTGACTTCTTTTGTGGCTTAGCTTAATATCCTTTTCCTTTTTTCCTACGCACGTTCGTTCGTCTCTTTGTTGACGCTCGGCTCGGCTCGGCTCGGCTCGGCTCACCTCTTCTTGTGTCGTGTATCGTATCGGCTCTGCTCGATTTGGTTTGTTATTTAATTTCGTGTTTAAAATTGTCGTCTTTCAATGCCAAATCGTTGCACATGGCCCTGCTTCTTCTGTCTCATGTCCTCCCTCTACCCTTCTCCTGACTTTCTTTTCGACACTATTGGTTTTTGTTTTTTGTTGCACACACCTTCATGACATTCACACAATTCTCCCTCTAATTTTTGTCATTTTATTGTTATTTTTTTTTTTCGTTTGTTTTTGTTTTTAAATTTTACTGCAATATTTTTTATGCAAGAAAACCAATTTAACAAAAAAAAAAAAAAAAAACTACATAAATATTTTCATTTCAAATTTCTTTTAAGGAACAGAAGAATAGTTTTACGTTTCTCTTTTACTCTTGTGTTCGGCAACAGAGAGCAGCGGCAGAGTTAGCAGCAGCAAAAGCGGCACGAGGCAACGTTAAGGTTGTCACTGGCGCTGACGCTGACGCTGCCGCTAACGCCGTCGTCAATTGCAGAAGAGAGTAGCGGAAAATTGCAATGAAGATCAAAACAGTAAAAGGTAATGAGGATGAGTGAGTGAGTGAGTGAGTGAGTGAGCGAGCGAGGGACTGACTGACGAACGTATGGTAAAGCATTAGAAATTAATGAATTTTTAAAAGGTTTTTTATATTAAATTACTCATACGCAGTCTTGAACGCAATCATCCAACAACAATTCTATTATGACAATAGAATTGTAGGAGCGACAAGGAGAAGAGAGGAGAACGTAAACAACTGTGGTTGGTATTGGTAAGAAAGAGAAAATTCTGTAGCATATTCTTAGGCGCCCTTAAAAAACAAAAATAGAACACAAGTCTAGTAAAGTCAATTATGTATGCCATATTGAAGTCAAAGTCAGTCAAGTGTGTGTGTGTGTGTGTGTGTGTGTGTTCATTATAATCAAATTAAGTTTCAAGTTCTTGAAGAAACTACAAACTCAATTGGCTTCTTCAAAGGGCAAAATGCAAAATGCATCCATCCAAGTTATTTTAAAATCAAAACAAAACTGAATAAAATTGTGCAGCAAAAAGGACACAACACATTAAAAAACTTGAGCAAATTTAAATTTAAATAAATAATGAATATTTTAAATGTAACACAAAAAAATTCAACGATAAATCGTTACAATAAATCGTAACAAAAAAAAAAAAAAAATAAAACAAAACCAACAACATTTCAACTAGAAACTCTCTTGAAAGGAAAAGCAATGAAAGTTAAACATACAAAAGTTGTTGATTTGAAACTCATTGAGAAATGGAAAACTAAAAACTCTTCGTCGACAAAAACAGAACAAAAATACCGGAAAATGTGAATATATAACAAAAATAACTGACTGCACAATACTAGCCAGCCAACATGAGTCTTAGTTGTTGAATGGATGGATGGATGGATGGATGATGACTAGGGTTAGTTTGAAAGTAAGCAACGAAGAAAGACAGACAGTGATGACGTTAACAAGCCAAATGCCGTTATGATGACGTTATCTGAATGAAACAAACAAACAAACTATATATGTATGTACTACCACTGACTGACCTACATACTCATCCATATATTTTGTACAATATATACAAAACAAAAAAAATTATATATACACCAACCCCATCATCATCATTAGCAGCAGCCTCAGGTTTAATGTATGTATTAGATAAAGAGATTAAAGTCTTACTAATATTTTATGTGACAAATTGTGTTGAATTGTGAAAAATCCTTTTTTTTTCCCTGTCATCAGTGAAGATTAAAATTAGTAAATGAAATAAGAAGAAAATGTGAAGTGAATGACTGAAACAGTGAAAAGAGAGAGAGTGAGAGTGAGAGAGAGAACTCACAGTGTCTACTTAGTCTGTCTGTGTCTCATCATCTATGGATTATTTAAAATTACGCCTGGATGTATGCAATATTAAATTTGAATACACAAACAACATTCCTATTTCATGGATTACAGAGATGAATGAGATACCGCAGAAAGAGAGTGGAGAGTGGTGAGTGTAAGAGTGTAAGAGTGGCGCCAAAAAACAAAATATGACAACACAATACAAAATCATTCATTCATACGCCGCCACCATCATGCACACAACAGATAAAAATTATAACATCAGATGAATTTCAATACTATACAATAACATTCACCTTCGCTTGTTCGTTCATCCCTCCATTTATCCATTTATCAATTCATTCATTCATTCATTTATTTATCCATCTATGCATCCGTTCGTATGTTGTCAGGGCCTTTATTATTTTATATAGTGACGATGGCAGACAAACAATTATCTAAAACTAAGCATATAATATTGTACAATACAAACCAACCAACAAAGATTTGTCTACTCGCATCTTGTCCTGACCTGCACTATACTAAGTAATATATATCGATATACCATGATGCTTTAACATTATGACCTGACTCTCAAAACACTCGTCCCGTCCCCAACGACCCATGACCCATGACCCATGACCCATGACCAATTTACAGCACATTACGTTGTAACTGCAAACATTTCTGCCCAATGCTTTGCAGGATGGAGAATTCCTAAATTGCCTTTATCCTCTCTCTTCGCTTCTATTTTACTCATCATCATCATCATCATCATCAACATCATCATCATTACATTTTACAGTGACATTCACATTCACACATGCCACAACCCCCCGTTGGCACACCCGTCCCATCATTCCATTACACCCTTCAGGTTCAGTTCTGTTCACTTCAATTCGGATTAGCGCAGCTGAGTTGAGTTGAGTTGAGTTGAAAACGTTGGCAATGACACAATTCAATTTCAAATTGACAAAATGACGACAATTTTTCGCTTCTCTTACGGTTGTTGTTCGTTTTAATACAATCAAATAAACGATTAAAAGATGGCGAAGAGAGGCAAGTGAGCAAGTGAGCAAGTGAGGGAGGGCGAAAGAAAGAATATAGAATATCAAACTAGACACCGACAAATCGAACTGACAAATAAAATAACTACAAAAACACGTCGATGACAACAACAAAAACGTCTACAAATTTTATGATTTACGCTTTGCTGCAGCATTTTGAGGAAGGGGGTGTTGTGTGTACTAGAACAACAACAACAACAACAACAACAAATGTCAGCTAGTTATTGTCTTTGTGTATCTCTGAATATCTGTGTGTGTGTGTGTGTATGAAGAAAACTTGGCGTCATCATCATCATCATCATCATCGACATGCCATGTTGCCTTCTAAGGACAACGAATACAAGCTGAGAGAGAATAGATGGGGAGAAAGAGAATTTGTTATTGCTGGATGAGCTCATGTCCTGTCCCACATTCATTCAATTAATAAAATCTTCACAAAAAAAAAAAAAAAAATATATATAAAGGCGTCAAACACATGATGAAGCAAGCAACGCAACGAAGCTAAACAGAATATGGTGACCTGAACTAAGGTGAGAAGATTTGGGAGGGTCCTGACATGAAATGAACTTAGTCTCCCTGAGGTGATATGGATGAGCTGAGATTCTAAATTTCGTTCCAAAGTGCAAAAACATGTTTTGTTTTTTTCTTTTTCTTTTTTTGGTTTTGTGTTTTTATTTACGAAAACAAAAAGAAGAGAAGAGATTTGTGGTTAAAGAAGAAATGAAAACAAGATACCAAAAAAAAAAAAATGTAGAAAAATTAATATTCTTTTTTATTTTTTATAAACTACTTACTTTTATGGGATCTTTTGAAAACATCCATGAAAAGCAGATGTAAATTCATTATCTAACCAACATTCTTACCAATAAAAATAAAGGAGGACAACGAGGAGGGATGGAGATGATGAGCAGTGGTGGTAGTCGGTTTTTCAGAGGATGATGGACGGATTCAGTAAACTCCTATTCTATAATCTCATGGTCAAAACAAAGTATATAATTTTGATTTAAGAGAAAAACAACCACACAACATTTGATGTGATCTCAAAGATTTAAAAGACTCCCCACTCCATCCCACCTTTCATGGGTTTCAGTACATTGTTTTGCTTTTTGAGAGCAGTTCATTTGACGGAATCATCTAAATAACCATATGTTTCTATTTTTACTATTACTAGACCCTTTTTAGATTGATATATAAGTCATTAAGGGCCCTGAGAAGGGTCTCCCATGCCGGTAAGGTCCAAGACACTGTACACTCTGAAGCTAGAGCAGTCGAAGCCAGTAATCACAACAATGGGCCATAAGTCTTCTCTGTGTAAATTAGCCTACCCTATTCTATTCTATTCGATTCCATTCTATTCTATTCTATTCGATTCTAATCGATTCTATTCGATTCAAAATCTTCAATGGATTCAATAAAACTGTATTATTTTAGGATTATTTGTTTAACCATACAATAATAAAAACCTAGCAAGGGGGTGGGGGTGGTGGGTCGAGAAATGGCGTTCAAAAGAATTTCTATTTATATAAAATTGATATTTAGACGATATGATTTCACTTGGCAACCCTGACGACAATTAGTAAGTAGGTGCGCTAGTGCGCAAAATCGTTACTTCTTAGTAACAAGAAACTACAAATTTTTACCTTTCCTCTTTCGCAAAGGATTAGTTTTTCCTTTTTTTTTTTTACTCTATAGAAATATATAAATAGGACAAAACACACACACACTCACATACACACATAGAGAAAGAGAGAGAGAGAGAGAGAGAGAGAGCGAAATACAGCAAGTTCAGTGTGCAGAGAGTTAAAATTTGTAGTAAAATGTCATTGTTACTTTTACCAACTAAAGTCTAAAGTATGAGTTTAGTAAAAGGTCAGGTCACCCCCCATCACCATTCTTTGTCTTCCTCGTCTTCAATAGAAATTAATGAATGTCATAGAAATACTTGTACTTCTGTAATAAATGTTAAAAGTTAAAATCTTAAGACACATCGTCGTCTAAATATAACAAAGTATTTTTGAAAATTTGCACCCATATTCACGAACCATGTTAATTCCAAGACCCTGAGATGACTGGATACAAACCCCGAGTAAAACACTTAAAAACTTTTATATGTCAGAGGTGTAGTAAACGCTATAACAATCTTCATATTTCTATCCGACCTAACTTTTTGGATGGATAGCCGCCTGCCTCCATGGGCCTCTCTAAATATACAATACATATAAAATGGATTATGAAAACAACCTCTTCTAGTAAAATCAAAGAATCCTGGTTTTGTAACGAATCAAAAACTAAGAGACTAGAACATATGAAATGTAAATTGGATGGATTTTATCAACTATGGCATCATCTTACAGTTAACAAAGTGAAAGTGTTATACAATAACATTCTGGAAAACTGTTTAGAACTTAAGAAAGAAACCAATAGAATGTAGCCAATAGATTAATGAGCGGAAATACAATCGACTGACTGAATGCCTTCCTCTAGGTTCGAATAATCATAGAGATTTGATATTTCACTTAAATGTCTTGGGTCGATTGGAATCAAAACATTAAACAAACTGGTGGCAAACAATATGTTCTTAGTCCCAAGTGAAACTCTTTCTCTGTCTGTCTGTCTGTCTGTCTGCCTCACTGACGGACTGCTTGGCTTTCATGTTGTTGTTGTTGGGTATTTCAAGTCAGTTAAGACTTTGTATCTTGTATATGTATTACATTAAAAAGGGGATGGACACACACAAGTCAGACGCCGCGGACAGCTTAAGAAAAATGAGTGTCGAAGAGTAGTAAACGGTTGGGTCTTGTGGCGTCCGTCTTTTGTGCTGGGTACTTTCTTTATGTCCATTTTCATTTTCTTTTGGTTCTCTTTTCTTGTGAAAGTAACATGCTTCACTTTTTTTCATTTTTCAACAAAAGAGACAAAAAAAAAAAAACAGAATCCAAGGTTATTTTTTCGATGGTTGGTTGGTTGGTTGGTTGGTTTGCATGCCAAAATATTTTTTGTTTTTATTACTGGAGAAGCTGATTTTGACCGAGAACACATCCAACATCATCATCATCATGGGTCAAAAGTGAAAAAATTTAGCAATGAAAACAAGAAAATGTTTAAAGAAAAATTAAAAAAACAAATTGAAAATAAAATAATAAAAAAACATTGAATTAAATTAAGTTAACTTAAGGACATGACAGACTACTGTTCTTCGTATGTGTGTGTGTTTGTGTGTGTGTGTGTGTGTGTGACAGAGAGAGAGAGAGAGAGAGAGAAAGAGAGAGTGTGAGTATGTGTGTGTGTGCCGACCGAAAGCATGTGAATGTGAGTCAAGTTAAAGAAAAAGACGCGCGTGCTTTATTTCATTATTTTCACATCTTTTTCTTTCTTGGATATTTAAATTTATTTTGGGGTCTTTATTTTTCATCTAACATCATTATTACTTTTGTATCAACATCATCGTCATCATCATCATCATCATCATCATCATCTCATCGCCAGCATTCACTTTTGCAAAATTGAAAAATTGAATAAAAAAATAAACCAAATGGAAATGATTTCGATTTAAAAATGCCGAGATTTGATGATGATCATCAACGATGATGATGACGAAGGCCAAGAAAATAAAATCGCTTGTCTTTGTTGTTAATGCGTGTAAATATTTATTCTTAATTTTTTCTTTCGTTTGCATATTTTTTATTTATAATTTTTTTTTTTTAGTTGGACTTTTCACACTTTCAATATAAAAAAGGAAAAAGATTTAGAAGTGAGTACAGAAGAGAAGAAATACAAAACTAACAAAATTAAGTTTGCAAGTCTTTCATAGATAGAAAGTTATTCACATCATGTATGTGTGTGTTTGTGTGTGTGTGTGTTTGTGTATCTGAACTAAAGTAAAAGTACAAGGAACAGAATTGAATTTATCAAAATTGGTTTTACCAAAGCAAAAGCAAAATCCTATAAAAGTTTTCACCTTGCGGGTCGGCAGGGTCGGATCAGGTCAGGTCAGGTCAGGTCAGTCAGGTTAAGTCAGATTAACCTGATATTTTTGTCAGTCAGTTTATAATGTTTGCCCTTTCAAAGTTTTAATATAATTGAGGTTAAACCATAAGTCATCACCATCACACGTTGCCGATATACGAGTTCTTCTGTTTTTGTTAGGTGACATTTTCATTTACAATGACGACACAATCATGATGATGACATCGCATCGCATCGACCAACCACATTGACTACGCCCCTAAAAGCAGACTGTAAAAAGAAAACAGAAATAGAATAGAAATATGTATGTGTGCGTGTGTGGTTGTGTGTGTGTGTGTACTTATGTTGTAATCATCATTAACAAAATACTTAGGTTGACTAACGTTTGACCTAGTAAGACGGAACGGACAAAGATGATTATTATTATGATGATAATGATGATGTTGATGGATGACAATGATAAATGATTCGTTTTTGTCAACATTCAGTCAGTCAGTCAGTCAATGACATTGTTTTTTGCTTAGCCTAATTTTAGGCAGCTTACAAAGATTTATTTCGGTTCCCTGAGCAATGTAAAAATGCAAAGCATAACAAACTAAACAAAATTTGAACTTTACAAAACGAGTCGTCGACCATCAAGGTCGGAATCTTTCCAGTTGTACATACTTCCATTTTTGGACAATCCGTTTAAGTTGGCGCATTCAAAACTTTCTCCCTTTCAAATTCTTTTTCTACTACTCTCCCTCTTCATAGAGCGACTATTCACATATAGTGTTGTACAATATTATAAGTTTGTCATGAAGTATGTTGTAACACACAGAAGGAGACATCGGAGTCCACATAAAGTATATATTGTATATTCCAGGCCAGATCGACGAGAATGGAATTGCTTGACTAAGCCATGTCCGTCTAGCCAAACTAGTCCCTCAGTTTTTGAGCTAGAGATCTGAAAATTTGCACAAACTTTTCAATTTAGCAGACGCTTTATATTTGTAGGACCATTCGAATCGGATCACTTTGAGAGGTACCTCACACCTCCCACCTCCCAAACAAGCCCCATTCAAATTCAAGTTCTTATAAGAAAAACTTTTTGTCGACACAAGTTCCTCATCCACCATCAATCTCCACCAACCTTGTAAATTTCAAGACCCTAAGATTCCTGGATCATATAGCTTCCAACCATACAAACCCAGATTCAAATTCATATTCTTATTAGAAAAACTATTTTATATTATGTATTATCGAACTGAAATTTAGGCAACACATAAGTTTCTTATCCATCTCCATCAACCTTGCCCTAGGATTATTGGATCGTATACAAAAATATCGGTTTCAGTGTTCAATATGTGTACTGACAATTCCCCGAAACATAATAAGAAATCAATAATCGAATATTTTTAAATGCTCAATCACAGAGACTAAAAACGACGTTTTCTAGGGTTCGTTCGGTAAGTCCTAATCTACGTATTGTAGTTTTTCCTAAATTGGATTGGATTGGATTTGATTTGATTTGATTTTAATCAAAATGTCCTTGCCTATTTAAGTGGTGCTTGTATTGTATATCTTCTAACTCTATTGATTATGAGAAATATCGATTGACAGTTAAATTGCTTTTTCGATTTGCACATAAAGTAAACTTGATATCCTTTATTAGTCATCTCATCAGGCAGAACAACGTCAATTACATAAAACTGGGTCACTCAGCAATTACATACATAATTTATTATTTCAATTTTTCGTTCCAAGGTAAAAGAAAAAATTAATAAATTTCCCTGATAATTTTTTAGATTTCCATATTTGTAGTGTGTAGTCTGTTGTTTTAATTTGCATTTTAATGAACTTGACAGACAGACACTAGACAGAGAACTCTGACAAACAACGCCTAACACGAAATTGATATTATGGAGATGTTGAGAGCTCCACATAAGGAGTAATGGGTAACTAACTAACTAAAAGTAAATAACTGCGCCATTCTATATCATTTAAAACTAAAGGAGATAAACGTAATGAGCATTTTAGTTACACAAAGGATCTCGCAACTCGTTAATTGACAACTTTAGATACTTATAAATGCATGCATGCATCCATGATGTGTGTTGTGTGTTGTGTATGGAAGTAATTTATAAATTGAAAACCATAGACATTAGTCATCATCATCATCATCATCATGAACATTAAACAAAGTTGGAGAAAAGACAACAAAGATTTTTGATCCTTTGATTTTGTGTTTTGTTTTTTTATCGTTGACGGTGACGGTGACGGGTATCAAGTATCAAGTATCAAATATTGTGATGTTGTGGTATTTAAGTAAATAGTATTTTTATCCATGTTTACAGTAGGCTAAGTAGTAATGAACGCCGTAATTGGGTCACAATAACAACAATATTATGGGTGGACAAAGTTAGTTACTCGAACTTCAAGTTCTAACATTTTCATTTAGTTGATCAAATAAGATACATGTATTTCATTGAAATGTAAACCTAAACTAAAGGATTAATTGTAATTGTTATTGTTATTGTCAATCTCAGTTGTCGATTCATTCAGTCTTCAATCATCATATTGACTGACAACCGTAAAGGGTAGTTTGTTTGTTTGTTTGTTAGTTTGCTTGAGTTAAGGCTAGAATATCCAATATCCAATATCCAATTACTATTGTCCATTGATTTCTAAACTAATTGATTGACTAATTGTCACTCAGTTATTCCGTCCGTCCAATCTTCAATCATCATGTTTTCAGGTAACGCAACAATACCAACGAAATATGGTTTATTTCATTTTATTGTGTATTTCTTTTTTGTTACAAATTTAGTTTTCTATTTATTTTTGTACTCGTATTGTATAAAAAGAAAAGCACACAGAGCCACCCACCAACACCCACCAACCCACCGACTTGCATTGAGATTGTGTAGCTTTGAAAGGCAGCGGCGCTAAATGCGGCACCCAACAAGGACAGTTCACGCTCACGTGTTCGTTGTTCCTAAACAAATAAAATAAAATGAGTGAGTTAAGCGAAGGCAAAAAGGAATTTACTCGGCTCATACTGCGCTGCTGCTGTCATCATTGCCGCCGCCGCCGCCGCCGGTGCCGATGCCGTCGACTTCAACATTTCAAATCGATTGACATGCCACCAGCCAACGTCAAGTTTAAGTCAGTTTATATTTCTGATATTTTTCTAATGTCGCAGCAGTTGGTCTTTGCCTGTGGTGGGCGGCGGCATGTTTGCTGCTGCTACTTTGCCTTTGCTACTAAAAATAATCAATATTGGCTCACAAAGGAAATATTGAAACAAAACATGTTTCTCCTTCCCTCCTATCCTACAACCCAATCCTACCAGACCCAACCACCACCAGCACCACCATAGACAATTGAAAACAATAGAAGGGAAGATATTTGGTTACAACACGCGAAAAAATGTTTATACGACAAGTATCGCTATTTGATCATCAATGTAATGTCGCGGAAAGGACGACGCATGGAAGGAGGAAACTGTAAGAGTTTCTGAATGCGTGCATGCGTGTGTGTTTGTGTGTGTGTGTGTGTGGGTGTGTGGGTGTGTTTGTAACGAAATGAATGTGCGCAAATAAATAAAGGGTAGAAATGAAAGGAGGTTGGGTTGGGTTGGTTTGGTTGGTTGTATGTATGACGTGTGTTTGTTTGTTTGTTCAATGCAGTGCAGGATGTCTGTCAGCAGCTTGACGACGCAGGCGTGTACAAGTGCCAGTGTTGCCAACACCATGTATGTATGTACGTACGCACATACATATGTAGCACACACACACACACACGTACACTCACGTAAGTGAGAAAGTAAAAGAAGTAGAAAACTTTAGCCTGACAACAACAGCTGAGCTGAACTGTGTTCAGTTCAGTTCAGTTGAGTTGAGTTGAGATGTGCGAACGACAAGACAAACTCACTCGCGCGTATAAAACAAACGAATGAATGAATGAGGTAGAGAGAAGGTGGAAGGTGGCAGGTGGCAGGTGGAACGAGGAAACGGAATAACAGTGAATTGCTAAAAATTGGACTAAAATGTTCTTATTAATATCCTCACACACTCTCACTCCCCCTCTCGGCCTTTCTCTGTTACTTAAGCTTAAGATTTTTCTATTTTCATTCTATTTCTGCTATATATTTTGTTGTATGGAGCAGTAGCAGGCAGATAGATGTACATAGAGCAACAGAAACGGAAGGAAGACAAAATCTCTGCACTTGTCACCCATTTGAAAGGCAAAATGCTGCTGCTGCTGCTGCTGCGGCTACCTAGGTTGCTCCTTCCACGTGTGCTGGGCTGGGGGTGGCTTGTGGTGTGGTGTGGTGTAGTTTCAAAATTCTTTTGACTATTTTTATCTTGTCGGGTTAACTGATGCATGCAAAAGATACTCGTAATAGAAACCATATAGAGTTCTGCAATCAAATCATATTGTTAACTGCGTTTGCAAATGTTGATGCAGATATCCCACTGTGCGTGGTTAGTTGATAACGGAGCTTTATTTTATTTTCACTTTCATAGATATTTCCACAGAAATATTAGTTGTGTATTTTACTTCGTCAAGTGACCACGTTTTCGCATTGAAAAGAAAAAATAGAAAGGCAATTCAATTTTGTCATAATTTTGTATTAAAACTTGTTAAATAGTTTAATTGGTAATTTAAAAACAAAAAAAAAAAAAAGAGAAAAACCAAAAGTGTGAAAATAACAAATTGTGGAACATTCTTCTTCTTTTTGTTTGGGTAAAAAAATGATAGTGGGTAGTGGCATTGCACATGTATAGAAAGAAAGAGAATTGATAAGAAACCTCAAAAATTAAGGCAAAACAAAATAATGGCGGAAATTGCAGAAAGCGAGAAACCATTTTAAAGTTCGATAAATCCCATTCCTTTCATCGGAAGATCTAAGGAAATAGTTCAATACTCCACTAGTCACTAGTCAAACAATATGGAATACACTGAAGGAGATAGAATTGAAAGCACATTTCGCAAGGAAAGAACTCACGAAGAGGCATCCAATGGAGAAAATCTTGGAAATTCAATGAAAATAATATTAACCTCTTATTCTATTATCATTGATTTATACAATTTTATCAAAATAGCAATGTCAAAATGTGGAAGTAGATTCTGTGGGTTATTTTGAAATTGATAACAAATTGGTAGAACCATAACAGTCAAATAGAAAGGAAAATTGGTAATTGGTAAGTAGTAAATAGAATTATTCGTTGCTGACTCCTTCGACGGTGTCCCTGATGGGAATGTATGTGTGCCAGATAATTGAAACCCTAAACAAACTCAAATGAATGATAGATTAAAGAATCATTAATTAACAAAAATATGAATGACATCAAATGAATTGGGATATAAAAAAAGATTTATTCAAAAATGTAACTAACAAAAAACGTAAAAATATCCTAAACAGATAAAAATTAATGAAGGAAGTGTGTTACAATCAAGTGTTTATATGAAATCAAATGAAAATAAAATAAATAAATAAATGATAAGTAGACATTTTTATAATAATGATCGTGTGATGTTAGTTTTTACAAATAAACTTATTTAAAACATGGCTAAAGCCGAAAAGTATAAAAAGTCAAAGCTTAGAAGCAACCGAAACAACTCGTACAAATATAAGAAATCGTCAAAATCAATCAATGTCTCAAATAAATGATAGATTAAAGAATATGTATAACAGTGTAAACAATATTTCAATTGGCAAAAATTACAAAAAAAAAAAAATAATTAAATGATTAGTAGACATTTTTATCAAATTCGGAAAATTAAAGCAAATCAAAATGAGAACAGAATTAAGAAAATTAAATAAATAAATAGATAAAAATTATTTAAATAAAATTTCTAAATCCACAACGAATATCTAGTCCAACAAATGACTAGAACCTGAAGAGGATTTGATTGAAGAATATCCTCCAACACCAACATTATCATCATCGGACGACTTCAACTCATTATCATCACAAGTTTTCCGCGAATAAACAATAACAATATTTCAATGGGCAAAAATTAGAAATTCAGTTAAATCTCTCGTAATCAAAGAAACTTAAAAATCAAGAAAATTAAATAATTTAAAAAAAAAAATGCCAAAAATAAATAAATCCGTAAATAAATTTTCATTAAAAAAATACACTTTTTATAACAAAAAAAGAAAAATAATATTTTCTGGTGAGGTCCCAAATAAATAAATAAATAAATTTTCAATAAAAAAATACACTTTTTATAAAAAAAAAAAGAAAAATAATATTTTCTGGTGAGGTCCCACAGTTGAGGAAACTACACAAAAATAACATACAAATTAACTTAGAGATCAAAGAAATTTATTAAAAAATAATAATAATAATAAATGATTAGTAGACATTTTTGGTTCTGGAATATTCTACAGTCAATTGATAGATTTAAAAAGCGACAACTCTGTAAGTATTAATCCGATCTGGCAATGCTATGCAACAATGAAAAGGTGGCAACCTTGGTAAAACCATGCTGCACATGGACAATGAACAAGTGATTATTAAATCAGCTGTTTTTGCGTAAACGGATAAAATTCTTTACAATATATTGTATTTCTATGAAAAGGGTTATTCCGCAGCGAAAGTCCATAAAAAAATGTGTGCAATTTGCGAAATGTTACTGAAACGGAATGATTTGCAATTGCCTTTTCTATCCAAATTGATAACTGGCGCTGAAAAATGGATAGCATACGACAATAATGTGGGAAAAATGTCATTGTGTTAACAAGGTGAGCCTGTCCAAACCATTGCAAAGCCGGCGCTAACTACGAGGAAGTTGCTGCTGTGCATTTGGTGGGATTGCAAAGGTCCTGTGCATTATGAGTTGCTCCCACCTGGGGAAACGATAATTTCGAAACTCTATTGTCAACAACTAACAAAACTAAATGCAGCATTGAAGGAATTGGTGAACAGAAAAGGCATAGACAACGCTGGGCCACACATATCTTTGATGACTCAGCAAAAATTGAGGGAACTTGGCTTGGAAGTGTTAATGCACCCACCATATAGTCTGGACCTAGCATCATCTATTTTCGCTCTTGATGGCTGTTACGCCATGAATTCCCTAAACGACTGCAAAACGGTATTGCACCAGTTTTTTGATCAGAAATCCCAGGATTTCTACATCAACGGGATTATGGTTTTACCAGAAAGATGGCAAAAGGTTATCAATAAGATAGGAATGACCTTCCCAATCGCCAGACCTTAATCCCATACACATATATTGGAATATTAAAGAAAAGAATTGATGGTGAGCTTAAGACCACAAACAAGGACGATTTATGGGAAAAAGTGCAGACAATTGAAGAAGAAAATTTGATTGCGGATCCATATGCATAATCTCATTTTAAGTCATTTTCTATTTATGAATGATATCAATGAGTGTAGAGTGAGAGAGAGAGAGAGAGAGAGAGAGAGAGAGAGAGAGAGGGAAACTACATTTTTTTCTTTATTGTATCCTTTATTTGCAACTGCAACCCCAAGGGGCGAGGATCAGTGCGTTTTTCGGAGTGCCCATATTCAATACAGAGGGAGGGGTGAAGTGATGATGACATTATTGACGTCATTAGAACTTTCAGTTCAATTAACCTGTTTTTCTCTTGCTAGCGCAATTGTTTAAATAAAAAAAAATTGTGTCTTTGTATTTTTTTGTTTGTAATTTAATAATTTTCTGCATTTTTTTGGCTTCTCACACACGTAACCCTACAAAAACATCAATATCAACAACAACAACAACAGCACAACTATGACGTCTGGCAACGTCAGTCAGTCAGTCAGTCAACCCAGTGAAAGAGTAAAGAAAACAACAACCAAAAAAAAAAATAAAAAAGAAATTAAAATAGTTTCCCCATAACAACAACATCAAGTATTCTAATCAGTTCAGAAAGAGATTTGTATGCATTAGGGGAGAGAGAGGAGCAGCGTATCATGTTATCTCGTTTGCACCAACTGCGCTTCCTACAAAATTCAAATAAAAAATTAAAGGCTATTGATCAAAGCAACCGTCCAACGAATGGAGCAGGAGGCACACCGACGTACGGACGGAGGGAGCAACAGAACGATCAGATTCGATCCAATCCGATCGCTTTCGCTGCTAACGTCACTCACTCACTCACTCACTCAACGACAACAGCAAACAAATTTATAAAAAAAAAAACAGAAACAGAAAAAAAAGTCGTAGTCGTCGTCGTTGTTGTTGTTGTTGTCGCCAGTCAGCAGAAAGAAAGAAATAAGAGCACAAAAAAGAAATGAAGAAAGTCTTTAGCACGCGGCCGAAGAAGAAGAAATCTTGATGTTTTTCCTCCCGTTGCCACAACAAAAATTCATAAGGTTAAAAAACACCCACAAAATCAACAACAACTAAAACTTACGAAAACAAAAAACAACAAAATTTAACGAAAAACTTGAAAAACATTAAGAAAATAAAAAGAAAAAAACTAAACACGCAAGCAAATTTAAATAAGCAACGACGCAATAAACGCGAAATGAAAATGGCATGAATATTAAAAAAAAAACCAACCAACCAACGACGACAGTCAACAGCCAAACGAACGAACGAACGGCAGCCGCACGAACGAATGAACTCAACTCGTGAGAGAACAACAAATTAATGCATGCACGTATGAACAACGAACGAACGAACGAACAAACCCATGAGAGGAGAGAACAAACTACTTACATATTTAGCAAGTGAGCGCCGCACGAACGAAACAGAAACAAAAGGGTAACCAGAAGCACGAACGACGCAAGAACACAACAACATCAACAACAACAACACTCACTACATACTCATTTCTTCTTCTCAGTGAGTGTACGAATTTGTTGATGATGTTGATGATGTTGATGATGATAATGATGATAGTTAAGCAGGCACGCAGTCATGATGGTACAGTAAAGTGAGTGCACAGTGTTCGGTTCGTGCGAGGGGCAACAAACAAGGGGAACGCAACACACGCTCCTACAAAAACTACATCAAACAAACATAAACTTGCGTATACAGTTGAGTAGTGTTAATATGAACGAATGAACAAACAACACTACAATTGAAATATGTGGTTAGTTCATGTGGCAACGAGAATGTTAGCTTTCTTTATAAAAAAATATCAAGTTAAATTACAAAGAAACAATCAACAACAACATCTATTTAATATAAATATTTAGTCATGCCGCCCGCTCAGTTATTGAGCTACATATTTTTATTCTCTCTGTCTGTCGTCTGCTGTCATACGAGTACATAAAATGTAGTACCATGATGAAATCTGAGTTCTCCGATTACTGGAAAAACTAAAGATTAGCTGCCATGCCACCTCTCATAGTAATCTCACATAGTTTTTGCTTTGTTTTTATACTCTTCTCGGTATTATATTGTAAGTTTGTCATGAAGTTTGTAATAGGCAGAAGGAGACAAAAGAGACCACATTAAGTATATACATATATTCTTGATCAGCTCGATTAGACAAATTGATTAAGCCATGTCCGTCTGTCCGTCTGTATGTATGCAAACTAGTGCCTCAGTTTTCGAACTACAGAACTGAAATTTGCACCATATGCAATACATTTGTCAGAACCAGCCGAATCGGACCACTAGGGAGGGTACACCTTCCATACAAACCCCCCATTTGAAATCATATTCTTATTAGAAAAACTGTTTTGTTTTGTGTCCTATCGAACTGAAACTTGGACATTATCAGTTTACAATTACAAGGCCAGGAACCAGCCGAATCGGACCTCTAAGAAGGGTACACCTCTTATACAAATCTGGTGAAGAGCATTTCATCTTCGGCATAGCCGAAGTTTTCATTTTGTTCATGTAAATTTAGTGACGTCATTTTTAATTAGTATGTAGTATTATTATTTGTATTATATTACACATCCAAGGATATTTCGACAATAAAATCAGTTATTTCAGTGTGTCGCCTTTCTACCTTTCTAAATGTTGAGTTAGAAAATTTGTATTTATAAGGAATCGCGTGTTGTGTAGTTTTAGTTTCTCAAGTTGAAGAGAACCAATCTGGACTCCAATCAGTCCATAGATGAAAATGAATTCGTTTCTGAACAGCTGCTGCTCCTTCTTCTGACTTTTTCTCCAGGTGGAAGCCGACAACAAGCATGCATTCCAAGAATTTTTGTATTAAAATCGAATCGGGCTTCCCCGCAGTAATAGTAAATAGTAGTAGGTGTGTGTGTTAGGCAGGCGTTCGTTCTATTCTGCTTAAAATTCTTTGTTAAAAGTAGCACACATAATCGCGCCTTTACTGTACTGTTTATATGTATTTGTATATTAATGATGATGATGATGGGTGATGGGTGATGGTAATGATGATCAACAGTAATAGCAAGCAAGGGAACAAACAGACGACCGATGGCAGCAGCTGCCGCCTCAGTTGCCTCAGTAGCCACAGTAGAGCAATGAAACATTGTCGTCTGCCGTCCATTAGTTGGTCGCTTCATTCTCTTTGAATTTGAAACAACAAAAAAATGTATTGTATTATATGTTAATTCTTTCCTCGTTTTTTTTTTTTTTTTTTCTTTTTTACTTTCAATTATTGTAGGTCGCAAAGGAAAGCACATAAAAACATAGAGAGACAAAGAGAAGAGAGTGCTACAGGAGTGAGTGGAGTTCATTAAATAAATATTCAGTTGAATGGATTTTTGGAATGCTGTTCACATTTTCTTCTATCTTTGTTGAATTGCTTTGTTTTTCTTTTTTTCTTCTTAATTTTCCTTTCAATGTCACTTTCAGTGTGACGACGGCGGCATGGCGACAAAACAGCGGCGATATTGGTCGGTTCTGCGCACCCAACCCACACACACACACACACACACTTCACACTCTCTCTCTCACAAGCACACAAACGCACACTCCCATTTCATTCCCAATTAATAGACAAAAAAATGCAAAAGGGAAGAGACAGACGTCAAAAGAAAAATGGAATTTTAAATTCTGCACTCTACACTGCATACAAATACACACATATATGCATGTGTATATATATATATATATATATATATACGTATTTATGCATTTGCTTTGATCAGCTGAGTGAGTAGTTATGCTAGTGGCTTGGGCAGGGGTTGTTGTGGAGAAGGTGACGGTGACAGTGGTTGTGGTGACGATACTCTCGCTGCTGCTGTTAGTTGGTTTGTGGGTTGCTTGGTTGCTGCCTCTGCTCAGCTCAACTCTCCCACTCTCACTCTTCTGCTACGCTACTTTCTCATCTTAATTCTAATTCTTTCATACTCAGACATATGTATGTATGTAACGTAAGACAGACGGACAGAGAGGCAAACAAGTGATTTTTGTGATTACATCGTTATGGATTGTGACAATTGGATAGGATCGGATGAATGGATGTATGGTATGTATGATATTAAAAGTTGAGAGGGGGCTGGGCTTTTTGCCAACGAAACAGGGTTCGGATTCTTCCAGTTTCCGGTTCATAGTAATCTAATTAAAATTATCAAATCAAGCATCCTAGAATAGAGAAAAGGCGGTTCCGGTAACAAAAAAAAAAAAAATATTCTTTTTGTTGTTTCAAACAAAATTCAAAATGGTTCTGATTGAAGGCGCTGCCTCTATGTTGCCTCTTTACTATTGGGTATTGCAACTCGACTCGATCGAATCAATTGATTAACCACAGAAAGGCGACTGGCCGGAATACGCACACACACACACACACACACACACATACACATGTTATTGGTTGGTTATGGTAGTCTCGTATCAAGAAACAAGTATCTGAAGCATGCAGTTAGATAACGTTCTCCTCTTTAACTCTTCTCTTCTTCCCTTTCATTCTCTTCTTCATCAGCTCTCTCTTGTCCGACAAAATTGGGTGAGTCCTTGAAACAAAAGGGAGGGGTTTTGGATTCGATTAATCATCTATCATCTTCTCCGACTTTCTTCATAGTCACCGAATTGGATTGGGTAGGCTACGCTAGGACATATGTATGCAGGTTAGTTGATTGTTAGGTCAGCTGGTCGATTGGATCAGATTGGTTTGGATTGGAAAAAAAAAAAAAGTAGAACAGTATGAACTCCAATAGAAGCTTCTTCTTCTAATAAGCTTTCTGTTTTCTTCAAATTCAATATTTGCTGCTGGTTATCACACACACACACACACACACACACGCACACAGCTAAATGTATATATAATATTATAAACTTCTGCTGCCTCTTTGACTTTGCCTTATGGTTTTTACCTTTTTTTTTTTTTTTTTTTTGATTTAGCGATGACAACGACAACGTTGATGATTTTGATTTTGATGATAATGATGATGATGAGGAGGAGCAGCAGCACCAGCAGCAGTGGAGGAAGTGAAGAAAAAGTAGTAAAAGTTTTCCCTTTTTCTGTATTTTGTTTTGTTTAAAGTAAATTGAAGTGAGTGTATTTTTCTTCCTTTCTATTCTACTCTACTTTATTCTCCCATTGAACTAAACATTTGTATGTGGGTTTTCTTTTTTTTTTTTTTTGTAGTTGTTGTATTCACCTCCTTTCTTTCCTTCTTGCTTGTTTTTGCCAAAACTCCGCACTGCAAGCAAGCACGCACGCAATCGTCTTTGCTTTATTCTCCCCTCCTTTCTTTACGCTTGTGCTTATGCTTTTGAGATTTGGTTGCGCTTCTTTCTTTTTCCAAGCAGCAGAAGAAACAGCAGCAGCAGCAGCAGCAGAACAGCAGTCAGTAAAAGCAGCAGCAGAAATTATGACGATGAAGATGATGATCAAATTAAATTATTAAAATTTATTATTAAAAATTTTCTTTTGGAATTTCAATTTTGATTTTGCTTTTTCTTATATTGCTTTTTAGCTTTTTAGGGGTTTCTTTACTTTAACTATATAACTTCTTTTTCTTCTTCTTCTTCGTTTTGTTGCACTTTCACGTTTTTAAATACAAAAAAAAAAAAAATACAAATACAAAAATACAAAAAAAAAAATGAATGTTGCAGCAGCAGCGGCGCAGCTCGACGTTGCACGAATTTCGATTTTGCACGCGTTTTTCTCTTACGTTTTTCTATGGGGGTTTCTTTCTTTTCTCGCTTTTCCCTTCTCCCGTTCTTTCTTTTCTCGCTTGCTTCTTGTTTAATTGGTTATTGGTTATTTTTTTGCTTTTTGAGTTTTTTCGTTTGGTTTCTTTGCTGCTGTTTGCTTTTGACTGTTTTTCTTTTCTCTGATACACAAATATTGCAGATCGCTTGAGAATTTCTCAGGTTTTATGTTAATTTTTGTTTTTTTAGGCCTTTTTTTAACACACAATAAATTAGTATAAATTATGAAAAAAAAAAACTTTTCCCTTGCGTTAACGACAACGACGGACTTTCCACGAATTCCATGCACTGTATGGCTGGTGGCGTTGGAATTCGCTGGTTGGCAGCGCCATGTTTTTGAACAAGTTGGCAGTCTTCACATTTGATGAAGTACGGCCACCCAACGACACAACATTTCCAATGGTCACCCATAGGGTCCAATACCAAGTCTTTATTTTTACATTTAAAGTTGCCATATAGCGACACTTTGGCTAATGTATGTGGTTGTGCGTGTGTGTGCGTGTGTGTGTGTGTGTAGGGGCCGCCAATTGTGCAAGCGAGATAACCATAGGAAACAAAATGCAGAGGTGTATTTTTCCTTCAAAATAAGCCGAACATCATTTTTATTTCAAAATAAGCATATCATTTTCTGGAAAAGAAGTTTATTATGTCCTTCGAATTAGGCAGACCCTCACCGACATCAATTATTGGTTACAAAAAAATAATAAACTGTAATATTTTACAGTCTTCGGACGCTCTATCTAAATCGAGAATTTGGTGATTTGTAATCTTTATTAAGTGTCGTCAAGAACAAGAACAAATAGCCCAATTGGAAGTGCAAGTTCGTGCACTCCAAGCAAGTACCTCCCCCACTTACGCAAATATCCAAAAGTTAAAAACTTATTTGAATTATAGGTACCGCAAACGTACATATTATACTGAATTCCTTGTTTATTGAGGTCGATGTGATTTATCATTTGGCCTCGCCGGCTTCACCACAGCATCATGCGAACCATTAATGCGCTGGGTTTAGCGAAACGTGTCATGGTCAAGCTGCTCAGAAGTTTATGGTAATCCTACAGTCAGAAGCATACTAGGCACATGTACAGAAATCCAGTCGGACCAAGATTTTGGCTTATCAATTAAGGCAAACGTATGCCGGAAGCACTTACATAGTTATGCTTATGCCAAACTAGTAAAGGAGCATCATAAGAGTATCAATGTGCATTAAGTTAATTGACATATGCATCACTCACCCTCAATGATTGGCATGGGGCCTGTTTTGTCTGTTTGAAGTGGAAACCGCTTCTGTGAATTACAATGAAATCAAATTTGAAGGTGACTCCTGCAATTTTCCAAATACTGTAAAGTCTCAGCTTGTCAATGCAAATGATGAGATTTGGCATTATTTCATTTATTCAGTGAAATGGAAAGAACATACAGTTTGCTGGGCAACTGCTGCGTTTTCTTTTTATAATCATGAGTAATAATGATCTATCCAATCATCATCATTCTAATATGAACTACAATTGTGATGAGTCAAGATATTGCACGCTATAAGAGATTGGCTGGCAACTTGTCTGTCCATGGCAATGTATTCCATCGACCAAAGAACACACGCCTATTCTTCGCTACCATTGGCAGCGGCATACAAATCTTCTTTATGGCTTTCACCATAACCATATGTAATTACAAAATACACTACCATTTAAAGCAATCATTTAATGAGGTTTACTTTATTTGCGTACAGAGTTTGCCATGTTGAGCACGGATGGCACTCAAAAATGATTTTCGGAGTGTCTTTATAAGACCATAAAGGATGGTGAATGGAAGCATGCAGCTTTTTTAACAGCAATATTCTAACGGAGCTTCGTTTTTGGGTACACAATTTATTCTATTTTCCTTTTGAAAATTTCAATTTCCCTTTTCTTAATTGCAGGATGGGATTCTTGGCGCTGTTCGAGTGGCGCTGATCGATTTCTTACGATAATTTCTTGGCTTTTGCTTGGGTTTAGCATTTCAGTTCCTTTGGTTGATTTAGGGTTTTATTTTGGGTACCACAGGAATATATGTATACGCATGTGATAGGTGCATCGTCTCCAGTTAACACAGACATAGGCACAATTGTTGTAAACACCATCAAAAGCAGTGGTATCAGTTCAGGAATACTGAATTAAAATGATGCTCTAGCAAGACTGCCGAAACCAAGGAAAAGTCCGACATAATCTGCATCTGCGCATCATCAAAACGTGAGACACAATGTTCGTTCACTCAATTCATGTCTAGTGCGTTCACAGTCTACACAGCATTTGAGTACCATTGGTGCAATGCAATCTGTTGGATCTGAACATCCATTGGAAAGAACACCTGCTGGCTCCAGGCTGAATTAGCTGACTCCCGTGCTAAGCTCGCTTTAACAGAACCACCGCACACAGACAACAAACATATTGGAAAAGGCTTACATCTCACATTCGGAGAAGGAACGGATTTATGGGATCTCCTTCTTTAATTTAATTAACGTATTTACTCGTATTAATCTAAGAGCTAAAAGCCATGGCAGCTGGTGCTCTTACTAAGTAGTATGGTCCTACTTTTTAATAATAATAGTATAGTTTTAACGAATAAAAAATGTCATAGTACAATTGGAATGGAATGTCTATCTGATGTTAATTTCAGTTTAGATTGGGTTAGTCCATTTTTCGATACTATTACAAATTTCGTAAGGTTACCATGAAAGATTCATGTTGGTTAGGGTTTTTTTTTTTATTAAATTTCTATAGTCATTAGGGCGTGATGCATTGATTTTGTATACATGGATTATGTTTTAGGAGTTGTAAGTTTGTCATGAAGTTTGTCACAGACGTAAGGATTCATTGGATACCCCATTAAGTGTATACATACATCTATTTATATTCTTGATCTGCTCGACGAGACGAATTGATTAAGCCATGTCCGTCTATAAGTATGTAAACTAGTCCCTAAGTTTTTGTGCTATGTGTGAGTTAGTAGGGTATAGATATGAATTGACTTACATACAAGTACAACATCCTTGTGAGCACCGGGGCGGACAACCTAATGCGCACCAGGACGGAACACCTCATGCAGTCTCACAAGGGTCAGACCTTTTTTATTTTATATTGTACTATTTAGATATAATATTTAATACTACACCTAAAATAAAAAAAAAAGAGTACTAGCTACCAGGGCCTACGAAAGGACAAGAGGAGTGTTGTTCTGCACAAATGCCACAATATGTTCCTAGTATGTTTTCCTTCTTCTAACAACTTACAAAACATGGGCACCCCCCGGAACGAGGCTTTGACATAAAAAGATTTCGTTGTATATTTCAGCATTCAAGGTCTTCAGATTCCTAAAGTTGCCTAGGCAATCGCTTGATCTGTACACTGTGTACATAGATACATACGTGTAGAGTTAAGCAGCTAACAGCAGAACGCTACTACCTTTGCTTGGCAGAACATAAAACAAAGTTGGTTCTCATGAATTCCAGGAAGAAGGTTGAAAAACTGTCAGTGAGAATCGGGAAACATATCAATGAATTAAGAAGGTCCTTCATCAAGTACTTAGAAGTACTTCTGGATCATCGCCTCTGTTTCAAGTATGTACCACCTAAGAGACTCAGCCAAGAAACCAGCTGCAACAATGCAGAAATTGGCGAGGATTCTCCCAAACCTAGGTGGGTGGACCCAGACAGCAGATACGGATTCTACTAGGTTCGGTGAGGAAGTCTTTAATGCTCCGATGTGGGCTCCTATCCTATCCTATTCTCTTCTACACATTGATGCCACACACAGTGATGAGGTGATTGATTGGTTCCCGATTTATATCCAATCTAATCTTTTTAAGAAATAGAAATACAAAAGTGAACGGACTTCTAGGACTCTCACTCTCACACTCTCTCGATGTCTCTGTCTCTGTCTCTACTCCCCTCCCTGCCCTCTCTCTCACTCTCTTTATAAATTATTAAATATTGTAGTTAAAAAATCTTTGTTTGTTTTTTTCCTTTTTTTCTTTTTGTATATTTTTCTTTTTCTTTTATTGTATTATTTTGTTGTTGTTGTTGTTGTTGTTGTTGTTCATTGTCAATTCGTTCTTCATTGACTTTTATTATTATTATTGTTGTTGCTGTTCTTGTTGTTTTTATTTTATTTTATTTTATTTTCTTACTAATAAACAATTTTTTATAAGTTTCTTTTTTTCTTCTTTTCTTTATATTTTATTTTGATTTTTTTTTTTGTTTTGGTTTGTTTTTTTTTAACTTATACAAAATGCACAATGAATAATTTTAAGTTTAATTTTAATTATAATTATAATAATAATAGTAAAAAAAAAAATTGCTTTGTCTTTTTGCTTTATTTCTCTTTTTTTATATAATTTTTCTTTAGTTTTTTGTTTTTGTAATAAATTTATAACATTTTTTTAAATTTTTTGTTTTTTTGTTTTTTGTTTTTTCATTTTGAGGCCTTTGCATTTTGGTATTTTAAGTTTGTTTTTCAATTGCTTTTTAATGTTTCTTTCTTCTTATTGAGTCCGTCCGTCCGTCCGTCCGTCCGTCCTATGTCTGTTTGTCTTTCACTTTCGCCTATCCTTTCTTCCTACTTACTTCTTTCCTTCCTTTCATCTTCATCTGTGTGTAAATTGTATTGTATAATTTTATTGTAGTATTGTGTAATTTGTGGGTGTATTGTGGTTGGTCTAAGTGGAGGGAGGGTGGTGTTTCTCTAAGTTTATCGTAATCTTTTAACCTTCAAAAGTGTCTCAGGTGGAAGGGTCTCACTGTCTCACTGTCTCACTCCTAATCCTAATCCACTCGCAACTAGAGTTTGTTTGTTTGTTTGTTTTTTTTTTTTGTGATATGAAGAACTCACTCACCCTGGAACCACCCACTATCATCGCCAATAAAGGAGGTTTTACATTTCCAGAGACAAGTGTGTGTGTGTGTGTGTGTGTGTGTGTGTGTCTGTGTGTGTGTTTGTTGTTGTCCAGAGTTGCCAAACTCCTTCTTTGTTTTTGAATAATTCTTTTTATTTTCAGTTGTGTGTGTTTTTTTTATATTTAAATATTTTTTTATTTTAATTTTTTTTTCTAATATTTTTTCTTATTTTTCTTATTTTTTTGTTTTTCTTTATTTAAGTAGTAAAATAGTTTTCCATTTTCTTTATTTTATTTTATATTTTCCTTTAATTTATTTATTGCTTTTTTATTTTTTTTAAATTTTAAGTCGTTTTAATTGCTTTTTTATTTTTTTTTTAATATTTTGTTTGTTTCGAATTCAACTACTAATTTTTGTGCGTTCTCCCCTTGTCCTCAGCTCAGCTCAGCTCTTCCCCTCCCAATCATTTTTCTTCATGTTTTCTTTGCTTTGCATCTCTATTTTCTCTCTTTTCTAATTTTCTAATTTAGCTTACTAAATTTCCTTTATTTTGTTTTCCTTTCGGTTTTGATAATTTTATATTGTATATTTTTTTTTATTGGATTTTTTTGTATATGTTTCCCTTTTATATTTTTTTATTTTTTATAGTGTAAATTCAAATTTCTAGAAACTACGATTTACGTTAGTTTATCCGTTTTTCTTGTATAATTTTCGCTCTCTCTCTCTCTCTCTCTTTCTTTTACTTTTCCTTTATAGCTTTCCCAATTCCAAAGTTTCAACTTCTGTCTTAAGCCGCCGCTTCACAAAATTTCGTTCACGATTCACAATTTCCTTCTTCCACACGACAAGACACACCCTCCTCCATCTCTCTACCTCCCTCACCCAATCCTTCTATATCTCTTCTTTTTTTTTTGTTGTCTCTCTTTTGCTCACACTCTGTGCTCGTAGGGAGTGAAGGCCCGCAAGAATATTGTGTAGAATGAACACGAGTCCCCCTCTTCATAACATAGGCATTTCTGTCAAGGTTCAACCTCATACTAAGTATCTCTCCTCGTCCTTTGCACCACCCACATCCCTAGAAATGTCATCCAATTTGTCTCCCTCTTTTTTGTTTCTAATTAAAAATAAAAAACTACAAAAAAAAAAAAATTTTAAAGGAGATTTCGGCTTTTTCTTAATTAATTAATTAATTTTTGGTATTACTATTATTAATTTTTATTATTGTTGTAATTTTTGTGTTTCATATCTTTCATTTTCTTCTTGTTACAATTCTATTTTGTAAGGATTTTGTTGTGATTTTAAAAAAGAAAACGAAAAAAAAAACAACAAAAGTTTAAAAAATAAAACAAATTTTTGTTTTTGTATATTTTTTTTTTAATCATAAAATTTATTCACTTAAAACATTAGTTTCTTATATAAAAAAAAAAATATATATATAATTCAATTAATTAATTAATAATTTATTATTTATATATAAATACAATATATAATAATTAATTAATTTAGTGTTATAAATACAAATGTGTCTGTTTTTTTTTTTTAAGTCTAAAGAACTCTGTTTTTTTTTTTGTAATATTTGGTAATTTTGTTGTTGTAATTTAAAAAAAAAAAAATTAAATAAATAAAACAAATTCACAGTTGCATTCAAAAAAAAAAATTCAAAAATACAAATTAGAATATATATATATATAAATATATGTTTTAACATAAAAACAAAACAAATTACATAAATACAGAATTACTTCATAATATAGAATATATTTTCCATTAAAAAATACAAAATAATGTTATGTTTAAGCTTAAATATAAATTTATAATTTATTGACTAAAGATCAGGGGAATCTGGGGAGATGTTAAGGTGTGTTGAGGATTGAGGATTGTGGATTTGATTTAATTCAATATTTTGAGTTGGAGTTGTTTGATGTTTAAAAAAAAAAAAAATAAAATAATTAATTAATACAATACAAAAAAAAAAACACACAAAAAACAATAAACTAAAAAAGAAAATAATCTAAAAATTACAATTTAATGGCAACAAAATTTAGAATAAACAAAAATTAATATGGATTTATTTAATCAACAAAAATACAAAAAAAAAAAAAAATATATACAAATTAGAAAAAAATATTTTCCATTATTTTGTGTAATTTTTTTGTTTTTATAAGAAAAGAAAATGAGTATTTTTTTTTTTTTGGTTTTTTGCAAATTTCATTCCGCTTTGAACCAATGAATTGTTTTTCGTTTTTCGTTTATGTTTTTTTTTTTTTTTCTTCTTTTCTTTGTATAAAAAATGTTTTTCTATTTTCTATTTTATTTGATTTTCTTTCTTTATTTTTTTTTCTTTTTGTTAAAAAATATTCTTGTTTTGTTCGTTTGTTTTTTTTGTTTTCGTTTTTGTTTTGTCTTCTTGCTGTTGCTATAAAGTTTGTTGTTGTTGTTGTTGTTGTTTTTGTTGTTGTTGCTATTGCTAAAAAATTAATTGGATTTAATGTTTTTCTGTATTTTTATTTATTTTTATTTGTTTTTCCCATAATTTTCTTTTTTTTTTATATATAATTTATTGTTATTATTTTTTTGTAATATTTTTATTAATTAATTAATTCATTTTTTCTGTTGTTTGTGTGTTTGTTTTGCCTAAAAAAAATTTCTTATTTTAATATTAATGACTTTTGTATTTTTTGTTTTGTTTTGTTTTGTTTTGTTTTGAAATAAATTTTATTTTATTTTATTTTTGCCTTGATTTTGATGTTGTTTGTTGTTGCTAGTCTTCTTTTTTTTTTTGTATTTAATTTAATAATCTTTGTAATTTTCTTCTTCTTCTTTTGTTTTGTGTGTGTTTTGTATTAATTTTGGTTCAAAAAAAAAATGTATGTACTTGATCGACTAACACAAAAACAAACGATGATTTCAGGAAGGATCAAGCATCATCATCATCATCATCATCATCATTATTAAGATCATCATTATCATGATGATGATGTTTTTTTTCGTCAATCGTCAATCGTCAATCTTCTACAGTTGCGTGCGTCTAATTATTAAGTTTTTGTAGCAACTTATAATCACTATAAAAGCTTCTTAATCTTCATTGACCCCTTTTCCTTGACCCCCTACTTCTTAGCGTACTTACTAAATATATTGAATATGTTGTTTGTGTAAGTAAGATTACAGTTTAAAAGTATCTATGTATTTATGTATGGATGATGATAAGTATTTTGTTACATTTAAATTAATCAAAACATTTTTCATAATGAAAATTTTAAATACAAAATTTATGTACATAAAAAAAAAAAGAAACAATAAATAAATACAATTATACAATGTGTGTGTGTGTGTGTGTGTGTTGCACCAGAGAATTGGTAATTGGAAGATCCCAAGATATCTTCCCTCCCATCCCATCCAATTGGGATTTAGTTTAATAACAAAGACAGATTTTTCCCAACTATTGTAACTCCCTGCTGCCCTCCAACTACTTGCTGGCCAAATCAACACGACTTGCCCCAATGTGACCCTGCCCTGCCTTCTATACTCTACAATTGTTCCAAAATATTATTTCTCATTGAATATTCCAAGAAATCCGTGCAATCTCAATATCTATCTATGCCTTCTAAATCATTGTCATTGACCTACTGAAGTATCTAACTGGCTGGCACCAATTTCTAGTCCATGAAGCCTCTATATTCGATATATTGCTTCCACTAAGAAGACCTCTGCGCTAAGCTAATTTATTGCATTTTGTTCATGAGGACGTGAGTTCTCTTTTTAATATGATGACACCTTAAGTTTCATATATTTCAGTCGGGATCGGGATCGGGATCGGGATCGGCATCTATCAACTTTGAGAATTGTCAGTTCTAAACTCATCTCATTCAACCACTTTCATACGAAGCACGCACCCATGAATTCCATCATTCCTAGGTCATAAGTTCTGGTGCCTTACAGAATCGTTGTTCAGTATAAGTATATGTATATGTGTGTGTGTGTGTGTGTGTGTGTCTGTGTGTATGTGTGTTTGTGTCTGTGAGTGTTAGAAAAACAAAAAACAAAAAAAAATCAACTTGATTCAATTTTTGTTTTTGTTTTAAAGGATAGGAAATATTTTATGTAAAAACAAATTAGACAAAAACTATATAAAATAAAAATCTAAAAATATAACAAAACAGATAATTTTATATATATATATTTAGTAACTAATACAAGTGAAAAATAATAAGTATTTTTTTTTTTGTTTTATATTGTACATAAAAAAAAAAAAAACAAACAAAATTTATAATTAAAATAAATAAATAATTGTGGCGTCGCCTATATTTCAGTTTCACTCCTTTCTTTCAATCAATCAATTTCCAATTCTCTTGTCTCTTTTTTGTCTTTCTTGGCTTTTGGATCATCTTGTATTTTTGTTTATTATCTACTTATTATTTTTCATAATCATTAAGTTTATCTTTTACGCAATACTGCTATATACTATATAATCATCGTTCATCTTCTCTTTCTCGTAGCTCAGCTAATCTCATCTCATCTCATCTCATCTTATCTCATATCATCACTTCTCTCTTCATTTCATTTCATTGTGATCTCGCTTTCCTTGTCCTATTCATTTGCATCCACTCATCATCATCATCGTAATTAATTACCATAAATATTTAAGCACGTTGACGCCTTTTATTAAAATTATTGTAAACATTTCGTTTGGCAGCAGGACTGGGACTGGGACTGGGACTGCGACTGGGACTGGGACTTGGACTGGAACCAGGACCAGGACCAGGACCAGGACCAGAATTGGGAAGGCAATGCACAGCATTTAACAACAACAACAATAACAATCTTCCTCAAGCATTCACCACATAATAATCAAGTTTATTGGGCATCTTAAGTAAACGTTTTGTACGAAATTCATAAGCACGACGACAAAACATAACCAACTCGGGATTTATGTTCTCTGGAACGTGGCGGACATGAAAACAGTTTAAGTTATTATTGCGTTTCGGCACAACGGTAACATCCTCAACATCTTCTTCAGCAGCGCGTAATCGTCGTCGATATCTAAATTCAAAATGGAAATGTATTATTTTGTTCGAGTTGTTTGATTTGTGCATATATGTGTTTTCTTTTACCTGCAATACTCGCTAAAGGTCAACACGTAGCATTTGTCTTCAATGCAGGCAACTGAATTGTGATCTCGATGTCTGGATGCATAAACTTCTTCATTGCTATCGCAATGTTGACGTCCCTGTTCCGTGTGCTCTGGTCGATAATACCATAGTAAGGACATCATCATTTCCCCTAAGGAATAGGGGAAAAAAAAAACAAAATCAATATCATACGTTCTCATCATCATCATTAACATCATCATCATCATGATAAGATTAGTTTTCATATGCCACCTACTACTAATTCTATTCTAATACCACACATGAAATCAATTGTTAATTAACAATCAAATCAACAATTCATATTTACCATCTTCTGGATTCTCCCAGAGATGTGCCACTTTGGCCACATAGGGCAGTTCATTATCCTCGTTCGCTTTTAATAGGACACAATCACGTGTTCGTATAATGTCACCTTCATCATGTCGCATCGCTGGATAACATGTACGTAGCACTAATGGATCATCACTCTGTAAAATGGATATATGCATGAATATCAATGGTGAATGGTGAATGGTGATGTCACGGGGACTCTACTTACATTAAGAAAGACTGCACCCTGGAACGAGTCTCCTTCCCACATCCAACCATTATTCCATTTCGGTACAATATTGGCGGCACGAGTGGCTAACGGCAGTGTATCATCCAATTCAAATGAGACTGTGGAATGCTTCAATTTTTGCCTTTTTCGACAACCGAATTTTGAACGTGAACGTGATCGTTTCGAAGCAACATGCGGATGATGATGAATAACAGAACTGGAGCTGACACCACCATTACCTCTGCCTCCACCACCACTATTATGTGTTGTTGTTGTTGTTGTTGTTGTAGAAGATGAAAATGCGTATGAGGATGATGGCGTTGATGTTGTTATTGGTGGTGGCAATGCTGGTGTCACAAACATTTGTTTATCGGAATGTTGAGGTTCTACTTGTTGCTGTTCAACACCAATACCAACACCATCACAACCAGCACCACCACCATCACCACCACCACCACTACATGATATTTCTCCTCCAATTTTTTGGAATTTTACACCAGCTGAAACTGATCCTGAATTTGCCAGCACCGTTGTTGCTTTTGTTAAAAACTCATTATTATTTGTCTCCAAAAGCTTTGGCTGCTGCTTATGCTTCTGCTTCTGCTGCTTATTACCACCAGAACTATGCACAAGCAGTGACATTTTTTCATAATCCAGAATATCTTTATTCTTTTGTATTGAGGATTTTTTGGTTGTTGCCGCTGATTTCTGTTTTTGAGTTGACGTCGTTGTCGTCGTTATCGCCTTCTTTGTGGATGAAGATGGACATGCTGAAGAGGACGACGATGACGACGACGAGATCGAGATGGTAGTGGTCGTGATTGTGGCAATGTTGCTGTTGTTGGCGCCACTTGTCGATTTCCTTGAATTTGTTGTTTGTTTTTTGGTTTTCTTTTGTGGCGTTTGGGTTTCTCTGTCAGTATTCTCACTGCCTGAGGTAGTTGTGGTGTTTTGCATTGTTGTTGTTGTTGTTGTTGTTGATGATGATTTTGTTTTAACTCTTGTTAATTGCATTAAGGCCTTTGCGACAATAGCATCATCATCATCATCATCAGCATCATCAGCATCATCATCACCATCATCACCATCATCATCGTAGTATTGATGATGATGATGGTGAACACGGCTTATTGGTGGTTTCTTTGTTTCAGACTTGGAACGTTTCTCAACATTGATTCTTGTCAACTTCTTATTGCTACCACATATTGATGGTATTGTTGCTGTTGGTGTTGCCACTGTTGTTGCTACTGCTGCTGATGATGATGATGATGATGATGATGATGATGCAGATGTTGATGTTGATGTAGTTGTTTTGCATGTGGCCATTAAAGTAGAGACGGCAGCAGTGGCTTTGGTTGAGGCTGAGTTTAAATTAATCTGTTGTTGATACAAATGTTGAGTTGCAGCCGCCGCAGTCGAATTGCAACAGCTGCCCATCTCGGGATCGGAAAAATAACCACGTGCCGTTGTGCTACTGTTGGTAGCGGTAGAATCATTCAAAGTGCCAAGTAAATGTAAAGCAGCAAGAGCTTGTTTCTTTGGTCTCGAGCGTTTCGGTGATGCTTTTGATGTTGGTGGTGTTGGTGTTGGTGTTGCCGTGATAACATTATCCTGTGATGATAAGGAGTTGGTATCATCTATAAGATTCACAATGATGACATCATTGGTCTTATTCACATTGATCTTTGTTTCATCAATAACAATATCATCTGTTTCTGTCGCAACATCAGTTGCCGTTGCCGTTGTCGTTGTCGTTGCCATTGCCGTTCTTCTTGATCTTGTAATTTTCTCTGTCATTGTTGCCCGATTTCTTGGCTTTCGTCTTAGTGGTTGAGCTTGTGGTTGCTGCTGCCTTTGTTGGGCTCTTAACCTTTGCCTTTGCCGTTCGGTTAATAACAATTGGCGCCGGAGTAAACTCTTACTGGCGCCAGCACTGGTGGTGGCATGGCATTTCGTATACTTGGCCGTTGCACGACAATAGCGTTTAGTGAATTTCCGACTCAGACAGAGGTAGGTTTTTGGTTCAGCTTGTTTTATAAGATTCTTATAGCTGTTCGGTGATGATTTCTTGCTACAAGATGACAGCAAATTTGTTGATGTGTTTGATGATGTTCCTGCACCTGTTCCTGTTCCTGTTGCTGTTGCTGTTACTGTTACTGATGGTGGTTGTATGGATTTATTGAGAATAGAATTGGTAGCAATATTATTGATGTCATTGCTATCAGAAGTTTGGCATAAATCAATGGCATCATCACCACCATCATCATCATTATCATGATCATCATTAGAATTATCATGGATAACACTGACTTTTTGTTGCTGTTGTTGTTGTTGTTGTTGTTGTTGTTGCTCTGATTCTAGTTCTAGTTCTGGTTGTGGTTCTTGTTCCTTCTGTTTCATTTGTTGTTGTTGTTGTTGTTGTTGTTGCTTATTGGTTTCTAGGGAAAAACAGCAAAACAATTTAATTCAGTTCAGTTCAGTTTAGTTTTATTGAAGAGAAACTTCTTTAGCGAAGAGAGGAGTAAATCCAAACAATATGAAACTGAAATGTTACGGAAATCAAAATTTGACAATGTTATTATTAAATATATTGGACAATGCGCATTATTTTGTGCGTCTCCTCACTACGTCTGTGAAGCATCATAGCATTTTGATTTTCGTCACATTTCATGTTCTAATTTTTGGATTTACCTAAAGAAGTTTCACTTCCCTATTGTGCTTATAAGGGTGAGGCACACTACTTAATTAATTTTTTTTTTTTTTTTTTTGTGATAATAATGTACTTACGACTTGTCAATGATGGAGATGAGGAACGGGATCGGGATGGGGATGATGATTTTATTATTGGTTTCATTGTCGTCATCATCATTTCACATTCGGTGAGTGGTTCTGTTTTAATTGAATGCTTTAAATCGGGCATTAGCCACAAGTTGTCGTCGTTGTTATTATTGTTGTTGTTGTTGTTGTTGCAGCAATTCTTCTTGTTATTGATGATGTTGCTACCATCATCATCATCATCATCAGCTCCAACTCCTGCTGCTGTTAATTCATCTTTATTATCATTGATATGTTGGGTTTTGATGTTTGTTTTTGTTTTCATGGCGATGATTTTATTGTTGTTGATGATAATGGCGGCGACTTCATCATCAGCCTCAATTTTGATTTTCTCAGATTTGATTTCCGATTTAAGTACAAAAGGCATCTGTGGTTCATCTACTTTTTCCAACTTTTTATCTTCTCTTTCTTGCTTTTGCAAATCATCATTGCTATGTTGTAGCTTCTTTTTCTGCTCTTGATGATATTGATTTGTTATTGTTATTGTTGGTGTTGGTGTTGACATTGGTGTTGTTACTTTATCATGACTAGTTACAATAAGATTCATCTGCTGCTGTTGCGGCTGCTGTTGCGGCTGCTGTTGCGGCTGCTGCTGCTGCTGCTGTCCAGCATAAACCATTTCTCTGGCCATTGTCTTACCAATGCGTGCCTTTCTACCCAATATCACAGCTGCAGCGGCAGCAGTTGCTCCAGTTTTTTCTGTCATTGTTGTCTCTGTTGCTGCTGCTGCTGCTGCTGCTACTGTTGTTAGTTTTGTTCTATTACACAAGGCAAATTTATCGATAGCCCCTTCAATATCATCCATTTCTATGGGTATCATCATTATCATTTCATCATCATGATGATGATGATGATGATGAGTTGCTTTTCCTTTTCCACTCTTTGGACTATCATAATGTTTGTTGTTATCTTGGATTATTAAGTTGTCGGTTTCGTCGGTTGTGCAATAGCTTTCTGGTGGCGTTGGCGGTTGCACAACATGCTCTTCATATTGACTTTTTCCATCAAAATTACTACTGACGGCATCATCAGCATCATCATTGATGATAAGTTCTTCGTCTTCGTCTTCGTCTTCATCTTCATTTGAATTTCCTTCAGTTTTAAGTTCTGATTTAACACTTTTAAGAAGTTCAATCTCTTCGATGATATCATTTCCATCTTTTGCTTTTTCTCTTTCATCTACATCTTCTAGTTGTGGTCCTTTCATTATCATTGACATAGATTTGTCCATGTTGCTGTTGTTATTATCATTTTTATGGGTTTTTGTAACTGGGCCCCTATTGGTAGGCGTCGTCAGCGTAGTGTTGTTGTTGTTGTTGTTGCTGCTGATGCTGATGGGCAATAAACTCTGATTCGGATGCAACTGCATTGGTACTGCCGCTGTTGCTGGTGGCGGCGGCGGCGTCGGCGGCTTCTCCTCGGGGGTATTGACCAAAGGATTGTTGTTGCTGTTGCTGTTGCTCTTCTGTTGATTGCCATTCGTATTCATCATATTGTTGTTGTTGTTGCTGTTGCTTCTCATATGAATCATTGCCGTCATATTGTTGTTGATGTTGTTGCTGTTGCTGAAAGGATTGCTGCTGTTGCTGTTGCTGCTGCTGCTGCTGTTGCTACCAATATGAGGCCCAGTATGGACGTTTTTTGGACACGATTGTTGCATTGGACATGGACACTGTGGTGGATACTCTGTAAATAAATCAAAATATTATAATCAAAAGCAATATAATCATAAGAATGATGATGATTGATTGATGGATTCATGGATTGATAGATTAACAATCTGATGTGCGTTCTGTGGTGTACTGTACTCGTATGGTTGTGTTGTTGTATAGTGTTTGTTAGTGTACTATACACTTGAGAACCATACTTTTCCTTACCCATATAAGGTCCTTGTATACTCCTCGTATAGCATTGACCAGCGGCGGCTGCAGCTGCAGCAGCAGCGGCGGCAGCGGCAGCAGCACCCGCTGGTGTATAACTGGCGTAATAGCTTGGTGGACCTGGCGGTGGTGCATAGTGCTCCATGTGTGCAGGTTGATGAGCATGTCCGGCTGGTACCAACTGTGTACCAGGTGCCGATGGCCCTGTTGTTGCTGATGTTGATGATGGTTGATGTTGTGTCAGCGATGTTGTTCCGGTGACAGCGATGCCAGCAATACCTTCGGCACTCCCTGCTGGCATTGTGTTTGTTATTGTTGCTTGTTGTTGTTGTTGTTGTTGCTGCTGCTGCTGTTGTTGTTGTTGTGCTAAATTTAATGTTGGCGCCGGCGCCGTTGTTATTGGTCCCTCAGAATACAGTTCAGCCATTGCTGTTGCTGGTGACGATGATGATTGCGCCACTGGATGTGAGGATGCTGAGGACGATGATGTTGTTGGAGGTGGCGGTGGTGGTGGACCTGGTTGATAATATGGTGTATAACGCCGATAGGCACTTGGCGGTGGCGGTGGCGGCGGATGTGGTGGCGGTGGACCACTTTGATAGACTTTGGTCGAGAAATAAGGTTGATACGCTGGCGGTGAATAGCAAATCGCCTCACCAGGATATGGCGTATAGTAGTTGGGTGGATATGCCGTTGAATAATGCATTTGGGCATGCATTGAACGTGGATAAGCGGGCGAACCTTGATGGGCAGCGGCTGCTGCGGCAGCCGCGGCTGCAGCAGCGGCGGCGGCAGCTTGTTGATGTAAGTGCTGCTGTTGCTGCTGTTGCTGCTGTTGTTGTTGTTGATGATGGTGGTGGTGATGTTGTTGCTGCTGTTGTTGTTGCTGTTGTTGCTGCTGTTGTTGCTGCTGAAGATGTTGAGCCTGAGCGTGTTGGTGTTGTTGTTGTTGTTGTAAGGTACTTGCCCCTGTATAACGTAAAGGCGTCAAATCACCGCTGGCACTTGTAAGGAGAATCTCATTATCTGTTGTTCCTGCTGCTGCCGCTGCTGCACCTCCAGTTGTTAACGAAGATTGCTGTTGCTGCTGCAGTTGATGTTGTTGTTGTTGATGATGATTATGGTGAAGAAGGTGGTGGTGGTGATGCTGCTGTTGCTGCTGCTGCTGTAATTGCTCAACTTCGCCGGGTAGAAGTTTCTTTGCCGTTGGTAGGAGCGGCACATTCGTTTGAGGCGTTAATGTCGCCGGTGCTGCAGCAACTGATGGCAGTACATGCGGTGAGATCAAAGGACCAGCAGGTTGATAATAGCCTAGAAAGATAGATAAATAAAACACATGAAATTAATTATTGTCGTCATAATCAAAGAGAGTAAAGAGGAGAATTAAAAGATGATACAAAATTAAAATCAAATTTTATATTGAAGGAAGTATTGCGCCTTCATAGTCACTACTTATACCAATACCAATATCAATACCAATACCAACACCAACAGCAACAACATGATGATGATTATCATGATCAATGGAAACTTGCTTCCGCAATCGGTAGCAGCATCTTAAGTGAAAGTTGCTTCACCCGCTTTGTCGACAGACTTTTAAAATTTAAGTGATTGAATACAAAATGCAACCAACTTGCTGAGTAGTTTAAGACTTGTTTAAGAGTCTCACGTCCCTCGATCCCTTGTTCTCTTTACACTCTGACTCTCTTCATTTGTCTCTCTAACTTTCTTTCTTTTTCTTCATCAATGCAATCAATGCAGTCAATGCGAGAGTCGAGAGTACGAGAGAATCTCTAGAGTAAAGACTTTTATATAAGATTCAAGTGAAACTAGTTTTTAAGAGGAGTTTTGATCGGAATGTCCTCCTCCCAACACTCATCCAACACTATAAATTGCAAATTGGAAGAAAGAAAGAAAGAAAGAAAGACGAACAAAAAAAAGCAACGAAGTTCATTTCATTAATCGATCCAAATTATCAAATCAAATACCATCATCCCAACCAATGATAATCCAATGCGATTTCATCGAATGTGATGTGATGTGATGTGATCTGTGATCGCATTTCATTTCAGATTTGATAAACCTCTTCCATCGCCAGCAGTGTGGCACCACCTTCTAGCGAATGTGCCGCTATCCATGGGGCATAGGTTGCTGCTATTACTGTTGCTCCTGTTTTATGTTGTACTATATGTGCCAATGGCAAAATAGCAATTGGGATCACATGTGATGAATAATGATATATGGCAGTTGCAGTTGTCTCTGGTGGCATATAGACATCATCATCATCATCATCATGATGACTTTTACCATTATTATCATCATGAATTCTGTCATTGACATTTATTGGTGTAGCAGCAGCAGCAGCAGCAACATGTCCAATTGCAGCACTAACACCACCACCACCACCACCAGCAATTGTTGATGTCATCAAAGAGGAACCCGAATATGAGGAAAGTATTTCACATGTACAAAACTACAAACACTTGAACATCTTTGATAGGTGTGTGGTGTTGATGGTAGCAGCAGATGATAACCTACTCCTTCTCCTCTGCCAGTTAGTGCTGACATGCTTCCTCCCGCAATTGTTATTTCAAATCAATTTAAAAAAAAAATAAATAAATACTTATATATGACACTTGCAGTTAGTTGCCTCTGGTGGCATAAAGACATTATCATCATCATCATCATGATCGTAAAACCGTTATATGTATAAGAAAATAGCTTCAAATAAATATTAACACTTTTGAAATCAAAATATAAAGAAAGGCACGAACAATAAAAAAAACCCAACCAAATTTTAGAATCTTTTATCAATATTGAAAATGTATTGGAAAATATAATAAAAAAAAAAAAAAAAAAAAATGATTTGGTGAGACTTAGCAAGTATAAAATAAATATTGAATAAAATAAATAATCAAGAAAAATAACAAGAAATAAAAATATCAATATTAATAAAATCATAGGTAAAGATCAAATCAGAACTTAAAAAACAAATAAACAAAAAAAAAAACAAAATCCCCCTTCACAACAAAAAAGAAAAATAATATTTTCTGGTGAGGAAACTACACAGAAATGACATACAACTTGACTTTGAGATGAAGAAATTTATTAAGAAATAAATACAAATTTATCGAATTTTTGGTTCTCGAATAATCTAATCTACAGTCATTGTCAACTAATTAGAAACAAAGGTTTTGATTTGCTTTAAACATATTTATATCTTTATTTCGTAAGGGCACCGGAGAACTTAAACATTGAATAAGTTTGGTACATATTAACGAAAAATAAGGCATAATTAAATTTGGTCATGGGTGATGCTATAAGCTGCTGGCACCTTTGAACTGGTATGGTATGGTATACCATGCATCTTTCACTTTTCCAAATATTGTAACATATACATATGTAGAAACCCTCAGTGTAAGAGTCTGACTCGCACTTGGCCGATTTTTCCTAGTGTTTCCTTTCGATATAATAGAAACAAAAATTAAAATTTTTTAAATAGATAGAAGCAAATTTACCGGCTAGAAGTCTACGGAAGGTACTATTATTGTCTGCACAAAACATTAAACGGAGACTAGCGTTTTCTACTCGACACATTGACCGCCCTAATTGGAAAAAAAAATTTGTCCTGTGGTCAAACGAAACTAAAATTAATTTGATAGGATCCGATGGGAAAGTATACGTACGGCGTCCTGCAAAGTCGGCATATGACCCAAAGTACACCAAAAAAAAAAAAAAACCTTTAAACATGGCGGAGGGTCCATAATATTATGGGGCTGTTTTTCTTCAACCGGTGTGGGTCCGATACATTTGATAGATGGTAAAATGTGTGCACCAGATTATGTCAACATTTTAAGGACAGGGGAAATGCCTCTAAAATGGGAATTCATGCAAGACAACGACATCAAGCATTCGTCAAAGCTTGTAAAGAAATGTTTAAGGTTTAGCGACAATCAAGTAACGGTAATGGAGTGGCCATCTAAATCACACGACCTGAACCCCATAGAGCATCTATGGGAAACATCTCAGTAACTTCAAAGCAAGAAATAAGCAACAACTATGGGAGAAAGTCAAGGAGCAATGGTATTCGATACCACCGGAAACATGCGAGAATCTAGTGAATTCCATGAGCCGGGTCGACCAAATATTAAATTGAAGTTTTTTTAACTTAATGGCTACTACATACATATTGTATATGGATTAATGATTTTTATTTTTTTTTGTTTCATTTTGTTTCTATTATTTTTTCCACCACTGTACATATGGTACAATATAATATAGCAATAGACACTATTGCTATCAGGATGTTAGATGTTAAAAGGGGAATCGGCTGAATATTGGCAAAATTGAAATAAGAAATACGTAATCCATTGATGTACTAAGCTATATTATTGTGCAATAAATTTTTATTTGTATTATTTGAAATGAGATTTATCCAGCAATTCAATTCAATATTCTCTAGCATCACTACTAAAAGCTAAACCACAACAACAACAAAAACAATAAGAGCAATAACAATAACAACAGAAAAGCAAAGCTCACATCATTTGCAGGCAATCGGCAATCAGCAGGCAGGCGCTCGACTCTTGATGACAAGGCAAAAGTGTTTGAGTGTTTGCATGCAAATGACATTGAGTGAGTTAAAAGTGAGTGGAGAGTGAATAATTGGAGAGTAAGTAAGTGAGAGTATTCACCCATCCATCCACCCACTCATAGTAGTCACAGCCATTACAGCCTCAGCACTCTCTCTCAATTTCTCACAGTCAGTCAGTCTCTACACAGTCTCTACCACATTTCTTTAAGCTTGTAAAGCTTTTACGATTGAAACTTGTTCCATTAAGTAGTTGCTTTCTCTCTTTCTCTCTCTTTCAGCTGTTTGTACTACAATCGCGCTCACTTGATATGCTACATTAAACTTTGTTATGATGACTGCGACTACTATGGGGGGCCTGACTAACTGAGTGTGTTGTGTTAGATGGTCGCTCGTTGTCGTTGTTGATGATGTTAATGATGTTGATGTGCCTGCCTGACCTATTGTTCAACTATTTCTGTGAATACTACGAGGTGAGTCCTAAAAGTGTCCGACTTGCACGCTGGCATTAATCTTTTTGACCCTAATTATGGCATCATTTGCAGTAGTGGGAATTGAATCTATTGGCCATTTCCATCGATGCTTAAGCAATTCTGGAAGTCAGTTTCTGAAATGGCATTCTTCGTAATCTTTTCAGTTTTCTGTCTTTATGTCGTTTATTCCGTGCCTCTCTTTGATTGGAACTGTCAACTGCAGGATAACATTTTAATGTTTAGCGATCATTTCTAAGTTGGAAGCAAACCATTCACAAATTTTGGATTAGTTTTCTCGCAATACATACAAGTTCTTATGAATTCCAACTTCTCTCCCAAATCTGGTGCATTTGGATACTATTAAGACACACCTCGTACATGTGTATTGCTGCGTCCATGCGTGCTTTCAAGCATTTGTCATTTGTGTTGATGATGACTTTGTTGTCGCCGTTTGGTCATTGGAGTCATTCACACGCACAAAACGCACCACAAACACTTTCACACATCACATTGCCATCACATCATATCCCACTGGTTTCATGCACCTTTCATTTAATATCCGTTAAAGAAGATACTAACATCTTCGTCATCAACATCAACATCAACATCAAAATTACAAGATCCTACGATTTCTGGATCTTATATTCAAATTCATGTTCTTATTATTTAGAAAACCTTTTAGTTTTCTCTGTTATTGAACTGAAATTTACTAAATATGTATATGTGTCTGATTCACCAACTATGTAGGTTCCAAGACCCTAAGATTACTGGATCGTATAGCTCCCATACAAATATATCGGTCTCAGTGCTGAAATTTTCTTGTTTTTTGTTTCTTTTAACTTTTATCAATTGCTACGCTTTGATGGTTCTCATCAACCGTTTTAGGCGCTTTTGACCATGGAGGACTGTAGGTCAGGTATCAAATATATACACACAGACACACACACACACACTTGAAGTAGGCTTTGATAATATAGAGCATAAATAAAATAAAAATTAAAATTAAAATAAAATCGCTATATGGCTTCGAATATGGGTTATGAGGATATTCCGGACCCTTTTCGAAGCAGTACGAAAACACCTCGGTTTCCACGTAATGATGGTTTGGAGACGAAAACGATGAACTCTCAGTCTGGGCATGATGCAAATCCATTGACGAAGGATTGTGCAAATGGTGAGTCTTTTGAGGCAAAGATGGTAAAGCTGGGTGTTACGATTGATAACCTCATCGAATTCTATCGTGACAAACACAATGTTCACCATGAAATTAAGAGATTGGGCCGTTTGATCAAAACGGTATTTCTTGAGGTTATGGATGATGAAAATATGAATACAATTGAAGCTAATGCTTATAAGGCTACAAATAATGCAGAATCTCAAACTGATATTGAAGTAGGCGTCTCCTTGAAGCCCGCACGAACGCAGAAGGAAAAACCTGTGCGGAAGAATAATCCAGGACGGCAAAGTAATCCGGAACGGCCATTACAAGGTGATGATTCCGGTGCAGCGGTACCCCAGCCAACTCTTAAGTCAGGCGAACAAAGTGTGTCTTCAGACAAAATAGGATGGATTACTGTCAAAAACAAGAAAAGTACTGCCTCAAAAATAAGAGCTAAGCCGGAAGCGATTATCATTGCGGCAAAGGGTGATGTGTCTTACGCTGACATACTTCGAAAGGTGAGAGGTAACCCTGAGTTAAAGGCTTTGGGCAATGACACAACAAAGATAAGACGGACTTTGAAAGGGGAGCTTTATTTGCAGTTAAAGAGGACTGATGGTGAAAGTAAACTTAAATCCTTCCATTCAACCTTAAGTGATGTTATTGGAGAGGTGGCAGAGGTAAAAGCAAAATCGCATGAGATAACGGTCATATGCAAGGACTTGGATGAGATTACTGAGGCAAATGAAATCTGCGAGGCGATAAGGGAGACATGCAATATTTCATCCATCAATGAATCTGCAATCCGGAGCATCCGAAATGCATACGGTGGAACTCGGACGGCTTTTATATCCTTGCCTGCAGCTGATGCCAAAAAGGTCTTGGAAGTAGGGAAGATTAAAATTGGGTGGGTCTTATGCAGACTCAGACAGGCAGACAAGGAGCCGGTGAATAGATGCTTCAGATGTCTCGAATATGGTCACATTGGGCGCAACTGCAAAAATGACGTGGATCGAACACGATTGTGTTACAGATGTGGTGAGGAAGGTCACCTAGCGAGGAATTGTAAAGGATCCATGAAGTGCATGTTTTGCTCAGAAAAACACGATGCACGCAGCACGGAATGTCGTGTTTATAAGGCAGCTGTGAAGAAGCGCAATTAATGAGGATACTACAATTAAACCTCAATCATTGTGCGGTTGCGCAGGATCTTCTTGTTCAGCACGTTAAGGAAGCTAAGATTGATATTGCTATACTTAGTGAGCAATACAAAAATTTTGTTGGACAACAATGGCTATCTGATTTGACTAGCACTTCAGCAGTTTGGATTTGCGGTCAAGATATGCCGTTGGGAATGCATGTGAAAGCAGACCAGTTCTACGTGCGAGCAAACTTTGCTGGAACTCATGTATACAGCTGCTATACTCCTCCCCGTCTGGATATACACGAGTTTGAAGGAGTCATTGATAGCTTGGTACAGGACGCTAGAGGAAAAAGTCCAATTATAGTCGCTGGGGACTTCAATGCGTGGTCGACAACATGGGGATGCAGTAGGACAAATTCTAGAGGTCGTATATTAGTGGACGCCATGTCTTCGTTGAACCTCTTTGTGGCAAACAACACCACAGTGAAGACTTTCCAGCAGGGTTCAAGAGGGTCCATAATAGACTTATGTTTCATGGATAGTAATCTTCTGCGGAAATCCTCTTGGCGAGTCAGCGAGACATATACGCATAGTGACCATCATGCTATAATCATCGATCTCGACACACAAGACGCACTGGCACTGATACTTGCAGATCTAGTGTTTTTGGTGGTTGGAAGCAACACACGTTTGATCAGGAGGCCTTCTCATACATCTGGAATGACTGCACCTTACCGGTGGTGCCTGCGAATATTTTCGCAGAGAATGTAGCTCAGGCACTTACTATGTCATGTGATGCCTCTATGGTACGAAAATTTGGGACAAATAGACGAAAGCCTGTTTACTGGTGGAATCAGGATATTGCAGACCTCCGTTCCCAATGTCTCCATGCGCGCCGTGTATATCAACGGTGTAGGAATGATGAACTTAGAAGTCTTCTACAGGAGCAGTTTAGATTGAAGCGGCGTCTGCTTAAACATGCTATACGCGACAGCAAAAAATCTTGCTTCGCCGAGCTGTGTGAATCGGCAGAAATCGATCCATGGGGGTTAAGTTACAAAGTTGTCACCAAAAAGCTGAAAGGTGGCAATTCAAAACAGCCAACTTGCCCTAAATTGCTACGTAGGAGTGACAACACTGTTCCCGCGCTATGAGAGAAGTAACCTGAGCTATACCGACTCATACCACAGTGGAGATGTAATGGATGTTCAAACGACGGAAGTGTTAGAATTGGCGAAGACACTTAAGGCTTCGAAGGCACCAGGGCCAGATAGGATTCCCAATAAAATACTGAAACTTGCTATGCTTGAACGTGCGGACACCTTTAGGAAGCTTTATAGTTGTTGCCTGCAGGAGGGAATTTTTCCGGATAGATGGAAAATTCAAAAGCTGGTTCTAATACCAAAAGGAAATAAGCCACCTGAGGAACCTTCTTCTTATAGGCCCTTGTGTATGTTGGATTCTGTGGGAAAAATATTTGAACGGATTGTGCGAGATCGCTTAGAAACTGCAATAAGTGCTGCTGGTGGCTTTTCACAACATCAATATGGTTTTCGTAAGGGGCGCTCAACGATTGATGCAATGAAAGTGGTCAAGGACATCGCCGAAAATGCCATTAAAGGTAGCGTGGAAAGGTGGCACTAAGAAATATTGTGCTGTAGTGTCGATCGATATCCAAAACGCATTTAACACTGCAAAGTGGCAGCACATTATGGAAGCTCTTAGAGGGTTCAACGTTCCACAGTACCTGATCCGAGTGGTAGCCGACTATTTTAGCAGAAGACGGTTAACTTATTGTGCGGAGGGTAGAGAGCTCGAGTATGAAGTCTCAGGAGGTGTACCGCAGGGGTCAGTTTTAGGCCCCCTGTTATGGAATGCTTTGTATGATGGCGTCCTAAATATTAAAATGCAAAACAACGTAAGGGTGGTGGCCTTTGCCGATGATTTGGTAATTGTGGTTGTGGCTAAGTTTATTGACGAGCTCAGGTTTGACTGCAACGATGCTGTTAGGAGAGTTGGTGTCTGGCTGAGTCAAAAAGATCTGCGCCTAGCTGAGCACAAAACAGAAGTACTGCTTGTCAGCAAACGCAGACTGACGGAACACCTTAGCGTAACTGTTGGCGACCTCGAAATTGTATCAAAACCATCTTTGAGGTATTTGGGAGTGGAATTGGACTCAAAAATGACTTTCAAGCAACATTTGACACTAACAGCTGCTAAAGCATCAAAAATATCAGGAGCTGTTCTAAGCCTGATGCCGACTTATGGAGGACCACGGGAACGCAAGCGACGGCTGTTAGCAAGTGTCGTAACGTCGGTCCTAGTCTATGCTGCGCCGATTTGGTTTGATGCTAGTAAAATACAATCATACATGAGAGAAGTGAACTCAGTCTACAGATCATGTGCAATACGCGTCTGTGCTGCTTTTCGAACGGTATCCAGCGATGCAATCCTGGTCATGGCGAGTATGATGCCTGTTGACATAGTTGTTGCAGAAATAAGTCGGCTTTTTGAAACTAAGAGGAGCACTGGTGAAGTGAGAAGGCTAGATGAAAGGGCCTTCAGTATGGTGGAGTGGCAGAGGAGATGGCAAAACTCTGACAAAGGCAGGTGGACCCATCGGCTCATTAACAACGTGGAAGAATGGGTGAGCAGAAAATTTGGAGAGGTCAACCATCACCTTGCCCAGTTCCTGAGCGGTCATGGGTGCTTTAAGGAATATCTGTATAAGCGGGGATATGATGATGATCCCTTCTGTCCGACTTGCACAGGCGAAAATGAAAATGCAGAGTCTTCCTGCATTGCCCAAGATTTGATTTTGCTAGATCAATGATCTCATCTGCGTTTGGTGAAGTGCCGACTGTGTCGAACTGCATCCGGCATATGTGTGAATCACAGCTAAATTGGGATGTGGTAAGTCAGGCTGCAGCTCAAATCATGACAGAGCTGCGGCATATTGAACAATTACGACGAGTTCAGACGAACGAAGACGTGTTAGGTCATTAGTTTGATATTGACAAGTAGTTTTTAACGTAAATTTGTTTTGATTTACATGGGGTAAAAGCAGACTTTGAGCTGTTATGCTCCCTCTTTCCTCCTTGACGTAATGCTTTGCGGTAGTGCCAGGGGGACTGTAGGACTTGGGACGGTGGGGTTTAGTGGGTGCAAGTCCCACACTTCGAATAGTAGATTCGTTCGGCTTTTAATGCTTCCCCATCGGTAAAAAAAAAAAAAAAAAAAAAAAAAAAACACACACACACACACTCTACTTTCCAAACGTTTAATTTGTTTAAAAACTCATCATTCTGAAATCATTTTTGATTTAACATCAAAATAATTGAATAATGTCAATAATAATGTTTATGTTGATGTTGATGATGATGATGTTGTTGATAACGCAAAGGAATGATGATAATGATGATGAGATGGACGAGAGTAAAAGAAAAGTTGTAAACAATAAAATGGAAGAGAAAGTTATGAGATACAAAAAGAAAATTAATTTAAAAGCAGGCAATTGATTAAATTTACCTTTGACATTTGGTAAAATGGGACATGATGACAACAACAACAACAACAACACCAACAACAACAGCAACAATAATAACCCCACATACACACACACACACACACGCACACACACACATAGCAATAATTGAATATACAATATTATAAAACACTGTTTGAATTTCAATATGTAACAGTTTACCCCACAGGGTGCTCCGCCCCGGTGCCCACGTGGGGTGCCCAGAGGGTAGACCGCCTTGGTGCCCACTGGGTGGTCCGCACCGGTGCTCATAGGGTAGACCGCCTTGGTGCCCACTGGGTGGTCCGCCCCGGTGCTCACAAGGGGTGTTCAGAGGAGTGACAGCCTTGTGCCTTGTGAGCTCATAAGATACGCTCTTATTGTCACACAAGGGAGAAGGGAAATAAAATTAATATTCTTATTTATTGAAAAAAATCTCCGTTATCCGTCCGTCCGTTCTCAGGTCATATCTCAAGAACCGTAATAGCTAGAAAGGTGAAATTTTCACAGAATGTGTAGTTCTATCCGGGCATCAGCGGACATCATCGAATAGTGCAAAAAACAAAAAATAAAAAGAATATCTAAACTTTATGGGGTCTCCGATGTCTCCTTCTGTCTGTTAAAAACTTCATGACAAACTTATAATACTATTCACTGTGTGAACAGTATATAATATGATAAAAACAAGCCATTTAAGGCGCTTGTAAATACCTTCCATGCGTCATCTGTTTGCTGCAGCCCATCATCATCATACTGTCTACAATGGATGCTATGGCATGGCATAGCATGGCATGGAGTGGTAGTGTCTCGCTTCAATGCAATTAGTGTGCTCCGAAGTTGAATGCTAACAAGAAATTGGTTTAAAATAGAAGGGCAGGCAGTCAATCAAGCAGTCAGTCTGTTAGTTAGTGAGTCAGTGATTCTCCGGTAGGTAAACATAGAATGAAAGAAAGACACTAGGGAGATTATATTTATTGTAGTAGTAGTAGGAAAGAAGCAAGAAATGGTGTGTTTGTGAGGCATAACTTGCATACTAAAGTCAAAATATTATAATTTTTCTTTTACTTCTATAGGGGGTCCGAGATTAGGAGTTAAGACGTCAATCTTGTCTGTCGTCATTTAAAAATATTGAACAAATAACAGGGACCCAAATTCATTGTTGCAATAATATAGCAAATTAATAATTATGCAAAATTATCACATATTCATTATCATCATCATCACCATTATTATCATCATCATCATCATCATCATCATCATCATGCGTGATGTTCATCATCATTTCAAAGGTTTGTCAAAGCAAATCTAAAGAAACTACGATGAGTACTAAAGAATTTTTCAACATTGAAAGACGCACGCGTCACAAAAAGTGCAGAAATTTTGCATTTTTGCTTTGGGTATTGGGAATCGCAGTCATTGCAATCCATGTATCTGACTCTCCTTTATCTGCTTTTGGTATGAAAAACATTGAGATTTATTTATATATTGCATTTTTTGTTTTGTTTTTTATTTTTTTTTTTTTGTTGTTTTTCGATTCCTGTTGCAGTTCAGTTGGTAACATTACGAGTAGCAGCAGCAGCAGCAGCAGCAGCTGTTGCTACTGCGATTGTTGCACAGCAACTTTCTCCTTTCACAAAAACCTAGTAACTTGGCATGCAACAACAGCGGCAACAATAACAAAAATTGATAAAAACAAAAAAACAAACAAGAAAATTTCCCATTTCTTTTAAGTATTTCTGCAGCCCAAATATAGTGGCAAATTCAATAAAAGCCTCCTCCTCCTCCTCCTCCGCCTCCTCCACCATAGAACAAGAAATGCAAAAGGAGAAACAAAAAAATATTTTTCAATATGAAAAGAAAAGAAAAACATCCCATCGATATTTATGAAATCAATATTCAATTCATGTACCATAAAGTCATTTCAGACTTAAATGATAAAAGAAATTTGAATGTTTCTTAAGCTTTTATTTGTAATCTTAATGCCAATTACGAAGTTTGTTATTGATTTTATGAAATCTAATTATAAACAAATTGGAGAATTTCAAGCTCCTCAAATATCCTCTACTTACCAACGACCGACCTCTAAGAAAGAATCAATACAGTTTCCAGCTGTAGAAGAAATCCTGACTTTCAATCAACAACAAATCAGCTAAGAATAACTTTCATGTATTGTTGGTTCTACATACATATGAAATTTCGTTGACTAAAGAACTCCGGAAACGGCAAAAACTGGACAATGAGAATGTTAATCGAAAATTTCAACGTAGACTAATTGTTGGAACTTGGCTGCTCCACGAACTCTTCCCGCATAACAACGAATATTCATCCAAAAATGTACATTAATTTTAATAGACTCGCATATTAAGAAATATGAATAATTTAATTCTGTATTTCCTTTGAGTCCATCTTACAATCCAGATCAAATCTCCCCAAAACTTGCATACACTTTGCACATATTGTATAACTAATACAAAAAAACGGACCAGATTGGGATTTGTACGGGAGGTACTCCCCCTAGTGGTCCGATCTAATCTATTTCCACCAACCATGTATATTTCAAGAGCCTAGAGTTAGGGGATCGTATAGCTTCCATACAAACCCATATGTGTCTGTATGTAGCGCCCGATAGATTTCAACTTTCTATCTATTACGGTTCATAGGATATAACCCAAGGACGGATGGACAGTGTAGGATTAGTAATGGGGTTCCGTTTGGTACTCTTTGAGTACCGAAACTCTAAAAACCAGATCTTTCTGAATTGGTTTGTGGTTCAGAGGATTGCATTGGTCCAACTGAACGTAAGACTACTAAAACTATTATATTGATAAGTCCTACACAATGTGTGTAGGGGATCAAAAACAACATAGATAAGAGAAGACAAGAATAACAGAGCGGAGCAGAACAGAACAGAACAGAATAGAATAGAGCAGAGAAAGAAGAAGGGAAAAAGTCAAATAAAATATAATTATGCAAAAAAACATAATTTACTTGAATTTTAACAGCTGAAGAAATTCAACAAAAAATTCCAAAACTAAGTACAAGTCACTACTGGTAACAGGACAGAAGGACAGACAGAAAGACACACATGGCACAACAAGCAAATAGGCAGGTAGATATGCAGACGAACAGACAGACAAAAGCAAATTGCAATTGGGCCAAGAACAACCAACACAAACTAAACAAAACAAAGCAAACCAAACCAAGAAAGATACTCCAAGAAAATTTTAAAGAAATTTATCCACATAAAATGATTGAAGTAGAACGAAATAATAACACCACCACTACCACCACCACCACCACCAACAACAACACAAACAACAACAACCACAATAATAACAACAAAATGTGGAAAAAAAAAAGAAAAAAAAAACATTTTTAATGAAATAAAATTCAATTAAAACACTTTAACCAAGCCCAATTCAGTCCAGCACAGCCCGGCTCAGCTCGACTCAGCCCAGTCCAGAATCGAGAGACCTCAACTAAAATAAAACCGAATGCAGACGGAAGATATAAAACCACGAGATCAGTTCGACCGACGACCCTATCTTTCACACATACGACGAGTACATAACACAACTCGACACAAGACAAAGTCAAAGTTGCGTATCTTTTAGTTTTGTGGTTGTTAGATCAGTCGGTGCCAATGGCACCTGCCACCTGACTGACTATCAGACCGACGGAGTGTGTTGTTTTGTATTTGCTCAGAGACAACAGAACACGGGGCACAACAAAGTAAGGAGAAACAGAAAAATGGTAATACAAAAGTAACTCAAATGACTTCCTACCCTGGACTTAGCCACACCACAGCGGCACAGAGGTCAGCGTCATCAGTTGATGATGTTAATGGTGATGGTAATGATGATGATGATGATGATGATGATGATGATGATGATGATGTTGAAGCGACTTTGATGATATAATTGTTTTTTTCTTTATTTAAATGTTTCCACACTTTACTCCACACACTTCTCAATCCATTTGAACTTTTGTAAATCATTTGGTTTTGCGGTGGCGGTGATAGTCCCGCTGTTCATCTGTCTATCTGCCTCCGTCAGGTAACCTGCTGTGCTACCGCCAAACACATGAAGAAAACAAAGAGACAAACAGAGACTGACAAGCGCCGGCACAGACAGACGAGACGACAAGAGCAACAACAATAACATGGGACAAGATGCGATTTGGCTTCGTTTGGAAAAAAAGGTAAACTTATCATGATGAAGAAAGGAAGATAGAAAGATAGGAAGGAAGGAAGAAATGAGTAGTCTTTGAGCCATTCACAGGGACAGTAGCCACAACAGTTGTGTATATTTAGCCTAATCATTTGTCTTTCATTTATTTTTCAGTTGGTTGATTTAGGACATTGAATCGCATCTACATAATAGAAGGTCTGTCTACTAGTTGCCTAAACATATGTATGTCTGTCTGTCTGTGTGTCTCACTCTCTCACGCTTGCCTTGCTTGTCCATTGTTAGGACATACTATATACTCGTAGTATAGTAAGTAAATGCAGGCTGCAGTCTGCAGTCAGCAGATGCCAATGGATGGATGATGGACCAACCATAAACATTTCCTTGCTTAGAATGTGCGCACGTGACACAAACACATTGTGTGAAATCAGAGAGAGAAACTCACTAACAAGATGAAAGATATAACATGTGGTGTGCTGTGGTGTGGTGGAAAGGTGTAAGTAAAGGAAAACACAAAAGAATTTGGGTATCCGAAGGATGAGTTAGACGAAATATGATTGATTAAATTGAACTTTGTACAAAAAGATGGTGTTATGTACAATACATACAACATATGATATCGTTATCGATAACGATAAGAGCATACATAACAATAATGTGAAATCAGAAAGCTATTTAAAAATAAAAAAGTCAAAAAAAAAAAAAAAAAATTATTACACAACACACACATATCACTATTTTTGGGGTCTCTGTATTATTCTTTCAATTTCTAAAACTCTTCAAGTTGAGATTCAATTTCAAGATTCAGTGCCAAACGTTAAAAGACAAACAAACCGACTAACTGACTGACTGACTGACTGACTAACCGAGTAACTGAATGACTGACAGACTTTAGCAGTTCATTAGTCCAATGTACGCAAGTCGTAATACAACAATCGCTTTGCTTTCCGAGAGACTGGACTGGACTGGACTGGACTTGACTGGACTGGCCTGGCCTGGCCTATTGTAAATACGAGTATGTTATTGTTGTTGCTTTATTTATGAAAAATTATCTATGTATCTGCAACATTTATGTCTGCGTGCATAACTTTAATTTATGTCCAACAAAAAAATATATATATATATATATATATATGTGTATGGATAAATACAAAATGCGAGGTGTGGTTATAAAATAATCAGCATCATGATTCTACAGAAAAATAACTACATGTGTAATAGATAAAATTAACTTATGTAAAGAAAATGATCCGTAACAGTCTAACAATCGAAGAAAGAGATAAAGAAACTAAACATTAGAGTGGAACAACTCCATCAACAGTTAAAATCATTCGCTGGATTACTGAGAACATCAAACTATCAAACAAATCAATCAATCATTTTATGATCATGGGTCAACTTCAATGCAAATCAATGCACCCGGTCACATTAATTTTATTGTCTGTGCGTCTGTGAAGATGTCCCAGTCCCAGTCCAAGTCCCAGTCCCAGTCAAACACTCTCTGCCTTATTCAATATTAAATCTTAATTCCCCGCTTGTTGGATTGTCACCGTGAAATGATAAGGAGCCTTAGTACGTGTAAGGACACTGAGAGCGACGTCGGTGGTAACCTAAGTTATCAGTATCACAGTAGGCAGGCAGTAATGTTTCTGTCTAGTGTATCCAATCCTAACAAAATTTCAACCATTAAACCTGTAAGCCTGCATTCATCACAAATGAATACGAGTATACAAAGAAATCTTCTACTTCCAGCACAAATCTGATCAATGAATGCAATTCGAATGAAGCATTTTTTTTGTGTCTCATTACTGTATAACCACACCTCGCATATTAAGGTTTTTTTTTTTTTTTTTTGTGTTAGTGTTTGTTTTCTTATATATTTTAATTTTTATTTTGTCTCTCATAAAAAATGAAATTGTGAGCCGTTTATAGTTGCTTTTAGCTACACATGCGCGCAACTTTGGTTTTGCTTTAAAAGATAATACCAAAATATGATAAAATGGTAAAAACAAAAAAATGATTAAGAAAAATTCATAAAATGTGTTAATTTGATTGGCAGTAGAAGCAGCAACAAAATTCATTCAAATTGAAGCCGAGAAATGAAAACAAAAAAGAAACTTAAACTTATGAATAAATAAGCAATAATATTTTTATTTTATTTCATGTTTTTTTTCCCCTTCGTCAGTTGACAACCGCAAAATCCAAAATAAAAATACTTTCCAAAACTCTCAATGGAGAAATAGAATTTCAATAGAAATTTTGCTATTAATCTTAAATTTAAGAGGCATACATAATTTGGATTGTTTTGGAACTCCATTTGAATGGCATCACTTTGGCATTGGTAGACGAGTGTGTATGGTTTTCCATATAAGGTTATCCCTTCCCAAATGATCCTACGTCATCTCTCTCTCTCTCTCTCTCTCTCTCTCTCTCTAATTCTAGGCAAGCAAACAATTCATGCAAAAATTTTAGAGGCGCTTATATTACGAACTGAGGTTGCCAAGCAACCAGCATTTTTTACAAATTTTCAACTATGAAAAATGGATTGTTGAACAAATATTATAAATAATGAAACTTATGAATGATATTTTTTTTTTTTTTGAAAAATTTATCTAAAATGCTCACATCATCAGCATATGACACAATTCGATGTGATATAATACGACAGCCATAGCCATTACGATATCTATTCATTCATCTAAATATGTATCTCGCCAAATGTGTATCGTTTGTTATCTGTGCAAAATAATCTGCGTCATTTTGCTCATGTTAATTTGCATTTTAAATGAATAAAATTATTCAATCGATAACAACCAAATGACTGCTCGACTGACTGACTAACTGATGGACTAAACTGACCGATAGCCTGAGCTGTTGTTACTATGTTTTTATCACCTGCCTGCCAGCCTGCTGCCTGCCTGCCTGCCTGCCATCTAAGGTAGAATAAGAAACACAACCCGCTTTCAGTTGCGGAAAAGAAAAACATGAGAATACAATAAAATAAAATTAAACCATTATTAGCGCACAGGTGATTATTATGAAGATCATTATGATGATGATGAAGAAACAGATGACGCATGTAGATAAATAAATTGCACGACATGCAATATTTATTAAAATATTGTAAGAGATAAAAGAAAGGATACAAAAAAAAAAAAAACAAAAAAAAAAAGAAGAAACATTCATGCAACCCAAATCAATGGTAAATCGAAATATTGTACACATTTCGGATGAAAATTATTATATTATTTCTTTTTCTGGTGAATCATTTAATGGAATTTGAGGAAATCAAACAAAGTCCAAAGCTTCTAACAACTTTTAAAATTCTAAATAAAAATGAGCCAAGTGCGAGTGAGACTAGTACACGGAGGGTTCCGTGCCAGATTGGGGTTTGATTTGACTGATTCCAAAAAATATGCTGCGCCTATATCAGTTCAATAGTCCGAAACTCAAAAAGTTTTTCGAATAAGAACCTGAATTTTATTGGTGGGTTTGTATGGGAGGTACGCCTTCTAGTTGTCCGATTCGGCTGATTCCAACAATTGTACCGCGCCTATATCAGAATCTTATAGTGTCTCAATTTCAGTTCAATAGTCAGAATAACAAAAAAGTTTTTCAAATAAGAACCTGAATTTTATTGGTGGGTTTGTATGGGAGGTACCCCTCCTAGTTGTCCGATTCGGCTGATTCCAACAATCGTACCGCGCCTATATCAGAATCTTATAGTGTCTCAATTTCAGTTCAATAGTCCGAATAACAAAAAAGTTTTTCAAATAAGAACCTGAATTTTATTGGTGGGTTTGTATGGGAGGTACGCCTTCTAGTTGTCCGATTCGGCTGATTCCAACAATTGTACCGCGCCTATATCAGAATCTTATAGTGTCTCAATTTCAGTTCAATAGTCAGAATAACAAAAAAGTTTTTCAAATAAGAACCTGAATTTTATTGGTGGGTTTGTATGGGAGGTACCCCTCCTAGTTGTCCGATTCGGCTGATTCCAACAATCGTACCGCGCCTATATCAGAATCTTATAGTGTCTCAATTTCAGTTCAATAGTCAGAATAACAAAAAAGTTTTTCGAATAAGAACCTGAATTTTATTGGTGGGTTTGTATGGGAGGTACCCCTCCTAGTTGTCCGATTCGGCTGATTCCAACAATCGTACCGCGCCTATATCAGAATCTTATAGTGTCTCAATTTCAGTTCAATAGTCCGAATAACAAAAAAGTTTTTCGAATAAGAACCTGAATTTTAATGGGGGTTTGTATAAGAGGTACCCTCCCTATTGGTCCGATCCAACTGAAATTTCGACAATATAAGTTCCTGACATATAGCTACCAGCCATCCAAATCGTGGGATTACTGGATCGTATAGCTGCCATGCAATCCAAAATGTTTCTTGTATGGGTTAAAGTTAAGTTTTTGAAAATATTTTAGTTTTAGTATTTGTTGCTGATGCCCGGATAGAACTATACATTCTGTAAAAATTTCAACCGTCTATCTATTGCGGTTTATGAGATATGACCCGAGGACGGACGGATGGACAACGAAGTCTCTGCAATAGGGTTCCTTTTGGTACCCTTTGGGTCCGGAACCCTAAAAAATGTGATAGTCAGTTTTCTAAATGAGGATTAGTGGATTTCCGTCATTATGTACTTAGTGGGTTGTTCATATTAGGTGGACCCCCACCTGGCAACACTATAAATTTGACAAGAAACATCAGATCGAATAATGTGACATCAGCCTTAGCAGATTTATGCTATGAAGCAGTACACAACAATCGAACGCACTGAAATTGTTCAGCTTGTACTACATTCAAAAAAAACTTCTCCTCAATTGTGGAAACTCATCTTGCGTGGATCAATACAAATGAAGTAAAAAGTGCCTCGTCAAAGAACACAAAAAAGCATTTACACGAAAGATCTCTTCTCTTCTGGTACTGTCCCAAATCACAGGAATCCAAATAAAAAGCGCCCAACACAATCCCATAAAAGTAATGCAGCCATGCAGGCCAATATTGAAAGGTCGGTCTTCGCGAACATCAAGTTCAGCTTAACCTGCGCATTTAGGCATTGCTCGGACAAGTGTACAAGGCGCATAACCATCCTTCCTTCCTGATGTAAAGCTATTCCCATACAAAATTCAATTGATTCAACGACTGTTGGAATATAAGAATTTCGTCATTCAAATGCCCGAAACCCGGGAGGATTTTTGGCAAACAATCATCATGAGTCAATTAGTACCTTTTTACCATATGACACAAACAGTGTGGTGCGGAATTTATGCGAATATGATCATTGGACCGTTCTTTTTCGATGACTACAGTGTGGAAACACAATAACCGTAAATAAGGAGGCATATGATAACTGTTTTTTTTTTTGATGGCGATCATTCATTAAAACGGTAATATCAACAACAGGGCGCATCACCTCCCATAGCTCGTGCCACAATCGATTTTTTTACGTCATTGTTCCTGGGAGATTTTGGCTGGCCTCCACATTCGCCTTGATTTAGCACACTGCCGGGTGTTTTCCTCTGGGGCTACTTGAATGCGAAGGTTTACATCAACAAGTCAATTACCTTAAATAAATTTAAGGTCATCATTCGCTAGGAAATAGTCGCCATATATCATCCGAAACATTGGCAAATGCAATGGAAAATGCCGAAACACGAACACATTACGCCATTGCAGCCCAGGGTGACCATTTCCTCGATGTCTCATTCATAAATATGATGCAAACAAATCTACTTAACCCAATTTAAATGACCTCTTACTTGTAGAGCAAAAAATGGGTCCACCTTATACCTATGTATATATTGTACTAAACTTTCTGTTCTCCATCTAAATAATACAATATTGTATAGCAAAGCGACCAACTAGTTTATTTATTTCACTTTTTATTTAATCACTTTTCGGTGTGAAAGCCTTATTAATTGATTTCTCTAGTTAATCAATTCTCTCTTTCTTAGACTTCTAGATTCCTCCTGGCTTAATGAATAACAGACATCAAATGTTTCTTTTTGACTGACAACAACAATAATCTACCATACCAATACCAATTTTGCATTCTCTACCTCGAAAACATAAGGAACTTTCCTTGTTATGCTAATCATTGAGATACTTATGTATAAACTATTTATTATAGTTCCGAGTCTCGAATACATCATTTTTAACCAAAGTACATAAAATAATTAAATTAATTAATTTTTTATGAAATTATATTTTAAAATAAAGAAAATTAATATTAAAAGAAAAATAAAAAAATAATAAGATACAAACATTTAAAAAATGGCAATCCAAATTGTATCCACATAGCAAAATCATGCATTTGATCTTGGATCGGGTTTGACGATCTTTCAGTCGGTCGGTCGGTCGGTCGATCGATCGATTGGTTGGTTGATCGTTTGAGATTTAGCTGATCTCACAACATTTGAATGTGGATCATTGGAACAGCAATAACAACCCGATGAGTATGGAGAATGGGATTAAAATAACATAAACAAATCGTTCGATTTTCTGCCGATTTCGATCGATGGGAGAAAAAAAAAACAAATTAAAACAAAAATTTACACAATTTGCATTTGTCGCTTGGACTATTGTATCTTTCTATCTTTTTGTTTTTTAAGTTTATAATAATTTATTTTTTGTTTCATTTTCATCTATCAGCAAATCTTTTGTTTTGTATTATCAGTGTTATTATTATTATTGTTGTTGTTGTTGTTGTTTGTTTGTTGTTGTTGTTGTTGTTGTTGTTGTTGGCTTAAGTATGTTTTTAATGATTATTTCACAGTTTTTGAATTGCGTTCCACAATTCCTAAATACTAAATCTAAAGTAGTGTAAATATGTTCAATTGATGAATAAATAAATAAATAAACATATAAGAAGTTTAACTTCGACTATGCCAAAGTTGATGTACTCTTCATGCCCTGCACCCTTAGAAAACCTTTGTAGCCTACGCTCTTTAATAGATTATTCAGAAATATTTATTTATTGATTATTTGACATATGTTTAGGGTATAGTCATCAGTACACATAGAGCATCATTTCAACACTGAGACCGAAATATTCGTATGGGATCCAGTAATCCTAGGATCTCTGAAATCTACATGGTTCTTGAATATGGCTGAGACACTTGCACTTGTACAGTTCAAATTTCAGTTCGATAACACAAAAAACAAAAAAGGTTTTCTAATAACCTAACCTAATTTTGGGGTTGGGGAGCTATACGATGATCCAGTAATTCTAGGGTCTTGAAATTTACGCATTTCATGGACATTAATGAGTAACTTATTCTAACTATATTTTAGTTCAATAGAACAAAAAACAAAAAAAAAATTTTTAATAAGAACATAAATTCAAATGGGTTGTTTGTATGGGAGCTACCGCACATCCCCCTAGTGGTCCGATTCGGCTGGTTCAAGGAAATGTACTGCATCTAGTGCATAATTTCAGATCTCTAGCTCAAAAACTGAGGGACTAGTTTGCATACATACAAAAGGACATGGCTTAATCAATTCACATCAACGAGCTGATCAAGAATATAGATGTATGTATACCGACCCCAAGAGTGCAAACAACTTAAAACACCTCCACAATCACCGGATCTTAATCATATAGAGCATATTTGGCATTTGCTTGAGGGTAGGATTACACATCACACCATTATATCAAAGGATTCTCTGAAAGATACGCTACGCACGGAATGGGCCGAGAAGACGAAAATAACTGCCAGCCAAGGTCAAGGAGACGTCAAGCTAGTGAGATGATGTATGGTTTCATTGGAAAGGCAATAGAAAGCAATGACTAAAACTGCATTCAAATTTTTTTGTAAAATTGTTAGAATGAGACTTTTTAAGACGCATTTTACCAAACTTTTTTGTCTGTGCCCAAACTTTTTTGATACACAAAGAGTATCATATCAGTAAGGACGTAGAAATGTGCAAAACTGTTCGGAAGTCGTTGATAGTCTGATATATTTTATACATTACTTTGGGTTAATTATAAGCAATCTACCAGATTTGTGGGCAAGTAATAAACTGTGTATTCAGAATTTGTATTACATACTTTGAATTGAAAAAGAGTAGCGTAGCGTCCCTTCTCCCATCAAGCCTTGACCGATTGCTTATTAGTCTTTGGACAATATTTTATTATAATTCTTTTTTTTTTTATAAAGATTTTCCTTTTCTTTTCAATGAAAGGTGCTGAATATTTATTATTCGATCGATCGATCGATCGATAAATCATTGATTTCATTTTCATTTGATTGAGATTGCAATTGATTGGATGTGAGAATGTGAAGTACACAATTAATATGAAAGTTTAACCTGTTCTAAATTTTTTTACCTGTTCATATCTACCTTTCTATTGGTCTGTTCGGTCTATGTTTTTTGGATGATTGGATTGGATTGGATTGGATTGGATTGGCGAGGTTAGGTTGTATTGCAATGATGGGCCCACTAACAAACTGACTAACCATTTGATTTACTCATTTACTTCAGTATAGAGAACTCAAAAATGACGATAGGCTTTATTGTGACGGGAATATATGTTTTTGTATATATACAAGTGTGTAGCATGAGATATGGTACAACCGCAATAACAACGACAACGGCAACGGCAACGGCAACATAGCATTATGATGACCTTCGCATAGCACCGCGTCGTGTCGCGTCGCGTCGCTTTAGTTGCGTTATTGTTGATTTTGTTGTTATTTATATAGTATAAAATACATATAAATTATGTACATGCATGTATGAGTTGTTCTATCGATCTCGTTGACTATGGCGGCGACGGCGTCAACTACAACATTATAAAGAGATAGAGAAACAAGCACGACAGACACCAGACAAACGGACAGATATATAGACACATAGAGTTCGCTCCATGCAAATAATTAAAAACAAAAAAAAACAATATCCATTTACATACAAACTCAAATGTAACTGAACATTGTTGAACTACAACTTAAGTATGTAAAACCAAAGTACAAAAAGAAAAACAAAAGTCTGCAAGAATGGTAGATACAATAAATATCATAAATGAACTATTTCTATGATGATGTTGATGTTGATGTTGTTGCCCAGGTTCAGCAGCAGCCTTTGCTGATTTCATAATAAAATTTGTCTTGATGCTTGCAAAACCGGAAGAATAAAAATTAAAAAAAATTAAAATGAAAAAAAAAAAAATAAATAAATAATATTATGATAAACAATCATAAATATATACGAGTAAATAGATACACATTCCATTCCATTTCATTCCATTTAAATCAAATCAAAACAAATCTGTCTGCTTTGCTAACTTTTTTATGTAAATACAATAAAATATTGTATCTCAACTCAACTCAACTCAACACCACCAACGCTTTATAAAATAAAAACTGATTTCATTGGAATTCTTACTTCTTCGTCTACAATTTTACCTTCTACAACATCATCATGATCATCAATACAATATTACAATACTATAGGTATACATTATTATTAGATACAAGTTGAATTTTTCTTAAATACACAAGTAGATGCAAATGTTTGTGTCTATTGCCTTTTCCATTTTATTGCATTTTTAGACTATTGAAAACTGCAAAAAACAAAAAACAAAAAAAGAAAATAAAAACAAATAATGAAATATGCAGCAATTTGCATCCGTAAGCAACAAAATTGTATCTAGATATTAACACACAAAAAAAAAAACAACCATCAAATGTTAATCAAATGAAATTCAAACACCTTTTAATATTTTTCATCCTTTTCATTGTTCAATGAATTAAGGAACCGAACCATGTCATCCTATGTCAGATCAAACTGAAAACACTGAAATCCTAAATCTAAATAGATTTCAAAATCATCTCCTCATATTATATTGCTGCTGGGATCTTCAATAATTTCTTGGATCCATGTACAATTAATGGAAAAGAAGGGGACACACAACAATCCAACAAGCAAGGAAAATGAAAGGTTGATTTTATAAGCTTCTTATTCTTATAGTATTTGGGAGTACAAATTAGTTCGGTCCGTTTTCAAAAGATGGCTCCACCTGCAAGTTGTGGCCGATATTGGAAGCGATTACCTATTCCATTGGAAAGGTTTGTAATCTGTCAACAATAATTAGTGTGCATCAGCGTCTGTTTCTGAAAACAACACGGTTTTTTGCTTTTTCGAAAATGTCCGGATTTGTGTTAAATAAACAGCATTTGCGGGAAGTTTTGATTTTCTTTTTTAATGGAAAGAAAAAAGCAGCTGAAGCCCATCGAATCCTTGAGGAAGTTTATGGTGAATCAGCTCTGACCGATAAGTCATGCAGAGAGTGGTTTCGACGCTTCGAAAGTGGTGATTTTAGTGTCGAAGACAGAGAGCGTCCTGGCCAACCCAAAAAGTTTGAAGATGAGGAATTGGAGGCTTTACTGGATGAAGATCCGTGCCAAACGCCAACTGAACTCACAGAATCGTTGGGAGTGGTGACTCAGCAAGCAATTTCCGTTCGGTTAAAACAATTGGGATTTATTCAAAAGCAAGGATATTGAGTGCCGTACGAGTTGAAGCCGAGAGATGTCGAAAGGCGATTTTTCGCTTCGGAACTGCTTCTTGAAAGACATCAAAAAGGAAGGGATTTTTGCACCGGGTCGTGACTGGAGATGAAAAATGGATATACTACGATAACCCCAAGAAGAAAAAATTCTATGCTAAGACTGGTGAACCCGTTCCATCATCGTCTACATCGACGCCGAAACAAAACATCCACGGTTCAAAGGTCATGCTCTGCATATGGTGGGACCAGACGGGTGTGGTAGATTATGAACTACTGAAACCAAACGAAACCATTAATGCGGAACGTTATCGACTACATCTAATGCGTTTGAGCCGTGCATTGCGTGAAAAACGGCCAGACGCGGCCGAAAGGCATGACAAGTTGATTTTGCAACATGACAACGCTTGGCCCCACGTAGCTGTAACGGTCAAAAATTACCAGGAAACGTTGAAATGGGAGGCCTTACCTCAACCGCCGTAATCTCCAGACATTGCTCCTTCCGACTACTGGGTTTTTCGACGGATGCAAAACGATTTGGGGGGGTCACCGGTTCGGGTCTTTTGAAGAAATCGAAAAATAGCTCAATGAATGGATCGAGGCCAGAGAGGACCCATTTTTTAGAGATGGTATTCGAAAATTACCAGAGAGATGGGAAAAAGTAGTCACTTGTATTTATTGGTATTGTTTATGTTTAAAATAAAAGAAAATTTTATTTAAGAGGGAAATGAATAAATGGAAATTGTATTGTGTAAAAAACAAAGATGACAACAAAAAGATATTAATAATGTTAATAATATTAGTAGAGGAGAGTGTTGATGATGATGACAGTGACGGTGATGCTGTTGATGATGTTAATGTTGATTTTAATGCCAACCAAAGTCATAATCATTTATCTCAGATCTCAGCTTAGCTGTGATCAACTCAGCAGCTTAAATTTATTTGTTAATTTAACTATAAAACTCATCATTTCATGAGCTCTAAACTGAACTGAACTGAACTGATCTGAACTCATCTCATCACATCACATCATTTGTGTTATATTTTTGACAGCTTAATTTCATTTATTTTTACTCATTTATAAATTAAATTGACATATACATCTACATGTGTGAGTTGTTCAGTAAATAAAAGATACAAAAAATATTGTAAAAAGATTTGTAATTACAAATGGAAATACATCAATAAAAATGGAAATGAATCTGTAAACTCTTCTTATTCTCTAAAAATAGGAAAACATAATAACATTTTTTTTTTTTTTTGTTTTTTTGTATGTAAAATTTATGAATGACAAGTGGAAAAACCTTGAAGATTGCATCCTTAAATCATTGGAACGATTTTCAAGATATTTAGAATGCTCACATTCAACAATTTCGATCTGATTTTGTTTGTATGCCCAACCAATCAATTATTCAGAGATCCCCCCCATAATGTATACACAGGTATAAGGAAAGTTCGTCGTCTCTCTTTTCTTATGTTAAAGGGTTCTTCGTTGAAATTTACTATTGTTTATGATTATCTATTTTGTTTCTATTTAAAGATCATCTATTGAGACAAATGCGTTAGTAACATTGTTGGAATTCTTCTTTAGTGAGAAATCCTTTTTTTAGAGTTCCTATTGCAGAGACTTCGTTATCCGTCCGTCCGTCCTCGAATCATATCTCATGAACCTTAATAGCTAGAGAGTTAAAATGCATTTTACTTTGTATGGCAGCTATATGATCCAGTAACCCCACGATCTTGAAACATGGATGGTTGGTTGGTTGGTATACATCAGAAACTTATATTGTCGAAATTTCAGTTTGATCGGCCAACTAGGGGGGGTACCTCCCATACAAATCCCACATTAAAATTAAGGTTCTTATTAGAAAAACTTTTTTTAATTTTGGTACTAACGAATTGAAATTGAAACACTACAAGTATCCAATAAATATAAGTACTGTGCATTTGTCGGAATCAGCTGAATCGGACCACAAGGCGTGGTGGTACTTCCCATACAAACCGCCCATTAAAATTCAGGTTCTTATTAGAAAAACTTTTTTGTTTGTTGTTTTATGGAACTGAAAATTGAACACTATAAGTTACTAAACTATCTCCACAAACTATGAAAACTTCAAGACTCTAGGATTATTAAATCGTATAGCTTCCATACAAACCCAAATTCAAATTCAGGTTCTTATTAGAGAAACTTTTTTGCTTTTCGTATTATCGTACAATATGTGCCTGACCCAAATTCAATAACCTTGTAAATTTCAAGACCCCATACAAATAGTTCGGTGTCAGTGGGGAAATGCTGTGTAGAAAAACTTTGTTTTTTTTTTTATAGGGGTGCGTGAAGAGTATCAAAACTTCGGAATATCCAAAGTTCTTTCATAACATTAATGGTCTCAATTTTTGTTCCTTTTTATGAAGCTTTAACTTAGTGGATCGATAAAAAAAACACATGCTTGGAAATCATCTCTTGTCAAGCAATTCACTGTGAGTATAGAAGTGTGACTACAGGATAGGGAATTTTCAGGTAAGAGTCAGATCAGATTAGAAATGGGATCATATTGTATTGCTACACAATACAATAATAATATAAGGATATTATTATACTAAGTAATTCTTGACCTGGGATGGGTTTGGATACTTGCTGTCATCGTTTAAATCTTAAATCTTCTATGGAAGCATCAATTGCATTAATCTTGTTCTTCGTTCAGGATTTACGTTTTTGAAATACCCAAAAACCTATAAATTTAAATCATGGAATCAAGTTTTTGTTATTATTACAAATGATGGATGGATGGATGGATGGATGGATAAGGACAAATGGTGGCGACCTACCTAATCATAATTAAGAGAGAAATTTAAGAAATACAAAGAAAAAAGATGGTGATTTCTGCAATTAAAACATACATTTTTTCAATTATTGATTTGCTCATTTTACTATTGTATAATATAATTTTTTCAGATTGAATTCGAGATTGGATCTTGGATCTCGATTCAGGCGATTCCAATTTAATTATGAAATAAAATTAATTTCCATCAACAACATAATCATCATGACAATGATGATCTACTATTGTAAATCATATTTTTGTAATTATAATGATGATTTCGATTTATAGAGATATGAAAAGCAACCAAAAGTTTTGTTCATATGTATTTAACTAGAATAAAATGACGACTGACGACGGACGATGAATGACGATTTTTATTTTCATTTTGTTTTGAAATTAAGGGTTGCCCCAGTTGTTGTTGTTGTTGTGAAAAATTGCGATTTAAATACAACTTAGTTAAGTAAGTAATAATGATGATGATGATGACGATAATGTTGATGATGAGTGTATCTTAATGTACTCTAATGTATCTATGAGTGTGTGTGTGTGTGTTTGTGTGAGTATTTGTGGATATAATGAATCAATTTATAAGGCAACTTGACTGTTGTTGTTTATTTATTATTTTTGTTTTGTTTTGTTTTGTTTTGTTTTTTTTGGTTTTTTTTTTTTAATATTGCGCAGCAGTAAATGTGAATTTCAACATTTTTAGTTTTTTCGGTGTCGTTTGAATGAAGTGTGGATGTGAATGTGGATGTGAATGTTGATGTACGTACGTAAGTGTGTGTGTGTGTGTGTGTGTATGTGTGTGTTGATGCATAAAGAAAATGAAAAATTATTTGAAAAATATTGAAAACCAAAACAAAATAATTTATCTAGATACTTATGTACTACATATATTTGCTTTATTGACAATGTAGTACATACATACATATATGTATACTACATGTTTTAATGTATCTAGATACAATGTAAATGCAAATTTATAATACAACAATAATAAAAACACCAATAGCAATAGGAACAACGACAATTTACAATAAAAATGAGTTCATATTTATCAACAATAAACTCAAAATCACTAAAACAGCAGTTCTGAAACTGTAATCTACAGACTCTGTATGATGATGGGCGGCGATTCCAATGAACTGATAATCACATGAGTTTAAGAACCGCTGCACAAAAAGTGTAAAAAAGAGCAAGAGCAAGCAAAGTGGAAAACGAGATGAAACAAAGTAGAATTTTATGCAAATTCAAGATTAAAAAATTATTGCTTTTACTGGTGCTGGGGTCTTTTTCTTTTTAAAAGTTTTCCAATGGAGTCCGTCGTCATCTCGGGGCAATAATTGTTGTTTCGTTGTTTGTTGGTTTTCTTCAATGTCATTTGTCTCGTCGCAATAACAAACAACAACAATACATATGAAACTTGTATGAAGAGAGAAAGAGAGCAAGAGAGAAAGAGATAGAGAGAGAGAGAGAGCAGAAAGACATCCCAACGCACATGGCATGGGACAGGTTTTCCTTTAAAACCAATCATGTCCATGCCCATCATGGTCGCATTCGCTCATCTGAAAACCTTAATTCTTGGGTCACCACCACCACCCCACCATCGACTAAATCAAATAGCTCGAAGGTAAGGAGTCGAACAGATCAAACACAAACACGTGCTTAATAACATAAACAATAACAACAGCAAGCAGTTAACTGTAAACACTCGAGAAGATAAAAAGGAAATGGCAACAACAACAATATTAATTATTCTTATTAACTTAATCATTCATTCATAAAGAAAGAGAAGAAGATCATCACAATGATGATGATGTTGATGATGTTCATGATGACAATGAAGAAGATAAACGCAAGGCAAAAGCAATAGCAGCAGCAGCAGCAGCAGCAACAGGATCAACGTGCTTTGCGGTTGAGGTATAAACTCCTAAGGCAAAGAAAAGAAACACACGAAGGTGAGCAAGAGAAGAGAATAGTAAGGAGACAGTTATGGAAGATAGGATGAAGGACAGAGGATATGGAGCAGCAGCGGTAGGAGTTCAAGAAAAGCAGGATTAGGAGAGGATCAACTAAAAAATGACGTCGTCTTAAATTATATTCCTTTTGAATTACGCACGATAAATTGAATATCTAAGCCAAAGAAAGAAAGAAAGAGAGTGACGGGAAGAATGAGCGAACAGCATAAGGAAGTGAGGTTAGCAGATCAAGAGAGAGAGAGAGAGAGAGAGAGAGAGAAAAAGGAAGGAAGGTAGGCAGGGATGGACGGAAGAATGGAGAGAGCAGCGCGGCGGGTATATGAGCTGTTGTTTCCTATACATTTTTTTTTTTTTTTTGTTTCTTTTGATGTTTCTATATCCTTCATTCATTTGTTGTCCTTCAGCTGTTTTTGTTAAGCAAGTTGCGCATGTTGCGTGTTGGATGCATGCAACAGCCGCTGACGTAAGTCATGCCGCCACGCCATAAGGATAAACCTAGCGAAAGATGAGTGAGTGAGTGAGTGGAAGGAATGAATGAATGAATGAATGAGCGAGCAAAGCGAATTATAAAAAAGTATAAAAAAACACCCGGCGCAGATGCTAAATATTCGTAAGAATTAAACAGCAGCAGCAGCAGCAAGGACAATGAAAATAAAAGACGAAAAAGGATAATAATAATAATAATAATAATAAGACGGAGATGGTGAAGATGATGAAATAGTATTTTTTCTTTTTGATTGTACAACAACACATCAGATGTTCATTCATCGCATATTATTATATATCTACACACATATGGATATGTATGTATATACAATATCTAGATACATCTAGATCATCTATGTACGATTGCTTTACATGAAGGACGTTGAAAGCATTGAGAAGAAACTGATGAACTGAGAATTTTAATATTTCATCAAATAAACTTTGCTTGGGGTTCGCATGGAACCTATACGATCCAGTAATCTAATAGTCTTGAAATTTACATGGTTGGTGAATATGGGTCAGATACTTATAGTCTCTAAATTTCAGTTTGATAATATAAAAAACAAAAAAGTTTTTCTAATAAAAACCCCAATTTGACTCTGGGTTTGTATGGGAGGCACGCCTTTTAGTAATCTAAGGGTATTGAAATTTACATGGTTGGTGAATATGGGTCAGACACTTATAATGTCTAAGTTTCTGTTTGATAATATAAAAAAACAAAAAAGTTTTTCTTATAAAGACACAAATTTGAATCTGAGTTTGTATGGGAGATACGCCTTCTAGTAATCTAAGGGTACGCAAATTTACATGGTTGGTGTCCAATTTTCAGTTTGATTCTACAAAGAACAAAAAACTTTTTCTAATAAGAACCCGAATTTCAATCTGGCTTTGTATGGGAGGTACGCCTTCTAGTAATCTAAGGGTATTCAAATTTACATGGTTGATGAATATGGATCAGACACTTATAGTGTCTAATTTTCAGTTTGATTCTACAAATAACAAAAAAAACTTTTTCTAATAAGAACAAGAATTTCAATATGGGTTTGTTAGGGAGATACCCCTCCTAGTAAGTAAAGGATCTTGAAATTGACATGGTTGGTGAATATAGGTCAGATACTTATAGTCTCTAAATTTCAGTTTGATAACATGAAAAAGAAAAAAGTTTTTCTAATAAAAATGCGAATATGATTCTGGGTTTGTATGGGAGGTACGCCTTCTAGTAATCTAACTCATTTTTATTACTGGAATTTGTCTGTTCTAAATTAGAACTTCTAATCCAAGGGTTAGGTTAGTTACACAGCAAACATTTTTTTTTTTTTTTTTGTTTTATTGATTCACAATCTCTGAGGAGATTTTGAGTAAAAGGATGAAGGATGAAATATCAAATATTAGAACATACAAACAACAACAAGAAAATAAACAAAGACACAAACAAACAAACAACAAAATGCAATTTTTTGTTTACCTAAGGATTTTTTGCTTTTTTGATTTTATTAAACCTTGTTTTTCTGTTTTGAATTAATTATCTTTTTTATTTATCCATTCACTTTTTTTTTTTTGTTTGTTTGTTTTTAAATGAAAACAAATATTAAACAATAATAAACAAAAATTATTTTTCTTTTCCATGAATTTCACAATTTGTTCTTCATTTTTTATTCACTTCACATTTTCATTTTTTGTTGTAACTTGTTGCTTCCCCTCCTCATTTGTATTATATTTTAATTTAATTCATTTTTTATTTTGAATTTTTTGTGTAAAAAAAAAAGACCAGGAAATTATAAATTTTTAATTTATTTATTTAAATTAATCAAATCATTTTATTTTGTTAATTTTTTTTTTTTTTTTTTGTAATTTTTTTTACAAAAATAATTTCTTTTATTTTTTGTGTTTTTGTTATTAAATTTTGTTGTTGTTGTTGTTGTTGTTGTTGATGTTGACCGGCATCAAGAAGAAGATACAGACGCCACGTGTGTTGTTGTTTTTGTTATATAGTAAAAAAATAATTTATATTTGTATTTTTATGTCAACAACAAAAGTCACTCAAAAAAAAAAAAAAATCAAATGTACACAAAACCAAAATAATAATAACAAAACAACTAAAATTGTTTTGCATTTGCAATGAACGAATGAGGGAAGTTGTGCGGTGCGCGGTGCGGTGTATATAGTGAGAGAGCAACCGAGCGAGTACCGGAATGAACGAGAATCAAGTGTCGTAGAAGTCGTCATCCGTCGGTAGGCAAAGAAAAATCGTCATGGAAGTCGGAATCGAGTTGAAAATTTATTAAAATGAATGTGCGCGACTACATCCACTTAAACATCTAAACGAGGCGACAGGTAGAGACTGAATGACTGAATGAGGCGACGACAAAGTTGGAATCGGAATCGTGTCGTGCTTGCACACGACACTCGGTTCGGTTCGCTCGCTGCCGCGAATACGAGAGCGAGCGAATGATGAGAATGTGAGTTTGGGAAAGTCGACACGCCAATGTGTCTGTTACAGTAGACTCATAATAATGTGAACACACTAAATATTTGGATTTTAAGTTGTAAATCAGTTTATTGATTTGATTGACTTACAAATGCTCCGGAGAGTCTGATATTTGTTAAGATTTCCAAGACTTTCTTTGAAGAAAAGCAGGCAATTTCGTTTTTTTTTTTTGTTTGTAAGATAGCATTTACCTAGATGTCAAAGTCAAGTTTCATATTAGATTACCCAGAGGCAATATAGCAAATGATGTACATTTCCAAATATTTTTCAATATAATTGTATTTATCTTTTTCTATAGACACCTGTAATTTTACTTTTTCTATTGATTGCGTATTCAATTATCACAAGCAACAAATTGAACATTGAGCTTCTTTGCTTGTTCTATAATCAAACAAAATCCATTAATTGATTAATTTTCAGAGTGGTGACATTACAGTGAGTCTCTACTGTACTTTACTTTATGGCATATGCCATCAATCCACGTTGTTTTTATAGTTGTTGCTATTGTTATTATCACATATTATTGTTTTTGTTGTTGTCTTCTTGGAAGTATTGGTGGTCCTTCCGATATTGATATTTACAAAGGTGTTAAATAAATACATAAATTATTTGACTTCTAAGCTGTAAAGTAGACTTAGTATGTACTAGGATGTAGCAGGGAGAATAGGTGGGCTACAGGTAAGTAAGACATGACGACATTGGTCTAGTGTGGTAAGTAGTGAGAGAACACCGAGAGTGTGCAAAGTTTTTGCACTCAAATTGATCATTTGACATTTACAAATTGAATGCCAATGAATGCATTAACCCACAGTTGCCTTATGAGCATTTTTTACACTGCACATGAAAAATTCACAGACTCTCAAGAAGTTGAGAGAAGAATATGTTATCTAAGTGTATATAAACTAATACTAAGATTGAAAAGTATATAAAATAAATCTTGTAGATGAAGGGACACATTTTTAATAAAGGCTAGAAGAAGATTGTGCTTCTTGAACCTTTCTGGATAATTGGGTAATGAGCTGGGTAAACAGACGATGAGAGATATTTGTGAGTTAGTTGGCTTTATTGGACAAAAGTTGTTTTTTATATATTGTTATGCCCCTTTGGTGCACATGCCATACAAAGGGTTAAAAAGCAAGACTCATCAACACTCTCTTTCGGGAGCTCTTTGTCTCTCACAAACACAAACACACTCAAATTCACACTCATACTAACTAATGCTCACTCTCATTCCTATACCCAAAACTGTTGCTATTGCCAAGGCGCTACGACGACGATGCCGATGACCATAATGACGACACGACGACCAACAGAAACAAAAAAAAAAAAAAAAACAAAACAAACAAAAAAAAGCTAACAAAAAGCACTTCGTCCAAGACGAATAGCGTTAACGAAGTCAAACGAGAGTCGACGAGGTTAATACGAAGATGAAACGAAGATGTGGTATAAATTCTGATTGGTTAAAGGATTTTCATGCGAAGTCATTTGTGTGTTAACGAAGTTACTTCGCCATCGTCTCATTTCTTTGTTTTCTTCACCACTCTTCTCTTCTCTTCTCTTACACGGACAATTGCGTTTTAAGTCCTCTCCTCCCTCCGATGTCACCTACTCTCCTCTTGTAGACATCATGTACAACCTTTCAAAGCCAAAACAAAATTTTTTACTAATTTGAAATAAAAAAATTTAGAAGTAAAAACTATTGAAATTCAAAAATCAATAGAACTTTTAAAAATGGGTGGTTGGTTTTCATGTCGATCTATTTATCTATCTAACTAACTTTCTATCTGATAAATAATTATATATGTATTTTGTATGTAGGTACACCTCCAAACTACCCTTCCTCTCCCTTACCATCTAGCACACACACACATACATTTGGTCTGACCATCATCATTGTATTCAAGTATTAAATGCCATTTCCGCTGTCACACATTTGGATTTCGCATATCGCATATAAAACATACATATGTACATACATATATGTACATACATATATAGTATAAGTACACGACGACGAGAGTCATTATAATATTGTAGACATATGTATGTAACATATAGGGTCCAATCCAAACAATCGAAAAAGATTTCCAAATAAAGCAATAAAAATAATGTCCAATCTTCATCTCCCACAATTCACTCACAATGGATTTAATTTTATTGTTGGTGCTGCTTTACTGAATTTCGAAGATATGACAGACTTTTATTCATTTTACTGATCCAGGAGCAATGTAGAAATTATTCCGCCTATTCCGAGAAGTAACAACCACATGAAATCCATTTCATTGGAATTGAGCTTAAAAAAAAAAACGCCAAGAAATTCATATTTTTGAATGAATCTGATGCTAAATTATAATATTGATAAAGATACTGATGATGCCAAACAAAAAATCGAAAACCTAGAAGGAGTCCAATGTTCTTCGTCTACAAAATATTATTGAATGCCCCTCGCACGTCTTATTTATGTACTTCTTTAAATACTTTTTCATATATGGACACCAACAAAACAACAATAACAAAGTCACAATTAGCGATAAGCATTTGATTTGGTTGGTACGAGTATTCATTCTTTACATTTCTTTTCATTTAGAAGTTTTATTTTGTTTTTCTGTACATACTTTTTTTTTTTTGTTTTTTTTTTGCAAAACCTTGTCAATTTATCTTGAAAAGAACTTGGCAAATTCCATTTGAAAATAATAAAAAGCTATAGAAATATGGAAATAAGAAATGTTTTTATATCATCATTTCTGTTGTTGTCGTCGTCGTCGTCGTCGTCGTCGTCGGCCAGCCCATTGCTATTTTTGTTTTCTTCTTTAACATGCCACAATAAGATGCATTCCACAATGATAGATAAGAATGGCAGTCAATTTCTCACTGATTAACTAACTAACTCACCCAGTCACTAGTTCACTTAGCCACTAACTCAGTCAGTCAGTCAGTCAGTCAGTCAGTCACTCAATCGATCTGTCTTTCACTATTCGAAATGTCTGGCAAATCCACGTGATAAGACGACGGCGACAACAACGACGACGACTTCCACTTTAAAAGAAAGATGTGGGTTCTACTTAAAAAAAAAAAAAAACAATTGCAAATACATTCAATATCACATGAAAATGATTTCAAATCAAATTATAGATTTCTCTATTCTAAAAGAAATAGAAAAACATCTGTTTCCATTATAAAAACTACATATTTCTTGTATCAAATATTAAAAACCCCCTCTGGAATTGTGAGATATTCATTGCTCTCCTCTAAAAATAAAATAATTTTATATCAATTTTGTATAATCGTTAATATCTCGATCAATAATTTTAATATAAAATAATGAGAATCCGCCACGTCATTCAAATGAGTAGCAGAATTTTCCTACTAAGAACCATAAGTTGGATCGCATGACATGAACAGACAAATTTCCATAGAGTAAATCTAAAGGGGAATGATGATGATTTCATCTAGAAATTATTGATTTTAAAGCTAATAGAGTTTAATTCATCTTTCTATGTGCTTTGCTTCGAAGGATCTAATGAAAAGGTTCCAGTATAATACATAGTTTAATGAAATACATACAACCAACGACTCTATGCAGTCATCTTCCATATTAGTAGTACATACTCACTCACTTACTCACTCAGTTGTACTATTGTACTACTATTGATAATGGAAGAAGAAAGTTGAAAGTCGAACGAATGACACACAATTCCACAATTCCAAACAACCAATGGACATAGACATATAGAGGATGAAGAAAAAAAAAAGTAAATCCCAAAACATACAATGACAATAACAACGGCAACGACGATGACGATGTCATCATCATCATCATCATCATCATTATCATCTCTATCTTCATTATGACCAAGGCGTTAAGTTAACATCATTATTATTAAATTGATAATGATGATGATGATGATGATGATGTGTATACTGCAATGGATGGATGGAAGAAGGCCAAGCAAGGTAGGCGGCCATCAGTCCATGGCTAAAAGTTGATGGTGGTTTGTGTTGGTGTTGGTGTCGGTGGAGTGCGAGTGCGAGTGAGTATCTATTTTGCTATGCCTGGCCTGGCCTGGTCTGGCCTGGCCTCGCATGGCATGGCTGACTAGCTGCTTGCCTCTGAATGTCGGGTGAAAGTCGCTTAAATTCGCGACCGACTATATACTCTTAGTACTCACAACACCGCGGCGGACGGGGTGACAGTGGCACATGGTGCAGCAGGGACACTCAACATTTTCGCGTCGCAAGCAATGTAATCGTGCAACTTTGACTTAATTTCATTTTATCTTTTTCGCTCTTCCAGTTTCTCTTATAGTTGTTACTTTGCTTTGCTGCATTTGCAAAAGTTTGATTTTATTTGAATTTTGGAATCTTTATTTCATTTTCTTCTCCCTCTCTTGGTCATCATCATCGTACATTTTAACCCCCCACCCAACACCAACAACAAGCTCAACTAATGAAAATCATCATTTCATTTCCTATAAGATTCACTTTGTATGATGATGTCAAAAATACAAGTAAAGTGGCTCTTTGACCAGACTCCACCACCTACTAACTCATCCGACATCTAAACCACATTGACCACTGTGGAAATGGCAACAACAACAACAACAACAACAACAATATATTTTCAACAAAATGGCGTTTGGCAACTTACCAAAAATAAAAATCATACATATGTAAGTTGCCAGAATAAGAATAAGTCCAACAGATCGAGCGAGATACATACCTGCAACGAAATAAAACAAGTTCAATGAGAAAATTTATCATAAATAAAAATTTACTAAAATTTATAAAGTATATAAATAAGAAAAGAGAAGAGTAGTTGGAATAGTTGAAGCAAGGCAAAGAAAAAGGAAAAAAAATGAGTTTTTTTTTAAGGAAATTAGTTTTTTTATTTAATGTAATTTCTTCCAACTTCAACACATCTGCCATCACTGCAATGATTTTCCCGAAGCTCCGAAGCTTTCTGAAGAGGTAGAGCAGTCACTGATAGCCCCGATGGATGTTCAAACAAATCGAACTTCAACAATTCATTAAATTTAGCCATTGTCAAAAAACACTTGCATGAACACGTACATTGTCTTGATGGAAAATGATATTTTTCTTCTGTAAAACCCAGATATTTTTTCATTCAATTGATCCAAAACAGTTGCAAAAATATATAGAGTTCATTATTTTACCTTTCCCAAGATAATCAATCAACAAAATCACAGTTGGCAAAGCCATTTTTTGCCAAAAGTTCTGATTTCATTCATCCGTTTTGCAGCCAGCTTCAGTCCACTGTAAGTGTTCTTGTTTCAGTTTAAGATTATGTTGGTAGATCCAAGTCTCGTTTTTGTGGGTGACAAAATCTGTTTTATTCCCCGCTTAAAAATTAGTTTTTAGTTCAGTTGTTTGTTGAAAATTGTTAACAAATGCGTCACTAACTTTTTAAACAGATTTTTCATATGTAGTTCTTCATGTAAAATATGTAGTACTCTTTCAACTGAAATCCCTTATGGTATCAGCAATTTCCTGCTTAATCCAACTTTGGATCTTTAAAAACAATATCATACACTCTCTCAATGATTTTTGTTTGGTGTTGTTGGTGGTTCATCTGCAATGCTTGTGCGACCACGTTAAAACTCTAAAACCCATCGATGCACAGTTGGACATGAAGGAGCAGATTTCAATACTCTCCCTATATTTCATGAAGTTGTTTAGTAAAAGGAAGAAATGTTAAGGATCTTGAAAGACTTTAAAACAAACTCAACTTATTTGCATAGATTATCGAAGTGATTCGATGGATGGGGTAGATAATTTTGGTTCTTCTCCTCTGCAAAGCAATCGAGAGATCTTTAGTCTGAAGCAAGCGAGCAGTGGTAAAGGTTGCTTTATTTCATTACAATGATAATTAAAATAAAAGTCTTCAGTCAAATGTATTTAGGATCTATAGAGATTATAATTTTTAGGGTTCTTGATCCGTCCGTCCTCGGGTCATAACCCATTAACCGGAATAGCTAGAGAGTTGAAATTTCCACAGAATGTGTAGTTCTATCTGGGAAACAGCAACAAATACTAAAACTAAAATATTGTCAAAAACTTAAAGAGGTCCCCATACAAGAAACATTTTGGTTTGTATGACAGCTATATGATCCAGTAATCCCACGACCTTGAAATTTGTGTGGTTGGTGGCGATACATCAGAAACTTATACTGTCGAAATTCATCAGTTTGATCCAAGGGAGGGTACCTCCCATACAAACTCCCATTAAAATTCAGGTTCTTATCCGAATAACTTTTTTGTTTTTTGGACTATTGAACTGAAATTTAGACGCTATAAGTTTCTGATATAGGCTCGGTACACAGTCAATTTGGTGGAATATTGGACCACTAGGAGGGGTACCTCCCATACAGACCCACCATTAAAATTCAGATTCTTATTCGAAAAACTTTCTTGTTTTTTGGACTATTGAACTGAAATTTAAACACTATAAGTTTCTGATATAGGCTCGGTACATTTGTTGGAATCAGTCAAATCGGACCACTAGGGGGAGTACCTCCCATACAAACCCGAATCTGGTACGGAACTTGGCACATTTTTGTTTTTTTTTTTTTGTTTATGGACTTAATAATTGTTCTGTGATTAAACTGATTGCAAATCTTTTGGTTTATTTGAGTGAGTTGTTCATTGTGTAAAGATTGAGAAATGTTCGAGAAAGGAATTACAAATTATGAAAAATATGTGTAATGAGAAAGAAATTGAAGAAGGATCAATGTCATTTAGATTTATAGTCATCATCATCATTATGATAAACTCCCCAAAATAAAAACTATATTATTCATTTATATGATTGTATTTAAATGAGTGACCTACACTCACCCTTGAACGAAAACTTTTTCCCACGAGAAACAAAGCAGATAGAGGAAAAGAAAAAAGAAAAAAAAAAACAAATATGTACAACAATAACAACAGGAACAACGGGAACAACAACAACTACAAGAATTGGAGTGCAATAAAGATATGTATGTACAAAGTAATAATGATGATAATGATGATGATGATGATGATGATGATGCATGGACCTTGGTTTAATGTACAAAAGAAAAGAATAAACACATTGACCGACCGACCAACCAACCAAACGACAGACAGACCGACATACATACATACATATGTAGATAGATAGATAGATAGATAGATAGATACATACATACATACAAAGGTATGGAGATGAAAAAACAAATGACGACGAATGACGATGAACGCACACGAAGAAATTCAAAGTTCTATCCGATTTACCCGTGTTTATGCCTTCCTTACTTCCTTCCTTCATGTTCAAATATCTATCCATCTATACTCGTACAAATACTTGAGTCGAAACAAAGACAATTTATAAATTTATCTATGTACAAGTATATACATATTTAAATATATTATAGTATATACTTATGTATCTGCAACGCTCTGTGAAAATGTTAGTTTGAAGTACCCACAAAGAAAAGAATGCAGCAAATGCAGATGGAGGAACCAACTCAATAACCGACCGGCTGGCTGACAGTCAAAAAAAAAAAACAAAAAAAAAAAAAAACAGACCAAGCGACAAGTCGTCGCGCAATTCCAATGTCTTGGCGCAGGACCAACCATTTGGCTATGATGATGACGACGACGACGGCGACGACAATGGTTGGTGATAATGATGGACTAGAGTATCGCAATGACTCTGTTGCACTTAACCCTGGCTGGATGGCTGACTGGCTGACTGACTGACTGACTGGCTGGATGGCTGGGCCTCGGCCTCGGCCTGGGTCTGGGCTAACCAAATGGTCACGCTTCTTCGCACACATTACAGTAAAACAGCAAAAGGAAAGGAAAAATGACGTCAAGCGTCAACAGTTGCAGCGAAGCGTGCAAATGATCGGCTAGCAGCAGCGAAGAATAAGCGCAATAATGCAACGTATGCCGGATATGTCTGGAATAATGTCCCCGGATATATCGAGTCTAAATACATACAGTGGTACATAACATAGTACATACATAGTAGATTGCACCGCATTGAGGATAAAAGAGAACGTACATACAATGTAATTGAATGGGAGTCATAGGTAACCCTTAATTTCAAGATCGGGAATAGTTTTTATTTAGTTTAGTTCTTCGAAAGAAATCTAATCAAAAATTTCAATAGTTTTTTTTATTTTCACAACAATTATCCAATCATTATAATCATTTGATGTGATTTGTTACCATAGAATTTTTATTTTTCGGATCACTAAATATACGATAATCTATGGAAATCTTTTTACCCGATCAAGAAATTTTTTTCCATAGATGATGGGACACAGTTTTTGTATTCAAACAATTAATACTCGTATTCGTATAAGATAAGATTTATTTATTATGATTACCAACCAAAATACTCACCAATAGTCATATATGTTGTAAAAAGCATAACTTCTTCAATCCTCTTATTTCTTGTTCTTCTAGAACTTTGTTTTTTAATTTTCTTTCTTTATTTTTTTTTTTTCAATTCTTCCTTTTAAAGACTTTTTTCGTTTTTCGTGTTTATTGAAATTTTATTAAAAGGAAAAAAGCACTAAGTTTTTTTGTTTTTTTTTTTTTTGTTTTTTGTGTTTTAATTTTTGATTTTTATCTCTTTTTCAGACTTTTTTTTCTTATTAAAGCTTTATATTGATTTGTGATTATTTGTAGTCTTTAGACGATGATAAGATTATTCTAAATATAAGAAACACTTAATCAATCAGTCAATCAATTGAATTGACCATTTGAAAATAGTAGACAAACCTAAATCCCCCAAAAAAAAAATAAAAATAAAAATTAACCAAAAAATCTAAACTAAGATATATATTGTATATGGATGGACAAAGGAAGGGGGGGACTTGCAACGATTAGACAATTGAACATGTGTATAGTTTTTCAGAGGATATTACGAATACTTCCAATCTACTATTTAAGCGATCTAAAGAGAGACGACTTAGTCAGAAATTCAGAGTATGATGGGATTCCGATAGAAAAACCGATAACAAATCCTAAATAAATAAAAACTACTTCTGATATCTAAGAGGAGAGATAACTAAAGTGATAGATGCATTGTGTATGATGATCAAACAAGACAAGCGGAGAAAAAGTAATGCCCAAGACTTGAGCATACGCCCCTAGGGCGTCATCATGGACTACAAAAGCATTGTCTGATCTATGTACAATAGAAAAAAAAAAAAAAAAAATAGATGAATGTAAGTAAAGTAACAAACGGCAGTAAAAACTGTTATAATTTTCCAAATTAAGTAATTAACGAGGGGCTTTTGTTCGTGTGTTCTTTTTAATTTCATAGAAACCAAGTGTAAAGTACATAATATGGATTACACATTAAAGTGCGGTGGCGGTTCCATGCCTTAAAACAGAGAGTCACACATTCGGGTACATTACAAGGGGTGAGGTGGCTATATCAACAACAACACACTCAGAAACACACAACATACACAGTGACTGAGAAATGCGCACGCACTCAAAAGAGGCTATTTAAGTAGGTGGCTGAGTTGTCACTATGATCTATGGCATGGAGGTTGGGTAGAATATAGAATGCATTAAATTATTGCGGAGGAGTTATACATGTGTGCGCGGCATGAATTGAAGAAGTTTACGATGCGCGAGCAACGCATCAGGCAGGCAGGCAGGCATGGAAGGCATGGAAGGCATTTCTTTCTTGATGATGTATTTATGAATGCATATGGCATGCGGCAAGCGGCTTTATTTTATGGCTAATGGCAACCATGCAGATGAGAGTCGCGTCTAAGACTAAACAAACTAGAAATATGTGAATAGAATCATTATCAATGTAAGATAAGTTGAATGGATGGTTGGATGGATGAATGGATAGTTTATTTGTAAAATCAACATCATCATCGTCATAAAGATCATTAATTTTGAAGAATTTACTTCTATCAACAAATACTAAATTATTTTACAATAATATAAACAACGAAAACTTTCTAGCTTCCTTCCATGTAGAAGCCCTAAGTGTAAAGAACTTTGTAGGTGATTCAATCTATCAAATCTCTATATAGAGCTTATTATCATGGACTCTTTAAATTCGTCAGATTCTCACAACAAATCTTACCGGAGAACTTTTCTCAATAAGTCATCACCTTTTACCACCCACTAAACTCCCCTACCAATGTACGGAGATTATCAACACAATGTGCATATATATAAATAGTAAGTAGATATATGCGGTTGGGTTACTACGGTTCATGGAACTGAACTCAGTTGTGTTGAATTTGTTTCTGTGGCAGATGTCAAGGATAACTTCTTATTGCATTGCAATTGACATTTCTAACACCACAAGATATTTTATCAATAAAATCCTGTTGAACTGAGTATAAGCATGAGGGGTGTTGTGTGTGCTTCTGTCTTTTCTGTTCTGCTAAGATTAATTTCAAAGCTTAAATGTTGATGTATGAACAAAGGAATGCATGAATAAGACAGTAAGTAGTGATCCAAACTCTAAAATTAGAACGATGCGAGATATAACAGTGAATACAAACAACCAAACATATATTTCCCTTACAAAGTGTCTGGATACTTGCTCTATTCTCACCTGATTCAATCGATCGATGTAGTCTATAATCTTAGTATGGGTATGTGTAAGTCCCCTCGGGTGATTGTTGTTGTATAACCCCCGAAAGAACCTCGTTGGCTCATAATTGAAGGCAAAATACATAAGTAAATAATAATATTTTGCAATGCAAAATGAGAAAATTTTTATCTAAAGAAATTATAATACAAAAAAAAAAAAAAAATCGGCAAAGTGCGAGTCAGACTCGTACACGGAGGCTTCCGTACCAGATTGGGGTTTGTAGTGGTCCGATTTGATTGATTCCAATAAACGTACCGAGCCTATATCAGAAACTTATAGTGTCTAAATTTCAGTTCAATAGTCCAAAAAACAAAAAAAAGTTTTTCGAATGAGAACCTGAATTTTAATGATGGGTTTGCATGGGAGGTACTCGCCCTAGTGGTCCGATCAAACTGAAATTCCGACAATATAAGTTTCTGATGTTTAGCCACTAACCATCCAAATTTCAAGATTATGGGATTACTCGTCGATCGCATAGCTGTCATACAAACAAAAATGTTGCTTGTATGGGGACCCCTTCAAGTTTTAAAAATATTCTAAATTTTAGAAATTGTTGATGTTGTTTGCTGATGCCCGGATAGAACTACACACATTCTGTGAAAATTTCAACTCTCTAGCTATTACGGTTCATGAGATATGACCCGAAGATGGACGGGCGGACATCGAAGTCTCTGCAATAGAGTAAACCGTTTGGGTACGGAACCCTAAAAAGTGAGAGAAAATGTCAAGGTTCTGGTCCTTTTCGGTGACATCTTTATCTTTAAACTATGCGCCCCCTGACTAAACAACAACCTACCAACAATCAACCCAATCCAACTCAACCAAATCCATTTGGGTTCAATCTCTCAGTATATTCATTCTAAAATCCGCTTCTCACACCACTCACTCGCTTTGTTTGTTTCTTTTGTTGTTGTTGCTGTTGTTGTTGTTGTTTTTCATCATCTTGTCTTCTTTTGCATTTATTTTTATTTGATTTTTTTTTGTTTTTGTTTTTGTTGTTCGTTTTTGTGTTGTGTTTTGCATATTCTGAGTAGCTTAAAGCTCCTTTTGTCTTCATTATTGTCGCTTTTGTGTTGTTTGCTTTATGGCTTTGTTATTCATTGCATTTAGGACGCATTGTGCACTGAGAGGGGCCTTGGGGTCTCCGAGGGGGATCACTTTATTTGCAAATAAGCTTAACGCTATCAACGTCATCATCGTCATCATCATCATCATCATGTATGTACATAATTTCTCATTATTATGTATATATTTTCATATTCATTGGTTCTTTCTTTATCTTTAAATCCATTTCAAGGTTGATGCGTCGTCGTTCACGTCGTCACCATCTTATTCTATCGTCGTCATCATCATCGTCAGTTGCAATTTTTATTTTATTTTTGTTGCATTGCGAATTGAATTCAATATACAAAAAATACCCAACAAGAAAAGGAATAAACTAAAACCAAAAACCAGAAAGACAACAACAAACAATGAACGAACGACCTTAACAACAAATTGATATGTGAAGGATGACTTCCTTCTCTTCCCTTCCCTTCCCTTCCCCTTGTTCTTCACACACACATTCTCATCCTGCAGCATACAAAGCTATGCAAAGCAAAAGTACGAGGTGTGTATACAAAATAACGACAATTACAGAAACAAAAAAAAAAAAAACAACTATGGAATTTCTACAGATGAACTTTCCATCGTACGACCAATATTTCTTCTTTTCAATTGCAGCCCTTTCATATATGTACATCCTTCTGCCCATCCTAATCAAAAATAGATAAAATATTGTATATTTAAGACTAGAAAATATTTAATTGTGCATGGAGCGAAATAGATGATGCTAGGTCCGGACTATATGGTGGGTGCATTAACACTTCCAAGCCAAGTTCCCTGAGTCATCAAAGATATGTGTGACCCAGCGTTGTCTGTTCACCAATTCCTTCAATGCTGCATTTAGTTTTGTTTGTTGTTCACAATAGAGTTTCGAAATTATCGTTTGCCCAGGTGGGAGCAACTCATAATGCACAGGACCTTTGCAATCTCAACAAATGCACAGCAACAACTTCCTCGTAGTTAGCGCCGGCTTTGCAATGGTTTGGGCAGGCTCATCTTGTTTACACAATGACCTTTTTCCCACATTATTGTCGTATGCTATCCATTTTTCAGCGCCAGTTATCAATTTGGATAGAAAAGGCAATTGCAAATCATTCCGTTTCAGTAACATTTCGCAAATTGAAATGCGATCAATAAGATTTTTTTCTGTCAAATTGTGTGGGTACCCAAAAATCCAGCTTTTTTTTGCATAGCCCGCCTTTTTTAAATGGTCTAAAACTGTCGTATGGTGGATACCAAGATCCTTAGCGATGTCATGAGTTACACTTACAGAATTGTCGCTTTTTAAATTTAGCAATTCAAATTTCCGGAAGTTACTTTTCCACCAACACAATACTATGAAATTCGGCTATTATAGAGAATATTGTAGAATATTCGAGAACCAAAAATGTCTACTAATCATTTATTATTATTATTTTTTTTAAATAAATTTCTTTGTTCTCTAAGTTAAGTTGTATGTTATTTTTGTGTAGTTTCCTCAACTGTGGGACCTCACCAGAAAATATTATTTTTCTTTTTTTTTTTATAAAAAGTGTATTTTTTTATTGAAAATTTATTTATTTATTTATTTGGGACCTCACCAGAAAATATTATTTTTCTTTTTTTGTTATAAAAAGTGTATTTTTTTATTGAAAATTTATTTACGGATTTATTTGTTTTAGGCATTTTTTTTTTAAATTTATTTAATTTTCTTGATTTTTGAGTTTCTTTGATTACGAGAGATTTAACTGAATTTCTAATTTTTGCCCATTGAAATTGATTTTGAAATTTTTGTTTTTCTACGATTTTAATAAATATTATTTTTCTTTTTTTGTTATAAAAAGTGTATTTTTTTATTGAAAATTTATTTACGGATTTATTTATTTTTGGCATTTTTTTTTTTAATTTATTTAATTTTCTTGATTTTTAAGTTTCTTTAATTTAATTTAATTACGATAGATTGAACTGAATTTCTAATTTTTGCCCATTGAAATTCATATTGAAATTTTTGTTTTTCTACGATTTTAATTTTTTAATTTTTGCCAATTGAAATATTGTTATTGTTTATTCGCGGAAAACTTGTGATGATAATGAGTTGAAGTCCGATGATGATAAAGTTGGTGTTGGAGGATATTCTTCAATCAAATCCTCTTCAGGTTCTAGTCATTTGTTGGACTAGATATTCGGCTATGATATATAAAGAATATTCGAGAACCAAAAATGCCTACCAATCATTTATAATTTTTTTTTTTTTTTGTTTAATAAATTCTTTTGATCTGCAAGTTAAGTTGCATGTTATTTTTGTGTAGTTTCCTCGACTGTTGGATCTCACCAGAAAATGTTATTTTTTTTTTGTTTGTAATAAAAAGTGTATTTTTTTATTGAAAATTGTCTTGATCTCTGGCTATTGATTTCATTATGAATATTTTTCTTTTGTTTGTATTTGTTATTAAAAATATATGGATTTGGTAATTTATTTTTGTCATTTTATTTCTTTTTATTTATTTAATTTTCTTGATTTTTTAATGGGATCTTAATCATTATTGAGTGCATACAATCTAATAAGAAAATAAGTTTCAAGGAAAACTTGTGATGATAATGAGTAGAAGTCCGTCATCCATAATTTCAGTTTCTGAGGATATTCTTCTAGCACATCCTCTTTAGGTTCTAGTCATTTGTTGGACTAGATGATATTCATTGTCGATTTAGTAATTTTTATCTATTTATTTATTTAATTTTCTTAATTCTGTTTTCATTTTCATTTAATTTAATTTTCCGATTATGATAAATAAATTTTTTAATTTTTGCCAATTGAATTCACTCTTTAGCATACTTATCGCATTTTGTTATTTGAATTTTCATCTGTTTTTATAGAAAAATTCAATTGACTTAATTGTGAAATGCAAAAAAAACCATAATCAAGTAAAAAGAAGGTTAACTTCGCCTAGGTAGAAGTTGATATACTCTTCACACATCCCTAGAAAACGTTTTTAACTATGCTCCTGTGTTTGAGCATACAGAAATATACATCTGTCAAGGCGCAAGAAGGCGTATGTTAAGCACGGCGAACCCGGACTATTGAGGTGCAAAGGCAAACATCCATGACAGCATGGCATTTAGTAGGACCAAAAGAGCTTCTGAAAAGTAGTCGGACCATCGACAACTAAAGCAATTGTGGAAAAACGGTCGGAATGGGCCACCATTAATCTTTCACCATGACAATGCACGGCCGCATGGCGCCGAAATCTACCTCAATGGTTCCGGATGGGAAGTCCTAATCCACCCGTTTTATAGTTCATACCTTGCACCACCAAACTACAATTTGTTCCGGTCGATGCAGAACGCCCTTACGGGAAGACGCTTCACTTCCCTTGAAGTTAATAAAAATTTGGCTTGATACTTTATTGATCTTCATTGACGTGGAATCCATGCATTGCCAGAAAATATATATTTGTCAAGATATTTCTACCTAATTTACCTAATCGACTTGACTGAGCGACACCAAGTGACTTTTATTTGTAAATGGAACAAGAAACCAGGCCATGCGGCATGTGTCTTAAGGGATTCCATAGAAGAGGACAAATGAATAAGTCCCATATTGGTTATTTTCTAACCACACCTCGCTCAACTCAATTACTAGGGGTCGCACGAACGAATTTCATGTAGGCGGCCTAGTGTTACAAGTTCTTTTCACTTTTGTCACACAAACGCACAGTAAAGAAAAGAAAAGAAAAGAATGAATGAAAACTAAAAGAATAAGAAAAGTGTAGAACATACAAATTTTTAACGCCTTATAAGACGCCCCATAAACAACAGCAAAGAACCGAAGAACCATAGATTTTTAGGTGCGTGCCTGTGTATGTGTGTGTGTGTGTGTGTGTGTGTTAAAGCAATTAACAAGTCACTTAGCGAACATTTTACTGATTAGTATCAACAACACCAACAACATCAACAAAACGTTTTACCCCAAAACAAATCCCCCGTCACAACCAGTAACCATCATTTACCATTTATGATGTCTACTCTGCCTGCCATGTACTATTTACTAAATAACCTTCCGCCCATTCATCCATTCATCCTTCGTTCCTTTCTCCCACTACTACTACTACAACTTAGTTATGTACCAACCTAACATATTCAATCTTCTTTCAACTCTTACACAACACCTCCAGGTTCACATTTCTTACCTTCAACACTAACAACATCATTATGAAGAACAACAGTATCATCATCATCATATAATCATCATCTTTAGTAGCAAAACACGTCCGACTGCCTCACTGCCTGCCTGCCCGATGACTCCCAAAACAACACATTCACAATCACAGAAGCAATCTGTATTAAGTATTGTTTCTTTATAGTAAATACAAGAAGTTTGTTAGTTAGTTTGTTGCTTGGATGGTTGGTTGCTTTGGAAAAAAAAAAAAAAAAAACAATTCAGCACGCTAGATGACGCTACTCTTAACCTTAAATGTGATGTTTAACAAAATGTGCGTGTTCTACCTCCCATTACAAAAAAACACTCACAAATGGTGCCGCTGCCACCGCCGCAACCGACGCCATTGCCACCGTTGTTCGAAAACCCCTTTCTTTTTCCAAAACAATTTAGTATAAGCGTCATAATCAGTTTTAACACGCAATCAATATCATATCGGATCTGAGTCTTGGTCTTGGTTTTGATCATGTTTGTTTGGTCGGTTGGTTGGTTGGTTGGTTGGTTGGTTGGTTGGTTTTCCTTTTGGTCTTATTAAGACATCGAAAATATGTTTTAGCAAACAAATTCTGTAATTATTAAATATGATACAAAGGAAATTAAGGAATTATGAAGCCATCATCATCATCATCACCATTACAATGAATTCGACCTTGTTACAATGATAGATTAATTCAACTGATAAAATGTACTAAGTAGTCAGTTACAGGTGTTTACAATGTGGATGGATAACATGATTCTCAAATCAATCAAATTTTAAGTAGAATGGATCTTAACTTGTATCTCATCTCTATGTTCCTTCCCATCCCAATCAATGATGATTTGTTATGCGTGGTCTACAGGCAATAAAGCAAAGTCAGACGACAACCTACGGATGACCTTCAATTGTACTTGTACAACATTGTTGTTCCTAATAGCGGAGAAATATTGTATTTCTATAAAGATGGTGAGGGAAGGGGAAATGATGATAAATAGACTAAACAGCAATTGTTATTCCATGGTCCTTTGTTTGTTCGTTCGTTCATTCGTTCGTTCTTTCAAATGTCCTTATATTTGCTTATTAGTCATCATCATCCCCTCACAACCCATTGCAAATTGTTACAGGTTAAGCTTATTGTATAGTTGTACTATAAGCCTACATCGAACGAAGAATCAAACAGGTGCATATGGCATGACAATCAAGGCTAGGCTGGGCTAGGCTAGGCAAGGCATGGCATGGCAAGGCAACACAATATATAGTACAACACGATGATATATTATTGCATTGTGTGGAACAACAATTTCCCTTTACCATACCATCATCATAGTAGGCTCACCAATAGTTTGGTCTGTTGGTCTGTTGTTTGTATGATGCGTGCGCAGTGCAGTGCATTCAATGTCACCTGCCAACACCTAATCCCATCCAACCCACCAATATCCACATTGAATAATGGAAGAAAATGAGTGCGTAGCGAGTGTTTGCCGTCTGCTTTCAATGTCAACCAGTGTGTGTTCAGTCAAATGCCACAGCAAGCAACAGAAAGACAAAGTCCAGTCCAAACCAAACCAAACCAAGCCAAGCCAACCGATGCGTTGCAATGCAATGCAATGCGAGGCCAGACCACATCAGACCAGACCACACCACACCACACCAGCCAGAAAAGCCAACAAGCAATCGAATGAATAAATAAATGAAATTCTGTTGGTAGGAGACACACACACACACACACACACACACACACACACACACAAACATACACATACACAGAAAGAGAGAGAGAGTGAGAGAAATGGAATGTAGGGGATTGGAAATGTGAGAGAGATGCAATGAATGAATGTGTTTGGCCTGCGTGTGTCAGCATCTCACTTTGAGATCCTATGGAGGGGGAAGGCTGCTGTTGACTAGGCTGGCCTAGGTAGGCTATGGGTGATAGTGATAGCGATGATGATGATGCCGCCACCTTGTGACCCAATTATACATAGTAACAGTAATCGACCGAAGCTTCCAGCAAGGACGACGGCATATGATGCTAAGCTAAACAAATGAAATTGAAATTGGGAGATGCGTCGTCGTCCTTGGCTTCGCTTAATGAATGCAATCCAATCTACGTCGTTTGCATGTTGTTGCATATACAAATACAATTACAAACGCACATGCACGGAGGTTATTTTGGTCAAAAACAAGGTCATTGCTTCTGATTTTGACACTATGTCTGTATGTAGTATGTAATCCTGCAAACGTAATGAAATATTTTTTGTAAGCAAAAGTCACCTTCACTAGGCGAATGCATATTTTTGTGAATTGTAACTAAGGGTCAATTTTACCAAATTTCTTGCTATAAACTCTGGAAAGCATATTTCACTACTACACTACTAAAATATCCTTTAGGCTCGAATATTCGCATAGTGTCGAATGAAATGAATGTATATTTGTATAATGAAAGTGGTAGACAACCCTTAACCCTTATGTACTTAGATACCAGAGAGATGAGATATTGATGGATCGATTTTGATTTTTCAGAGAAACTCTAGCACAGTCTGGAGAGTGTTGCTTTTGATTGGTTTGGTGCGGTTGGGACCACCGGTAAATTCGGAATCGGTGGTTCAAATTTTGCATAACGCGAAAAGTAGGAAACAAAATGGTAAATGAGTCAACCGGCTAAATAGAAAATTATGAAAAAAATTCCATGTATTCCCTCCTAGAACATTTGTAAAAGATTATCAAAATCATTTTAGCGAAATATAAAATAGGTGAGATAGTAAAAAATGAAAACCAAGAATACCCGAATTCACTGAATTATGGACATTTTGTTGAATTTGGTCATAATTTTTATATTTTGGTCCAAACGCTCTTGTTTTTTATATCAGTATAAATACATTCTCAGGCATATCCAATACCAATTTGTGAATGAACATGGGTACTGGGTAATATGTCTGAAATTGCTTTAAGGACTGGCCATACCACGGTCTCTACATAAGGCTTAATAACAGACAGACAGACATTGAAAGATCGGGATTGGAATTGGAATCGGCATCAGAACATACTTATGTATGTACATACATATGAGCACAATTTGTTGCGTGTCCTGACAAATGTCAAATCTATTGGACATTTCAGAAAATGTTGCAGAAAATTTAAGTTAGCAAATTCATATACATATAATTTTTATTGTTGGGATGATGTTGCATATTCAAAATAATGTATTACATATTAAGAGAGCCGAATGAATTGGATTGTGCCTGGGGACGATGACAACGATGACGATGACGATGATGATGATGATGATGATGATTTCATCATGGGAATTGGAATGAGGATGATGGAGTTTAACTTAATGAAATGTGTGCGAGAAGCTTCTAGCAATAAAAACAACTCGAACTCGCTCGCTCATCTCGTTTATGTGTCACATTGAGTTATGTATATTCAACGCTTGCAACCATTTTAGACGAGAAGTTGGTTGGGGCTTTAGTTGGCTTTGGTAGTGTTGCCATTCTTCGTTCATTTCTAGTTATTGTATGTACATATTGTACATATATGTCGGTTTCGATGTCGCCGTCGCTGGTGCCGTCGTCCAACGTCACTGCAACACAAATGCATTGAGACTTTTCTATATCTTTCTTGGTTTTTGTTTTTTTTTTTTTTTTTTATTGCAAACGGCAGCATTTTTGTGGCCTAAATTCGTGTAGCATCGACAACGAACTCAACAACTTGAATGAGCATGTTTACATATTTCACTTTGATGATGTGTTCTCATTTTGTGCTCGCTCGCTCGCTTGCTCGTATGTGGACAATCGACTCCTCGATTGTTCGACTTCTCCTCGATTTGTTCGGATTGCGTTGCGTTGTATTGCGTATTGTGGCGTCCCCTGATTGTTGCATGCTTCTGCTGCTGCTGCTGCTGCTGATGTTGTTGTTGTTGTTGTTGTTGTTGCTTCTATGGTAAAAAAAAAGAAGCAGATTGACTATGTTTGGATGCTTTCAGTGAGCGCGCTCATGTTTTTCAACACGTTCGGACCCAATAAAGTTTGTTGGTCGGTCCAATGATAATAATCATGATGATGATGATGATGATGATGGTGATGATGATGATGATAACATAATAATAATAATAATGATGATGATGTTCACTTCATTACGATACTCATACTTACATAGTGTATGATATTGTTACAACATGTGTAGAAGAGATCCGGAAACTAAACCAACTCAAATAAAGTAATGTTATGTTAAGTGACAGACAGCAACATGCCTTTATTGTACAGTTAACCCTTCGTTAGTTTTTGATGCATTTCTGCAACATACCGTTTATACTAAAATTTTTCGCAATGTACATTCATCTGCATCTGCATCTGCATCTTCATCGTATCTGCATCGTATGTGTTTTTAATTTTTCTGCCTGGCAACATTCAAACGATTTGTGCATTTAACATAAGATCGCTTTCCCGCCAAATTTGTGACTTTTCAATTTTAGAAATAGAAAGCAAATAACCGCAGCAAAATCGGACCATAAGAGATACGAAGGGTTAAAAGGAACATACACAATCCTTCCTTAATCTATCCACATACAATAGATTCAATCAAATATCGAAATATTTTCCGATACTCAATGATTTCAATTAGAAATCATAGTATTGGCTAAAAGTTTAAGCTTCTCTTACGATAATTTTTTCAATCTTAATATCCCGATGAAGAGGCAGTCAGTCAGATAGTCCAGAGAAATAGCTCCTAATCTCACAACGAATAATATAATATATATGCCCACAAGGAAAACCGTTCATGAGCGATTTGTTGGTTGAACAAGTGTTGGCAAATTGAGAGAATGGTTAAGTGAAACCAAACCATTATAATTAAGGATTTGACATCCAATGGAGAAAATCAATAATATTAACCTCTTATTCTATTATCATAGATTTATACAATTTTATCAAAATAGCAATGTCAAAATGTGGAAGTAGATTCTGTGGGTTATTTTGAAATTGATAACAAGTTGGTAGAACCATAACAGTCAAATAGAAAGGAAAATTGGTAATTGGTAAGTAGTAAGTAGTAAATAGAATTATTCGTTGCTGACTCTTTCGACGGTGTCTCTGTCTCTGATGGGAATGTATTGTATGTGTGCCAGATAATTGAAACCCTAAACAAACTCAAATAAATGATAGATTAAAGAATCATTGATTAACAAAAATATGAATGACATCAAATGAATTGGGATATAAAAAAAGATTTATTCAAAAATGTAACTAACAAAAAACGTAAAAATATCATAAACAGATAAAAATTAATGAAGGAAGTGTGTTACAATCAAGTTTATATGAAATCAAATGAAAATAAAATAAATAAATAAATGATAAGTAGACATTTTTATAATAATGATCGTGTGATGTTAGTTTTTACAAATAAACTTATTTAAAACATGGCTAAAGCCGAAAAGTATAAAAAGTCAAAGCTTAGAAGCAACCGAAACAACTTGTACAAATATAAGAAATCGTCAAAATCAATCAATGTCTCAAATAAATGATAGATTAAAGAATATGTATAACAGTGTAAACAATATTTCAATTGGCAAAAATTAAAAAAAAAAAAAATAAATGATTAGTAGACATTTTTATCAAATTCGGAAAATTAAAGCAAATGAAAATGAGAACAGAATTAAGAAAATTAAATAAATAAATAGATAAAAATTATTTAAATAAAATTACTAAATCGACAATGAATATCTAGTCCAACAAATGACTAGAACCTGAAGAGGATTTGATTGAAGAATATCCTCCAACACCAACATTATCATCATCGGACGACTTCAACTCATTATCATCACAAGTTTTCCGCGAATAAACAATAACAATATTTCAATGGGCAAAAATTAGAAATTCAGTTCAATCTCTCGTAATCAAAGAAACTTAAAAATCAAGAAAATGAAATAAATTAAAAAAAAAAATGCCAAAAATAAATAAATCCGTAAATAAATTTTCAATAAAAAAATACACTTTTTATAACAAAAAAAGAAAAATAATATTTTCTGGTGAGGTCCCAAATAAATAAATAAATAAATTTTCAATAAAAAAATACACTTTTTATAAAAAAAAAAGAAAAATAATATTTTCTGGTGAGGTCCCACAGTTGAGGAAACTACACAAAAATAACATACAACTTAACTTAGAGAACAAAGAAATTTATTTAAAAAAAATAATAATAATAAATGATTATTCTACAATATTCTCTATAATAGCCGAATTTCATAGTATTGTGTTGGTGGACAAGTAACTTTCGAAAATTTGAATTGCTAAATTTAAAAAGCGACAATTCTGTAAGTGTAACTCATGACATCGCTAAGGATCTTGGTATCCACCATACGACAGTTTTAGACCATTTAAAAAAGGCGGGCTATGCAAAAAAAAGCTGGATTTTTGGGTACCCACACAATTTGACAGAAAAAAATCCTATTGATCGCATTTCAATTTGCGAAATGTTACTGAAACGGAATGATTTGCAATTGCCTTTTCTATCCAAATTGATAACTGGCGCTGAAAAATGGATAGCATACGACAATAATGTGGGAAGAAGGTCATTGTGTAAACAAGATGAGCCTGCCCAAACCATTGCAAAGCCGGCGCTAACTACGAGGAAGTTGTTGCTGTGCATTTGGTGGGATTGCAAAGGTCCTGTGCATTATGAGTTGCTCCCACCTGGGGAAACGATAAATTTGGATCTCTTTTGCCAACAACTAACAAGACTAAATGCAGCGTTCAAGGAAAAACGGCCACAATTGGTGAACAGAAAAGGCATAGACAACTCTGGGCCTCAGCAAAAAATGAGGGAACTCGGCTGGGAAGTGTTAATGCGCCCACCATATAGTCCGGACCTAGCACCATCTGATTACCATTTATTTCGCTCCATGCAGAATTATCTTGATGGCGTAATAATGAATTCCCCAAGCGGCTGCAAAACGGTGTTGCGCCAGCTTTTTGATCAGAAATCCCAGAATTTCTATAAAGACGGGATTATGGTTTTACCCGAAAGATGGCAAAAGGTTATCAATAACAATGGAAAATATTTTATGAAATAAAGTTGCTTTGTTATATGAAAAAAATGTTGAATGTTGTAATGTTGAAACATAATTCTCATTTTCGGAAGATACTTTTCCACCAACCCAATATAATGTAGTAATGTCACACGCTTTCATCTATCTTTCATCTATACAATTCATTATAATAAATACTTAAAAAATAATGATTATTAAATGAAAATACATACAAAATTGTCGGTCTCAATGTTGAAATGCAGTATGAATACTGACTCCACCCTAAGCATAAGTCAATTCAATAATGACAGATGTATATTTCTGTATGCTCAAACACACGAGCATAGTTAAAAACGTTTTCTAGGGATGTGTGAAGAGTGTGTCAACTTCTACCTAGGCGAAGTTAACCTTCTTTTTACTTGATTATGGTTTTTTTTGCATTTCACAATTAAGTCAATTGAATTTTTCTATAAAAACAGATGAAAATTCAAATAACAAAATGCGATAAGTATGCTAAAGAGTGAATTCAATTGGCAAAAATTAAAAAATGTATTTATCATAATCGGAAAATTAAAGTAAATGAAAATGAAAACAGAATTAAGAAAATTAAATAAATAAATAGATAAAAATTATTTAAATAAAATTACTAAATCGACAATGAATATCTAGTCCAAGAAATGACTAGAACCTAAAGAGGATGTGCTAGAAGAATATCCTCAGAAACTCAAAATATGGATGACGGACTTCAACTCATTATCATCACAAATTTTCCGCGAATAAACAATAACAATATTTCAATTGGCAAAAATTAAAAAATTAAAATCGTAGAAAAACAAAAATTTCAATATCAATTTCAATGGGCAAAAATTAGAAATTCAGTTAAATCTATCGTAATCAAAGAAACTCAAAAATCAAGAAAATTAAATAAATTTTAAAAAAAAAATGCCTAAAACAAATAAATCCGTAAATAAATTTTCAATAAAAAAATACACTTTTTATAACAAAAAAAGAAAAATAATATTTTCTGGTGAGGTCCCAAATAAATAAATAAATAAATTTTCAATAAAAAAATACACTTTTTATAAAAAAAAAAAGAAAAATAATATTTTCTGGTGAGGTCCCACAGTTGAGGAAACTACACAAAAATAACATACAACTTAACTTAGAGAACAAAGAAATTTATTAAAAAAAAATAATAATAATAAATGATTAGTAGACATTTTTGGTTCTCGAATATTCTACAATATTCTCTATGATAGCCGAATTTCATAGTATTGTGTTGGTGGAAAAGTAACTTCCGAAAATTTGAATTGCTAAATTTAAAAAGCGACAATTCTGTAAGTGTAACTCATGTCATCGCTAAGGATATTGGTATCCACCATTCGACAGTTTTAGACGATTTAAAAAAGGCGGGCTATGCAAAAAAAAAAGCTGGATTTTTGGGTACCCACACAATTTGACAGAAAAAAATCCTATTGATCGCATTTCAATTTGCGAAATGTTACTGAAACGGAATGATTTGCAATTGCCTTTTCTATCCAAATTGATAACTGGCGCTGAAAAATGGATAGTATACGACAATAATGTGGGAAAAAGGTCATTGTGTAAACAAGATGAGCCTGTCCAAACCATTGCAAAGCCGGCGCTAACTACGAGGAAGTTGTTGCTGTGCATTTGGTGGGATTGCAAAGGTCCTGTGCATTATGAGTTGCTCCCACCTGGGGAAACGATAATTTCGAAACTCTATTGTCAACAACAAACAAAACTAAATGCAGCATTGAAGGAATTGGTGAACAGAAAAGGCATAGACAACGCTGGGCCACACATATCTTTGATGACTCAGCAAAAATTGAGGGAACTTGGCTTGGAAGTGTTAATGCACCCACCATATAGTCTGGACCTAGCATAATCTATTTCGCTCCATGCACAATTATCTTGATGGCGTAACAATGAATTCCCTAAACGACTGCAAAACGGTTTTGCACCAGTTTTTTGATCAGAAATCCCAGAATTTCTACAACAACGGGATTATGGTTTTACCAGAAAGATGGCAAAAGGTTATCAATAAGATAGGAATGACCTTCCCAATCGCCAGACCTTAATCCCATGGAACACATATATTGGAATATTAAAGAAAAAAATTGATGGTGAGCTTAAGACCACAAACAAGGACCAAAAATTTTATGGAAAGAAAAGTGTCCTTGTTTTTTTGTTTGACTATTTCAAAACGAAATCAATTCAACTAATTTTTATGTGTCAATTATACAATATTGTAATATCAGGAAAAACCAACCAAACTGAGAAACGGAAGAGAAAAGAAAGCGCACATTGTTAAATAAGAGCAACGATTTGTTTTATTTTTTTTTTGTTTGTTTGTTATAAAAATATTTATACAGATCTGTGTAATAGGTCATAGCTCATAATTAACACAATAATAGGCTTTTGCTTTAATACCTTTGACGATGTGAAATCTGTCCGAAAGTTTCTATTCTATTTCAAAAATGCAATAAGACCAATGGAGATCGACAAGCTTTCCAGTTAAAATACTGATCAAGATCATATCATTATACATAGTATATTTTATCATAATATACACACATACATACTTTCTCTATGAAAACATTCCAAATGCCAAATATTTTGATATTAAGAAGTTTAGATTTGGTCAGTTGGTTAAACAATGGAAGCAATAGAATTGCTTTCTAGGTACAATAGTATTGTATGTAAACATTGAACTAGTCAGTTACTACACATCATTTATCTCTCATGAAATGTATAAAAGTATTCGCATAATATTTTCTCTTTGTGTTTCTTATTTCATTTTAGCAGTTTTTGCAAAAATAAAAAAAAAAAAAATAAAAAAGAAAATGAAACTGATAAAATATTGATAAAATTTGTTTTCTTTTACATATACACAATTTAAATCTAACAAATGGCAAACTGAATTTCAAGAATTTTCTTCAAGACTCCCACATTCAATCCGATCACTTTATCTGCTGGGAGTCACTAATGTATGTACGAGTATTTGTATGGCATCAGATATCAGTTAGTCTTTGAAATCACACTTTTACATGGTAGTTGCGAGTAATAGTTCTGATTTCAATCATATAAAAACAATTTGAAATGTACTTGTATTTGTGTGTGAAGTGTTCAATCAATAAATAAAAGAAGACATTTGACTTTTTACTTTAAATAGTAGTTCACTTATGACAAATTTATGCTTGGCTGGGCAAGAATAATCTGATTATTGAACAAAACAAACTTTGTGGCGATCAGTTGATATTGCTGTGGCATCGTAGTCCTCCAATCGATTGGTTTTTCCATCAGAGACTGATGTGATATGTGATAGTACATACATATATAGTTTATATTATGTATTCTCAGGAGAGGCACCACAGTGGTTATGGAATGTATCTTATGATGGCGTCCTAAATTTGGATATGCCCAACAACGGAAAGGTTCTACCCTATGTCGATGATTTGGTGATTGTGGTATGGCCCAAGTTCATCGATGAGCTTAGGTTTGTTTGTAACGATGCTGTTAGGAGAGTTGGTTATTGACTGAGCCGAAACGATCTCCGCTTTGCCGAACATAAAACGGAAGCTCTACTGGTCAGCGTAACTGTGGGTGACCTCGAGATTTGGTCACAACCGTCTTTGAGATATGAGGGAGTTGAGTTGGAGTCAAAGATGACATTCAAGCAGCATTAGACGCAACGATGATCTGGGTAGACTAGCCTCTTGGCTAGTAGGATAAATTCATACATGTGATGCATTTCGGACGGTATCCGGCGATGCAATCCTGGCAATGGCGAGTACGATACCGGTTGACATAGTTGTGGCAGAGATGAATCGACTATAACAAGCAATGCTAATAGACGAGTTGGAAGATCTCTCAATATAACATATATAAGTATAGCAAAGTACTTTAACAATTTGTCGTCGGGTTAAGCTTCCCATTAGAAATTCGGTTGGCAAAAATTTATTGTAAATATATTTTATTGATATTGAGCTGAGCACAAAATAATGTAAAATTTATTAAGTAAATGAAATTAGTCATTGGCAAATACTAAGCAAAATAATAATTATAATTATAATTCAAAAATTCAACTAACAAAAAACAAAAAAAAAAAAAACTCGTAAAAACAAAAAATAGGAAACTTTTCTATCCAAAAAAAAAAAAAAAAAAAGGTATGAAAATTCAAATAACAATATACTTTAAAGATGCTTATTACCGAATTCAATTGGCAAAAATTAAAAAATTTATTTATCATAATCGGAAAATTAAATTAAATGAAAATGAAAACAGAATTAAGAAAATTAAATAAATAAATAGATAAAAATTACTAAATCGACAATGAATATCATCTAGTCCAACAAATGACTAGAACCTAAAGAGGATGTGCTAGAAGAATATCCTCAGAAATTCAAACTCAAACTCCTACTTGTACTCATCATCATCACAAGTTTTCCTTGAAACTTATTTTCTTATTAGATTGTATGCACTCAATAATGATTAAGATCCCATTAAAAAATCAAGAAAATTAAATAAATAAAAAGAAATAAAATGACAAAAATAAATTACCCAATCCACATATTTTTAATAACAAATACAAATAAAAATAAAATAATCATAATCAAATCAATAGCCAGAGATCAAAACAATTTTCAATAAAAAAATACACTTTTTATTACAAAAAAACAAAAAATAACATTTTCTGGTGAGATCCAACAGTCGAGGAAACTACACAAAAATAACATGCAACTTCACTTGCAGATCAAAAGAATTTATTAAACAAAAAAAAAAAAAATTATAAATGATTGGTAGGCATTTTTGGTTCTCGAATATTCTTTATATATCATAGCCGAAATTCAAAGTTAGGGTCTTCACTCCAACGTTTATTTGGCGTTTATTTAGTGTAAACAGTGTAAAGTATACGATATATAAACTAACTCCATACAAAAAATAAAAATATACGCTATGCGGTATATATAATCGACGATTGAGTAGGGTAAGCCTCGTATACTGCGGCCTGCCAACTTAGTGAATTTTTAGAGAATGGACAGGTCTGCCAAATCAAGGGTATTTTCAAGGGTAGCTTCTAAATAATGGTAAATAACGTGAATGGAGATATTTATTTTCTTATATGACATCTTACCATCGTTGTCAGCAAACAATGCCAAGTATAAAAAGTTATTTATAGCATATTTTGCACTTATTTCAATTAATTTCTTTTTTTTCGTTTGTTCTTGGCATTTTAAATTGTTTGTTTACATTTCTAGATACGAAAACAGCTGATTCACACTGATACACAGGAAAATGAAAACAGTGCGCTCACACAATTGTGTGTCAAATAAACATTATGTGTATTGTAACGAAAGAGTGAAGACCCTAAATATTCTATTTGATTTGATTAAGCCATATACCATGTACATAAGTATATATTTTATTGTATTTAGACCCAAGTTCTTCTGACTCAGTCATTTCGGTCATGTTTAATTTGTACTTTCTAATTGTCGATTCATCCAGAATTTATGATTCTGTCAATTTGTCATCAATTTCAATCTATGTACTTTTATATTGCCATCGCAAATCAATAATTACTTTTACTATTATTATTATTGCCATTATTTTGTCAGAGGTTAATGCGCTGGGCTGACATCCCAAGAGTCGCGGATTTTTTTCTAATCTCCTCCTTTCCTTCTTTTTAACTTTCCCCTCCTGAGCAGAATGGTGTTTGTTTGTAAGTGTTAAGTTTAAGAATGCAGTAATATCTGGCTGCTGGAGAGATAAAGAGAGGGGAGACACAGAGAAATGTATGTACACACATACATATGTAAGTAAGTATGTATATTATTGTACAATAGTTAAAAAGAAAGGAATTGAACGAAAGATTGAGAGACTTATGAAAAAGATAGTTTACGATGGACGGAAGCGGATGGTCAGAGAGATACAAAGAAAACAATGCAGGCATGTTCTTCTCTATAAGACGAAGAAGAACAGAAGTACGAAGATGACAACAAGAAAGAAATTAAAATATGAAAGGAATGAAAGGGGAAAAAATGAATTAAAAATTAAAGCTAAAGAAAAATAACATTGATAACAAAGAATAGAAACCCGCTCAATTTGTCTTAACGGTATTCGCCAACAATGAGGACAATAACAACAAAAATGCGAGATAAATACGAAAAAAGCTAGAAGAAACAAAACAAAACAAAACAAAAATATTTTCAAACGCTCAACAGAACGCGAACGAAAACGTTAAAAACCACTTTGTTTCTTATAAGAAATATGTATACACGAACGAGTAAGTACATAAAATCTGAAGAAAAAAAACGGGGAAGAGAAAGAAGAAAGCTAAACAAACAACAAATACAGCTAACGTCGATGATGATGATGATGATGATGATGATGATGATGACGTTTCTTCTCTTTCCTTTCCTCTTGTCTTTCTTTTGTTACACAAATGCATTTTTTGGCACCGTTACTAAACGCACATAAGCTTTCCTCTCCCAATCTCCCTCTCCCTCTTGAACATATGTATTCACTATCTGTGTGTGTGTGTGTGTGTGAGTGAGTGCAACTGAGTGAATGAGTGGTGAAGCAAGTGCAGTTGTATGCGAAGAGTACCGTTCCTTCTTAGGTTTTTTTTTCATTTTTTTGTTTGTTTTGTTTCTTCGTATGAGTGAGTGAATTGAAATTTAGTGAGATGAGAGAGTATGAGAATATGACAAGAGAATAATGAATGAGCAAGCAGAGTGAACACTGCACACTGCACACTGAACATATTAAAATACTAAAAAATGAATGAATGAAGCACAGTGCAACGATATCATTGAAATAAATACAAAAATCAAAATCCATAATATGGTTGTGTATAATAAATCATCTTTTTATATTGTATATCCCTAAATTCAATCTCAATCTATGCAGAGATTATCAAGGAATCTCACTGCCTCTCACTCACTAAATGAGCAAAACTAAGCTCCCATTCGATGGGGCGATTACAATGCATAGAGATTCAATTTGTTAGGTGACCATCGATCGATAGATCTCCGATCGTCATTTAATAATATTGTAATAAGAAACAAATCACATTCTTCAGGGTGATTATTAAAAAAAATTATTACACTTGTACTGCTACTGCGCAACCCGACGTCCATTATTTATTTTATTATTGAAAAATAAAACTTACACACTTACAAGAGGCATAGAACATTAAATATTAGTAAGTGTTATACCACTCTGAGTTGTCTTCATCAACATCTAGGCATCTAGGCATCTAGGCTTCTAGGCATTAAACCCAAAATGTAGCGTAAAATTTATAAAATTGTGGGAGGGATGATTGTTTTTCATTTGTAACATAACTAGGCGTATAGTACTGATACCAAACATCTATTAGACGAAAGTTCAAGCAAAGGACAACTGAGTAAAATATTTGAAAATATTGATGAATTATGGATTTTCTTTTTTTTTTTTAATATTAAGTTTATGGTTTTTAGTGTTTGGACCGAAAGAGTACCAAACGGAAACCTTTTACTAAGACTTCGTTCCGTCCGCGGGCCATATCTCATGAACCGTAATAGGTAGAGAGATGTTATTTTCACAGAGTGTGTAGTTCTATCCGGGCAACAAGTAACAAATACTAAAAACGAAAAAATTTAAAGGGGTCCCTTTACAAGAAACATTATGTTTTGTATGAGAGCTATACGATCCACTAACCAACCCCTCGATCTTGAAATTTGTTTGGTTATAGTGTCCAAATTTCAGTTTGAGCGGACCATCACGGAAGGTACCTCCCATACAAACCCAATATGAAAATTCAGGTTTTTATTAGAAAAACTTTTTTCTTTCTTTTTCACTATTGAACTGAAATTTGGACACTATAAGTTTTGAATATAGCCGCGGTACATTTATTGGAATCAACCAAATTGGACCTCTAGCGGGGGCGTATCTCCCATGCAAAACACAATCCGGTATGGAACCATCTTGACCAATTTTTTTCTCTTAATGAATGAATGTAAAAACTAGCTAAGGGTATTCCTGAGCAAGTTTCTTGAAATATAAGATAATAGAGAAGAAATAAAATAGAAGATACAAAGCAACTTCAAACTTATTGTATTTTATAGTAAATAGGTGGGAAGTTGCCTAGCGTAAGACAACAGTTAACTGAAGACCAATAAACTGTTTATCCAATGCACAACAACAGTACAAGGGTCATAGAAGAATAAGTTTAACAGTTTAGATTAAATTACAAGAATTTTTATTTTTTTTTTCGTTCCACTGTGGATGGATGACATATGTATGTATGTATGTATGTATGTACGAGCCAAATGACAATTGCAAAGCAATAAAGAAGAAGAAGAAGAAGGAAAACATAGAGAGACACAAAATATAGTAATAACAACAACAACAACAAGAATAATGATAAATGCAAAAATGGCAAAGACCAAAAATACAAAATTATAACATGAAGATGGAGAACGACATTTTTATCTTTTTTTTTTGTTTTTTTGTTTTGTTTTAAGAGACACATAAATAACAACAACAACAACAACAACAACAACAACAACAACAATAGCGAGGAAGAAAACGGCAAACAAGAAGAAAATTGCAATAAAAATATTGCAAAATTCCATTTTTGTGAATTAATCTTTTTTCGTTTTTTTTTTTTTTTTTTTTTCTAAACTTACGCTTAGTTGATTTTGATTAATTTTCTTAATTATTAATTTATTTATTTTTAGATTTTTTTTTTTGTCCATTTAATCCATTTTAAATTTCACTAATTTCAATCTCTTTTCAAAAAAAAAAAAAAAAAAAAAAATAATCACACCGCAGACAAAACAAAAACAACAATTCGAAGGCGAACATGAATTTGATTGTTGTTATGCAACATTAATGGTTTTTTTTTTTTTTTGTTTTTACCGGAAAAGGATGCAGCGCAATGACGCTGCATGCGTCTAACGTAAAGTGCACGGGTATCGGGTAACGTCATTCGGCCATTTATTCATTCGATCGACTAAAGCTTTCCCCTACAACAAACTAAGCTTGGGGAGAGAACTGGGGGAATGAACAGTCCTTATACAAAGGGATCTTAAGGAGGCGTAAGAGCGGACGACATTCAGTCGTAGTCGGATCTGTCGGCCACCGGTTAAAGCACTTTTATATTTTTATATTACAAAACTCGGGAATATTCTCTCATTTTCTTTGTTTGTCGGGCGGCGCCGTTTGCCGGCAATAACAAATGCTGATTTTTGATTTTTCGATTTCTGTTTAGTCAGCCATCATTTAATTCTTTGTTTACATCACAACAACACAATAAATATTCTTTTTCTTTTTCTTTTTTGTTTTGTTTTGTTTTCTAAACTTTTATTATTTTAGAATCACAAATGTAAATATAAAAGAAACAAAAAACATTTTTAACAGATTTTCTATATATAATTTTTGTTTAAATTTTGTGATTTTTACTTTCGTAGGATTTTTCGATGAGACTTCCAAAAAAAAAAAAATAAACCAAAACAAAATAAACCACGAGACGATAAAAAATTTCAGACGTCGTCGTCCTCTAGCGACTGCTAAATGCGCACTAAAATTCAAACTCAAATCATCATCTTAACTCAACTTAAGTCAACTCAACTCAACTCAACTCAACTCAACTCAACTTAATTCAACTCAACTGAACTCAACAAAACTTTAACACAACAAACACACTCAAGTCTCTCCACAAACGAACACGACGACGACGACGACGACAGCAACGACGATGATGACGACGCCAACGACGATAAAGATGTTGACAACATACCGAGCACTGAGTGTGAGTGAGTGTCACTTTGAGTGCATACTGAGTGAATGAGGGATTCAACAAATGCAAAAAATGTCCATCAACAAATGAAAGATTTCATGGGATTTCATTGGAACGGTTGGCTGTGGTTGGATGGTTAGTTAGTTAATTAGTTAGTGGTCAGATAGATGATGATAGTTTTCAATTCATTGAAGATATTGATATAAGTCCAATACTTTGTAGACCCGATGGGTTTTAATAAACAGTGGAACAACGTGCCGCCGCCTTTACCCTAACACCCAAACGACATCTCTGTTATCTGCGAATGCAACGCTGAAAGTCTATTGCCGTTTCCTTCAATTCCTAAACATAATATTTTCATTATTTTAAAAAAAACTACTACTCTTTAGAGTTCCGGATCAAACGACGAACGAACCCTATAACTAAGGGCTGCGCTGTCTGTACATGCCTCACCAGTAGCAAGAAATAGGTAGAAAGTTGAAATTTACACTGAATGCGTAGTTTTATCGGGACTACAGCAACAAATACTAAAACTAGAATAAAGTTACAAATTTAAAGTGGTCCCCATACAAGATATTACAATGTACATGGTTTGTGAAGATAGATTTGCAACTTACAGTGCCCAAATTTCAGTTTGATGGGACCACTAGAGATGGTACTTCCCATACAAACCCCCCATTAAAATTCAGATTCTTATTAGAAAAACGTTTTTGTTTTCTGCACTATTGAACTGAAATTTATGTACTATAAGTTTTGGATATACATAGGCGCTATACATTTATTAGAATCACCCAAACTGGACACTAGAGGGTGTACCTCCCACATTCCTTTTATGATAGTCCTTAATCATTATCCCACACACTCATCTTCATCGTCATTCTTATTTAGATGAATGAAACCAAACACCGATAAAAAAAAAAAAATTAAATTTTATAAACTTTAACGATAGACAAAATAACATTGATTATCTAAAAGGTTTCGTTTCAGTCTCTGGAAAGTGAAGAATAAGGATTTATTGATATCCTTCCTGTTCAAGATTTTAACTCAAACACAAAGTTTAACTCCAATGTTCGCCATTTAGTTTTTTTTTTGTTTCTCAGATGCAGTAAATCTGCTTTCTTTTCTTTTTTTGGTTTCTAGGAACCAGCGCCCCATACACAATAGGAGATGGAACAAAAAAATACTCAAATTTTGACTTTTACACTCAAGAAGCATTCAGTTGAGAGCAGCATAGACGACATAGAACAGAACAAGAACAAGAACAAGAATACAATGCAAGGATACAAGAATAATAAAATGAGATGAGAGTAGCCATGCGAAGAGTATGAAACTAACCCACCCAACCAAGGAGGATGATGACAGCCACACACATACACACACACACAGAGTATTTGGCAAAGAGCAAAGTAAAATGTTTCAAAAGTTCTTAATGCCAAATTGAGCAATGATGATGTTTTGGGTATAAGAAACATTACAAATTCTCAAATGGTTTCTCTCGAAAAAACAAAAGAAAAAAACTCTCAGTATCAACACTAGGAGTTTCTTTATTTTACCGGTCATCACACACACACACACACACACACACTCAGATCGATCGATTATAAATGGAAAACAAGAATCAACTTATCTTATCTGACATTATAGGGAATTCGTATTCTTTAATCTACTCTTTCTGAAAAAACCTCTTCAAATGGCATCTTAACACTTTTCTGGCACCAAAAGAATTAGGTTGGTTCGTTGTTGTTGGAGTAGCATAGCAGAGAATCAGTGGATCAAAAGAATTATGTAATAAACAGGAAAATCGGGTGACAATATTCACGAACAATTCTATTTAAAGAGTGCAGAATACAAGTTCAAAATATATGATAAAATGTTTGAGTTTATATATGAGGGAGTGTCGTCCCTCCTTAAACGTATGATGATAACTGTTTCTGGCCAAGAACTCAGTAAAGGACTAAGCACGTCGTCGTAGAGAAAAATTTATTGCTTTGGGTTTGTCTTTCAATTCGCTTCTTAAGTCAATGGGAGTCCCTTGTGGTTTAGGATTCGAGACGCTCTTCTTGAAACCTTTGGAAACCTCTCTGAACCGAAGGGCCACGGGTTAGACCCTACTTTTAGCCAGCCAGTGGTGTGTTTACATCATCGTTATTGTGCTCCCAAGAGACTAAAATAAAAAAGTATAAAACCAAATATAGAAACCATTTAAAATGTTGAAAGCAACGATGCGCTACTTTTCAAATAAGCAAGCATATGCACACTCAAACACAAATACACACACTCGGAGATATGATGGAAGCTGAAAAATCAAAGATATACAGAGAAAGATAGAGAAAGAGAGAGAGAGAGAGCGATTGGGCAAGACATACACATGGGAACTTTTGCACTACACCATTCCCGACAAAAAAAAAAAAAAAAAAAAAAAAATGTGATACTGCGAAAATTTCATACAAGGAACGATGATGACGACACCAGTACACACATACACACAAACACAGGCAAATATATATATATATATACATCCATGCATCCATATATTTTCATTCACTCACTTATATAAAATGCGCCTATTGAGGCAACCGACCTCCTGCCTTAGACAGCTGTGTGTGTGTGTGTGTGTTGATGTGTCTATGGCGTTGTGCAAAAGGTAAATGACATCAATGGAGGTTGCTCCATGTCTAATGCCTGTTCCACTACTACATCACACAACACCACGCCACACCACACCAAGTCCAAGAATCCTGACTGCCACTACATCAATCCAATCCAACCCAACCCAACCCAAACCATGGCCCATCAACCTATGAGGCTCAACCCAACCTTCCTACTACCCACTTGCATCTTTGTGCAAGCCAGTCAAGTCAGTTAGTCAGTTAGTGAGTCAGTCAGTCAGTCCGTCAGCTCAGCCTGGTTAGTAGTTGTGTCTCCTGACACTGCTATTGGTGTTGCTCCTGCAGTTTCTCTTGCATTTGCTGCTATTGTAGTTTCTTCTTCCTTATTACATTCTTTTTTATCATCATGAAGCGCCGCCGTAGCCGCCCTATTCTTTTCTTTTAATGCTTTTTTTTATATCGTTTTTCGCCTTCCTTTTTTTTTTTTGTTTTGTCGCTTTTGCTGTTCTTGTTGTTGTTATTGTTTTACTTGCTGCTTCTTTTCCTGCTTATAGTATCCGGCGGCATGGGGCGCTTAGAAAAATGTGTAATAAAACTAGAAACAAACAAAAAGAAATAAAGAAAATGCAAAACACTTTTTCCTATAGAAAAGCAAAACGGCATGTTTTTCTTCTACTTATTTCCATTCCCTTTGCATTTTGTTCTCCTTTATAGATTCATGTACATATGTGCGTGCGTGCGTGTGTTGGTGCGCCTACTTGTATGCAACGATTTTTTACAGCTTCTCAAACTTCACATTTCTTGATTTCTGATTCATTCATTCATTTGCATGTGTGTTGTGTGTTGTTTGTTGTTTGTTAGTTCATTCATTCATTCATTCATATTTGTTTGTCTTCTTATTGTCGTCGCATGAGTTATTGGTAAATCTTGCGAGATAAGTTAAAATATTGTAATAAAAGACAAAAAGTCAGTAGACTTTTTTGATAGTCATTCCTAGAAAAAGGGCTGCGAACAGCGAAAAATTGTAGATAGAGAAATATATAGAATGTTGTAAATTAGAATAAATCAATGAATCAAGATCATGAAAATTAATGACCAATTAAAATATTGAAATTTATTTCATTCGAAGAGAGATTGATGAGACACTTAAACCTCTAAAAGATCCATGGATTGTCACAGATCAGAGTCACCTCTATCTACAATATTACGAAACATATTGAGATATCCAATGGAAATCAAAATTTATTGTAATAAACACTTTCTTTCTCATATGTTAAAGATTAAGAAATTGTTCATTACAGTTTGATTTTCACATTTTTCTCTTTCCCACCCACAACAACATGATCGTTCTTCTTGAGATGATTGCCATTTCAAATTGTTTTAATTGATTTTAAGAAAAAAATATCGATTCTCTTCTTAACAATATTCCATATGCCATTTACAATTTAAGGCAAAGGGGAAATAACTGTTCACACATGTGTGAAAGACAATTCTTAAGTTTTGAGAAGAAATAAAGAACTCAATTTAGCAATAATGAATACATATGATTTGATTTGATTCGATATGATGCCACCCACACCCACACCCACACCCACACCCACACCCACATAAATGAACAACATCCCTGTGAAAATGAAAAGTCATTTAAAGTTTTATGTTAACCACCCACCCCCCCACTACTCGCACAAGCAGAGGTGAAAAATATATATTGTATATTGTATATAATATTTTATCATTTTCCACAATGGAAACTTCAATAATAAATGCAATTAATGAACCTTTTTCCAGATGGTTGGGGATGGGGGTGGGGGGTGGTTGGTGGCTTGCAAAGTCATCAAAAACTCATCGAAAATAGTTAAAATATATGTAGATATAGTAGAACACACCTAAATATATATAGTATACCCGTATAGATACAAGGATATATGTATCCATCCATCCATTGTATTATATGTACATCATCTACTGCATTCTTTTCATGAGGAAAGTATGAATAAAGGAAAATGATTGAATGAATGTGAATCATCATCATCACTAAAAGTTTTGTCAGCATCACAAAAAAAAAAAAATAAAAAAAAAATAAAAAAAAATAAATAGAAATTGGTTTTCATTGTTTTCCTACAGATAACGAAAATCAATCGTCGAAAAAGCAATGGATGGGAAATGAATGAAAATTAAAAAAGATAAGAGAACGAGCGGAAACGGAGCCAAAGAGGGAATGGAAGAAGAAGAATCTATCCACATCTACACACACCACTACATACATCTAGCAATAAAGTGGCAAATGGCAACAAGTCAAACAATGGAAAATTTGCAATTTCGAATTGAGAAAAGAAACACAAAAGTAAAAAAAAAAAAAAAGAATCAATGAAAGTGACGATAGATACGAGTACAAGATTCTTCTATTCTATGGTACTCTTCTCGTGTTAGGGCCTTGCCTAAGATACAAAAAGTGAATAGATAGATACAATTGTGTTACTTACCATTTGGATCATGTTGAGGTGGTGGCGGTGCCTGATGCACCTGATGTTGCACTTGTACAAGTGATGGAGCCGTTGTACTCGTTGATGATGACGGTGGCGCCGATGGTGGCGGCGGCAATGACAATGCCTGATGGTGATGATGATGATGATGTAAGTTTGGTGCACAAAATGCACTTGAATTGCCACCTGCAGTCATTGACAGTGAGGCATGTAGAGGTGTCGGCGCTTGTGCGGATGGTGGTTGTTGCGGATAACCAGCGCTGGCGCGATACGATGGTGGCGGGGATCCGACATCACAGCGATCGGTCATTGCGGCAACGGTTTGTGGTACTACTACCTGCGGTGGACCATAATGCGGTGGTCCACCGTAATGATGTGCTGGCGGCGGCGGCGGAGCGACCTGTGGGGGTGGCGGGCCACCATGGCCATGGCTGTGGGCATGCGCATATTCGGCAGCAGCAGCTGCCTGTTGGGCATATTGATGTGCTGCATATGGGTGATGCTGATGATGATGTGGATGATGTGACGTCGGTGGTATATGATGGACATGATAAGCTGCAGCGGCAGCCGCAGCTGCTGCAGCTGCATACGATGGTGGTGGCGGACCATGATGATCTGGTGGCATATGCTCGGTATGTAGGCCAAGATCAGGTGCATGATACATGCTAGCGCCAAGAGGATCAGGCGTTAGCACAACGGAAGCCGGCGCATGGTGCATACCACCAACGACACCAGATAGTGGTGGCGAACTGTGTGCTGTGGGAAACATGGAGAGAAGAGAACATGGAGAAAAGAATGAGATACCTAAACCATAATTGTAGCATGTTGATTTGCTTTACTTACCATCACTGAGTCCTGAACCAGTGCTTGCGCCGGGAGGCAGCATACTGGAAAGCGCACTTAGAGGCGTATAGGATTTCGGTGGCTCAACAGAGTTTGGCCGTAGGACACGCTCCTCTGTGACGCTCGATTGCACACGATATTGCATCTTACAATAGGCTTCTTGACCAGCAGCGCTGCTGGAATTTACATAGACGCCTGTTATGGTGACATCAGTGTCCTGTACAATGACAACACTAGATGATGTTGGACGACTGCAGTCTTTAGCATCTTTATTGCTTAATGAATCACGTAAACCGGTCGTGGTGGTTGTTGTTGTGGTTGTATCGGTATTAGTCTCTTTCGTTTCCTTCGAACACTTGGAGTCATTACTCTCCTCGATCATATTGCTTTGTGGTTTATTGCTTTCCTTGCTGCCATCGCGTTCCTTAAGCATGGCAGACGCTGTCATATCGATTTTAGAGCAGAGATTTGGCTCTTTTTTGACAAACGCTTCTATTGGCATTGATTTTGTTATCGTTGAAGCTGATGGCGTTCCTGTTCTTCTTGTGGACGCCAGCAATTGGTTCGCTGTTGATGATGACTTGATGACTGAATCTTTAGTAGTCTTCTTACTTGCACTTATAGTCGCTGAGATTAATGCCGTCTCAGCTTCATCGAAACTCTCGAAGCTGCTACAATCACTTGCTAAATTCTTGTCGAGATGACGTTCAACCTCATAGGTGGCTGCCACAATGGCGCTTGCATTAAGACTGGCCATACGTTTACGCGCCAAAATGCCCCTATAATCACCCATTAGTTGTTCGCTAAGGGTTTTACGTTTCTTCGATACTGTTGCCTTTGTCTCGGCTTTAGCTTTTGATTTCTGCTTCTTGGAAAGATCCTCTTTGCGAACACTGTAGTCGCTCTCATCATCAGCAGTATCATCATCATCACTGGGTGCGATTGCAGTTTTCTTTTTTCCTTTGGCTGCTGCCGATTGCTTTCGTTTATTCGCATTCTTCGTATCGTTCTTTTTGGTCTTCTCGTCAGAAGGGTCAGTAGTGGTGGTTTTCTCCTTTTCTTGTTTATTATCCGATTCATTGGTTCGTTTACTTGTTGCCGCTTTCTTTGGCAGATTCTTTTTCTTTTTTACTGGTACTCGCAGCCGTTCGTGCTCATCTGGTTCACTGTCAGAGTCGAATTCCCAGTGCTTGCCAACACCTCGTCCACCGGGCACATAGCGTAGCTCACGTTTATTCGTTTCAATCGCTTCGACGATTATGTTTGATGATTCACTTGCCTCAGTTGTCCTTGTCTCCAATTTGAGTGGATCGACATCTTGCTGCTGTTGTTGTTGTTGCTTATTAGATTTGCTTTTTGATTTGGTCGTCTCTGGTTTTTCTTCGCCCTCATGATTCGCAGCAGCTGCCGCTGCAGCAGTTTTGCCATCTTTGTCGCCACGCTCATCTTCGCTGCCGTCCACTGTTCGTATACGTGGCGGTTGTTGGGTTGCTTTCGATAAACCCAACTCATGCGCTGTACGTGACTCATTCTCATAGAGGCATTGCACTTTGGCCAACGCATTCAATGAAGCCATACGATGTCGTTTTGGTCCATAGTTAATGAGCTTCTTATCATCATCTGAATCGCTGCATTCACTGGAGGTATCTTCGGAAGATTTCGCGGCGTTGAATGCCGCTTTTGATTTACTCTCCGATGAGATTGAAGTTGATGCTGCTGCCATCACTGTTGCTGCTGTGGCCTTTTTCTTGTTGTTGTGTTTGTTCGATCCCGCCGCCGCCACCGCCGCCGTTGATGTCAATGTTGGTGGTGGCGTTGGCATTGTTGGTGATGTTGCTGGCTTTCGTTTTGTTATTGGTTTTTTTGATTTCTGTTCAGATGGTGTTGTTGTTGTTGTTGTTGCTATGGCTTTTGTTGTTGGTTCAGGAGTCGCAACACTAAGTGATCTTTGGATGGCTTCCGTTGTTGATTCAATTTTCGTTTCTTGTTTAACATCGTCCACCATCTTCTCCTCTTTGGTTACATTAGCGTTGTTTTCGTCTTCTTCTTTAGGAGTTTTGCTGTTGTTGTTGGATTTTTCCTCCGACATTTCCTCTTCCACTTTTACTAATTGTTTTGGCTTTGCAATCTCTGTCGCTTTGCTTCGCCTCAATGGTTTATGATCCTCTTCAGAGAATTCCCGTAGATTCTTTAATGTTGGCAGAACCATTTTAAAACTGTCCTCATCTTCGGAACCAGACTTAAAATCATAAATATCATTTGTAAATTGTGCCTTCAATGTATCCAATCTAGAGGTCAGTATTGTCGTTGATGATGTTGCCAAGGAAGCGGATGCAGTAGCAGCATCCGATTGTGCTGTCTTCTGGCTAAGTGCCAATAGCCTTGCTTTTGCAGCTGATGTCTTAGTGTACTTCACCTTTGGCCGTTGCTTTGTAACAATTGTAGTAGACGTCGTACTCGCTGCTGTTGGTTGTGCTGTTGACGACAACGGCGACGACAACATTACCAGTGTTGGCGTCACCGGTACCGATGATACTGGCAACGAAGTTGTCTTCTCCTCTTCTTGTTTCGTCTCACTGATAGTTGCGTCCGCAGCAATAGAAACGGGAACGTTTACTGTTGTTTCTGCCTGACTTGGTTTGGCATCGGCTTCATCAGATTCTTTGATCTTTGGCACTGAATTAATCACTGGCCGATTCAATATAATCTCCTCTATATCCATATGAACAATTTCTGTATTTGAATCTACCAAAGAAACATGTGCATTATCCGTCGTTGTTACACTTTCACTCAGTGTTGGTAATGGTGTTTTCTCTACCTTCTTTTCATTTTGATAAGATGATTTTGAGTCCTTCGGCGTTTGCAATGGCGTTGGCGTTGGCGATGGCGTCGCCGGATTAAGCACTTTGTTAGTATTGGGGGAGGTGGTGGTAGACGATGTAGTTGTTGTATTGGTGGTTAAAGGTGAAGCAGAAGGATATTTTTGTGTGGCTTTTGTTGGTTTCTTCTTATTCTGCGTCGCTGATGAATTAGCAGCTACTAGTTGCTTCTCGTCTGACACTAAGTCCACCGATTTCTTTTCATTCGCAAGCTTTGTTGATTCCGAGTTTTTCGCCGGAACCGGTGGTGTAGGTAGGGACTTTTCGTTTGACCCTTTACCCTTTTCAGAATCCTTGTTGGTTGTTGTTGTTGTTGTTGCTGCGGTCTGTCTTTTAGAACCTTTTAATGTCTCTGATTTGGTGATTGCCTTTTTAGCCACTTGCGTTGTTGACTGTGACGCCGATACTGAAGGAGCTTTCTTCTCGCGTTCAATGGTCACTTTGGGTGTTGGGCGTGTTTTACTCTGAGATTCTTTTGGAGATTCATGTAATTCTTGGGTTAAACTTAATCCAGTAGTTACTGTTGTTGTTGTTGTTGTTGTTGCAGATGATGTTGACTTACTACTACCCACGGAATCTAATGATTCACTTGTAATACGCTGACGTTTTATCGGCACTGGTTTCGGTGGACTCATATTAGCAATAACCTTAACTGCAGCTGCACGTGACTTTGTCTTGACATTCTCTGATATGGAAGACTTAAGACCCTCATTCATACGACCCTCATTTGGCAGTAGATTATCAAATCCATGTATTTTAATATCAAGAGATTTAAGCATTTTATTAATTGCTCGTGTTTTCTCATCTTGTTGCTGCTTGTCATCCGCCAATTTAGTGGATTTTGAATTGGTTGCAAGTGTCTCAACTGCATTTGGGCCACTATTCTTATTACTATTGCTTTTGCTGCCATTGGAGTCCAAGTTATCTCTGGAAGTTATCATTGTGTTGGAGGCTTTGCCTGGCACTAATGGTGTTGAGGCAGTGATTGTTGCTACACTTGTTGTTGTTGCTGTTGTTGTTATCGATGAAAATGATAATGATGATGATGATGATGATGAGGAGGAGGAGGTGGCTGATGTTATAGGCACAGGCATTGGTGATACCGCAATCGATTTCTTTTGTTGATTATCCCTTGTTTGATTACGTCTAGAGGCGGTTTGTATTGCTTGTCGTTTCGTCGTCGTCTCATCGCTTCCACCGCTAACAACTTCTGCTGAAGTATTAACATTTGTGGACGCAGCAGTGGCTATTGATCTTTTAGTATTGCCGGCGGCGGTGGCAGGCGCAACAGATGTCTTTGTTGTTTTATTTGTCAATCCAGGATTTGCTGCTGCTGCTGCTGCTGCTGCTGCTGCTGTTCCCGTATGTTGTTTCCGTGTAGCTGGTGAGCTTGATGTATTAACAACCGAGGAACGCTTCTTTCCTGAGTTAACAGTTGTTACACCTATTCCAGCTGCAGCTGCCGCTGCCGCTGCCGCTGCCGCCGCTGCTGCTGAAGTTGCCGTTGACCGCTGCTGTCGCTCGGCAACCGTTTGACGTTTCTTGGGTCCCATACCCGCTGAAAGCAAAATTAAATTAATTAAGAAGAAATAAATGAGAATGACAGACCCACACCCACACCCATACTCAACCCATACCAACCAACCACATAACTAACATACAGTTAACAGCGGAAGCGCGAAGAAGAATACTTAACAACTTGTCAACTTATAAATAACCTGCCCCAAACTTATTCAACCCTCCTCCCTTTCCATCATCAAAGATCCATTCAGAAAACTACGTCGCTTTGTTGTCTTCTTTAGTTCAGCAGTTCGTATGAAGGAACAAGTTGGTTTTTATTGAGTTTAAGGACTTGCACGTGACAAACAATGTTGTTAAATGAGTCCTTCTCCGACTTGTGTCGCACTTCACACATGGGCACACACACCCTGATATGCTCTCACTTACTCATGCACTCACTTAGCTATTTTTAGTACATGTGTATGTCGTCTATCTATGTACTACTTGTATGTCTGTTTTCACCCATTCACCGTTTATCTTCGTTTTATTTTGCACATGGTTGGGGGGTTTAGTATTAGTTTCGCTTGTTCTAATGCTACATCATCACCTTTGCCACCCCCACACCCAGCAAGCCCATGGTTCATTTCGGTTCCCTGACTTCTCAAGTATTTGTACTCGCATGAAGAAACCTGTTCAGTTATTCGTTCATTTAGTTTGCCTTGCCTTGCATTGCCTTACCATGTCCTGCCTAGACCTAACTTGGTTTAGTTTGCCTGCATGCCTGCCTGCCTGCCTGCCTGGTTCAAATGTTACATCACATCACATCACGCCATGTCATCATGTTAACACCTATCCATTGAAATTGTGGTACCTTAATTGCTTCGTTCGAATTGAGACCGAAAGACATTTTCAGGTATTTTACATTGAAACTTTTAACTGTAATTTGCACTTTCCGCACTAGGAATAGATGTTGATAATAAATTGATGATTTCGAGTTCTTAAGGAAAGTTGAAAAGATTGTTTCAGATCATGTGATTATTAATTAATTTCATAATTCCTATTTGTATGCAAATAACCCTTTTCTTGTAATCGGAGAAACTTCAAACTTCGTTCAAAGATTTCAATGTTCGTTGCCACGAAAAACTCGGATAAGTTTCGAATTTGTTTTTTTTTTTTTTGGCTTATCATCATCATCAAATCACCAAACAAACTGTCTGGCATCAAGAAAACTAAACCAAATGGGCAGGAAGTTCTGCAATTTCTTTTGGCAGTAGCATCATGACGCTTACTAACATGGATACTACTAGATAAATGGAAATGGAATAGAATTGGGAAAGCAATGAATTGGAAATGATATACAAACAATCAATCAATCAAACCCTTTTATTTTCTGAGTTATTTAGTTCTGAAGAAGGCGAAAACATTGCAGATTATTTACCATAGAACAACAAATCCATAACTTCAGAGGAATTCAAAAAATGTTCTATCATATTAAACTAAGAATAATCTCTACTCAGATCAGATCATCTATATATCTTACACGCATTAGGTTCTTTGTGTTCATACAATGTTTATTCAAGAGTAAAGTTCCTGAATCGAATCGAACTGAGTATGATAAGATATGTACGTATATAGTTTAATAGGGTGAGCCAAATATTGGTCCGATTTTACTTTGGACATTGTATGGTTAAAAAGTTAATTTATTTTTTATCTTGGTAGTAGCCAATTCTGGAACACCAACTTTCAAGCAATCAATTTGGGCAATTTCGTAGCGAATATTCTGTTTCAAGTGATCAATTTGCACCATCTTTTCCAATTCTTGCCAAAACAAATTCAGTTATCACATCAAGATAGCTTGGCTTTCGCATTTTCCAAAAAGAAAGGGCCAATGACGTTAAAATCCGCACTACGCAATTAGTTATTCGAGCTGGATGACGACTGACTTTCCGTCCCCCTAATTTCAGCAAATTTGTTTGTTTACCTTTGATACCAGCAGTGATTGCTTTAGCTGTATGTACCGAATGGGTATGCGGCACACGTCTGACATCAAACAGCATCCCAGTTTCACGGACTTAATCCATCAATTTTTGAATTGCATGCTTGGGCAACCGACCGATCGGTCATACATATTTACATATATAGGGCATGATATAAAACTTTAAAAGGCTTAAACTTTATCTCATGAGAGTAAGAAATCATCACTAGTTGGTGGACCGATTGATCGATCGATCGTTGTAACTGATGATGATGGGTGATTCCGTTTCCGTTTCCGTTTCCATTTCCAATTAACTTTTCTATTGCTGATAGTACCTTCTATAAACGGAAAACTCTTAGTACGGAATACATTTCATAGTCACAAACTTCTCTCACAACATTGTAAAGTGGTTTTCTTTAGTTGGATTCTTAATGGGTTTTTATTTTATCCATGATTTTTGATAACGAACATGGATGAGGGAACCATCAATTGGCTATTGATAGAAGAAGTCTTCAGCTAACAGGAATTGAATTCACATCTCGGACATTGCAATGAGGTTTCTGAATCTGGAACTCGCATGTCCATTCTATTCCTATGGGTAATTTCATTCATGTCTGGTCATTTCAATTATCCCTTAATTAACTTTACTTAACTTTAATTTTATGCACTCACTCACCTCTTTCTATTGCGTTTTTGCGCGCGTTTTAAATCAACGGCGCCATGTCCTGCGCTGCTTCTGCTGACTTTGTTGTTGTGCGACGGTGACGACGACGTCAACGGCGGCGACGGCAACCATTCTACAACAACAAAATCGTCACTCACTGAAGTTTCAAACACACAATTTCTTTTTGTTATTTCTTTTTTTTCCCCTTTCTTTCTTTCTTTTTAAGTTTTTTTTTATAAATTTCTTTTGACTTCTTAAATTTTTGTCAATTGCGTTGTTGTTGTTATTATTATTATTGCTTTTGTTGTTGTTGTTGTTGTTGTTGTTGTTGTTTTAACAGACGCGACAGCTAAAACAAAACACAAAAGAAACTTTTGATTGTTGGTGTCTCTCACGCTCTTGCACTCGACACTCGACACTCTCCCGCTGTGTGTGCCATTTGCTCTCTCGCTCTCTATCTCTTTTGGGCAAATGCCCTCTCTACCACCGCCCACAAAAAAAAAACACGCACGCACACACACACACACACACAAACTAAAAAACAGAGTAGAATAGAATTGTAAAAAAAAGCAACAAAAAAAAATAAAACAAGAAGACAAGGCGAAAAAGCAATAAAGTTTCGTTGGATAAAAACATTTTACACTCTCGCAACACACACACACACACACACACACACACACACACAGAGTCACACACACTCGCACACGAAATTGAAGTAAAAAGGCACAACAACAAGAACAACAAAAAAAACCACTTAAGAAGTCACAAGCAAATGAAAAATAAATAAAATCAAAAACAATAAAACATTCAAACAAAATAAGAAATGTGAAAAACATGATTTTTCTTCTTCTTCACGAAAACAAAAAACACACAAAATATAATTAAATTTTGTTGTTTCTTTCTTCTTTTTTTTTTTTTTTTTTGGTTAATTTTCGATTTCTCTCATTATATCCATTTCTACACTCATTTCGATTTTGTTTCTCTTTTAGCGCCATCATTTCGGGGTTTCATTTTTTCAGTTTTCATCTAACAGGAAAAAAAAAAATGAGAAACACACACAAATTTTCACATTTCATTTCCAATTGGAACGAATTTTTTAAGGCAAACATTTTGCATTTAATTGTTGATGTTGGTTGGATGTTGAATGTTGAATGTTGATGGTTATGTTTGATGTTGGATATGCATTCGATGGTGTTGAATGATGAATGATGGTGACAAACATTGGTAATGGTGGTGGTGGTGGTGGTGGTGGTGGTGGTAGTTGGATCGTTTGTCAATTCATTTCATTCATTCATTCAAATATATTTTCTTGTTTTTTGTTTTTTTTTTTTTTTTGGTTCTTGCATTTTTACTTTATATTGATGCTACTACAAAACATGGAAATTCTATTAGATATTCTTAATATCAATCAGAATACATACACAGACAAAAAAAAACAAAAAAAAAAAATTATAATAAACCAAAGCAAAGTAAAATAAAGCACGAATTTTTCACTATTTTTGCTCGCGCAACACGAACTACGTTTAAAAAAACCTTTGGTTGTGCTTTCTTTGGTTGTCTTAGGCAAATTATTAAGTAAATTGACAAAATAAATAAAATTGAAAATTTCGAATTTAATGAATTGAAATTTGCCGACGAAAAAACGGCGCGCGTAAGTCTACTTTCTTTAATTGTCGAATTTCGACTCAAAAGTAGCGAGCAAGTCGAAAGCAACGAGAGAGAGAGAGAGAGCGAAAAAGTAGCGAGTGTTTGGTTTAGGTGATTCGGTGAGTAAAAGAAGCGAGTAAGTCGAAAAATAGCGAATTACGACACGACTTCGGAATTTAGGGGAAGGGCAATCGGATTTGTGCGGGTGAAAAGAATACGACTCGAAATTTTACAATTGAAACGGGGTTTTTCTTCTGTTTTGAATAGTTTGATGAATTAAATTATTTTTGGAGTTTAATAATTGAAATTTAGTTTAACTTTACCCCAATACAGTAGTTTTTGTTAATTGGCTCTGCTTATTCTTCTGCGTGCCGAAGCGAGGAAAAGTAGCGAGTGACATAAATTTAATTAATAAAACAATTTATTATTAAATATTATAATAATTTTTTAGTCGGCGGCCCAGCGCGTAGTTAATGGTATGATGCTAATAATTAATTAAATCAATTAATTGAGAATTCTAACTCTACTCATTGACAATTTACTATATAATTTATTATGAAATTCATTTCGATTGAACAGTTGAAAAGTATTTGCTCTTTTCGTCGCTATTATTTTAATTAAATAATTATTTATTATATAACTTCATGCCTGTGTGTCATATAAAAACAAAAGCAAAACGATATAATTTCAATTCAATCGGTATAATATGCAAATGAGAATCGAAATACACGAAAGGAGAAGACAAGAAAAACGTTGGAGTCACTCCGGCATAGGTTTAAAAGGCTCAAAAGTTTCAAGTACCAAAAGGCACAAAGCCAAAAAAGCTCGTTCAAATCAGGCTCAGTTCAATATTGAAAACTGCAACCCTGCGTCACTTACGCAGTTGTTGCTCTCAGAGAGCAACCATGACCACACCATGACCAAATGCGAAGGCCTAAAACTATGCAATGATGTTCGGTAATTTTCATTGAGTGAAATTGCAAAAAGGGGCTCATTTATCATTTTGGTCATCGTGTCGTCATTTTCACCCAGCATTCTCGTAAAATGGAGAAACGGGGTACGTATTTCTTTCATATTGTTATTGTTTTTTTTTTTTAATTTACTTTTTAAATGATTACTTCAATCCTTTATCACCTCTGTAAATCTATTATTTCTCCGTGTCAACATGGTTTTATGAAAAAGCGTTCACCTACTACTAATTTGCTTGAGTTTACATCTTTAGTAAATCTTGGTTTCAGCGAAAAATTCCAAACTGATGCCATTTACATAGATTTCAGCAAAGCGTTTTACTTCGTAACTCATGATCTGCTTTTACATAAGCTTAACCTTTTAGGTTTATCGCAACATCTTCTTTATTGGATTTCTACATATTTCAAAAATAGAATTCAACGAGTGTTATTTAAATCCACTCTTTCATGTCCAGTTGTTGTCACTTTTGGTGTTCCTCAAGGTAGGCATCTTGGCCCATTATTGTTTAATCTGTTATCAACGATGTTCCCCTTTCCTTGAAATACTTTCGTGTTCTGATGTATGCTGATGATGTCAAACTCTGCCTATCGTTTAACAATATATCTTCGCATATTAGACTAAAGACTGAAAGATCTAACCTCACTCCCATTTTGGTGTTTATGTAATCTTCTGGTGCTAAACTGCGCTAAATGTATGTTCATGACGTTTCATCGTAAGAGACCTCATTTAGCTTCTTATACGATAGACAATAATTCATTGGCGCGTGTTTCTACTTTCAGTGACCTTGGAGTTATTTTCGACCCTAAAATGAATTTCAGCCATCATATTTCTTCAACTACTGAGCTGTCTAAGTGCCACGACTAAGTGTCAATCCAGCAAGGGGAAGTAGAAAAGATATTCCCCAAATAGACTGAATTGCATGCTGAAATTTTAATGAAATCTGATCTGATCAAAACTGCTGAAAGTCATTTTTTCCAAAATATATGTACAATATATTATTCAATTAATTTGTTACAAAATCCAAATATTCAACTCAAATGGATTTAAGAAACAATGGTGGGTGGTCTTTTAACTAGTAACATCAGCGAACCTTGGCATCTTCATCACATGCATCATCAATCAATCGATAGTAATTTGCATCGGCACGTTGTGTCACTTTTAGATGCCTTAAGTTCAGTTGACACTTTCCGCTTTGAAGCAAATGTTGAATTGTTTATGAAAGTTGCAGCTCTTTTGCCTAACGTGCGTGTGTTATCTTATTGGCCATATGACTTATCATTTTCATTCTCAAAGAATTTAATCATATCCCGCACTTGCTTGCGACCCGTCATAGTAAACGAAATTGGGTTTTCACCCAAAACCTCTGCCTCCTGCACCACTTGCCGCTGCTGAAGCTCTTGTTGCTGCCGTTTAAACATATCATGTTCTTGTTTTTGCAGCAAGTGTTGCTGCAACCACCGATCAGTTTGCCGCCGTTGCAGTGTCTCTGCTTCCCGATGGATATCCAACTGGTGTTGCATCCGTAGATCTCGCACCTGTTGCTGCAATTGGTGCTGTCGCAATTGATGTTCCTGTTCAAACTGTGTGCTTTTTTTTGCAATTGTTTGTTGCAACTCGGTTATTCCATATTTAATATTTTTTTCCACAGTTTTATTGCTTGCCGACATTTTACAGATTTATTTACCACTACAAATTGCTTTAAATATTATTAATTTTTTTTTTGAACTTTGAGTTCCTTAATCTGTTGTTTGCTCTACGAAATTTTGTTTTGTTTTTTTTTTTGACTGAAAATTTGTCTTGTCACATTCTGACTACGCCTACTGGGTCTCGAAACAAAATTTCGAACAAAATACCAACAAAAATAATAATAAATTTACTAAAATCATACACAAAATTATTTTAATATAATGGACAAAAAAATAGGTGCGTGCGAGCACTCAAATTGAGAGGAAATAAACTGTTTCAGATTCAAAATTGCATTTTGTAAGCCAATGTTTACAAGTGAAAATGAGGAATCCCATCAATGGAATTTCTATGTCAAGTCTGGAAATTAGTTAAAAATTAAAGCAGCAAAACAAAGTTAAATTGTAAGGATTGGAATTAATTGGAAAATGTAAGATATTGAAAATAATTTACTGATTCATAGAACAATGTTGGAATAGTTGGTCATGCATATCACTACCATAGTACATGAGTTCCGAAAACAAAAAAGGAACCTACATATTCGTTGCCACAATATTTTGTTGCAAATGTCCTTAAGACATAAACCAAATATTGGCGTACATAGTACATTAAAAAACCTGTGAAGAGACCGACAAGCGCATCGTTACTTTGACTAAACGCTATCTTTCAAAGGGGCCAAGGAAAAGATATCAAAGGGACCAAGGCGCAAAGCAAAAAAGCAAAGCAAAATTGAGAATGTAGTATCATACGACCATGTTCATCCTTTGCTTAGGATTAAACATTTATGAATGAGGTAAAAATTTGCACACATTACGGAAATGATGATGAATGATGAATTTGTGTGGAAATGAAAAAAATCTATATACTTGTAGCATTTGTATATAAAGCCCACATTAACCAATTGCAATGCATTATTTCATTGTGTTCGGATGGCTAGTGAATGTGAACAACTAGCTCATTTAAGGCACATAACTGCACACAAAATGCGTTCTAGATACTGGTAGATTGCCCTACGAAATTATGCTTGTTATTGGACGCCCTTATATGATAACGACAAATAAACCTAGATCTTTCCGATGGCTTGGCAAATGGAGCTATAGGATTTTTGGAAAAAATGATAGTGACGAAACAGTCTAGATGTTGATTCGTATTACAATAGTTTCAGAATTCGACTAAAATAGGATAGGTTCTTTCTATCTGCGAGATATGTGCGTGCTGTTGGTGTAGCGATATATCAGAAACATAATAAAGAGCATTAAGTTACACCAAATATGCAAATTCATTATTGCCAAACATCAACCTGCACAGTGGTAACCCATTCAATCGGAGACATTTACATTTCACCAAATCACCAGTTAAAATGATTATAAAGTTTCTTCACTTCGTTTTATTGCAATACACTCCCAATGGATCTGCTGAACTTGTAGGAGACTTCTGGGGTTGAATTCAACAACAACTTTGTTACAGACGAAGTTGCCGAACTTCTCATTACATTTTTAAGGTATAAACTTAACTTACAAATGAACACATGTCGATTGCCTTTGATGGTATCTTCACTATTGGGACTATATGTAGGTACATATGATTATAACCAGGTAGCACAGTAATTAAAGTCTAAATTTGTAATTGTCTTAAAATAACTTAGTTAATTGTAACGCAACTGCAACTACTTAAGAAAACTTACATTCTATTAAATATCTAATAATTAATAAGAGAAATTCTTACACTGATCCGCAATCGACACGCCTCTACAATACCCTCCCTCATATGGAAGTTGTGTAACTTAACAATTTTCTATATCTTTATACAATATTGACCTTTATATTTAGGAACAAATTTCTTATTCATTCCGATTGTGGTGTCAACGTTTCGCACTACTATTGTACAAATTCACCTTTATCGAAATTAGAATGATTTTTAAATTTTCCCTCAAAATACTCTGTGCTTCTTTTTTTTTTTTTTTTTGTGGCAAGATTCGATTTTATCTGAGGCCTTTCCTCCACAACCCCTTTGTTGCACACCAAATAAGAATTTCGATGGTGGAGCCGCGAAAAAAAGCTGAAAGTGAAAACGCACTCAAGGAACTTTATGGAAGCGACTCTAGACTAAGTTCCATATGCGTTTATAGTGAGTTACTAAATAGGGCAAATTCAAAAAAATTAGTAAAAGCTGATATCATTTTAACACATAGTATTAAGACAGGGAAATGTAGAGTAAATAATAATAGCAACAGTGATAATTATAACAGAATTTCAAGATGGTTTTAGAAAAAAACATTCAACAGTTGATAATATATATAATTTGTCATCTATAGTTCACCTTAAATTTCAGGAAAAGAAAAAAGTGTAAGCCTTTTTCGTAGTTTTTAAAGCAGCTTTTGACAAGGTTCCTAGACAGCTACTTATATACAAATTGCATATGCTTGGTATTTCAACAAAAATGTTAAAATTTGTTGAGCAAGTTTATGCAAAAACCCGCTCTTTAGTATGGACGGGAGATGATATATCGGAAAAATTTCATATATCATCAGGTCTAAAAAAAGGATGTTTAATGTCCCCGTTACTTTTCTCGCTATATTTAAACGATTTACATGATTGGTTGGGAGGTGGATTGTATATTGAAGAATTAAATATTAGGCTTCTCTTACATGCAGATGACATAGTTATATTATCAGACAATATAGGTGTCTTGCAAAGGTACTTAGGCGCTGGGTGAAATTGGCCACGAATGAGATGTGAAAGTTTACAGGCGAGACTATTGAGATTAGATCGGAATATAATTATCTAGGGGTAATATTAACACCGCAATTAACTTTCAAACCGCACTTACAAAATAGGAATAGTCTGGCGAAAAATAGCATAAATGCAACTTAGAGAACGTTTTTGTTCAAAAGCGACAATAAGGCTAACAGCAAAATGGAAGCTATTTTCAGCGGTTACTAGGACCGGATATGGGGATTTACTTTATTTGAGGATGTAGATAAGTTGCAGCTTTATTTTTTCAAAAGACTTTTTCATCTACCCAGTAACACACCGTCTTACTGCATATACTTGGAAACAGGTATTCCAAATGGGTATTTATATACGCTGGAATAAATCTTTATTTGTCTAGGAAAGTAATAGACCCGGCAGGTAATCTGGTTTGGTAAAGTGCAAGATCTTTTTGGTAATGTAAACGTTAGAACGCAATTGATGATGCTCAATAGAAACTCATGAATAAACACTATTGGGTTAGTAATAGGGAGATATTATTGTATTTAAATAGCAATTTGAGTACACACACAATTATGTGGATTTTTAAAGCAAGAAGTGACACGTTATACTTGATTGGGCACAGAAATATGAATTGCACACTCTGCAATTTTAATGTAGTTGCAAATATCGTTCATTTTCTAGGAAAATGTCCTATTCTCAACAGAATTCGTTTCAGATATTTTGAAACATAGAACCAACAATACTTAAATAGAGAAGAAGTTGTCGACATATTAAATGGACACGGTTATGGTGGATGGAAAATTTTGACCCTGTTTATCACTGGTGCTTTAGGTTATAGGAAAATAATTTTAAATTAATTTTCGATTTAATTATTATTTTTTTTTTATATTTTATTATTATTATATATATTTTTTTCTAAATAGTTTATACACGCAATTTTATTTTCTTTTTATCAAATAAAGAATACTATTATTATTATTATTAATTTCGATGGAATCTCACCTATTCCAGAGAATCCCAATAAAAACTGAAGCTAAGAATTTTTCATAATTTTTACCACTTCTTATTTAAATTACTTTCTAAATTATTTAGTTTTAAAATACAAAAAGATAAATGCAGTCATCCAATTACATTTGTTTTTAAGTCACCACTAAATAAAAAACACAACTCCTACTACCGACGCCCCCACCAAGAATGTGATTCCCCAAACTACGTTGAAGGCATCATTAATTTAGCTGCGCATATGCTGTCAGCGAGTGCAGGGTTACCAACTCCCAAAAATATTTAAACTAGTAACCAAAGTAAAGAACCTAACGGACAATCACGAACACAGCGAAAATTACCACACCGCTGAAACATGACCAAATACTTATGTACGCTCCACAGTTTTGTGTCAATGCCGTTTTACAACAGTGCTGTGCAAACTGTTCGCAGTGCATATTGGAGCACACTTTAATTTAAATTAACAACAATGCACACCGCCCCGCCCTGGCCTTGTCATCACTATTATTGTCTTGTATTACATAGAAAGTCCATTGATTTATTCAAAACAAACAGGAGTACCTTGCCCAGCATTTGAAATACTTTTAACAAATTGATATACATACTCGTACATTGTCTAAGATTCTGATTGATTTCAAAATATCCACGTCTCTAAGTTACATATATATATAGAATTTGATCCACCAATTTCTCGAAATATGTATACTACGAGTATACTTGTATGTCTATCCGTTTGTCCAAAATAATAATAATAGTAATCTACAGTGGCACCAGTTGGCGATACTTGCATTGCAGAATTGCAAATTCAAATTTTGTATTTGTATTTTATGTCTTCGCATCTCACACTTAATCCCTCTAATTCTTCATTAAAGAAGTTTCACTTCTACTAAGTACATGTACAGTACTTACTGGCCAAGCATTGATTTTTTAAAAATTTATTGTCTCGATCTCTAGAAAAGTAAATGAAGTAAATGAAGCTGATTTTCTTTTAATTTAATTTTGTTTTTTTTTGTTAGTGATTTTTGGAAAATATCTTTTTTTTTCTTTGTTCTCCTGCGGAAATTGGAATCGGTAAAATGGTACAATGACAAATCCATTGTTTAAAATTAAAATTAAATTTTCTTTTATTTCTTTCCATTTTTGCTGTTTGTTTTATTTATTTATTTATTTAAAAAAAACTTTTTTTTTATTTTTAAATCGTTGGGTGTCTTCATACATCGTTTCCAGTTTGGTAAGGAATTCTTAAAAGCTCGCGGAATCATTGTTCGCCGATATACACCGCGGCTGGAGCTGGTCCTCTTCACCATCCTATCTAGAATCGTGACTGTTTTCATTTTTATTTATAAAAAATCTTTTTATTTTTGAATCCATTTTATAAAAAAATGCTGAACTCTTTTATTCTCTAATTTGCCATTCGAATTTGTTAACATCTCTGAGACATTTCCAACTCAAGTGGATTTTATTGATTTGATTATTTATTTTTTTTTAAATGTTTATTTCAATAATTTCTTATTTACATTTAAATTCCCTTTGGTTTCTGCAAATTACTCTCAAGTCAAGGAATTAACTCGTCCATTTGTATCTGCATTTCATCTATTCAATAATGTTTAATTTTGATTGTTAATTTTCTTTTTCGTAATTTATCTTGGGAATTAAAGATGCAGCGTCGGCAATTAAGATTTCTTTTAATATAATCTCTTGCTTTCTAAAAATATTTCATCTTTATAAACTTATTATTTTCATTATTTGCGAAAGTTATATTATTACTTTGGTTTATATTTTTATAAACACAGAATATACTATGGTCTTCCACTGATTCTTTTATTTATTTTATTTATACACATAACTGTATCCAAGAATCAAAAGGTTTAGGGAAGCAACACCCTCAACATCAACATCAACAACAATAACAATAACAATAACAAAAGGCATAAAGGGAAAAAGGGAAAAAGAAAAAAATCTATAAAAATGTTATCCCTAAAAGTATACTTTACATTTTTATTTATTGAGATTTTATTACAAAAATGGAAATCGATGTAAACTTCCAACTTTTCCGGTGGATTTTTCAAACATTTTCTTTGATATTCTTCTAATTTGGTCTCTAACGAACACACAAACACACGAACATAACGATAAATCAGCCAAATCGATCAAGTCTGACAAAAGATAACAACATTTTCATAATTATGAAATTACAAATACATGTTCAGATGAATCTTATGTTCTCATGTATGAAATGAAGTTGTGTTACAAAACGCAGGACATGCATAAATGTTTGAAATAAAGTCAAGGGTTGCAAAGCTTAGTATATAAAGTTCAGTGTTGTAAAATGTATGACATGCATTTAATTTATATTTGAAATATATGGAATGAAGTTCAGTGTTGCAAAACGCAATGTACGAAGTTAAGTGTTACATTCAATTTAAAATTACAGTCTATTGTCGAACGTGATCTCCTGGCCGGAAGTACCAACAATTTTAAATACCATAACAATGTTCCCAACATCTGCAGACATTCCACAATCTAGTTCAAACCATGATGAAAAAGAGAAAAACGAAAGCAGTGATGATTGTAAAAAGAATGGCGTAGAGGACCACCTCCAGCCGCGGTGTATATCGGCGAATAATGCATCCACGCGCCTGTAAGAATTTAATTCATGAATTCGAAATTCGTGCAAAATTTCAGCTCTCTAGCTCAAAAACTGACAGTGCATACATACTGACGGACATGGCTTAATCAATCGAGCTGATCAAGAATATCTTAAGACAATAAATTACCCGGAATTTGTCATTTAAATTGCCTGTTAAGTATTTTTTAGGGTTTTTTTGTTTTCTTTTCTGTATGTTAGTAGGACTGTCCTTAATTACTATGCCAAAAATGAGCGCGATCTATCAACCAGTTTTTTAACAGCAGCTGGTTTAGGTTTAATCAGTCCACCTTAGTAAAATATTAATTTAAAAATGTAATTAACAAAACAAACACAACAGTATTCAAAACAGATCGAAATTATTTAAATAAGATTACTAAATCGACAAACAAGATACTACTGATGAAGATGAATTCAATTGACAAAAATTAAAAAATTAACCTTTATTAAAATCGAAAAACTGAAGCAATTGAAAATAAGAGCAAAATTAAGAAAATTAAAAAAAAAAAACAGATAAATAAAATTACTAAATCCGTTTTAAATCCATTGATAACAAATTGGTAGAACCATAACAGTCAAATAGAAAGGAAAATTGGTAATTGGTAAGTAGTAAATAGAATTATTCGTTGCTGACTCCTTCGACGGTGTCCCTGATGGGAATGTATGTGTGCCAGATAATTGAAAACCTAAACAAACTCAAATGAATGATAGATTAAAGAATCATTGATTAACAAAAATATGAATGACATCAAATGAATTGGGATATAAAAAAAGATTTATTCAAAAATGTAACTAACAAAAAACGTAAAAATATCCTAAACAGATAAAAATTAATGAAGACTCCCTTCCCTGTGCGAGATAATTGAAGCACCAAGTGTTTATATGAAATCAAATGAAAATAAAATAAATAAATAAATGATAAGTAGACATTTTTATAATAATGATCGTGTGATGTTAGTTTTTACAAATAAACTTATTTAAAACATGGCTAAAGCCGAAAAGTATAAAAAGTCAAAGCTTAGAAGCAACCGAAACAACTTGTACAAATATAAGAAATCGTCAAAATCAATGTCTCAAATGAATGATAGATTAAAGAATATGTATAACAGTATAAACAATATTTCAATTGGCAAAAATTAAAAAAAAAATAAATAAATGATTAGTAGACATTTTTATCAAATTCGGAAAATTAAAGCAAATGAAAATGAGAACAGAATAAAGAAAATTAAATAAATAAATAGATAAAAATTATTTAAATAAAATTTCTAAATCCACAACGAATATCTAGTCCAACAAATGACTAGAACCTGAAGAGGATTTGATTGAAGAATATCCTCCAACACCAACATTATCATCATCGGACGACTTCAACTCATTATCATCACAAAAAATACTTTGGAGTTAATTCAATTGGCAAAAATTAAAAAATGTATTTATCATAATCGGAAAATTAAAGTAAATGAAAATGAAAACAGAATTAAGAAAATTAAATAAATAATTAAATAAATAAAAATTATTTGAATAAAATTACTAAATCCGTTTTAAGTCCACTGGCAGATGAAATCAATTTTTAAAAATTAAAAAATTATCCTTTATCAAATTCGAAAAACTACAGCAAATCATGCAAATGCAGAAGTGGTTAAGTGTCCATTGAACAAATTGCACATCATTACTTTATAAAATGGATTCAAAACTAAAAAAAAATTTTTTTTTAAATAAATTCGTGATAAAACAAACAGCAAAATGGAAAAGAAAGAAAGAAATAAAAGAAAATTTAATTTTAAACAATAGATTTAGGGTTGTCCCATGCTTTGGGTTTAATTTCCGCAGGAGAAAAAAGAAAAAAAAAAGTTATTTTCCAAAAATCATTAACAAAAAAAAAAAAAGAACAAAATTAAATTAAAAGAAAATCAGCAGTCGTCATTTTCATTGACGACGTCATTTCCATTGACGACTGCCGATTTACTTCATTTACTTTTCTAGAGATCGAGACATTTAATTATTAAAAAATCAGTGCTTGGCCAGTAAGTACTGTACATGTACTTAGTAGAAGTGAAACTTCTTTAATGAAGAATTAGAGGGATTATGTGTGAGATGGGAAGACATACAAAATAAACGGGAGAACTCTCCTCATATGCAACGGGGAGAATTCACCTCGTGTGCAACGGGGCGAAATGTCCTCGTGTGCATGGGTCGGACTCTCCTCGACAGCTCCGGAAGAACTCTTCTTGGGAGTACCGGGGAGAACTCTCCTCATATGCACCGGGGAGAACTCTCCTCGAGAGCACCTGGAAGAACTCTCCTCGTGTGCACCGGGGAGAAATGTCCTCGTGTGCATGGGGAGGACTCTCATCGACAGCACTGGGAAGACTCTACTCGTGTGCACGGGGAGGATTCTCCACGAGAGCACGGGGAAAACTCTCCTCAAGAGCACCGGGAGTACTCTTCTCGGGAGTACCGGGGAGAACTCTTCTGGTGTGCACCGGGAGAACCCTTCTCGTATGCACCGGGAGAACTCTCCTCGAGAGTACCGTGGACACCGGGGAGAACTCTCCTCGAGAGGCCCATCGCCGGCTTCAGATCGAGACAAAATATGTACATAATTGCCAAGACAACAGAAAATTTGCGACGTAAAAGAACTGTGCAAAATCACGAGTGTAGATCTTGATTTTCCACATACAAAATAAAAAAACAAAAAACAATACAGTTAAAGGAAAAAAGACACAATAAAATATTAAGTTCATAAAAATAAAAACTGCCTCTACTGGCTGTTACATCGAAACGTAATAATTGCGAAAAATAAAAATCCAATCCGTAAATAATAATATTTCTTCAGATAGCAATAAATTAATATCTGCAAATGAAGATTTTGGAATTGATGTTGAAATTTGAATTTTACATTGCGCGGACGTTGTGCAATGGAAACTACAATATTACAACAACAACAATTTGCAGTTTGTGCAAGTAGCTCTTAGTTACAACTCCTAATTTAAAATAACACAAGATGAATGCAGTCATCCAATTACATTTGTTTTTAAGTCACCACTAAATAAAAAACACAACTCCTACTACCGACGCCCGCACCAAGAATGTGATTCCCCAAACTACGTTGAAGGCATCATTAATTTAGCTGCGCATATGCTGTCAGCGAGTGCAGGGTTACCAACTCCCAAAAATATTTAAACTAGTAACCAAAGTAAAGAACCTAACGGACAATCACGAACACAGCGAAAATTACCACACCGCTGAAACATGACCAAATACTTATGTACGCTCCACAGTTTTGTGTCAATGCCGTTTTACAACAGTGCTGTGCAAACTGTTCGCAGTGCATATTGGAGCACACTTTAATTTAAATTAACAACAATGCACACCGCCCCGCCCTGGCCTTGTCATCACTATTATTGTCTTGTATTACATAGAAAGTCCATTGATTTATTCAAAACAAACAGGAGTACCTTGCCCAGCATTTGAAATACTTTTAACAAATTGATATACATACTCGTACATTGTCTAAGATTCTGATTGATTTCAAAATATCCACGTCTCTAAGTTACATATATATATAGAATTTGATCCACCAATTTCTCGAAATATGTATACTACGAGTATACTTGTATGTCTATCCGTTTGTCCAAAATAATAATAATAGTAATCTACAGTGGCACCAGTTGGCGATACTTGCATTGCAGAATTGCAAATTCAAATTTTGTATTTGTATTTTATGTCTTCGCATCTCACACTTAATCCCTCTAATTCTTCATTAAAGAAGTTTCACTTCTACTAAGTACATGTACAGTACTTACTGGCCAAGCATTGATTTTTTAAAAATTTATTGTCTCGATCTCTAGAAAAGTAAATGAAGTAAATGAAGCTGATTTTCTTTTAATTTAATTTTGTTTTTTTTTGTTAGTGATTTTTGGAAAATATCTTTTTTTTTTCTTTGTTCTCCTGCGGAAATTGGAATCGGTAAAATGGTACAATGACAAATCCATTGTTTAAAATTAAAATTAAATTTTCTTTTATTTCTT